>JASDDO010000022.1:169761611-170361611 GCA_030015575.1 Agapanthus africanus | reverse complement strand
GATCGTGACACTCGGTTCTTATCACACTTTTGGAGGAGTCTACAGAAAAGTTTGGGGACTCGATTGAAGTTTAGCACAGCTTATCATCCTCAAACTGATGGTCAGTCGGAGAGAACGATCCAAACTCTTGAAGACATGTTGAGAGCATGCATGTTGGACTTCAAGGGTTCTTGGGAGGATCATCTGTATATGGTGGAATTTTCGTACAACAACAGTTTTCAGGCAACTATCCAGATGGCTCCATTTGAAGCTTTGTATGGTCGCAAATGCCGTTCACCTGTTTGTTGGGACGATGTCGGTGAACGAAGATTATTGGGACCCGATTTGGTTGTGCAGACAGTTGAGAAGGTTAACACTATCAGAAATCATATGAAGGCAGCACAAGACCGACAGAAGAGTTGGGCAGACACATCAAGAAGACCTCTAGAGTTCGCCGTGGGTGATTTGGTATTCTTGAAGATATCACCGACTAGAGGGGTGATTCGTTTTGGAAGTCGAGAAAAGCTTAGTCCTCGATTCGTTGGACCCTTTGAGATCTTGGAGCGTGTTGGTGAGGTAGCGTATCGTTTGGCGTTACCGTAGTCCTTGGCTAATGTACACGATGTGTTTCACGTATCTCAACTACGAAGGTATGTTCGAGATGAAACGCACGTATTGGATCATTCGGAGCTAACTGTACGAGAAGACTTAACTTTTGAGGAACGACCGATTGAAATTATGGATCGAAGGGAAAAGGTTCTTAAGAACAAGGTGATTCCTCTTGTGCTTGTTTCTTGGGGTAATCGCTCGCATGGAGAGTCCACTTGGGAACGAGAAGATGAAATCCGGCAGAAGTTTCCTCACCTTTTCTTGTAGTTATCTATCTTTGTATTCTTGGAATTTCGAGGACGAAATTCTTTTTGTAGTTGGGTATAATGTAACACCCGAGCCCAATGCTACTAATTTCAGTTACCGTTTGAACGTAGTATGACACTTATTTCATTTATCTTGCTTGATTGTTACTTACTGAAAAATTTTACCCGGCAAATTCATTTCTGCATATAACAATTTTGGAATCTAAAATAAAATTAAAATATTCATCTTGGCCTACTTGACACCCCTAACCCCGTTGTAGCGTCCGTGCATCGTGTTCTCGTCCCGTTCAGTGAAACGGGCGAGTTTGGACGGCCACGTGCACGTACGTGTGTCCGTTTTGGGGGTATGCTTTTTGATCATAAAACACTTCATTTTGAATTTTGGATCCCGCTTAAAATCCTATTATTTCAATTTCAAATTTTTGGACCCGACCCGGGCGCGATTTGGAAATGTTTTATTTTGCGCCAAAATCCCAAATTTTAATATTTTAAAACCGTTATATATTTCCTAAACCTTATGCTAAAATTTTTCATATCCTTAGTTTCTCCTAACCCACAAATCTTTCTTTTCCCCAACCAATCATCGCCTCCTATCCCGCGGGCCCCACACTTCTCTCTCTCTATCTCTCCCCCCCCACCGTCTCTCTCTATCTCTCTCCCCCCTCTCCTCTATCTCTCTCCACTTTCTCTCTCCCCATAAATCTCTCTCTCCCTCTTATATATATTTACATCTCCTCCTTTCTTTCTTTTTTAAATACAGAACCCTAAACATCGCACGTACCCTACCGCCGCCTCACCCCTTCGCCGCTGCGACGCCAACACCGACGACACCCTCGCCGGCCTGCTCGCCTCCTCGCCCTCGACCGATCCACCGCACCTCCCTCCTCCTTTCTCCTTTTTTCCCTGCACCTGCACGCGGCCACCTGCACATCCTTGCACTCGTCTGCGCCGCCGTGTGTCGCCGCCGGTGACCTCGCCCCGTGTCCCCGGTCCTCGCGCACCCTCCTCGGTGAAGTTTCATATCCCCCACCTCCTCCTTTCTTCGTCTTCCTTCGCTGGTCCAAGTTCTTGATCTGAAAACTTTTCGCTGCCGTCGTAGGCCACCGCCGGAGCTCCGTCGACGAGGTCGACAGTCACCACCCGTCGCACAGATCCTCGTGAGCATTTTCTTTCTCCACCCTCTTTCCTTTCTTCTCTATTTTTCTTTCTCTTCTTGATTGCGTGTCTTGATCTTTACTGTTCACATTTTGGCCGGAATCCGACGATGCCGACGACGTGACCCGACGTTCCAGCGAGGTACTCCGACCCGTGTGGTTCCACTGTTCGTCGTTTGGGTTCATTCCGTGAGCCGTGCGCCCGTCGCAAGTTTTCCCGCCGACGTTTCACGTTCCGTTTTCTCGATTCGCGACCCGTCGAGGCAAGTACCCCTTGCTACATGCTATACAATATTTACATATATATTATGACACCCTAAACCTGTAAATTTAACCTTGGTATGATCATTTCTCATTTTCATGGACAATATGGTTATATATCATTTTATCCTTAAACTTGGAACCTACAGTTTGCAATTGAATCTAATAACTACATTTATCTGTTTAATCACATTTTTAATATTGACATAGCTTATGGAATTTATCTCTATAGTTTTGTTCCATTTGGACACTCGTGTGCATGTTAACCTGTAATAGCTGTATTGAACCTTTATATAAATCATTGCACCTATAAAGCTCTTAAACTTGTTAACATGATTAAAAGGCCATAATTGTCTTACTGCATGCTTATATGGTTGAAATCATATCTGTGACACAATTGATAACGGTATTTCTAATTGAATGAAACTGCCTATTGCTTACTTCATTGCTTATCTCATATTGTTGACATCCTTGCTTGATTATATAACTGATTGTGAGCACACCTGTGATATCGCTTGCTTCTTGAACTATCTTGCTACATATATATTGATCTACCCGACATGGTACTGTATATTGCTTGACTTGACATGATGTACCATGACCTGATCCGTTACCTGATCTTGTGTCTGATGCCAACAAATCTGACATGTAGTCCTCATGGACCGTTCTTGTTGTCTATCCAGACAAACCTGTTTACCTGATCCTGCGTTGGCATTAGTTTTTTGATTTCGGGATACCTGACTTGACTTGCACATATAACTTGGGGGTATGGGGAAATCAAAGGTGAAACCTGACTTGTAACTCGACAGTTCATTACCTGTCCTGAGTGTACACACCCCTGTTTTATGCCTAGCGGCATGTCTCGGTTTCACCCGAGAATATTGTGGCCGTGGTCCCGGGTATGTACGGGATACTATCGAGTGTACACATTCCTGTTTTGTGCCCAGCGGCATGTCTCGGCTGCAGCCGAGAATATTGTGGCCGTGGTCCCGGGTATGTACGGGATACTATTGAGTTACATCGATGATTCATCAATTGGTTTCAAAGACTTTAGAATAAAGAACCTGATAGAACAGTCCAGTTTACCCACTGCACACCACCTTGCACTGCTCTGATTCATATTATTGTTACCCTTGCTTTATTCATGTTTATATTCGCATTGCCTGTTTATTATGTTATTACTTGATGACTTGACGCGCTGACGTCTGGGTTTTGCATGGCCCAGATTCTGTACCGCTGTCGCAGCCCGAGCAGGAGTACTTCAGCCAACAGGCTGAGCTGTGAGTTCAACAGTAGTTAGTTTTTCTTTCATGCATTTTATTCCTGATGTGAGTCCGCATTATGGGACATACATTCCAGTTATTTGTATTGGATCTTTCGCTTCCGTATTTATTTATTATTGACTCCTGTTATCTTGGATTATGGACATGTTTTAGATAGTTTTATTTTGTTCTTGATATCTCTACAGCCGTAATGTGACTGTGGACGGATACTTCCTACCCACAGGTAGCATGGTTGGCTATGTCACGTGCCCATTTTAGCGTACTCTGGGAAGCGGGACGTGACAGAATCTGTGGTCGAAATGCGAACAGCGCATCGAAGAAGCACCGGCGGTGGGCATGTTCGTGGGCACTCTTGATCCGCAGGAGACCATCTCCCAATTCATGATGTTTTTCAAGCCGACCACTTTCCAGGCCTTGATTGACAAGTTGGCCCAAATAGATCAGATGGGTCATAGACCATCTCCTTTGAAGCTGGAATCTCGAAACGAAAAAGGGAATGGGAAAGCGACTTTCGTTGCCACTACTCAACAACAGCAGAGCAACTTAAAGCCGGTTGTTCGCCAAAACAACGTGCATCCGCGCCCATCCCTCGAGAAAAGACTGGGACGTCGTTACTCGTTTTCCCAAGATAAAACGAGGAGACTGTTCGAGCTGGCAGTGCGCAACATGCTCATAAATTTGCCGGATCCAAAACGTCCGTTGCAGCCAGGTGATGTTAACAATCCCAATTACTTCCCTTACCACCAAGTAGTAAGCCATCCAATCGAAGATTTTTGTCTTCAAAGGCTGGATTGAAGACCAATACCAACAAGGCAAGTTCACATTATCCGAAAACTGGAAGGTGAATCCGCCACAACCTCACGCCCCTAAAAAAGTGGACGTACCGGGGGCATCGTGCTCATTCATAAGGGAAGCCCTATGGGAAGTTGTTCTTTTGGAAAAAGACGTAAAGAATGCTGAAGGATCTCCAAACATGCCCGGCAATCAGGTGGAAAAATCCACTGGAACCCGAGATCATCGAGGGAATGCTAAAACCGCGCAACCATATTCACACCAGATTGAATTTGAGAAATAGTGCCCCCTCCTTGCTCTTGCTGCACGTGCCCACCATATAGACAGTGTGGACCACATATCCAGTTGTCTCTTTATCACTGGCGGGGAGCTTAGAGAAGACACCCGATCAAGCAGTTGTTAGGGACACCGCTGGAGCTTGCTCGAGACACCTTGTTGCTTTGTTGGTGTTGATGGCCTTTCCCCCGGCTGGGGCCAAGGAAAGTCGTTCAGACACCGACTCGCATTTGGGTAGTGGTGCCCTCGAGATCACCACATTTGGTCTCTTTCCTTTCAAGGCTGGTTTGTCTGATACCGGTGCTTGAGGAGATGGAATGGCGTTAGCTGGCACAAACAGAATAGAGCCGAACTGTAGCAGCGGCTTCTCCCACTGTCGCCCAAGGCTGGCCGGGAGGACCGTCCTGGAGTCCATCTTCATCGTATAGGAGATGGGAGATGAGTTCATCTTTGGAGACATTGATGAAAATTGATTGCCTTGAAAACTGCATGAAAGAGCATTATTTTAGTATAAATATAGATATGTATATTGATTGAGTTCGCATGAATATTTAACCCGAAATATGGGAGGAGAGATTAGTCCCACCGGGCGTGTCAGAAACTGTAAGGTGTTTTTCGTCACTCCATTAAGATGGGAATACGCGCGCGCTTGTCAGACGCATTACAGATTTCCTCTACCTAGGGTAGGCTAGGGTTTATTGATTGTGCGGATCCGAATCTCCGACAGCCACGGACTAAGCTGCCGTTAATTATCCCTCGCCTTTGGAGCGAGAGAACCTTCGATTAACGGGCTAAACTGGTCATGCGAACTCAATGTGCAGTGTTGTGTTTTGAAGTGGATTTTGGATATATCGGGGGCCCCGCAGAGTTTTTACGGGGGTCCCGCTACCCGGATAGCAGGCTGGGGGTCAAGGGGGCTAGCATCCCCCTTGCGGGGTGCGAGGCAGCGCCCCGTTAGAAATTTTTTCTAACGGGAACAGTGTGGTGTAGTATGTGTATGTATGCATATGTGTATATATATATATATATATATACACACACACACATATACACACAAAGGAAAGGGCATCCAAAGGATGCGTGGGAGAAGGCACCGGCGCCTCACGTGAGCGGCATGCGAGCGCTTAGGGGCTTGGGCACTGGCGCCCCATGTGCCCGGCACGTGGGCGCTCAGACGCTGGCGCTAGCGCACCACGTGCCCGGCACGCGAGCGCTCGGGCGCTGGCGCTCTCACTTTGGGCACCAGCGCCCCACTTGCCAGGCACGTGGGCGCTCGGGCGCTGTCGCTTTGGGCGCTTGGGTACTAGCGCTTTGGGCGCTCAGGCGCTTGGCGGCAAAAAAGGACTTGGGCCCTGCACTGGGAGTTGTACTCCCAAAAAGAAATACTTATTATTTTGTGTGTGTGTGTGTATGTGTATTTGAGGAGATAAACTCCTACGATATTTTTGGAGCTGATGAAGGGGCTTCTCCCTTGAGTCTGGATCTCCTCCAAAGTGGGATTTTCGGAGATGGGTCTCCTTCTTCCTCCTCTGTTGGCCGGATCTTGAAGAACAAGAGGTATGAGATTTAAAAATCTCCCCCTTTTGAGATCTAATGAAAGATCTGGGCTCCCCTTTGTAAGTTTTGTGGTGAAAAACTATTTAGTTTTGGAAAAGGAAGAGTAAAACTCTTGATTTAATTCAAAAGAATAGAAGAAGGTTTTAAAACCATTTGGAAGGAGAAGGAGGAACAGGAACCCTAGTTCTTGGGGAGAATGAAAAGTGTATTTTTATTCATCATCATGTTGCCTTATATAGGCTTACATATTTACATATAGCCCCTTGGGCTAAATGGCATTTTGCCCATCCCATGCCTCACGTGCTCATTTCTTTTGCACATAAGTTATGGGCTTCACAAAAATTTGGCTTTATGCCCATTTTGCATACATGTATGCATAAAAAATTATACCAAAATTATTTATTACATGATTTTTATTTTGGCATGGAGGAGGGCCGGCCGCTTCATGTTCAGACTCGACTTGGGCATGGGCCCACTTGATCTGGGCTTAGGCCCACTTAGCTTGGGGTTAACCTTGACTTTGACTTGGTCAACTGGGGTGCAATTTTCGACCCCAACATTACTTTTTTAGATGATATGAACCTATCCATTTGTGAATGTGATGATAAGGAAATCATTTGGGAGAGTTTGTAAATAAAGAGAGTAAGATTGTGGAAAATAATAGGGAGGAAGACAGCATTGAAAAACATTCTTTCATGTCGAGTTTTGAGGAAATTTTTGCTGATGAACTTGATATTCTTGGTGAGTTTGAGTCGGGAACAATTCGGGAACGTCCGAAAAACCTTTCTTTTGCTGAACTTTTTGCGGATGAACTCCAGTTTTTAAACGAACCTGGCTTCAGAACTCAACATGTGGTTATTGAACATTCAATTCATTCAGAAAACAATTTTTTAACCTCCTTAAAACTTCATATTCACCTTCAACGTCATCTGATCCCTACTTTTACACGCACATGCCTTTCACTAACATCTAACATATACCTTTTCTTTTTATTTTTCTTTTGTATATACATATTCATTTACCAGCCATGGTACTATATAGACAAAATATTTCAATGGCTGGTATTAATTTCTGAACTAACTCAGTCGTTTAACTTGTGAATATTGTAATTAGTCTTTGGTTTTTTCTTTTTCTTTGAATAAAATTCTCACCCTGATGTCTAAGTCTAGCTACCGGAGACGGGGGCAATGATGAGAACATCGTAAGACTCAGATTTGGGGGTGAGCACTGCATCATGTGTATATTCTGCACTGCATAAATATTAAAAAACCCACAAATTTTTTTTTTAAAATCCAAAAAAATATAAAAACTTTGTCGTCAAGTTAGCTAATGGGGTAACTTAGATTTTTATTCCGAAAGTTTAGTTGATACGTTAAAAATAACTAAATCCTAGGCTGAGGAATTGAAACCCTAAAAATAACCCTCATTCTGTTTAACCTTGGTAATTATACGTTCTTACAGTTTTTTTTGAGAAATAGGTAATCTTGAGTTCAGTTCCTTAGTTAAGTCGAGATGAAGAATGAGTATTGAAACTTTACTGAAAGATAAGTCTGAAAAATAGTTTCTATTCTTGAGTCCAAATTTAGAAAATATATACCCTACAAACTGCACATACACGCACCTTGAAACTTGGGATAGTAGAGGATACCTAAAAATACTCTTGCCTGAAAGCCTAGTATGAAAGAAAAACGGTATTTAAAGCTAACCACCATAAGAGTATCATTGAAAAATATATCCGGTCTTGAAAAGAAAAAGGAAAATAAAAGATAAATAAATAAATAAAGTCAAGACCTGAAAACTGCTATTTACGCTTTAAGCTCATACATTCAGTAATCGGCTGTTAGTGCCTCAAGAAATATTAATAATCACATGAAAGATGTGTGAGCAAAACCGTCCATCCATTAATGAAAAGTAGTATTAGGTATTAAAGTAAGGGTACTATAGCTTGAATTGAATTCTCAAGTATAGGGGTGAAATTTTACACACACGTGGGGGTATACAATCGATATTTGGAGGAAAGATATGAATAAAGAATAAGACTTATGTTTTCTGTAATGGTGATAAAAATCCCTGATTGGAGACCGCACATTAGAAGGAAAACTCAAGAGATACTGAAATCTTTCTAAACTGTAAAACGTATAGAATCTGAGGTTAAATAAATAAAAGGCGTGAAACATAAAAGTTGAATATTTCTAATTTAGGATGATAGAATTTCTAACTTAGATACTAAATTGTAGGAATAGAATCGATATTAACTATGAAACTAGCTTAATGGGATTTTGTGGGTGTAATTCACTGAAAAACCTCAGGAGACAACACTCCCCCTACTAGGGACACCTCGAGGTTTAATGGCTTGTTGCACATGCTCAGTGCAATCTCGTTCCCTGCGAAAGTGAGGTTAGGATTTTTTTGTTTTGCTCAGGACGAGCAAAAGATAAGTTTGGGGGTATTTGTTCATCTCATAAACTGCATTTTAATACCTCTCATTCATTATCTATTTTGTTATATATCGATACCATTAACCAGTGTCTGCTCAGTAATTACAGTTTACAGGTATTCGTGATACAACACTGAAAACATACTCAATATCACGGATATAGCATTTGGGAGCCGACACTGCAAACAGAATAAGAAAACGGCCGATATCCCAAGAGCTTTTGTAAAATAAGTGTGTGCACATAATTTTGGTCCAACACAATACAAGTTGCAAACAACTCTTAGGCATGGACCATGGTGGGGCTGCCCATGGCATGATGGCTAGAGCAAGTGGGCACATATGGTGTGATGTGCATTGATGGTACAATAAATGCTTAAAGTGTTGATGTGAGATGTTGTACCAAGTTTCCCTCCAAAACTCTGAAGGCAAACCAGGTCATAACAGATAAAGCAAACAACACCAGAGTGATTGTGGAGAGCACACAAGACCACACAATGAATACGAGCCCCACTCCTCGGTTTTTGACCGGCCACAACTCATGAAAAACTGGCGAGCTCAGTCCCATCAAACCCAATGGGCCCCATATTTTCTCTGTCCCTCCCTTGCTGCCATGTAGGATTATTTTTATTGTTTGTTTAATTTTTTTTTGAGCCTATAAATAGCAGATGAGTGGGCAAGGGAAGCTCTCTCTCATATGTATATACCATTTCATAGTTTTGTTTTAGTTTGTTTTTGTTTAGCTTGAGGGTGAGTAGGCTTCAATTGGTTTCTTCTTCTTCTTCCCTCTTGAAGCTCTCCAAAGAAAGCTTCATTAAGGAGGTTGAATAAGTCACCATAATCTTGTATCTCATTTCAAGTGTTAACAAATTGTTGTTTCTTTTATACTTGCTTCTTTTCTTTACTTTCTTTCTTTTCATTATGCTTAACTAATCTTTTATTTGGTTGTGGTGTGGGTGAGGAAGTGAGATGAAAGGCTTTGCCTCCTCCACCTCTTGTTTATGTTTATTATGCTTAATTTAAGATTCTAACTTAAAGATTGTTAATCTATTGATATGATATGGTATTTTGACACATGGTTACTTGTAACCTCCTCATAGACCATAGTCATTCACTTTCCCCATTTCAATGTTTAAGTTATAATCTCTTTGGAGTTAAGTTTGCTAAGTTTGGATATGGTATGTTATGATTAAGGACTTGACAAATCTCTTAATTTCATATATCATATACCATCACAAACACCTAGCACACTTAACACCAAAATCATTTGCTCTCACTAACTATTTTGTGTTTTTGTTGTGGTGGTATACTTGCTAACCCTTGTATTTAGTATTAATACCCCAAGCGCGGACATACAAACGGTAAGTGATCAAAAGACTCGTTTCGTGCTTTGCGGCGAATATCGTAATTTGACGGTTTGTGCTCCGCAACCGCGTTGACAAGTTGTACTTCACGCCGGAATCGACGTAAGGAATGGATAACTCATGACGAAGGGAGTGTAGAGGGAAACATCGCGATTCAACCTTCCAAGCCGAAGCCACAACTATTCTTAACTTGCTTGTTTTCTTGCTTTTCTTATTTTCGTATTCTTTTATAATTTTGTGACAACCAACCTAATTCATTTATTTGTTGAACCTTAAATCACGATACCGAATACACAATTCCCTGCGGATCGACCCGTGCTTGCCGGCTCGCTACAACGCGCCGTGCACTTGTGGTTATAAATAGTAAAACGAGAACGATCTCACGTGCGCAATCCGTTTTCTTCATTTCATATCTGTTTCCATAACATACATGTTTGCGCACACGGGTGAATTCCCAACAGTAAGGTAGAAGGACAGGGAAATGCAAAAGTTTCTGAGCTAACAGTAGAGAAGGAGGGATATTCCTATTGTCATGGGAAAGAGCATTGGCAGAGGGATTACAGGGCTTTGAAATCCAGAATCCAGGATCCGAAACATGTTGTGGTTTCGACTTCGGGTGCGTTTGTAATAGAAAACTGTATGCCAATTAACTCTACTTCCTGAGTACTAGATACCGGATCAGGATCTCATATCTATAATTCATTACAAGCTTTGAAAAACTATAGAGTTATTAGATTAGGTGATATGACTCTCAGAGTTGCGAACGGAATGAGCGTGGACGCTGAATCCGTAGGGGAATATCATTTAGGATTGATAAGTGGGCAGATATTGATTCTACGTAACTGTTTATATGTACCTAGTCTAGCTTGTAATATCATATCTGTATCTTTACTTTCTAAGAAAGGATATGATTTTACATTTGTAAGCGATGTGGTCCACATCCACCTAAATCAAGCTTTAATTGGGTCAAGTACATTAGATAACGGAATATGCGTATTAAATTAAGCTCGGGTTTTCAGTGTCCAGAACACACTTAAAAGAAAGTCTCCGGAACTAAATCGGGCTTTCTTATGGCATTGTAGACTGGGTCACATCAATGAAACACGGTTGACGAAGCTACATAGAGAGGGATATTTGGATCCGTTCGAATATCAGTCTTATACAACTTGTCAATCTTGTCTCATGGGAAAGATGACAAAGACTCCGTTCACTGGACACGGAGTAAGAGCGAGCGAGCTCTTGGGACTCATACATAGTGATGTGTGTGGTCCAATGCCTATGTTTCCCCCAATCAGAGCAAGGCTCTACTTAAATTTTGAAAATTCAAAATTCGAAGCAACGCTTCGGTTCCCGTGCGCAGCGCGCAATTTGCTACATGGCGGAAGTTGATTCGGCAGCGTAACGCCCAAGACAATGCGTCCAATCAGAGCAAGGCTCTTCAGAAAACATAATTAAGACTTAACTGCGCAAGCGCACGGATGCGCGACACGTGTCTGCGCAGTTGCGCAACCGCAACTGCGCAAGCGCACGGATGCGCGACACGTGTCTGCGCAGTTGCGCAACCGCAACTGCGCAAGCGCACGACAGCGCGACACGTGTCACGCGCTGGTGAGTTGCGCAGCAACAGAATGAAAATTTAAGTAAATCTTTTCTGTTTTTGTTAAAACAAGAAGATTTCTTCTGTAAAACAGGGACACTTGGATCAAAGATCCAATGGTGGGAAAATTCCCAAAATTATTCAGGAAAGATCTTGGTAACAAATTCAACAAATTTGTGAACACTATAAATAAGACCCCAGACCTCATTCAAAGGATGATCATAAAGGAGAAGAATTAACTTCTGGTAAAAAAAAGGGGAAGAGAAAGAACTCTTGAAGATTAATCAAGAACACAAAAAAGAGGTAAAAACTTCTTTTAGAACAAGAGAAAAATCTCTGAAGAACAGAAGATAAAAAGAATTGAATAATAAATAGTGCCTTGCATTGGATATGAACCCTTGGTTCTGTAAAATCAGAGAATAATAAATAGTGCCTTGCACTTGATATGAACCCTTGGTTCTGTAAAATCAGGGAAAACAAGAAGAACTTGTTTTCCTTTGATCCAAATTTAGATCAAAAGTGCTATGCACTTTTGTTCTCAAATCAAGAACATTCTTGAGTTTCTGCACAAGTGCAACTCATTATTTAAAAGGGCCTGGCCCAAATCAAGAAAATTATTGAGTTTCTGCACAAGTGCAACTCATTATTTAAAAGGGCCTGGCCCAAATCAAAAAAAAAAAAATAATAATAAAAGGGCAGAGCCCTGTTTGGAAAATTCTTAAGGGCCTGGCCCAAGTCAAACTGCAAAATAATAAAGGGACAGAGCCCTGTTTGGACTGATTCTTTCAGTCAGGCAGAGCCTAAAATAAAAAAATTGGACTTAACCCAATCCTGGCTGTAAGTCCTTAAATTAAATTGATTGAGCAAAATGGCTCTCCTAAACCAATTCGCGACCGGTTTGATGGTACATCTCCGAACTCCTTTGACATCCGTCGTTGTAATCCCTCAACGACGTCAAAGAGGTGACGGGTCCCAACGACCACTTATCTAATCGGACCGAAACGTCCCTAAACTAATATCGGACCGAAACGTCCCTAAACTAATATCGGACCGAAACGTCCCTAAACTAATGATGGACCGAAATGTCCCTAAACTAATATTGGACCGAAACGTCCCTAAACTAATATCGGACCGAAACGTCCCTAAACTAATGACGGACCGAAACGTCCCTAAACTAATGACGGACCGAAACGTCCCTAAACTAATGTTGGACCACCACGTCCCTAAACTGGCGATGGACCACCACGTCCCTAAACTGGCACAATAGGGCCCAAACGCTCTTTTGTTGGATCTAAACGGTCCCGTCTAAGTTGATCTTAACCCCAAATACGGTTAATGTGTCCATAGATATTCAAATAAACGATAAAACTCCAAATCAACTTTGGTTCAAGGGTACACCTCTGAACTCCTCTGACGCCTGTCGTTGTAATCCCTCAACGACGTCAGAGAGGTGACGAGTCCCGACAACCAGATAATTAAATCAATCACTACGTCAGGTCGATCTTAGTCTAAAACAGGACTAACGTATCCTTGACGAACGTTTAAGTTGGCCTTAGCCGCAACGCGGCTAATGCATCCTTAAACTAAAAACACCAAACCCAAATCTAACTAAATACGGATTTGGACTAATCCACGTCCTACGGGCGACGGCATTACTCAGTCTCCGTATACAATCCACGGGCAACCACAAACAAAACAAACACACATGACACGAAGTGAAATTCTGGAGAAGGAGAAAGTTGTTACCGCGATGCGGTAGCGTAATTAACTGCAGGGGCTTGCGCCTGCAGGGAAGAGCGTCCCCACAATCAAAAACCCCTCACCCTGAGGGGGAATCTGACGAAGTCTGCTATATCGGCTGCATCCGTCTAAACCTCCGATACACGGTGCCATAAATCAACTTGGCATCTTCGGAGAGATAGACGGGTAAAACCAAATAGCATCTGCCCCGAACCTCAGGCACAGGACGTCCTAACGTCTCGGCCGCCGTTCGGAGGAGAACAGATTCTGGCACGCCCGGTGGGACCTTTTCCTCTTTCCACTCCACACTTCGTGTGTCGTCTTCGCGAACCAATCGCGGTTTGTTAAATGATTGCCTTCGGATTTCAAGTTGCTAAAATTTGGTCTTTTGTCTGGTACAGAACTCAAGCATTCAATGGCCACCAACTGCACCAACTGCTCGAAATGCCACTGCAACGGACGTTCCACCTCACCGAGAGGTGTAGCATATGGGCCCCAGGCGGCTTCCTTCCTGACTCAGCTGGTAGGCCAGGTGACTCAGGCCACCACCGGCTTGTTCTTCGGGACCATGGTCCCACCTACAAGCTTCTCTACGCCGATATCCGCACCAGAAGCGAACAAGAAGTCGGTATTCGACCTGCTCACTGCTACCACGACCCCCGTCAACGGGTCACCCGCTACTAAGCTGACAGCCTCTGTTTTCACCAGGCTGGGTCAGAACTATAAAGTGGCTGTCCCAAAGAGGGCAACGGCCGCTGCTTCGGAAGCCGTTGAAGCGGCTTCTCCTATTAGAGAGTCGGTCTTCACAAGATTGACGGTTCCTACTCCTCCCCCAGCTGGTCAGAAGGCATCAGTCTTCGATAGGCTGACATCAGCAGTTACCCCACACCCAAACAGGGGGCAACAAGAAACTATCTCGATTTCCGAGCCAGTCCCAATGGCTCGTCGTGCGCGACGTCGTCATTGGCAACGGGTAAGAAAAGCAGGGGGCAACTCCCCCTCAGGGCTAACCCCACCTGCTCCAGTGGTGGAGGTCAATGCTGCTGTTCCAACTGGGAACAGCTTTGAATTGCTGAGGAAGGTGAGAAAGAACTCCCCGGTTGCTACGTTGAAAAGGTCTCCTCCACCCATGGAAAAAGCTCCGGAGATGAAACAGGAACAGCCCCCTCAACGGCTGTCGTCGAAAATTTATAAAGTTTGGCGGAGGGTTCAAGAGTCCGTGATTGACTCAGACCACTTCCGTCGCCAGAAAAGGGCAAAAGTGGAAAAAGACAAGAACCACCCCATTAAACAGCAGGGGGCAACAAATGCTAGAATGCCCGCTTCAACGGCTCCTTCAACCTCAAAGGTCCATAAAAGAAAGAGGCCAGAAAAAGCTCCCGTGACACTGACAAAGTTTAAAAGCGATGAACCTAAACGCCCCAAGTCAGGGGGCATAACAGTTCATACGGTCTATATGGCTTCGGAGAAGGAAGAAAGTCGTACTTCTACGGGTCACCGACCACTTACCCGGTCAGTGACCAAGTCTCAGGAGCAGCAACAAAAGCTCCAGGAGATGATGACTACAATGGCTGCACTCACGGGGCCAAAAGAGAATCCTGAGACGTCCTTAGATGAACGCCAAGAGGAAGAGACCGACGCTGAGTTCCTCCGCCGAGTACTGGAAAAGAGAGACAAAGAGGCTGCTGAACAAGCAGCCAATATACAGCGTATGGGCCTCCTCTTCCAGGACATGATAGGAATGATGATACAACCAGAGCCCCCGACTGAAGAACCCCCGATCGTCCTTGGGGATGATAGGGGAGAAACATCAAACCCTCAGCCCGTTCTATCAACAGCTAGAGAGGATACAATCTCTAAAACTGATCTGGACGAATATATAGCCCAGCAGATAAAGGTCCATCACGCGGCTGAAGCAGTCGGCCACGTTGTAAAAACGGGGCGGCCATATCCGGGCTGGTATGACCAAATCAAGTACCCGCCAGGTTACACAATTCCCAAGTTTCATGTCTACAACGGGACCGGCAATCCCCATCAACATGTTGCCCAATTCAGGGCGCTTTGCGGTAACACCGGCGGCGACGACAAGCTTCTGCTTCGCCAGTTCGTTGGAAGCCTATCAGATACGGCGTTCGAATGGTATTCCGAGCTCCCCAACGACTCTATTAAAACCTTTGCAGAGATGGAGCTGCTCTTCACCCAACGCTTTGCAAGTGCCAGTGAGCGTACTCCGATGACGGCGCTGATTAACGCCAGGGTAAAGCCCGGCGAGACGTGGGTCCAGTACGCTATACGGTGGCGTAATCTATGGTCTAAGTGTGAACAGCGTATAGAAGAAGCCCCTGCGGTGGGAATGTTTGTTGGAACCCTTGATCCACAAGCAACCATTTCGCAGTTTATGATGTTCTTCAAGCCGACTTCTTTCCAGGCTTTGATCGACAAATTGGCGCAGATGGACCAGATGGGCCATAAACCCCCTCTCCCGAAGCCGGACTCTCGAAACGATAAAGGAAAGGGAAAAGCGATCATCGTCGCTAATGCCCAACAACAACCGAACGACTCGAAGCCGGTTGCTCGTCCAAATAATACGCGCCCATACGTACCCCTTGAGGACAGGATGGGACGTGCTTACTCCTTCCCCCGTGATAAAACGAGGAGGTTATTTGAGCTGGCATTGCGCAATAGGCTCATAAATCTGCCAGATCCAAAACGTCCGTCGCAACCAAGTGACGTCAATGAGCCTAATTACTGCCCTTATCATCGAGTGCTAGGACATCCGATTGAAGACTGTTACGTTTTCAAAAATTGGCTTGAAAACCAGTACCGCCAGGGCAAATTCGCGCTATCCGACAAATGGAAGGTAAATCCCCCGCAGCCCCACACCTCTAAGGGGACAAATACGCCGGGGGCAACATGCTCCGTCGTTGAAGAAACTCCCTGGGAAGTCGTATTATCGGCCAAAACGAGAAGAATGCTAAATGATCTTCAGACCTGTCCAGCGGTCAAGTGGAAGAACCCCTTGGAGCCGCAGGTTATAGAGGGGATGTTGAAGCCACGTCCGACTCCGAAGACCGATGGTGGTAGTTCAAGCGTTCATAACCAGCCGTTAAAACCTTCGAAAAAGAAGAAGAAGAAATCTAAGAAGCCCGTGAAGCCTGGCGACAAGCGCACCGACTTACAAAAGCAAATCGACGCGCTGGATGAATATAACCAGAAGGCGCGGACTCCCGTTACGCTCCAAGATTTCCTTGATCACGTCTTTCAAAAAGAAGATGAGGAGGAAAGTTCGTCAGATGAATCCAAGGAATACGTGGCAAGTTGTCATATGATCTCTCACTCGACCTCGAACGATGAAGGGACTTCTGGCACCAAAACGCCGGGGGCAAATGCTGAGTCAAGGGTTCCGGAATTATCAATAGAAATGATTGACGCGTTTCTTAGTGAACCTCGATTAAAATGTAAAGCTGATCAAGAACGCGAGACGGCTATATTCGAAACGGCCAAGCGCCAGCGACTTGAGGGAGGAGCTGAGATGATCCCACTGGAGCAAAATGCCTCCACCGCTGACAAAAGCCAATTCAAGATAAAAAAGAAGTTCGCTAAGGCCATATCGATGGGCATGAAGCTACCACCCTCAGAAGAAAAAGTTACTAGCATGGTAGAAATGCACCCCTCTTATTGCTTATATCATCAGAAGGTCTCACATTCTACCCAAGAGTGCAAAGCGTTCGATAGGTGGTGGCAAGGATACGTCGCTAATCAACAACGCTTTAAACGGGAAAAGCGTAAGATTCGTCGGGAGCAAAGAAACACGACCAAAGTGCTTGAAATAACTGCCGGCAACCGTCACATGGTTAACATTACCAGGTCACAAGTGCCTACATTTGGGAGCGACTCTGATGAGGAGCTAGAGCTTGCCCCTCTCTTTAAAGAGTCAACTTCGGGAAAAGAAGAGGAGCCATTGGTTTGCGAAAATATCCGGCTGCGGAATCGGACACTGCCTGAAAAGAACCTCGGACCCTCGAATAGAAAAGATAAAGGGAAAGAAAAGGTCTCTGAAGACATCGTTTTAGATGACCAAGTTCTGGAAGAGCTAAACGCCAAGAACCCGCCGAAGAGAAGTAAGGTGGATTACAACGTTCTGGCACATCTGAGTAAACTGCCCTCTCAGCTCAGTGTCCTTGATGCCTTGTTACTATCAAAGGAAGCCAGAGACTCTTTGATTAAGGCGCTACAAGATCCGGACCAGTTTCAAGCCTTCTTAGCCGAAGAAAAGATGAAAGACGAATTAGAAGAAGTGCACACAGCCGACGTTGCTTTTGGTGATGAAGACCTTCTCCTCGGGACGTGTGAACACAATCGCCCCCTTTATGTCTCAGGATATTGCCATGACATAAAGATAGGTAAAATCTTGGTCGATAACGGATCGTCCGTCAATTTACTCAATGTACGGGTGTTAAAAGAAATTTGCATGAGCATACAACACCTCGCCCGAGACAAGATCACTATCTCCGGTTTCGACTCTCAATCCTCAAAGACTCTTGGATCTGTGATATTGACGCTACGCTTCGGGTTGCTCGTCACAGACATCAAATTCCATGTTATAGACGCCAAGACGTGCTACAATGCTCTGCTCGGCCGACCATGGCTACACGAGTACAATATCATCCCTTCTACACAGCATCAGTGCATGAAGTATTCCAGGGATGGCCTCGAGTACACTGTGGCCGGAGAGTTGAATCCGTTTTCCGTGAACGAAGTTCGCAAGTATGAAGATGCCAAATACTTCTTGCCGAGCTTCGAAGACACGGAAAGGTGTCACAAACCGGAGAACAAAACTAATGCCACCATCCCTGTCTTCGGCAGTGACACCGAGGAGGAGGACATAATTTATTCAGGTCCATCCCAATCTACCAAGCCAGGACCATCCGCTCCTTCGTTGATCTTCGGTAGTGATTCAGAGGATGAAGTTCATGCTGTATTCCCTGCTCGGCCTTCGATACGGATTTCCGCTGATGAAGAGCGAAGTCCGCAGATAACCATGGTGCCACTTGAACATTACAAAGAACTGGATGCACTCGACACCAACAGCGTAGAAGAATTGCAGACATTCTATATCCCTCCCGGACGAAAAGGCGAGAAGGCAATCCTATTCTACCGTTCTGAAGAAAACAAAGTAGAAAAAGAAATTTGCATGAGCATACAACACCTCGCCCGAGACAAGATCACTATCTCCGGTTTCGACTCTCAATCCTCAAAGACTCTTGGATCTGTGATATTGACGCTACGCTTCGGGTTGCTCGTCACAGACATCAAATTCCATGTTATAGACGCCAAGACGTGCTACAATGCTCTGCTCGGCCGACCATGGCTACACGAGTACAATATCATCCCTTCTACACAGCATCAGTGCATGAAGTATTCCAGGGATGGCCTCGAGTACACTGTGGCCGGAGAGTTGAATCCGTTTTCCGTGAACGAAGTTCGCAAGTATGAAGATGCTAAATACTTCTTGCCGAGCTTCGAAGACACGGAAAGGTGTCACAAACCGGAGAACAAAACTAATGCCACCATCCCTGTCTTCGGCAGTGACACCGAGGAGGAGGATATAATTTATTCAGGTCCATCCCAATCTACCAGGCCAGGACCATCCGTTCCTTCGTTGATCTTCGGTAGTGATTCAGAGGATGAAGTTCATGCTGTATTCCCTGCTCGACTGTCAATACAAACTTCTGCTGATGAAGAGCGAAGTCTACAGATAGCCATGGTGCCGCCTAGACACCATAAAGAACTGGATGCGCTTAATATCTACAGTGTAGAAGAGTTGCAGACATTCTATATCCCTCCCAGAAGAAAGAGAGAGAAAGCAATTCTGCTTTACCGCTCTGAAGAAAATAAAGTGGAGAAAGAAATCTGGTATGGAGCAGATCCAACGCTGGACAGGCTTCAACCCATTCGTCTACCAAGGTATTATACGGAAGGCTTGAAACGACTGTTAAAGCGCCAAGGGATACCCTTCGAACAGACTGTTAGGAAGGCCAGATTCTATGACAGGGTTTGGAACGTCCCCGGAACTCAACACAAGCTACCTAATGGAAGGATGGAGACGAAAGGGATTGGGTACATCCGGCCGAAGAAGCGGGAGCTAGTAAACAGCTGTTATGCCATGTATGACTTCGATGAAGAAGCGGACGCTCAATGGGAGGATGCTAATCCTGAACCAGCAAAAGTTCCTGATACAAAACCGCCCAGTCCATCATCCGAAGACCAGATGAGCAAACTTATAAGGGATGCGAGTCAAAAAGCCCGAGATGATCACGATCGTGAAATGGCAATCTATGAGAAAGCTAAGACACAGCGTCTCCTTCAACAGGCAGTAAAGAACGAAGATGCCGCTCCTTGTCAACCTGCTACAAAAAAGGTTCGACGCGAAAACAAAAACAAGTCGAAAGGCAAGAGAGGCGCTCGACAACCACAAAGCAGAGCTAAGACGCCACGCATCCGAGAATCGAGCGTTATTGACTTAGCCCTCAGGAAGAAAATGGGTCGAGCATACTCATTTCCTCGGAACAAAACAAGGAAAATATTCGATCTCGCTCTAAAACATCAAATGCTTACGTTGCCAGAGTCTAAACACCCTGACCAAGCAGGCGAAGTCTCCAACCCAAAGTATTGCTTTTACCATCGAGTAGTAGGGCATCCGCTTGAAGATTGCTTTACCTTTAAGAATTGGGTTGAGGACCAATATCAGCTTGGCAAATTCGCGTTGTCTGACAGTTGGAGGGTAGCGCCGCCGTAAAAGCACGAACCCGAAAACACAAGAATAAAACCAACTCCGCATTGGGATTGGCAGAAAATTCGCACCTGCCATGTGATAACAATATTAAAAGAAGGGTCCGAGGGCATGAACAACCTCCCTTGGTGCTTTGAAAGCGGCAGCGATGTGGTAATCTCAGAATTTCCCCCAGCTCCGAAAGAACTGGAAGATGGAATCCATACCACTGCAGATAATCTCAAGAAAATTGAGTTGGGGACGGAAAATGACCCGCGACCGACATTCATCAGCGAGCTGTTATCTGAAGAAAGGATGGCTGCGTTAAAGGATGTGCTTCTACAGCACAAAGATTGCTTCGCGTGGAACTATTCCGAAATGCCGGGACTAGATCCAGAAATTGCTGTACACAAGTTGGCGATATCCCCGGACATCAAGCCAGTCAAACAAGCGCCGAGAAGAATGCGACTCGAGCTTGAGATGAGCATCAACGCCGAAGTCAAAAAGCTGATAGACTCTGGCTTCATCCAGGAAGTTCAATACCCTGAATGGATCGCCAACATCGTCCCAGTGATGAAGAAAAATGGGACAGTGCGCATATGCATAGACTTCCGGGATCTTAATAAAGCTTGCCCGAAGGATGATTTCCCAGTGCCAGTCACTGAACTGATGATAGACAATACATCCACTCATGAGGTTTTCTCCTTCATGGACGGCTCGTCAGGGTATAATCAAATAAAAATGCATCCAGAAGAACAGAAGCATACAGCCTTCAGGACTCCTCTTGGTATATTTTGTTATAAAGTGATGCCCTTCGGTTTGAAGAACGCCGGTGCCACCTATCAAAGGGCCATGACAAAGATCTTCGACGACCTTATACACGAAATCGTTGAATGCTATATCGACGATCTCGTGGTTAAAAGCAAATCATACGAGGAACACCTCGAGCATTTGAAGACCGTGTTTCAACGCCTTCGGCAATACAACTTGAAGATGAATCCTCTTAAATGTGCGTTCGGGGTTTCCTCGGGCAAATTCCTGGGATTCGTTGTTCGACACCGAGGTATTGAAATAGATCCGTCAAAGATTAAAGCGATCATGGAAATGCCTCCGCCGAGGACTCTCAAACAGCTTCGGTCTCTCCAAGGGAAACTCGCATACATACGGCGATTTATAGCCAACCTTTTAGGAAAGTGCCGTCCTTATAGTCACCTGATGAAGAAGGGAACCCCATTCGTTTGGGATCAAAGATGCCAAGGCGCACTGGATGAGATCAAGCAATACCTGCAGAACCCGCCAGTGTTGGCTGCTCCGGTTAAGGGGAAGCCTCTCATTCTTTATACAACCGCCCTCGAAGGTTCCTTAGGCGCATTATGGGCACAAGAGAACGATCAGGGGAAAGAAAGAGCGCTCTACTACTTAAGTCGAGTTCTGCTGGGGGCAGAAAGCAACTACTCTCCCATTGAAAAACACTGCCTGGCATTGATCTTCGCAATAACAAAGCTTAGGCACTATGCGTTGGCGCACGAGGTCCGTCTGATTTCAAAAGTGGACCCTCTTAAATATCTAATGTCAAAAGCCATATTGACAGGACGACTCGCTAAATGGGCCCTGCTCTTGATGGAATTTTCGATAACGTATCAACCTCTCAAGGCAGTAAAAGGCCAGGCCATCGCCGACTTCCTTGCTGAGCATCCCATACCTGCCGATTCTCCTTTAAATTGTGATTTGCCGGACAGACATGCATTTGACGCAATCGACAGTGGTGATACCCGTTGGGAGCTTTACTTCGATGGGGCGTCTTCTATGAAAAAGCATAAACAAAGTATGCCAACGATCAAATCGGGGGTGTGACTCATCTTTGTGACTCCCCAAGGAGGAATAATGCGCTTCGCCTTCTCCTTAACAGAGCCGAGAACGAATAATGAAGCTGAATATGAAGCTCTGATAGCAGGCCTCGAGATCGCCATCGATATGGGAATTGAGAGCCTCCTCATATACGGGGACTCCCAACTGGTCGTCAGTCAAGTGAACGGCGATTACCAAACATGCAAACCGGAATTGGTGAAATACGGTGAAAAAGTGCAGCAACTGCTAACCCAAATTCCCTCCTACACGTTGGAAAGTATACCGCGTGCGGAAAACAGCAAAGCGGACGCACTGGCCAAACTTGCTAAAGAATTGGCTGACGAGAACCTCGATGACGTTAGAATCGTGGTACAAAGCCGTCGAGTGCTCTCCCCAACAGAAATACCTCCAGAATCATATAAAGAAAAGGGAGCAACTGAGCAGGCAACCCTACAAATAAAAGACCATGAGAAGACCGAAGACTGGAGAGAAGTCTTCATAGATTACTTCAAATTCCACCAAATGCCTGAAAAAGCGTCCATAAGACATCAGCTCGTGAAACGAGCTCTGTCTTTCGCATTCGTCAACGATACTCTATACAGGAGGTCATTCGATTCTCTGTGGCTGAGATGCCTAGGACCTGACGAAGCGAGAAGGGTCGTCCAAGAAGTTCACGACGGACTCTGTGGTTCCCACCAAGCAGGCCCTAAGATGAAGTTGAAGATAAAACGAATGGGCTACTACTGGCCCACGATGATGCAGGATTGCCTGGAATACGCAAGGCAATGTCATTCATGCCAAATTCATGGGGACTTCATCCATCAACATCCCAATCCATTGCATCCAACAGTGGCTAGTTGGCCATTCGAAATGTGGGGAACTGACATAGTCGGCCCCATCGAACCAGCATCGTCAAAGGGACATCGCTTCATCTTGGCGACGACTGATTACTTCTCCAAATGGGCAGAGGCGGTACCGTTGAGGGAAGAGAAAACGGAGAACATCTTCCATTTCTTCAGAACGCACGTCATATACCGGTTTGGAACCCCGAGAAGAATCATCTCTGATGATGGGCCAGCCTACCGAAGTCATAAAATTAGCCGTTTCGCACAGCAGCACAATATAGACTGGAGATATTCCTCAGTTTATAACCCGCGAGCTAACGGTCTAGCTGAGGCCTTCAACAAGACCTTGACGAAGATCATAAAGAAAACAGTGTCACGAAATAAGAGAGATTGGCACGAAAGATTGCAAGAGGCTCTTTGGGCGTATCGAACTACATTTAAAACGGCCACAAACACAACGCCATACGCGTTGGTATTTGGGACAGAAGCAGTACTCCCTCTCGAGATAGAATTACCCTCTCTACGAGTGGCAGTCCACTACGAGCTGACAGATGAAGAAAATGTTCACCTTCGGTTTGAAGAGCTTGACGCCCTTGATGAAATCCGGCTTCTAGCACAACAAAATCTGGAAGCCTATAAAGCAAAGATGACGCGCTCATATGAGAGATTGAGCCGCCCGAGGACATTCCACCAAGGCGAACTCGTGCTAGTGGTCAAAAGGCCCATGATCCCCAATCGCGCCAAGCGGGGAAAGTTCGAGCCAAATTATGAAGGACCGTACATCGTTGATAAGGTCTACCAAGGTGGGGCCTATCTACTCATGGATATGCACGGTGAAAGGCCTTTCAGGCCAATAAACGGTCGCTTCCTAAAGAAATACTACGCTTAATGAGCCACAGCCTAGGTCAATGGTAGATGACGACGACTATGTCCGCTCGCTATCTTCCTATGCTCAAGCTTTGTAAGTAGTAGCCAGCCCTCTCAACGGCGGACCGAAATGTCCTTAAACTAATAGCAGACCGAAACGTCTTTAAACTAATACTGCAGCATCCTTGGGCTGACGAGATGAAAAAAAAAAAGAAAAAAGAAAAAAAAAGAAAAAATATATATATATATATATATATAAATAAAAATAAAATAAAAAAAAAACGGTATGTCCATAAGCAAAATGGGCGCGGATGAAAACCCGAAAGGGCTCCGTGAGTAAAAACAGCAGGACTACCGGCGAGTGTTTGTGAAAACCTGAAAGGGCGCAACCTCGTTAAGAACACTTATAGGGTCCTCTCGACCCTGTAAGGAGAAACCACCCGCGTGAGATCCTTACGACTTACAAGGGAACAACACACTTAGGAATCCCCACGATTCCTAAGGAGAAAATACGCTTGCGAGATCCTCACGACTCGTAAGGAGAACTCTCTTATGGGACCCTCACGGCTCATAGGATTTGAAAGTCTTAAGTCACAGAGACCTAAACCTGTGCTTAAGCAAACCCCCACAAACTTCCAATATTGCCCTACAAGTGGTTCAATATTGACCCTTGTATACAATCCACGGGCGCGAATAAACATTTCCCTAACTAAGTCCCATCTGAAGCTAGGGATATGTGTGCATGGTAAACAACCCTTGTAAATCCTCTCGACTTACAAGGAGAAAGCCCTCCTGTAGGATCCTTACGACTTACAGAGGAACAAAACACTTAGGAACCCTTACGATTCCTAAGGAGAAAATACACCTACAAGATCCCCACGACTTGCAGGGAGAAATACCTTCACGAGACCCTTACGGCTCATGAAGTCAAAAGCCTTAGCCGACAGGACCCTAACCATGGTCGCTAAGCCTCCTTTGTTCGACAACGACAGAGGCAAATGATGATTCACTCCTGGTAATATCCCAGTTGTAGCGGTGCTGATGCCGAAATCGGTGTCCGATTTCAGGTTTACAGCGAAAAGCCAATAGGCCGCTCATGCATACGAAATAGCCGAAACGATAGGGCAACTTGCAATGAAAAGCGTCAAGTAAAATGTATGCATGCAAAATAGCCGAAATGATTGGGCGACTCGTAATAAAAAGCAACGAGTAAAAATAAAATAAAATAAATAGCCGAAATGATTGGGCACCGCGAAAAATAGCCAAAATGATTGGGCAATCGCAACCTTTGTGATATAAAGCTGAAATGATAGAGCATCGCGGAAATAAAACAAAAAAAATGATGATGAAGCTTTGGCCCTACAGTTAAGATCACATCGATCCCTGTATACAATCCAAGGGCGTAAACAAAGAAGGGACCATACTTCCCCAGCGGATTCCGTCAAACAACGAAGCCAAACCTCAACGGTTCATTTCAACCGAAGAAGCCAGTGACTTCAACAAAAATCCTCGACTCACGGATACAAACACTCCTTGACGAGAGCCTTCTGATCCGCGTCGACTCGCAGAGCCACCAGCGCCTCCGTGGGAACCATCGACTCGTTTCAAACCCCAAGGACACAAATAATCCTTGGCGCTCGGGAAACAAATAATCCCGGCAAACTTCTCAACTCACGGATACAAACACTCCTTGACGAGAGCTTCCTCATCCGCGTCGACCCGCAGAGCTACCAGAGCCCCCGTGGGAACCCTCGGCTTGTTTCAAACCCCAAGGACACAAATAATCCTTGGCGCTTGGGAAACAAACAATCCCTCGCAAAACTCCTCGACTCACGGATACAAACACTCCTTGACGAGAGCTTCCTGATCCGCGTCGACCCGCAGAGCTACCAGAGCCCCCGTGGGAACCCTCGACTCGTTTCAAACCCCAAGGACACAAATAATCCTTGGCGCTTGGGAAACAAATAATCCCTCGCAAAACTTCTCAACTCACGGATACAAACACTCCTTGACGAGAACCTTCTGATCTGCGTCGACTCGCAGAGCCACCAGCGCCTCCGTGGGAACCATCGACTCGTTTCAAATCCCAAGGACACAAATAATCCTTGGCGCTTGGGAAACAAATAATCCCTCGCAAAACTTCTCAACTCACGGATACAAACACTCCGTGACGAGAGCTTCTTTGACTCACATCTCGGGCAGTAAGGATTCAAAAACTTGCTTCCTGAACAATGGGACCCTGCAAGTCAATCCTAAATGGTCTCTTGCATACTATTCACGGGTCTCACTCTCTGAAGTCGATTCTCGACAAAGAGGGAAACAACCGCTTACGAGCCCTCTCGACTCGTAAGAGGGACAACGGGACCCTGCAAGTCAATCCTAAATGGTCTCTTGCATACTATTCACGGGTCTCACTCTCTGAAGTCGATTCTCGACAAAGAGGGAAACAACCGCTTACGAGCCCTCTCGACTCGTAGGAGGGAGAAATTCTCTCATAGGATCCTTTCGACTTATGAGAGAAAACCCCACTTGGGAATCCTCACGATTCCTAAGGAGAAAATCCACCTACGAGATCCTCTCAATCCGTAGGGAGAAAAGTCTCTATGAGACCCTCACGGCTCATAGAGTTGAAAAGTCTTAGGCAGCAGATCCGAACCTGCGGCCTAAGCCATCGCTATCTCTTGAAGAAACCAAGATGCTTACTCTATTACCTGTCAATCATGTTTATAAAGACAGCATACTGATAATAAGAGAAGGGAGAAAAGCAAAGAAATGATACGAGACATTAAAAAAAATGTGTATCTTTATTTATTAATTCAATCAAGTACATGGCGAATCATACAAAAGAATAAAGAATGTATACATCTTATCCAAAAAAAAAAGAAAATTACAAGTGTATTGATACAAGGGCAGCTATTGGGAAGGGAGCGTCTTGCACAGATGTAGCAATCGCTCGCATATATCCTTCCACACCTTCTCTTGCTCGGCTACCACCGTTAACTCTGCCTCCACTTGGGCTCGTTGCCGCAAGACCGATGCAAGTTGCTCCCTCACGATTTGATAAGCAGCCTCCCGACTTGGGATATTGCGCTCAGCCACGTCAAGCTTCCGCTTTAAGTTTAGCCCATGGGAGATGCGCTCCAAGAGACCCTCAAAGATAGTCTTCACTTGGGCAGCATTTGCCTCAACCTCAGCGCGCAGATGGGCCGTTTCGTTCGAGGTCTTTTGGCATTCCCTTAGTCTTTGAGCTGCTTCTTGCTCCAAGTAGCGGGAGTGCGAAGTGCTTTGCTCGAGCCAAGTTGTGCGTTGGGTGCTCAGAGCTAAAACTTCGGGAGAAGGGCGCGTCAACTCCAGCCGGTATAGACAGGCCTCGATCTCCCTGCAGTGATTAACCCAAGATTCAACGACGCCTTCATTGTGAAAAGTTACGAGCGCCGCTAACATTGGGTTAACATTCACAGCGAAATCTACAGCAGAAGGGAGAGCATCCATGCTGAGCTCTTCGATATACCCGCTCAGCATGCCTAGACTCATCACAGCACCCTTTGAAGACGGGCGCCTCAAGAAAGGGCCTGCCGGTATAAGGACGCGCGACTCAAAGGGGACCGGAGCCGGAACAATAGCTGCAAAACAAGACATAATTAAACGGTGGTTCAAGAGATATTTAAGGATTACAAAAAAAGGAGGGGTGTTTGCTATACCGGCAGCAACGGACGGCAGAGCCGGGAGGGCCGGTAGCGCGGCAGGTCTGGCATCCCCTCCTTCGATTTGTGACACTGCAATAAAGAAAGGGAAAGGTCAAGAATCATTCAATTACTAGAAAAAGGGGATGAACGAAGATACTATATTGAACGTACACTCACCAGCGCCACTAGAGGGAGAAGTAAGCTCGGAGGGGAAGGAGAAGTGTGGGAGCAACACCTGATATAGATGATCAAAGAGCCCTCCTGAAAAGACACGATGGTATGGCATTAGTCCATGAACTATACGTTTAAGAGATTAACTCATGAGTCACAGGTCCATACCTTCCAACATCCGCGACGGCACGAGGGAAAACGGGGAAGTGACCACCGCCAAAGCAGTAGTTGACGGTGCTCCCTCAAGCAATGGAGCGTCGGCACTGGCCGCACCTGCAAAGACAAGTTTGTTAGAGGAGATTATAAGATATATATAAAAAAAACGGGGGGGGGGAAACAATAGTAACCCGAAACTTACCCGATGAACTGCCAGCCGAGACGGAGGCAATTCCTTCCTCTACTGACATCAGGCCACCACCCGTAGCCTCATCACCTGACTCGATGGGAGCCGTTGTTGTGCTCGCAAGCCCGGGAGACGGCAAGGAACCATACGCAGGGAGGGCTATGATTGGGGTATTGCCAGATTCCAGAGAAGGAGCGGCTGGCTCCTCCTCAGGAATCGTGGCCACCTCACCCACTACTCCTTCGGGTCCTACGGTCACAGTTGCCTCATCCATCGGCACCGCGACATCTCCAGCCTCAAGCGCCTCGATTTCTACTGCCTCCGGCTCGACAATCATCTCACCTGCCGCCATTTCAGATGCGGCATCGATGACCTTCTCGGCAGCGAAGTCTTCAACTTCTATTTCAGGCGCCGTGGCCCCGATGACGTTGCTTACTGTCAGCTCAGGCTCGGCAGGCGCCGCTTCCTCCGCTCCCCGGAGTTCGACGGTCTCCGCCTCCCCCTCGGTCGGACTTGGCCCTGCAAAGAGGAGTGCGTATGAGTCAACGATTTGATAATTCTTACAACAAAGTCCTGAAAGAAAAGTTACCTGAAGAGGATTTATCGTTTGCATCCCGGACCGTGCGCGCCGCCTGCCTATGAGCAGTAGATAGGGCGGCAGGGGCCTCTTCAGAAGAAGTGTCGGCATGAGGAATAGTGCTAGGGCCCGCTCCTGCGGCCAGAGCAGCTCTGCGCGCCTTTGCTTCCGCTCCTCTCGAGCCGCTGAGACAGATGCCACCAGAGCCTCCTTAAGGGAGGCTTCTTTGCCCGTATACAGGGATGCCTCTAGATTCTTCAAGGCGTCCCTCGTCGCTCTATCAAGCTGAGGCTCTTGTGGCAACTGCAGCGAAGCCGGAACTTCGATGACGGGCTTGGGAAGGATCCTCGCGTCGACTAATACAACCCCTGCAAAGAAACAAAAGAAGGTCAGGTTGACTATCATAAAAAGACAACAAACTTTCCTTATAAAAGAGAAAGGGATAAAACATACCGACGCTTGCTAGGGTACGCTTCTCCTCCTCCTCTTGGAAGGTTTTCAGGGAGGCAGCGATAGCCTCTTCAGTAGAAGCGCCTGTTAAAAATGGAGCAAACGTTGGTTAAATATAATGATACAAAATGCAGTGAAATAATAAATAACGCGTCTGATGATTACCGGACTCGGCGAGTTTGTTCAACATCGCTTCAAGCCTTGCCGATCGCTCCGAAGCTGCGATGGCGGCAGCTAGATTGGTGTCCTCAGGGTCCAACACAAAACCCTCATTGCTGCCGTACTCGCATATGGCTTCGGCAGGAGAAGCCGCAGGTTTTGAGCCGAGGATCACATCGAGGGATAGGGTGGACTTCTTCTTCTTCTGTCCGCCAGCCTTGGATTCACTCGGAACAGCTTTGCGCTTGCCAGCTTTGGCAATCACTTTCGGGCGGCGAGTCCCGATGTCTGCCCCTGCGCCCGATTCCGGCGATACCGCTTTAACCGTCTTTGTCGGAGCACGGGGCGCCATTGGTGCATCCACCGTAGTAGACAGTGGCAATCCACGCGGAGGGGGCAACACGCGTGGTCGATCAACTCCGGCATCTTTCATCGGAGGGATAACCTCAACCCTGGGCTGCAAGGGAGCCTTGCGATCACCGCCAGGAGGCGCAGCCCAACGATCGACCAGTAGGCGTTTCTCCATCAAGATGATTGGGCCCATCGCGTGCGCGTACCAGGCCACATACGAATTGAGTATCTTAGGGGTACAGCTGGGCTCACTAATAAAAAAGTAGGAGCCTGTATTGAGCCGGATGAAGTGATGCATCGCATTCCGTACCCCCTCTGGGCCGACTGCAGGTGTTCTCAAGAAGGCTTCCAATGGGACCCCTTGGTTGTAACTCGATTGCCGGGCAAATCGATGCGGGTTATACCTCATGAAGAGGGCCGTTTCATTTTGCCTAAATACCAAGTAGCCCGGCCGAATGGAGTAAAGGTGGAGGATTTCCCGAGCCTTCAACACAGAAACACCGCCCTTAAAGTCATCACGCAGCGGCACCACCGACTTAGTGGTCTCAGAACCCATGGTGATGACCTTATCCACAAAAGAGGTCTTCGCCCCGACTAGATGCGAACGCAGAAGCAATCCCCTAGACTCCCGCGGAGGTGCAAACACAATGGAAGCCCCGACCAATCGCATGATTCTTGGGAGTTTGAATCTCTCAAAGAACGGGGGAGTTTTATGGGCACCAAACACTCCTCGAACATGCAGCTCCATCCAAGAAGTGAAGTAGTGCATCGGGAAGTTAGCAGGCTGTACCCCAGGCTCATTAGCGTCCGCCGCTACGCTAAGTCCATTGTAGAGATAAGCCAACCCGGCGATCCCTACTGATAACTGCAAACCGGCCACCATTCGATGCGCCGGGTAAAAGACAGAGGACCGCATAAGGCGTGGATGCATGGGAAGCGCGAAGCTGCACAGCCACAGACCCAAGAACCCTATGAAAAAGGTCTCCTCATCCATGCCAGGAACGGCGATCTCTGAGAAAGGGACGCTAGCAGTGCCGGGGAGGTAAAAACCACGCTGATCAATTTCCGATGAAGGTCGGCGGTCCAGGCCAAAACCAAAGGGGTCAGTAAACTGGGCGAACTTCTCACCCTGCTCTGATAAAAACTCCGGGCGAATAAAACGAGCAATGAAGTCTGCGAAACTAACGCCTCGGTCGCCCAATTCCAAATGGAGCTCCTCGTAAATCTCCAATACCTTCACCAGACCCGGATGCTGATGCTGAATGGCATTTTCCGGAGTTAAGTCGAATACCACCTGCTTGGTGGCAAAGACGTACTCGTCAGGAGGAAGCAGCTCTTCGTAGTGCTCCCCCCTCGCCGGTAAACCTGAAAGCTCAACGAATTCCTCTAGAGAAATGGAGACTTCCCTATCTGCTGTCAGGAAAGTATGTATGGGGATATTCCATTGTTCAATGAAGGCCTTTGTCCACCACGTTGGAGGAGTAGGATACTCGAAAAGCGAGACGTAGACGGCGGAGTATAAACCAATCTTCGTCAGGTGAGCTCTTTTCGCCGCTAAAATGTACCGGGCCCATGGCAGGTATCCAGCAAGCAGTCGCGGATTCAATCCAATGTTGTAAGCCTGTCCCCAAGGGCGTGCTTCACCCTGACAGATTCGCCTTCCCAAGATATCTATGGCCGGCGGCGGCTGCACCGGAATAGCGCCGATTGCAGGCTGGAGGAGGTCGTCTGAATTCCAATTTTTAACCTCCACGGCATACTCCAACGGGGGTTTGTCCGCATAGGGGATCGTAACTATAGGTTCGGAAGGCGAGGCGGAACTAAAACTGCGACGGCCTTGGATAATCTGACTGTACCACCTTCCCCATAGGTGAAGTCTCTTACACTCAGGATCGTGATCTTTAATCAAGGCGAACACTACCCGGTCCACTGGTGCATGTGGGAACCCTCCTTCTGAGCGAACGAAGGGAAAAGACAAGTCGTCAGACATCTTTTCTGCATAAAATATATATATATCATTAGTGGCCTGACGCTTAACATTTAAAAAAGAATAATATATATAATAAAAAAATAATAATAAATAAAAATCTCGCTCCACACTGTGATGCAGTGGGTAGGGGACCAAAGGGGGACCCACAAAATCAAGATGACGGCGCATCATTTGATGAGACAATCCCACCATTGGATGAGACTATCAGTCAATAAAAAATACCCCCAAGAGAATATCCTCATTGGGGGGATCCCTAGAGACAAGGAGAAAATCTCCTCTTTTCAGAGCAAAGCTCTGCCACAGAGTGACATTTGTCAAACTCCTGTTTCAAAGGAATAAAACTTCTTAAAAAAGAGCCTAGCTCTGTAGTAGTAATAAAAATTTATAACTCCTAAGAATTAAAATTTTGGGATCTTAAAGATCCATGGAAACTTTTAAAAAGTTTTCTAGTTGATCTGTGAGCAGGGCTCTGTTCATGGGTTAAAACCCAAGAACAGAGTCTCTGTAAATTTTGAGAGCAAGGCTCTGTTGAAGAAACCCCAAAGGGGTTTCCTTTAGATCAAAGATCTATAAGAGCAAGGCTCTGTTAATTAAATTTAATTTAAATTCAATTAATTTAATTTTACCTAGAATGGTTCTAAGGTTAGAACTTGGAAGTTCTTAAGGAAATCACAAGAGCAAGGCTCTGGAAGTTCTCAAGTAAGTGCAAGGCTCTGAAATTCAATTTCTTGAGAATGGTAAAGAATTACCAAGGACCAAGGGTCCTATTTATAGGCGCCTGCGCCTGTTCACTTGACCCCTCGATCCGACGGTCAGGATCTTGCCACCGCTGCACTCACGCGCGTGCCACGTGAGCGCAACGGTGGGGGGGCATCTGTTTCCCCCAATCAGAGCAAGGCTCTACTTAAATTTTGAAAATTCAAAATTCGAAGCAACGCTTCGGTTCCCGTGCGCAGCGCGCAATTTGCCACATGGCGGAAGTTGATTCGGCAGCGTAACGCCCAAGACAATGCGTCCAATCAGAGCAAGGCTCTTCAGAAAACATAATTAAGACTTAACTGCGCAAACGCACGGCAGCGCGACACGTGTCTGCGCAGTTGCGCAACCGCAACTGCGCAAGCGGACGGATGCGCGACACGTGTCTGCGCAGTTGCGCAATCGCAACTGCGCAAGCGCACGGCAGCGCGACACGTGTCACGCGCTGGTGAGTTGCGCAGCAACAGAATGAAAATTTAAGTAAATCTTTTCTGTTTTTGTTAAAACAAAAAGATTTCTTCTGTAAAACAGGGACCCTTGGATCAAAGATCCAATGGTGGGAAAATTCCCAAAATTATTCAGGAAAGATCTTGGTAACAAATTCAACAAATTTGTGAACACTATAAATAAGACTCCAGACCTCATTCAAAGGATGATCATAAAGGAGAAGAATTAACTTCTGGTAAAAAAAAGGGGAAGAGAAAGAACTCTTGAAGATTAATCAAGAACACAAAAAAGAGGTAAAAACTTCTTTTAGAACAAGAGAAAAATCTCTGAAGAACAGAAGATAAAAAGAATTGAATAATAAATAGTGCCTTGCACTGGATATGAACCCTTGGTTCTGTAAAATCAGAGAATAATAAATAGTGCCTTGCACTTGATATGAACCCTTGGTTCTGTAAAATCAGGGAAAACAAGAAGAACTTGTTTTTCTTTGATCCAAATTTAGATCAAAAGTGCTATGCACTTTTGTTCTCAAATCAAGAACATTCTTGAGTTTCTGCACAAGTGCAACTCATTATTTAAAAGGGCCTGGCCCAAATCAAGAAAATTATTGAGTTTCTGCACAAGTGCAACTCATTATTTAAAAGGGCATGGCCCAAATCAAAAAAAAAATAATAATAAAAGGGCAGAGCCATGTTTGGAAAATTCTTAAGGGCCTGGCCCAAGTCAAACTGCAAAATAATAAAGGGACAGAGCCCTGTTTGGACTGATTCTTTCAGTCAGGCAGAGCCTAAAATAAAAAAATTGGACTTAACCCAATCCTGGCTGTAAGTCCTTAAATTAAATTGATTGAGCAAAATGGCTCTCCTAAACCAATACGCGACCGGTTTGAGGGTACATCTCCGAACTCCTTTGACATCCGTCGTTGTAATCCCTCAACGACGTCAAAGAGGTGACGGGTCCCAACGACCACTTATCTAATCGGACCGAAACGTCCCTAAACTAATATCGGACCGAAACGTCCCTAAACTAATATCGGACCGAAACGTCCCTAAACTAATGATGGACCGAAATGTCCCTAAACTAATATTGGACCGAAACGTCCCTAAACTAATGATGGACCGAAATGTCCCTAAACTAATATCGGACCGAAACGTCCCTAAACTAATATCGGACCGAAACGTCCCTAAACTAATGACGGACCGAAACGTCCCTAAACTAATGTTGGACCTAAACTGGCGATGGACCGCCACGTCCCTAAACTGGCGATGGACCGCCACGTCCCTAAACTGGCACAACAGGGCCCAAACGCTCTTTTGTTGGATCTAAACGGTCCCGTCTAAGTTGATCTTAACCCCAAATACGGTTAATGTGTCCTTAGATATTCAAATAAATGATAAAACTCCAAATCAACTTTAGTTCAAGGGTACACCTCTGAACTCCTCTGACGCCTGTCGTTGTAATCCCTCAACGACGTCAGAGAGGTGATGAGTCCCGACAACCAGATAATTAAATCAATCACTACGTCAGGTCGATCTTAGTCTAAAACAGGACTAACGTATCCTTGACGAACGTTTAAGTTGGCCTTAGCCGCAACGCGGCTAATGCATCCTTAAACTAAAAACACCAAACCCAAATCTAACTAAATACGGATTTGGACTAATCCACGTCCTACGGGCGACGGCATTACTCAGTCTCCGTATACAATCCACGGGCAACCACAAACAAAACAAACACACACGACACGAAGTGAAATTCTGGAGAAGGAGAAAGTTGTTACCGCGATGCGGTAGCGTAATTAACTGCAGCGGCTTGCGCCTGCAGGGAAGAGCATCCCCACAATCAAAAACCCCTCACTCTGAGGGGGAATCTGACGAAGTCTGCTACATCGGCTGCATCCGTCTAAACCTCCGATACACGGTGCCATAAATCAACTTGGCATCTTCGGAGAGATAGACGGGTAAAACCAAATAGCATCTGCCCCGAACCTCAGGCACAGGATGTCCTAACGTCTCGGCCGCCGTTCGGAGGGGAACAGCCTACACATGCACGAAGTGGTTATTCATACTTCATTACTTTTACAGATGATTTCTCTAGGTATGGACATGTCTTCTTGATGAAGCATAAATCCGAGGCCTTTGAGAAATTCCGGGAATACAAGAATGAAGTGGAAAAACAAACAGGCAAAAGTATCAAGACACTAAGATCTGATCGAGGTGGTGAATACTTGAGTGCCGAGTTCCTGGATTATCTAAAAGAGAATGGTATTCTCTCTCAACTTACTCCTCCATACACACCACAACACAATGGTTTATCGGAAAGACGGAACATAACCCTATTGGATATGGTTCGTTCAATGATGAGTAAGGCTGAGTTTTCGCAATCCTTCTGGGGACATGCACTAGAATCAGCTGCATATCTTTTGAACCAGGTTCCTACTAAGTCGGTGCCTACCACACCATATCAGATGTGGAGTGGAAAGAAATCCTGTCTTAAACACTTTAAGACATGGGGATGTCTAGCTTTTGTCAAAAAGCAGCATGCGGACATGCTCGAGGCACAATCAGTACAGTGTAAATTTGTGGGATATCCAAAGAACTCCAAGGGGTATCTTTTCTATTACGCATAGGAGCAAAAGGTCTTTGTTTCTCGTCATGCCTGCTTCTTGGAAACTGAATTTTTAGAAAATCAGATAAGCAGGAGCACAATAAAACTGGAAGAAATTCCAGAACCACAAGCTATTACTGAAAACTTGGTAGAACCAGAGATTTCAGAAGAACCGGACATCCCTGCGCCACTCTGTAGAAGTAGAAGGCAGTCTCATTTGCCCGAAAGATACTACGGTTTTCTCATAGACGGTGATTGAGAGGATTGCATCATTGACAATGGTGAGCCTACTAGCTTCAAGCAAGCCATTCAGAGCGGCGACTCGGTAAAATGGCTGGATGCAATGCGAACCGAGATGGAGTCCATGTACACCAACAAAGTATGGACTTTGCTCCAGAAGGGGTAAAACCCGTAGGCTGCAAATGGATCTTCAGAAACAAGATCGGTATAGATGGACAGGTAGAAACCAATAAGGCTGGAGTTGTTGCAAAGGGATTTCGTCAAAGACCTGCTTTGGACTATGATGAAACCTTTTCTCCAGTGGCTATGCTCAAATCCATTCGGATCCTTCTTGCCATTGCTGCCTTCCACGATTATGAGATCTGGCAGATGGACGTAAAGACGGCTTTTCTAAATTGAAATTTGGAAGAGTGCGTCTATATGGATCAACCAGAGGGTTTCATTCAGAATGGGAGCAGTGGGAAAGTGTGCAAGTTGCTTAAGTCCATTTATAGACTAAAGCAGGCATCGCGGAGTTGGAACATCTGTTTTGATGATGCAGTCAACGAATTCAACTTTATCAAAAATCCAGATGAACCATGCATATATAATAAGATTGTAGGGAGAAAAGTGGTATTCCTCGTCTTGTACGTGGATGACATTATCTTAATAGGAAATGACATTCCTGGGCTACAATCAGTTAAAGGATTCTTGTCATAGAGGTTCTCCATGAAAGACCTGGGTGATGCCAACTACATTCTGGGGATCCAGATCTATCGTGATAGATCAAAGAGGATGTTGGGACTTTCACAGTCAAGGTACATCGACATCATGTTAGTTGTATGTATACCCTAGGGGCCATTATTATACATATGATGTATATTATAGTGGATGCTTGGACATATATAGAGAGGACTTTCTTGCTCGACATGATAGTATGCTATCTGGTTGCTCTTTATCTTAACATGTATACTTGTCTCTATATACTGTCTTATGGTTACATGTTGGTAAAGCCCTTAGGATGTGTACTTGACTACCAGGATTGTGATGCAGATCATACTAGTGAGACCATGGTAGTCCATAAGTTCATCCTTTAATGTTCCTAGTCGTGGGTGTATCGAGACGGGGCATCGATATACAAGAGTAGACTAGCGTATACGCTTCTCGACCCATGTGATGGGCGATGGATGATCCCATATCCATTGGTGTTTGACATCAGAGATGGTATACGGATGCTCAGTGGAGACTGGGTACACTGGACGGACTCGCCGAGAACTCCCAGATGGTATTATACCTCACGTCAGATGGCAGTTCTCTGGTGACACTGGTACAGGTTAGTCTGTAGACCCGAGATCGTCATAGAGTCTTGTGTGATTCCCACTGTGCTTTGATTTCCACCTTACCACGTTCTAGAGGACGTGCAAAACTGTGGTTTTTGGGTACAATCCCGAGTCACATGAAGGCAATGAGCGATAGGAGGGGTTTCGTCTCTCCCGGTATTGGGGTTGATGTTGCGTTGTGCTTGATTGGCCATAACAGGGAAGTCCCTGGCCAGGGCTGATTTAGAGATTTACTAGTAAGTGTTATCAGTAGTTTCTCGACCCGTTATGAACCTCATATTGGCATGACTTATCGGTTATTGGGGTTTGACGTTTACCACCCCTAGACTTGATATGCGACATATCAGACGAGGAGACCGGACTGTACGATTGTGTTACTGACAGGTTTTACAGGAGCTAGAGCGGGCTTGCTTGTTGATCTTCTGATCGCTCAATACCCGGGCAGCCGTTACGTCCAGCTAGTACCGCTGACGGCTTGTGGGTGCTTGATATGATCATCACCTACTGTCGGCGTATTGACGAGTCTTTAGATTCCTAAATAGAGGTTTTACTGGCTCAGGCAAAACGAAGTAGGAGCACATATGTGATATGTGCGAGACCGAGAATAATGCGAGAATGTGATACCGTATTCTACTCTCGCGATATTTGTATCGGACGGTTATATGTGATATAGCCGGGTTATCGAATCAAGTGTTGATTCGATACGTTGGTACATTTAATATTAGTCGGTTATATGTGATATAGCCGGATTATTAAATCAAGTGTTGATTTGATAATTTAGTGTTTAATTGTATATTTGATATACTAATTTACATTAACTAATATTAGCTAACTTAAGCATTTATTATTCTCACATGTGCACACTTAATATATATGGGATATATATTAATTGTGTTTTATTTTGTATCATGGTTGTTGATACACACTACATGGGTGTATGAGACTTACACCATACTAATTATAATGTTGGGTTTTAGTATTTAAAGTAATTCCAAATTAGTGGATTATTAGCCAAATGCATGGAGCTTGTAGAAACTTGTGGATGCTTTGACTAAGTCCCCTAGTTTTGTTTTACTCAAGATATTTATTAACCTAACTATTATAATTAAGCCATAATTATGTCTCTACATGAGTTAGTATATGATACAAACTCACCCATAGTTATTTCTCTCACCTGGTTAGTTCATTCTCATCTCTTGACCTCATCTTCTTCTTCCTTGAGCTAAAGTTTGCTAGGGTCTTCTAAAGAGAGAAAATATTGTGAGAAAAATAAAACTAAAGTGAGCCCACTTCCTATTTCATCATCCTCTACTAGATTAGCACTTTAGTATAGGGTGTTAGCTTCACTAATCTCTCAATTAGTGAAGTAATAGCTTGAGTTAGTGTCTCCTCGACGTAGATCATCTTCGGCCTCGAAGAATTCAAGCAAGATCGTTCTTTTCACCTTGAGAAGCCAAGCAAGAGTCCGGGACTTGGATCGCAGCGAAGAGACTTTAACTCGGAGCTTTAGAAGCAAAGGACCGGTCTACAAAGGTTGTATTCCGAAAACACATAGATGTAAAGTAGTTTACTTTGTGTTTCGTATGATTCTCTAGTTATCGATTCTAGTTTAGGGTTCTTTAAAATGGCAAAATTTTGAAAATGGCATGGACGATACCTCCCGAAACCTTGCTGTCGTTCATAGGAACCCTGTAGTGGTATCAGAGCCTAGCTAGAGAATTAGACGGATTTTGTTAGATTACGAAACTGAAACAACTCCGAAACTTGACACATCAAAACCTTGTTTCTGTCGATTTTTATATGAGCTATAAAAAAATTTCAAACAAATGCAGAATGTTGTATGGGAAAATATAAGAACACAGAAGAAATTTGGACACTACTGGCCGGTTTTTGGCCGAGCCCCAAGCCCTAAATTCTGAGCAGGCCGGCCCCTTTGGGGTGTTCTGGGTCCAATTTTTTTTTTTGTCTGGTCTCTGGGTTTTGGTGTTTCAGGTGTTGTTTGATTTTGCTAATTTTTCATGTGATGATTAACCTACTGCAAAGGCAACCCAGAGCATTTCATAGTCGTAATTCTAACTGTTTTCGGGTTACTTTAGACGATGTTAAAAAGTTCAATCGGATATCAAATACCCGCTTTAGCCCTTGCTAGAAAATTTTCCAAGCGTTGAATTTTTTCCGTAGTTAAAAAGCATTCAAACATCATGCAAGTTATTCGATGGACCCTCTAGAAGAACAAAACCTTAACTCGATTATGTGACCGTCAGAACCGCCATTGAACCCTCGTGTTTGTGGTGGTTCAGCGGTGCCACATGTGAGGCGTTGGTTGACCCTTCTACGGCTGGTCCATTGGTACTGTGGCATGTGCTGAATAATTTTAAACTACGCTCAAGTATTTAGCTTTCTGGGTAATTGTGGGTGTTTGTTGATTCGATCGAAATGTTTAACATCGTCAAGTTTTTCTGCGACCGTAAGTGTAATATGTGGTGTATCGCCGGTTTCGTTGCTATATGTCAACGACAATTGGGATACGCATATTTACTTACGTTGATGACATGTGATGTTATGTGTTGCTGTATATGTTATATTGGATCGTCGTGTTTTGAATAGCCGGGTTTTTTATGTGAGATGAGAGTTTTTATTTTCATTCACGTAAAATTCAATGTATGTAATATTCTTTTATTGGGGCACTTCCGGGTTAAGGAAGATGTCACCGTTGTTATATATTATTTACTTTTCTGCATTAGGATAGACCCAAGGAGGGGAGCACAAGTAACCGGGTTCTAGAGTCCAGTGGGAGACAATCTCGAGGCGTCGAGTCCGGTCTCCTAACTCTAGAATTGGTAGGGTTGCTTGCCGCTCTCATAGGGGTCTAGGGATGTGGGTTTGGCTATTCATCGCGACCGTGGAATCCGTGTTTTATATAGGCTCAAAATAAAACACGGACCTCCTAGTATATCAAATATTTCATATGTTTCTTCTGCTGCTCTGTGATGTGATCACTGTGAATTCTGAGACGAATGGATACATATTATATATGAGATATATAGTAGACGCTGCTTATGTTTTGCACCCACGCTATTCCCGTCCCGGTATGGCGTTAGTTAAGTAATCTAACGGTGCATAACGGGACACTGTGGCGAATGCGGATGGCATAAGCGTACGTTGTATTTTCGTTTCTTCTGTAATGCTTGGGAAGCTTAAATGATGGGACTTCATTAATATGATTAATGAAAGAAAAGAAACCTAAAAGATGTTGTGGAATTAAATTTTCAAAAAAGGTAGCTACCTTATTTGCTTCGCATAGTGATATATGTGATATATCCTGCACCTTATTCGATAAGAAAAGAGCCGAAATCCCTTCACCGGGAGTGACCTCTTTAGCAATAACTGGCAGATTCTACAACACTCGGTTTGTCTTTTGATTGCTTTTAGAGTTTCTTGCTTTGTATAGCGATATATGTGATATATCCCGCACCTTACTCGATGAGGAAAGAGCCGAGATCCCTTCATCAGGAACGACCTCTTTAGCAAAACTAGTAAAAGTTTCAAAAACAATCCTTTTCAAAATCACTCGATTCTACAACGATATCAAGTTCATTACGCAAAAGGTTTTCTGAAAAACCTGTCGTAGCCCTCCGTCATTTCAGATAAGTCCTATTTAGAATTCGTGCTGCTTTTGTTGGCCTATATCAAGGCGTAGTGTGCGGTAGCTAAATGGTGCTTATCTGCTTTGTTCCCCGCCGAAAGACGCGACGAAGACGCGGCGTGCGTCTTGCCTCTCCGAAGATGCCAAGTTGATTTATGGCACCGTGTATCGAAGGTTTAAACAGATGCAGCCGATGTAGCAGACTTCGTCAGATTCCCCCTCACGGTGAGGGGTTTTTTATTGTGGGGACACTCTTCCCTGCAGGCGCAAGCCCCTGCAGTTAATTACGCTACCGCATCGCGGTAACAACTTTCTCCTTCTCCAGATGGTCACTTCGTATCGTGAGTGTTTGTTTTGTTTGTGGTTGCCCGTGGATTGTATACGGAGACTAATTTATGTTGTCGCCCATAGGGCGTGGATTAGTCCAAATCCGTATTTTCTTAGATTTGGGTTTTGGTTTGGGTTTAAGGATACGTTAGCCTCATTTGAGACTAAGATCAACTTAAACATTTGTTAAGGATACGTTAGTCTAATTTTAGACTAAGATCAACTTAACAGGATCATTTAGATCCAACAAAAGAGCGTTTGAACTCTATTATTTAGTTTAGGGACATTGTGGTCGATTACCAGTTTAAGGACATAGTGGTCCAGGTTAAGGACATCATAGTCCGTGAGTTTAACGACCTCACTGTCAAGGTTAAGGACTTCATAGTCCGTGGGTTTAAAGGGACCCCACAGTCCGAGGTTAAGGACATCATAGTCCGTGGGTTTAAAGGGACCCCACAGTCCGAGGTTAAGGACATCATAGTCCGTGGGTTTAAAGGGACCACACAGTCCGAGGTTAAGTACATCATAGTCCTTGGGTTTAAAGGGACCCCACAGTCCGAGGTTAAGGACATCATAGTCCGTGAGTTTAAGGACCCCACAATCCGGTTTAGAGACATCATAGTCTATAAGGTTTAAGGACATTGTAGTCCATGAGTTTAAGGACCCCACGGTCCGGTTTAGAGACATCGTAGTCTATAAGGTTTAAGGAAGTCGTAGTCCATGAGTTTAAGGACCCCCCAGTCCGGTTTAGAGATATCGTAGTCTATAAGGTTTAAGGAAGTCGTAGTCCATGAGTTTAAGGACCCCACAGTCCGGTTTAGAGACATCGTAGTCTATAAGGTTTAAGGACATCGTAGTCCATGAGTTTAAGGACCCCACGGTCCGTAGAAATGTGTGGTTGTTGGGACCCGTCACCTCTCTGAAGACGTTGAAGGATTACAACGACAGATATCAGAGGAGTAAAGAGATGTACCCTCGAACCGGTGTGAGTTGGTTGAAAGATCTGTAGCCCAGTTTGGGACTAAGATCTGTTGAATATTCGTGAGTAGATGGGCTCAATTAAATATAAGTTGAGGACTTATGGCTAGAATTGGGCTAAGTCCAATAAGATTAAAATGTTTAACATTGTATTGTTCTGGGTTGTTGAACATTTGTTTGGGCTTGGCCCTTTTAATAATGTCGAGCATCAGATCCTGACAATTTTTGTCTTGTATTGAATGCATATCATTCATCAGAACAATGTATATTCTGACAGTGCGCCACGTGGCGCGCCAGGCGCTTTGCGCCAATTAAAGAGCGTATTTGAGCTTCTGCTAAGTAACACACACGAAAAGGATACGTGTCGCGCTTAGCGCTAAGCGCCAGTTTATGAGCGCATTGCGCTTTCAATTTATGAGCGCGTTGCACTAGTTCAGTGGCGCACCAGTGAGTGACACGTGGCACGCTTGGCGCTGAGCGCCAGCTCATGAGCGCAGTGCGCTGTTTCAGAAGCGCAAAGCGCAAGTTGTATCTGTTGTTGACACGTGGCACGTTTTGGCGCTGAGCGCCGGTCCAAGGAGCGCAGAAGCGCAGTTCATGAGTGCAAGGCACTTTTCAGTAGCGCAAAGCGTATTTGATCAAATTTATGATCTGTGAACAAGTTTATGTTCTTTTTTAGAGGAGGCCTTGCCTCAAGATTCAAGAACAATAGTTCTTATTTTAGAAAGGGCTCTACCTTTGTAGATCAAGGATCTGTGAATGAAGTGAATACTTCTTTTTGTTTTTATAATAAGATCTTTTGATCTCTCTTTTATCAAAGACCTTGGTCTTTTGTAGATCAATGATCTTTTTTAGAAGATAGTTCTTCTTTTCATGAGATGATTTCATCTCTGTGTTCAAGAATCATGTTCTTTACCTTGAAGGAATGATCTTCTTTTGCTAAAAGTTTTCTTTTCTTTCTTTTTGTTTTCTCAAAGTTTGTAGGGGGGTTTCTCTATTTCAGACTTGAAGTCTTGGGGCCTTTATATAGGGCAAGTTGATTTGTTGAATCAGTTAAAGAGATCTTTCTCTGATTGATTCGGGGATATTTCCCACCGTTGGATCTTTGATCCTAGGGCTTCTGTTTTACAGAAGGCAATATTCTTGTTTTTAACAAGATTGAGAAATCTTTCCATAACAGAATTTTAATTCTGATTAATTAATGATTTATCATTATTATTAGATCTTTTGATCTAACGGTGGGGAATTTTATAATTCCATCGCTGGCGCACCCGTGCTTTGCACGTGGTGCGCTGCTCAGAGCGCAGCGTAGCCTGTGCTAGCGCACATGTGCTTTGCACGTGGCGCGCTGTTTAGGGCGCAGCGCACTTGGCGCTGCGCCTGAAGCGTTGCTTCACAATGTTTTAACTCTTGGCTTTGAGGCATTTGTTACATTCTTTGCATGTGGAGTTTTTCCCTTCATTTTTTATTTTACTATTATTTTTATTATTTATTATTATTATTTATTATTATTATTATTATTATTTTATTATAAGGGCGCAGGTTGTGAGCCAAAATTTTGGCGGGAACAAATGCCCCCCACTACTTTGCCCACGTAAGTATGTACATGGATGAAGTAGTGTAGAGTTATGCATGGCCACAGAATTAAAGGCTTAGGAGACAAGTTTTGGGTCCTTGTAGCATAAGACTTTCTTCGTCTTCATGAGCCGTAAGGGTCTCAAGAAGGTTTTTCTCCCTACGAGTCGAGAGGATCTCGTAAGTGCAAATTCTCCCTAGAAATCATGATGATTTCTAAGTGTTCATTACCTCCGTGAGTCGTAAGGATCTCACTCGGGTATTTTTCCTTACGAATCGTGAGGATCCGTAAGTAGCTTCTTCACTTCAGCGGTGAATGTGGCTTTGGCAAATGTGGCCTGTAGGTAATAAAGAACATTTCATCTTGAACTCTCCGAGAGGTAGTGATGGCTTAGGAAGCAGGTTCAGATCTGCTGCCTAAGACTTTTCAATTTCATGATCCGTGTGGGTCTCATGAAGACTTTTCTCCCTACGAGTCGAGAGGATCTCGTAGGTGTATTTTCTCCTTAGGAATCATGAGGATTCCTAAGTGTGTTTTCTCTTGAGAGTCGTAAGGATCTCACCAGAGAATTTTCCCTCTTACAAGTCGAGAGGACTCGTAAGTGGTTGTTTCCCTCCCTGTCGAGATTCGACTTTGGAGAGTGTGGCCCGTGAATAGTATGCAAGAGTCCATTTTGGACCAACTTGCAGGGCCCCAGTGCTTAGGAAACCAGTTCTTATCCCCATTGCCTAAGGCTTTTCCCTATGAGTCGAGACGAATCGAGAAGTTCTCGCAAAGACACTAATTTCCTCACAAGTCGAGACGAATCGAGCAATTCTCGCAAGAATATCCTAACGTCACAGTTAACCTCTGCTCTTTACGACAAAGGTCCGTTAGGGTCTATGGTATTAGGGTTTTGTCCGTCGTACCGTCGCGTTGGCTGATGTATTCCTCGATAAGCAATCTTGCTGTTCGAGTAGCCTTGCGACTGTTGTATCTCCGATCCCTTCGGGGGCTGGATAAGACGTCTTCAAGCAATCCTTCTCGGCAGTTTGACCGTCGGAAGAGCAAGCGTTAGGAATTTTGCCATGCCGCTTTTTACTTGAGGTTAGGCTCATTTTGGAGAGCCCCGATGAGTCATAACCACTCCGCGCTGGTGTGGGATGATCTCCGATGGTCTTTCGGGTTTTATATGAGTTGCCGTCAAGATCCTGAAGCTAGGAATTTAGCCTTCACTTCGTTTGCTGACATTGAGTCTACTGTATTGAGACAAATATCGTGGCTGTATCTAGGTTGCTGGTGAACCGTCGAGGTTTGGAACTAGGGATTTTGCCATGGCTCCGTTGTTTGATTGTCGCGTCTGAATCCTGCTGGAGGAAGAACACTGTAGTGACATCTTGTCTGCTGTATCGAGACGAACGTTGAGGTGGTGACTACTCCGTGCTAGCGTGGGATGATCTCCGGTAGTCTTTCAGGTTTTATATGAGTTGTTGTTCATATCAGATTTTTGCATTTTTATACCGCCCAATTTTTAACATATTGCTTATCGGTAGGTACTCTTGAGCCGTGTTTGCTAGTCAATTGCAGGATACAGGTTCTCGGCTCTAAACGGTGAAATTCATGGAAAAACATGTCAAAATCCGGATTACTGCCAACCACAGATAAAACACGGGTCTCCGCTCTCTATCCGTATGTTGCCACACACCAGTTTAAGAGACAAAATGGCAAATCAATGTCATTTTCATGCACAAGGCTCAATGGCAACACAAGATCCAAGAAATCTACGTAGAGCTCGAGGAAATCATGACAAAAAGATCCACATCAAATCACCTTTTGACTTGCTGAAATTCTGGACAACTTGTGGAGAGATTCTGAGAAACAAAGTGTACCAAACTGATCCAAACATCAACACTAAGAAGCACAAAAAATACGAGGAGCCAACTCCTCTAAACGGCCGCGTTTCCGCGGCATAAGCATGCTTAGGTCGCGGAACCGCGGCCGTACGGCATCCTCAGTTGACGAAACTTCAGGGACTGTTTGGTATTTTCATGAGGGTTCAGAATTTTGCCCTAGGTTTCCATCTCCCTGTCTATAAATAGTCCAGAACTTGCCAAAGCCAAGGGTCCATAATCTTGTATTTAGTTGTTCTTCTTCCTCCTCTCATCTCTTCTCCATTAAAAAACTTGTAGTGAGCTTTTGTGAGTGAAGAATGAATAAAGGAGTTCTTGTTCTTACCATGCTTATCTTTTTATTTTGTTAACTATTATTGTTTGTAATTTTCATTTGTTAACATAGTTGTTGTTATTTGTGTTTGTTTCTTTCTTGTTCTCTTTTCCTTTATCCTTAAACAACCATGATGCTTACGCTTGATCCTTGCTGAGGTGAGGTCGCAAATAGCTAGTTGTAATCTTCTAACCTCTTTCTTTCTATATTCCTCCTTTGTTTTATTTTCATTTTTCTTGTAATGGGTGAGTAGTTTCCATACTTGTTAGGGTAGGATAAGGAAAGTTTGAGAGAAGGAAATCTCTCTCACTCTTTCCTTGCCCAACATCTTAAATCGAACTCCCGTTAATTGAACCACAATCCGCTCCCTACGGCACCCTATCCTACATGATAGCGGTGATTCCGTATTGAGACCGGTTGTGGTTGAATTAACCGGAGGTTAAGGCTAAGAGCCAAGAACGGACGGACAAGCACCAAAAGGAAGAACTTATGCGTTGGAAAGCCTAGCTTATACTCGCAAGTTCCTTCCTAGTCGTGCTAATCCCCGTTGTTGCCGATTACCGTAACACCGATATTAAGAGTTGCAACGAAAGAAGTGAGCGACTCCTAACTCAAACTAACCTAATCCTAACCCTAACAAGCTCTCTATATATATCATTTTAGCACTTAAGTAATCTAAAAACAAACCTGAAAAATTGGACTTAACTCGTTAAAGCACATAGAAAAAGATTCCCATCTCCCTGCGGACGACCCGTACTCAACCGGCTAGCTACAAGCGAAACCGTCTTGATTGCGGTAACAAACTTAGCACGCAAAAACTCTACCAATCAAATGGCACCGTTGCCGGGGAGACGGTAGTTTATTTCTTTGTGTAATTTCGGGTTAATTTGTGAATATAAATATAACCGAAAAACAAAACAAAAAATATACATTGTAAAAAAAATCCATCTTGTTATTTTTTATTAGTTTTTGTGCAAGTGTGCAGGATACAAAGACGGTCGAGTTCAGTGCCAAAGACGTGGGAAGTTATACCCACATCTCACGGCTACACCGCGGGTGATCAAGACGGAACAAACGGTCTACTGTAGAATTCTGGAGCTGATCCAGTGAGCAAAGCAAGATTCAGGAGCTCCAGACAAGAAGAAAACACCCAACCCAGCATACTCCAAAAATTTTACAGTCCAAATCATCTATATTGTCGCGGATCCGCGGCACCAGGGCTAGCTTGGCCGCGGAACCGCGGCTATATGCTGCCCTCATTGACTGAATTTTTCTGTGAGTCCTTCTAACTCTTTCTTCACTCCTCTGAACTCCACTAAATTGTGTTTTCTGCAGCATTCTTTGTGCAAACTCTCTTCCCCCTTCCAATAAATTGTTTAGTGCAGGATTCTTTGCGCCGCACAAAAAAATAAAAATTGTTTGCAGTTGATTGTTACTGCTTTGCATATATTAATACGGACTTTAAGGGGCTTGAAACCAATCCAGATTGGGTGGGGATTTCATCACCCTTCCCAGGACCCCAGAAATCACAAAAGCATATGCATTGACCATTGTTAATTAAAAAATACTAGACTCAGCCCTAAGGACTTCGTGCTCAATAGGACAGAGGACTAGTTACAGGCATCGGCCGTTTATCCTATCCTGACTTTTGCGGTGTCTAAGCAAGTGTGTCCAAGGCAAGTGGTTACTTAATTAGGACCACTACTTACGTAGTGGGGAGCCTCCCACTTACCTGGCACTTACCTGGCTGCAATTGTTGGAGAAGAGGCGGTTTGAGGTCCTATTTCTAGCCCTTTGGAACAGTTAGGAGTTGTCTAGCTGACCTAGGTGACCCTAGATCTAGGTGTGATTGTGCATATCTTGTTTGTGATTGCTTGAAGCCGTAAGTCCGTACAAATTTCTGTAAAGCTCTTTCTAAAAAAAACACAAAACCAAAAACTTTTATAAAAACTTGCCCTTTGTCGCCAGAATCCATTTTTCACCCACCACCTATCGTATTTCTCCATTGACGTTTTCTTACCCTCACCTTCTCCGCTTTGACTATACTAAACTCGTTTAGTGTATGTCCGCTTGGACTCGGGACACTAGCGCCCGCCTAGTCTGCATTACGTTAGTCGCTACCGACTACGCGATCGACTCAGACGTCGAAACTCCGTCCACGCCTCTTTCACCCTTACCTTTGCCGGCCAACTCCGACGTTGACCGAAATTCTGTTCATACATCTTCACCTTCACCATCACCAACCTCTTCTTCCGCGATGTCAGGATTTAATCCAAACATCTCTTTGACTACCCAGGGATTGACTCCACCTCCTACGGAGGCAACTAACCCACCATCACCGCCTGTTGTAGCGCCGCAGCGAATCGCGCTCCAGGATCGTTTCTATCCCACCCGTTCTGCACTTCCCACCAGTCTTTCTCTTCCACCGGCCAATGGGGATAACTTTGAAATTAAGCCCCACATCATTAACATGCTTCCGCGATTTCATGGGCTTGAATCTGAAGATGCCTATATCTTCATCAACAAGTTCCAAAATGTTTGTGCCATGATGAAAACCACCCAGCTGTCGGACGATGCTATACGGCTACGGGTCATTCCGTTCACTTTATGCGATCTTGCTGAAAAATGGCTGTATAGCACCGCTTCCCACTCCATAACCAGTTGGGACGAGTTTGTGAAAGCGTTTCTCAAGAAATTTTATCCGAATCATAAAACCGCAAGGATCCGTAACGAAATCAACCAATTCTCTCAGCTTCCTTCTGAACCCTTCTGGAAGTGCTTTGACCGGTATAAAGACCTTCTTGTTCAGTGTCCTCACCATGGTATCGAGAAATGGCAACTTTGCCAAACCTTATACGGGGGCCTGAATCCAGCAACCAAGCAGTTGTTAGAAACCATTTGTAAGGGCCACTTCCTATCGAAATCTGACGAAGAAGCATGGCAATTCTTCGATGACCTTGCGGAATAAACGCTACAATGGGAGAGAACCAGACCGACTTCTTCTTCTTCTACCTCCACTTCTACCGGTCAGTCTAGGGTAGGAATTCACCAACTTGATGTCTCTATTGCGATGAAAGCTGAAATGGCTGCAATAACGAGAAAACTTGAAGCAATAGAGAGCAAATTTTCTTCTTCTGCTCCTGCCCCTGTTCTTCCCCTTCGTACCATTTGTGCTTGTTGTTCCGATCCTTCTCACTTAACCGAAGAGTGTTCTTACAATCCACCATCCCAAGGACAGGATCAGGTTAATGCTGCATTTCAGCAAAGACCGAGAAATGATCCATACTTTTCCACCTACAATCCCGGTTGGAGAAACCACCCCAATTTCGCCTGGAATCAGAATCAGAATCAATTCCAAGGCAACAATTTCCAGAGGCCACCTCCTCCACAACAACAAGCGCAACAACAAACTCAACATCAGTTTCAGCAGCCCTTCCAACCCCAACCTTTTCAAAATCAAACGAACAACTTTGCACCCAACAATTCTTTTCCCCAAAACAACTTTGTTCCGTCAAACAACGATAAGGTTTCCTCGCTAGAACGAAGTCTGGAGGCGTTCGTTAAACAATCGACACAATCCACCGCCAACATCCAGTCGTCTATTCAGTCTTTGGTGCAACACACTGCTGCACACGGGCAAAGCATCAAGACCATCGAGGCCCAGATTGCACAGCTGAATGCGGCGTTAAGCGAGCGAGAGAAGGGAAAGCTTCCATCTCAACCACTCCTAAATCCCGGTCACCCACATAATGTACATGTTGCTCTTGAACAACAGAACCATAATGTGAGTGCCGTGACTACGTTAAGATCAGGAAGGATACTGCACAACAACATCGGCACAACAATCAAGGATAATGACACTCCAGCCGCTTCTTCTTCTTCTTCTTCTTCTTCTCCTTCCTCGTCTTCTGAGCCTATTCTTCATTCTTCAAAAGGCTCTTCTTCTTCTTCTTCTGTTCTGAACGGACCCACTTCTCACTCCACGAAAACACCAGCTCTGGGTTCCGTTCCAACTCCACAATCTCCTCCACAAGCATTGGACTCAACCAATTTTAAAAACGTTCCATTTCCAAACCGGTTGAGGTCCAATAAACAAAATTCACAAATGGAGAAGATTCTGGAGTTATTTAAGCAGGTTAACATTAACATTCCTCTTTTAGATGTTGTTCAACAAGTCCCGTTCTACGCGAAAATCTTAAAGGACTTGTGCATAAAAAAGAGGAAGTCTCAGGTACCCAAGAAAGTTTTCTTGGCTAGTGCTGTGAGTGATGCTCTTACCCAATCTTTACCACAAAAATGGAAGGACCCTGGCTGTCCTACGATTTCTATTACCATTAGGGATAAGAACATCAACCGTGCACTATTAGATCTTGGTGCCAGTGTTAACCTGCTTCCGTACTCAGTATATGAGCAACTAGGTGTAGGAGAGCTGAAGCCCACACACTGTACTCTCCAAATGGCCGACCGATCGATCACCCATCCTAGGGGTGAGCTAGAGGATGTGTTAATCAAAGTCGGGGACTTCATATTCCCCGTTGACTTCATTGTATTAGACACACAGCCTGTAGCTAAACCCCGGAATCAAATTCCGGTGATACTCGGTCGCCCATTCCTTGCAACCTCAAATGCTGTAATCAATTGTCGTAATGGTTCGATGAACCTATCTTTTGGAAACATGACAATTGAACTCAACATTTTTAGGTTGGGGAATCAACCCTCCAAACCTAATGCTCATATACTAGACGTTTGCTCAATCCAGGAGATCACCCCTGAAGAGTGTGAATTCGAGGAGTTTTTGTTCGATCACGATAACCTTAACACCACTAGTGCATTCCTCTTCGAACCTGCTGCTGTTTCTGCGCCCGACAACGACTACGAGTGTTTCACATTCTCGAACGATCTTAGCCGCTCACCACCAGAGTTTGAATCCTTCGAATTTCCGGATGAGTCACCTGAACCATCCAACTCGGTCGCTTACACTCGTTTTGAACCTTTACTGGAATCCTTTGAGTTCGAGACCTTTTCACCAATCTTGCCTTCAATCGTTTCACCTCCAACGCTCGAACTCAAGCCTTTGCCGTCTCACCTTAAGTAAGCTTACTTGGGTGAGAACGAGACCCTCCCTGTTATCATCTCGGCTTCTCTAGCTCCAGAGCAAGAGAAAGCCCTTCTTACGGTCTTGCACAGCAATAGGCAAGTTTTTGGCTGGTCCATGGCGGACATCAAGGGGATTAGTCCCCTGATCGTTGAACATCACATTCATCTGATGGATGATGCCAAACAAGCCAGAGATCCTCAAAGGCGACTCAATCCAGTCATGAAGGAGGCTGTGAAAAAGGAAATCGTGAAGTGTCTGGATAGTGGTATCATTTACCCTATCTCTGATAGCCAGTGGGTTAGCCCCATTCACGTTGTCCCCAAGAAGTCAGGCATAACGGTCATTACTAACGAGGCGAATGAGTTAATCCCTACTCGCACCCAAACTGGGTGGCGATTCTGCATCGATTACAGAAAACTCAATGCCGCAACGCGGAAAGACCACTTTCCGCTACCTTTCATTGACCAAATGCTTGAACGATTGGCCGGACACGAGTACTACTGCTTTCTTGATGGCTACTCCGGCTATAATCAAATTCCCATCGCCGAAAAAGACCAGGACAAGACCACATTCACTTGTCCTTTCGGCACGTTCGCATATCGCCGCATGCCCTTTGGGTTATGCAATGCGCCCGCTACCTTCCAGCGGTGTATGATGGGAATCTTCTCAGACATGGTGGAGAAATTCCTGGAGATCTTCATGGACAATTTCTCCATCTTCGGCGATTCCTTTAACGAGTGTTTACTGCATCTTGACGTTGTCCTTACCCGATGTAAGGACAAGAACCTCACTTTGAATTAGGAGAAGTGCCACTTCATGGTGCGCGAAGGTATTGTCTTAGGACATATCATCTCGCAAAATGGCATAGAGGTTGACAAAGCGAAGATTGAGGTCATTTCCAATCTCCCTCCTCCCAGATGCGTCAGAGACATCCGAGCCTTCCTTGGCCATGCCGGTTTCTATAGACGGTTCATCAAGGACTTTAGCAAGATTGCTAGGCCCTTGACTCTTCTACTGGCCAAGGACACGCCATTCGACTTCAACTCGAGCTGTGTGACTGCGTTCGAGTCATTAAAAAGCTCACTCACTTCTGCTCCCATTCTTTCTTCACCTGACTGGACGCACCCATTTGAGATTATGTGCGATGCATCCGACTTTGCCATTGGTGCTATCCTTGGACAACACATCAACAAGACGCCGCACGTAAAATATTATGCTATCCGAACCATGAACGACGCCCAACTTAATTATACAACAACTGAGAAAGAATTTTTAGCTGTTGTATTTGCTTTAGAAAAGTTCAGGCCCTACCTCATCGGCTCTCCAGTCATTGTCTACACAGACCATTCTGCTCTGCGCCATCTTTTTGCGAAGAAAGATGCAAAATCTCGGCTAATACGTTGGATCCTCTTGCTTCAAGAGTTTGACCTTGTCATTAAGGACAAAAGAGGATGTGAAAACGTAGTCGCCGACCATCTCTCACGACTTCCTTCTTCGCTGTCGCCTCAACTTCCGATCAACAACGTTTTCTCGGATGAACAGCTCTTGACAGTATCTCGCGAACCCTGGTTCACAGATATTGTGAACTATTTGGCCACAGGGCTACTACCGACTGATTGGTCAAGTCAGGACAGACTTCGATTCTTATCCCAAGTAAAACACTTTTACTGGGACGAACCCTATCTGTTCAAGTACTGTCCCGACCAGATTATTCGTCGGTGTGTCCCTGACGATGAGTTCAAGAGTGTGCTGTCATTTTGCCACGATCAAGCATGTGGCGGGCATTTTGGCCCCAGAAAGACAGCTGAGAAGATCTTGCAATGTGGTTTCTACTAGCCACAACTCTTCAAAGACGCTCATGTCTATTGCAAGACTTGCTCCCAGTGCCAACACTTGGGACGGATATCCCGGAGGAACGAGATGCCGCTCCAACCAATCTTGGTTGTGGAGATTTTCGACGTTTAGGGGATAGATTTCATGGGGCCGTTTCCCAGCTCTTTCGGGAACTTGTACATCCTTTTCGCTGTTGATTACGTCTCTAAGTGGGTCGAGGCTGTGCCCAGCCGGACTAACGACAACAAGGTTGTTGTTAGGTTTCTTAAAGAAAATATTTTCTTCCGGTTTGGGCACCCCCGAGCGATCATTAGCGACAATGGAACTCATTTCTACAATAAGACTTTCGAGGCCTTGATGCGGAAATATTCCATTAATCATAAGCTATCTACTCCTTACCACCCCCAAACCTGTGGGCAGGCCGAAGTTTCAAATCAGTAAATCAAGCAGATACTAGAGAAGACGGTTTCCAAGAACCGAAAAGATTGGTCGCTGAAACTCATTGATGCCCTTTGGGCATTTCGAACCGCTTATAAGACCGATCTTGGCATGTCTCCCTATCGACTTGTGTACGGAAAGGCTTGCCACTTACCTGTCGAAATAGAGCATTGCGCATTTTGGGCGATAAAAGAACTGAATCTGTCTCTAGAAGATACAGGCAGCCATCGAAAGCTGCAACTGAACGAATTGAGCGAGCTTAGGGATGAGGCTTACGATAAAGCGGTTGTCGTTAAAAACCGAACGAAGGTGTTTCACGATAAACACCTTTTGCGCAAAACCTTTGTACCTGGTCAGCAGGTACTGCTTTACGACACCCGGCTACACTTCCATCCAGGAAAGCTCAGATCTCACTGGAAAGGGCCGTATTTTGTGCGGAATGTGTATCCGCAGGGCGCTGTGGATTTGGAGAATCCAAAGGACGGTTCATTTTTCAAAGTGAATGGACACCGACTTAAACCGTACCTTAGCGCCGAACCAACAAAGGAGCTCCTGGTCTTACAGGAGCCGGTTTACCCTATATAATCTTCCTCTGCCTACCACCAAACTTCAGTTATCCAGCCAAGAACAGTGGACACTGTTCCAAATAAGTTTGGGGGTATGTATATACCATTTTGTATTTATTTGTGGATATTCTTTTCCGTTTTTACTCTTTAAAAACAAATAAAAAAATTGTGTATATATAACCGACATTTTTTACCCTTCAAATGATCTCTTCATGCAATGACAATGAGGACATTGTCCAGTTTAAGTTTGGGGGTACGCTCGGTATGCATTTCTAACCTTCGCATTCATATGTATATTTTGCATCTACATATTAAAATCCATAAAAATCAGAAAATTTTCTAAAAATATAAAAACTTTTCTGTCAAGTTAGCTAGTGGGAGGACTCTGATTCAACATTTCAACAGTTTTTTTTGATAAAATAAGAATAACTAAATCTTATGTTTAGATTTTGAAAACCTGAAAGATAACTCTCCTTTGAAGTTAACTATAGCTGATATACGTCTTTACATCACACTACACGTGTCGTGAGTTTTGGAAATTAGATGACAAGGCTTTTATGTCTAAAAACTTTTAAATGGATAAATGATTTTCTGAGGATCAAATAGGTTTGTTCTGAAATAAGTAATATCAAGAATAGTTTATGAAGTGAAGTGAATATGAAGGAATGTTATTGATGCCTTAATTGGAACTAATTCTGAAAAATAACCCACCTGGAACTTGATTGGAATGATTACACACCAAACCCACTAAACACGCCTTTTATCCAAAAAAATAATTGAACTGCCGGTTGTATCTCCGTTCTTATTAAATCGTCATGATTTTCACGCCAAATTGTCTTTTATTTTTGGACCTAGGTAACTTGAGTAATTAAGTCCGCTGGGGTGTTTCTACATCTAATGCCCTAAAACCAACTGGTTTGGGTGCATTGGCCCAAAGCTCGCTAAGAAGCCTAGAAAGTCCAGATGAAAACAAAGTCAAGCAAGTGTTCTCTCCGAGTTAAAATTCCTAACGGTTCTTTGTGTGAGAATAATCTTGACAAAAGACAGGTTTTTTATAAAAAATATTTCTAGCGGAGATATGAAGGTTTTATTCTATGATAAAGACTATTGCACGTTCACAGAGGTGTGTATGAAATGAAAACAAGAAAAAGGTGGAGTGAAAAATAAGACCTAGTTTCCTATTAGGGAAGATAGAAATTCTGAAGTTGAAACTTTACTGGAAAACGAAACTTGAAAAATGCTTAACTCTTTATAAAACTTATATAATCCTTTTAAAAATTTTATCCGGGCTTTATTGTGTGACATGATGACTTTATTCGACCCTTCTGGAACTTAACGACACTATTTGCACTGCGCGTAAAGACATATAAAAACTTAAGTTAAATAAGAAGCGAGATGTGAAAAATAAAAGGTTCGATAATCTAGACTAAGGATCATAGAATTGTTATTTTCTGAAACAAAACTTTAGGGTTTGAATCATGGTTATTTTGCAAAACTAGCTTGACCGGATTTTGTAGGTAGTATCCGCTGAAAACCCTCAGGAGACAACACTCCTCCTACTAGGGACACCTAGAGGTTTAATGGCTTGTTGCACATGCTCAGTGCAATCGTGTTCCCTGCGAAAGTGAGGTTAGGAATTTTTGTGAATAAATTGGCTTTGCTCGGGACGAGCAAATGATAAGTTTAGGGGTATTTGTTCATATCAGATTTTTGCATTTTTATACCGCCCAATTTTTATCATATTGCTTATCGGTAGGTACTCTTGAGCTGTATTTGCTAGTCAATTACAGGATACAGGTTCTCGGCTCTAAACGGTGAAATTCATGGAAAAACACGTCAAAATCCGGATTACTGCCAACCACAGATAAAACACGGGTCTCCGCTCTCTATCCGTATGTTGCCACACACCAGTTTAAGAGACAAAATGGCAAATCAATGTCATTTTCATGCACAAGGCTCAATGGCAACACAAGATCCAAGAAATCTACGCGGAGCTCGAGGAAATCATGACAAAAAGATCCACATCAAATCACCTTTTGACTTGCTGAAATTCTGGACAACTTGTGGAGAGATTCTAAGAAACAAAGTGTACCAAACTGATCCAAACATCAACACTAAGAAGCACAAAAAATATGATGAGCCAACTCCTCTAAACGACCGCGTTTCCGCGGCATAAGCATTCTTAGGCCGCGGAACCGCGGCCGTACGGCATCCTCAGTTGACGAAACTTCAGGGGCAGTTTGGTATTTTCATGAGGGTTCAGAATTTTGCCCTAGGTTTCCATCTCCCTGCCTATAAATAGTCCAGAACTTGCCAAAGCCAAGGGTCCATAATCTTGTATTTAGATTTTAGGTTATATGTTGTTGTTCTTCTTCCTCCTCTCATCTCTTCTCCATTAAAAAACTTGTAGTGAGCTTTTGTGAGTGAAGAATGAATAAAGGAGTTCTTGTTCTTACCATGCTTGTCTTTTTATTTTGTTAACTATTATTGCTTGTAATTTTCATTTGTTAACTTAGTTGTTGTTATTTGTGTTTGTTTCTTTCTTGTTCTCTTTTCCTTTATCCTTAAACAACCATGATGCTTACGCTTGATCCTTGCCGAGGTGAGGTCGCAAATAGCTAGTTGTAATCTTCTAACCTCTTTCTTTCTATCTTCCTCCTTTGTTTTATTTTCATTTTTCTTGTAATGGGTGAGTAGTTTCCATACTTGTTAGGGCAGGATAAGGAAAGTTTGAGAGACGGAAATCTCTCTCACTCTTTCCTTGCCCAACATCTTAAATCGAACTCTCGTTAATTGAACCACAATCCGCTCCCTACGGCACCCTATCCTACATGATAGCGGTGATTCCGTAGTGAGACCGGTTGTGGTTGAATTAACCGGAGGTTAAGTCTAAGAGCCAAGAACGGACGGACAAGCACCAAAAGGAAGAACTTATGCGTTGGAAAGCTTAGCTTATACTCGCAAGTTCCTTCCTAGTCGTGCTAATCCCCGTTGTTGTCGATTACCGTAACACCGATATTAAGAGTGGCAACGAAAGAAGTGAGCGACTCCTAACTCAAACTAACCTAATCCTAACCCTAACAAGCTCTCTATATCTATCATTTTAGCACTTAAGTAATCTAAAAACAAACCTGGAAAATTGGACTTAACTCGTTAAAGCACATAGAAAAAGATTCCCATCTCCCTGCGGATGACCCTTACTCAACCGACTAGCTACATGCGAAACCGTCTTGATTGCGGTAACAAACTTAGCACGCAAAAACTCTACCAATCAGTTGTCGTCAAGACCCTGAAGCTAAGAATTTAGCCTTCGCTTCGTTTGCTTTGGCGTGTCCGAATCCTGTTGGAGAAAGGACGCTGTAGTGACATATCGTCTGCTGTATCGAGGCGAATGTCGAGGTGGAGCTGGGATTTTGTCGTTACTCCGATTTGATGTGAGATGATCTCCAATGGTCTTTCAGGTTTTATATGAGTTGCTGTCAAGACTCTGAAGCTAAGAATTTGGCCTTTGCTTCGTTTGCTTTGGCGTGTCCGAATCCTGTTGGAGGAAGGATGTTGTAGTAACATCTCGTCTGCTGTATCGAGACGAACGTCGAGGTGGTGACCACTCCGCGCTGATGTGAGATGATCTCTGATGGTCTTTAAGGTTTTATATGAGTTGCCATCAAGCCTCTGAAGCTAGGAATTTGGCCTTTGCTTCGTTTGCTTTGGCGTGTCCGAATCCTGTTGGAGGAAGGACGCTGTAATGATATCTCATCTGCTGTATCGAGACGAACGTCGAGGTAGTGACCACTCCGCGCTGATGTGAGATGATCTCTGATGGTCTTTCAGGTTTTATATGAGTTGCCGTCAAGACTCTGAAGCTAGGAATTTGGCCTTTGCTTCGTTTGCTGGCATTGCGTCTGCTGTATCGAGACGAATGTCGTGGTTGTCTCTAGATTGCTAGTGAACCATCGAGGCTTGGAACTAGGGATTTTTCCGTGGCTCCGTTTGGTGAGGCTGTGTCTGAGTCCTGCTGGAATGAGGAGGAACGCTGTTGCGGGTCTCCAGGCAGTAGATGTGGCCGTCGAGACTTGGAACTAGGTACTTTGCCATGGCTCCGATTTGTTGTGACTCTGGGGTTGGTTGTTGACGTCGCGTCAGCATCTTGTTGGAATGAGGAGAAACGTCGTCGGTGATCTTTAAGTTGTCGATGTTGATGTCAAGACCCTGAAGCTAGGGATCTTCCTTTGCTTTGTTTGTTGACATTGTGTCTGCAATATTGCAACAAGTGTCGATTTTCTTTAGGTTTTCTATGAACCGTCGAGATTTGGCTTCGCTTTCTGATGGAGCCTGGTGGGAAGGCGTTCCCCTCCTTTTTTGTTTGTACCCCTGGATTGTATACAGTGATCGACGTGATTTCACCTGTAGGGCAAAAAGTTTCATTTTATATATTTTTCTTTCCGCGATGCTTTATCATTTCAGCTTTTATATCGCGAAGGTCGCGATTGCCTAATCATTTCGGCTATTTTTCGTTGTGCCCAATCATTTCGGCTATTTGTTTTATTTTTACTCACTGCTTTTTATTGTGAGTTGCCCAATCATTTCAGCTATTTTGCATGCATACATTTTTACTTACTGATTTTGTTGCAAGTTGCCCCATCATTTCGGCTATTTTTATGCATGTGTGGCTCGCTAGCTTCTTACTGCAAACATGGAATTAGACACTGATTTCGGCATCAGCACCGCTACAACTGGGATATTGCCAGGAGCGAATCATCAATTGCCTACGTCGATGTCGAACAAAGGAGGCTTAGCGAACAGGGTTAGGATCCTGTCGACTAAGGCTTTTGAATTTTATGAGCCGTAAGGGTCTCATAAAGGTATTTCTCCCTACGAGTCGTGAGGATCTCGTAGGTGCGTTTTCTCCTTAGGAATCGTGAGGATTCCTAAGTGCATGGTCTCTTATAACTCGTAAGGATCTTACAAGAGTGTTTTCAACTTATAAGTCGAGAGGACTTACAAGGGCTGTTCACCGTGTAGACATATCCCTAGTCACGGATGGGACTTTGTTAGGGAAATGTTTATTCGCGCCCGTGGATTGTATACAAGGGTCAGCATTGAGCTGCTTGTAGGGCAGTGTTGGAGGTTGTGGTGGCTGCTTAAGAACATGTTCAGATCCCTGTAGCTTAAGACTTCTAAATCTTATGAGCCGTGAGGGTCTCATAGGAGGGTTCTCCTTGCGAGTCGTGAGGATCTCGCAAGTGTAATTTCTCCTTAGGAATCGTGGGGATCCCTAAGTGTGTTGCTCCCTTGTGAGTCATAAGGATCTCACGCGGGTGGTTTCTCCTTACAAAGCCGAGAGGACCTTGCAAGTGTCTTTTAACGAGACTGCGCCCTTTCGGGTTTTCACAAAACTCACCGATAGCCCTACTGTTTTTACTCATGGAGCCTTTTTCGGGTTTTCATCCATGCCCATTTTGCTTATGGACATACCGTTTTTTTCCATGTCAGCCTGAGGATGCTGCGGGTTGGTAGTAGTTTAACGACATTTCGGTCATCAGTCAACGCACGATTATGCAGCTAGATTTTGCCGCAAATCTTCGCATGTTTTGTGTCGGAGGTGGATTCCTTGAAGAGAGGGCTGAGGGCGATTTCTTCGTCAGAGTCTTTTCCAAAGGTGACAACTTGCGATCCCTTGGTGTCGGCTATATGACAGTTGCCAGCAGCTCTTTTGCGCTCATCTGTCGTGCTTTTCTTTTCCCGACGAGCCTTGCGCTTCAGTCATTGAACGTGTCATCGATGGGAAACATATCCCTGCCACCAGTTTTTAAAGGCTATGCACTCCTCGGTAGGGTGTGCAATTTTTTAATGGTATAGACAGAAGTTAGGATGTATGTCCGCTTCATCAAGACGTATATTGCCAGGGGAATTTCCTTTGAAAGAAGGCAACTTCATTCCTATTGCTAGGGCCCTAGCGAATCGTTTCCTTACTTTAATCTTGCTTTTACTGGCGATAGGGATGCTTTGCTCCAGTTGGGGTGTCTCGACCTTTTCCTCCAGTCGTCGGCTTTTGGCCTTTTCGAATATAGCCAGTTCACGCTCTCGATTGGCTTTGCTTTTCTGACGGGCTTCGTTCAGTAGCAAGTCAATCGTCTCGTCAGACGGTTCCAAGGGTTTTGGCTTAAGACTTGCCCCCAGTTTCTCGGTGCAAGGAGCTTCCTCACTGTCTATTGACGAGTGAGAGATCACATGGCAGCTTGCTACGTAGTCTTCAGATTCACTTGACGAGTCTTCTCCATCATCTTCGTCCTCAGGGACATTGCCGAGAAACTCTTGGAGTGTAACTGGAGTCCGCGCCTTCTGGTTATACTCTTCCACCGCATCAATCTGCTTTTGCAGGTCCGTGCGCTTGTCACCAGACTTCACGGGCTTCTTCTTCTTTTTCGAAGATTTTGACGGCTGGGTGCGAGCGCTTTGACTATCACCACCAATTCTTATGGCCAACTTGGGCTCGTCCCACTCAGTTAAAATGTTAAACATTTGACAATGCTGAGCATTGATTTGAGTTCTGGAAATATTTTTGTCTTTTATTGAATGCTGAGCATTTATCATAGCTCTAGGGCTTTATTTTAAAGAACAGTTTATGTTCTTTTAGCGCACACGTGAGGAGCACATGGTGCGCTTGGCGCTTTGTGCCAGTCAAAGAGCGCGGAGCGCTTCTGCTGGGTAGCGCCCACGTGAGGAGCACGTGGCGCGCTTGGCGCTAAGCACCAGATAATAGGCGCATTGCACCAGTTTATGAGCGCAAAGTGCTATTTTATGAGCGCAAGGCGCTATCTGTTCAGTGGCGCACACGTGAGGAGCACGTGATACGTTTGGCGCTTTGCGCCAGTCAAAGAGCGCAGAAGCGCATTTGATCAATTTTATGATCTGAGAAATAAATTCTCGTTTAGAAGAGACTTTGTCTCAAGATTCTAAGAACAAAATTCTTATTTTGTAGGAGATATTTCAATCTCTTATTTTAGTGAAAAGCTTTACCTTTATGGATCTGTGATCCTAAGAGAATTGAATTATTCTCCCCCCTTCTTTTTATAATGAGATATTCATGATCTCTTAGTATAAAAGACCTTAGTTTTATAGATTTATGATCTGTGAGAAAAATTATGTTCTTCTTCTTATTTTATGATGATATCCTTTAATCTCTGTTGTGAAAGACCTTGGTCTTATAGATCTATGATCTGTGAGAAAGAAGTGAATTCTTCTTTTTATATGAGACGATTTCGTCTTTCTGTCTATTTTTACCTTAAAGAAAATCTTTTTCTTCTACCGAGAGCTTGGCTTTTTTTTCTGAGATTTCTCAAAGTTTGTGGGGGGGTTCATCTATATGTTTTTCTATCTTTTTTTATATCCCCGAGACTTGAAGTCTTGGGGCCTTTATATAGGGCGAGCTGATTTGTTCAATCGGTTAAGAAGATCTTTTCTCCAATTGATTTTGGGATTTTCCTACCGTTGGATTTTTTATCAAAGGGCTTCTGATTTACAGAAGGCATATTCTTGTTTTTAACAAGATTGGGAAATATTTCCATACAGAATTTATTCTGTATTTTGGTGATTTTTAATCACCTTTGGATCATTGATCCAATGGTGTTTTGATTTACATAGTACAATCTTTTTGTTTGGAAAGATTTTTAAGAATTTTTCCTTAACAGAATTTTATTCTGATCAATTGATGATTTTTAATCATATTCGTTGGATCTTTAATCCAACGGTTGGGAACGTTTAGTTCCAGCGCTAGCGCTCCCGTGCTTTGCACGTGGTGCGCTGCTTAGAGTGCAGCGCACTTAGCGCTAGCGCACCCGTGCTTTGCACGTGGTGCGCTGCTTAGAGTGCAGCGCACTTAGCGCTAGCGCACCCGTGCTCTTAGCGCTAGCGCTTAAATGCTTTGCATGTAGTGCGCTGTTTAGAGTTCAGCGCTCTTAGCGCTAGCACTCATGTGCTTTGCACGTGAGCGCTGCCTCAGAGTCTTTAACTCTCTAAGCGCTGGTGCTGTTATGAAGCACTGCTTCATTTCAAAATTTGAAATTTTGAACAGTGTTTTGCTCTGATTGGGGGAAACATCACCCAATCCCAGTTCTCTACCATTTTGTAGCCCATGTAACAGATTACATATGAGGGATCCTAATCCGGTATTTTATACCTAGGACGTAGAGTGTACTGAGAAACAGTTCTCGGTAATAAACACACCTGAAGAAGATGCGTCAACATGCACATTTCTCGATTGGGTGGCGTACGAATACGGATATTCCCATATTTCCTGCTCAGTCTTATAACAATTATAAGAAAAAACGAAACCAACGTTCCCCAGCTAAGTATAACAAGCAGGTTCGATCAATACATCCATATTATTATCTTGATTAAGGCATGTCACGGCCGTTACCATGAGAGAGAGAGAAGAAAACACTTTGCGTATGCTGTTGCAAGATCAGATTGGTTATTATTTTATCTAATCAGGATGACTCCCACTGTTTTTATCAAATCTTCCTTCAAACCCTAAAAAGTAAGACTAGCCGAGATTAACTACACCCTACAAGTTCGCCAATCTTTTGGTCAGGCCAGTGTCGGTACTTTGAGGAAGGTTCCCCGTGCTTTCACACGGACCTAATTAAAATAATTCTCGTTTTCCCAGGGGTGTAACCCCATTAACACTTTTCTAGACACCTACTTGATCGGCTAATTGTAATGTGCAAAACTCTCTAAGGAGTAACTTTTACTCGCAGTGGGTATCGGGATCCAACTATCTCATAGAAGGTATGCAATCTCATTGCAAATTTTGTCACGTCCCGCTTCCCAGAGTACGCAAGCTTGGGCACGTAACATAGCCAACCATGCTACCTGTGGGTAGGAAGTATCCATCCACAGTCACATTACGGTTGTAGAGATATCAAGAACAATATAAATAAACTAATTTAACACATGTCCAAATCCATAATAACAAGAGTCAATAAACAATAGTGCGGAAGCAAATGATCCAATACAATAAATAAACAGTATGTCCCATAATGCGGGCTCACATCTGGAAATGAAATGAAATAAATAAACTAATCACTAAGGACTCACAGTTCAGCTTGCTGGCTGAAGGACTCATGCTCGGTCGTCGACAGTGGTAAGGAATCTGGGCCATGCAAAACCCAGACGTCAGCGCGTCATGTCAACCAAATAATATAATATAAACATGGTAATAAGCAATGCAGGGATGAACATGAATAAAGCAGTACTATGAAATAACAGTGCAGGGTAATGTGCAGTGGTAACTAAACTGTCCTATCAGGTTTCTCGTCTAAAGTCTTTGAAATCAATTGGTGAATCGTCGATGTAACTCAATAGTATCCCGTACATACCCGGGACCACGGCCACAATATTCTCGGCTGCAGCCGAGACATGCCGCTAGGCACAAAACAGGAAAGTGTACACTCAGTAGTACCCCGTATATACCCGGGATCACGGCCACAATATTCTCGGCTGAAACCGAGACATGCCGCTAGGCACAAAACAGGAATGTGTACACTCGAACAGGTAGTGAACTGTCGAGTTACAAGTCAGGTTCATCTTTGATTTCCCCATACCCCCAAGTTATGTATGTCAGGTCAGGTATTCAGTAGTCAAGGACTAATGCCAACACAGGATCAGGTAACAGGTCAGGTTTGTCTGGATAGACAACAGGAATGGTCCATGAGGACCCCAAGTCAGGTTTGTTGGCATTAGGCATGAGATCAGGTAATCAGTCAGGTCGTGGTACAACAGGTTGAGTCGGTATGTATATATATGTCATGTGTAGCAGGGTCAGGCCAATATGTAGTGCAATCGAGTATGTGCTCACAACAGGTATACAATCAAATAATGAACAACAACAAGAATAAAGTAATTGACAATAACGGTTCACTTAATCACAATGGTACATGAATATGATGCAGTTGTATTATACTAGCAGGTTCGAGCACCCTGGGGTGCAACAATATTAATAACATAAAGCAATGAAGCTATTAAAACTAAAGCATAGCTAATAGTCACATGGATGATTTAACAAATTAAGCAAGTACGTTCTAATTGGTTTAATTAGTTAAAGCATGGATTAATAGCATACCACTTAATTTCACAAAGCTACTATACTGATTTAATGTTAAAGAGAAATGCAACCGTCAATTCTAAGCCATACTGTACTATCGATATCACCATCAACTGTGTGGTTAAATTAAGTAATGTGATCATTAAATGTATAGCAAGACTTGATCTTGTATTAGCATGTTAGAGCAAGTATTCGGATACTTGCCTCGACGGTTTCGCAAACCGGAAAACGCGAATGCAACGTCGGCGGAAAACACGAGACCGAAGCACGGGCCACGGATCGAGTCAAAACAGCGAACAGCGGGACCACACGGACCAGAGTACTTCGCTGGAAAGTCGGGTCCAAACGACGGCACGGCCGGAATCCGGCGAAAGTCAAAAGGCGACGAAGTTAGCAAACACGATATACGTATACTAAAGATCAGCGGGGGGGATTTAGCACAAAAGGAAAGATAAGGGATGCTTACAGGGAAGAACCCGGGGCAACCACGACAGGTTCGTCGACGAGAGGGCGCCGGCGAGGAACAGGGAACGCGACAGCTCCGGCCAAAGGTTGCTGGACCAGGTGGTGCTGCGATGAAGGGAGGTAAGGGCCTGGTCTGGGCTGCAGGGGGAATAGGAGGTGGTCGTCGGTGTGTTGGCGACGACGAGGGGGTCGACGGTGTCCCTTCCCCGGCGAACCAGAGGGTTAAGCGATGGGGGGTTGGGCTCGGGTTGGTGGTGGTCCGGCGAGGGAAGGAGGAAGAAGACGACGAGGTCGGGACGAGGGTGAAGGGAGGAAGTCTCTGGCGTCGTCGGCGATGGGAGGCGGCGGCGGCGGCGAGATCTGCGGCTGGTGGTGGCGTCGGGGGGTTGGGTTTCAGGCGCGGAAGGCTGGAGAAGAGGAGGACGTCGAGCAGTTGATGCTGAGGAGGCGAGGACGGCGACGGCGAGGTCGCGGGGAGGTCGACGGCGACGGCACGACGAAGCTAGGGTTAGGGTTCGGTGAGGTTTCGTGTTGCTTTGGTGAGGACGAGGAACAGTGGGAAAAATATATAATAGAGAGAGAGAGAGAAGATTATTAGAGAGAGGGAGAGAGATTTTAGAGATAGAGAGAGAAGGAGATTAGAGAGAGATAGAGAGAGATGGGTTGGCGGGGCCCACGAGGGTTTTAGCCCCTCGTGATTGGCTGGGAGTTGAAAGGAAATTTTTGAAGAAAGATTTTTTTAAAGAGATTTGAACGTTATTTATAAAACAGAACGTATATTATATGGTTTAATATATTAAATTAAATGGGCATTTCGGCGCTAAATGAAACATTTCCAAATCGCACCCGGTTTGCGCCCAAATGTTTCAAATTCAAATTATAGGATTTTAAGCGAGTTCCAAATTTTGAAAAGAGGTGTTTAATGATTAAAATGCATGCCCCCAAGTCGGACACTTGCACGCGCACGTAGTCGTCCAAACTTGCCCGTTTCACCGAACGGGACGGAATCTCGACACGCGGACGCTACCACGCGACTAGTGGCGACGAGTAGGCCAACATGGATATTTTTAATTTCATTTTAGGTGTTAAAATTTTTTATGTGCCGAAATGACTTAACCGGTTAAAATTTAGCAATAAACACCAAACAATCAGGATAATTGGAATGAGCAATGTATAACACTCAACTAGCAAAAGAAATAGTATTATTGGGCTCGGGTGTTACATCATACCCAACTACAAAAAGAATTTCGTCCTCGAAATTCCAAGAATACAAGATAGATAGCTACAGGAAAAGGTGAGGAAACTTCTGCCGGATCTCGTCTTCTCGCTCCCAAGTGGATTCTCCATGCGATCGATTACCCCAAGAAACTAGCACAAGAGGGATAACCTTGTTCTTAAGAACCTTTTCTCTTCGATCCTTGATTTCAACTGGTCGTTCCTCAAAAGTTAGGTCCTCCCATACAGTCAACTCCGAATGATCCAAGACGTGAGTTTCATCTCGGACATACCTCCGTAGCTGAGATACATGAAACACATCGTGCACTCCTGCCAATGACTGTGGTAATGCCAAACGGTACGCTACCTCTCCAACACGCTCCAATATCTCGAAGGGTCCAACGAATCGGGGACTAAGCTTTCCCCGACTCCCAAAGCGAATCACCCCTCTAGTCGGTGATATCTTCAGGAATACCAAATCACCCACGGCGAACTCTAGAGGTCTTCTTGACGTGTCGGCCCAACTTTTCTGTCTGTCTTGAGCTGCCTTCATATGCTTCCTGATTGTATTCACCTTCTCGACTGTCTGAACTACCAAATCTGGTCCTAGTAACCTTCGTTCACCAACATCATCCCAGCAAACAGGTGAACGGCACTTACGACCATACAACGCTTCAAACGGAGCCATCTGAATAGTCGCTTGGAAGCTATTGTTGTATGAAAACTCCACCAGGTGTAGATGATCCTCCCAAGAACCTTTGAAGTCCAACATGCAAGCCCTCAACATATCTTCAAGGGTCTGGATCGTTCTCTCCGATTGCCCATCAGTCTGAGGATGATAAGCTGTGCTAAACTTCAATCGAGTCCCCAAACTTTCTTGTAAACTCCTCCAGAAGTGCGACAAGAACCGAGTGTCCCGATCGGATACGATGCTTACCGGCACTCCATGCAATCTGACAATCTCCTGCATGTATCGCTCTGCCAAAGTCTCCGTCGATTGACCAACCCGAAAAGGAATAAAGTGAGCTGCCTTGGTCAACCGATCGACAATCACCCATACGGCATTGTTGCCTTTTGGACTCCGCGGTAAAGCCGTCACGAAATCCATGGTTATATGTTCCCACTTCCACTGAGGGATCGGAAGTGGTTGCAACAAACCAGCAACCCTTTGGTGTTCAGCCTTGACTTGCTGACACACCAAGCACTTAGCCACGAAGCGAGCAATCTCTCGTTTCATACCTTCCCACCAGAAGTGATGTCGAATATCTCGGTACATCTTTGTCCCTCCTGGATGTACAGAGTAAGCTGAACTGTGTGCCTCCTTCATAAGCTCTTCACGCACATCTCCTCTAGGCACACACACACGGCTACCATATCTCAACGAACCGTCTTCATGGATCAGTAAATCGGTTCGCAGTCCGGCTTCAACCTGCTCTCGAAACTTTTGCAGTCTAGGATCCTGCGATTGTGACGCTTTAATCTTCTCAACTAAGGACGACTGTACTTGCAACTGCATCAACTGTCCCGTAGCATGTGGTAGCACAACCTCCAAGTCAAATCTCTGAAAATCCGCAATGATCTCCTTTTGTGCGGTCAATACCTGAATTGCTGGTAACCGACTAGGATCCTGCGATTGTGACGCTTTAATCTTCTCAACTAAGGACGACTGTACTTGCAACTGCATCAACTGTCCCGTAGCATGTGGTAGCACAACCTCCAAGTCAAATCTCTGAAAATCCGCAATGATCTCCTTTTGTGCGGTCAATACCTGAATTGCTGGTAACCGACTAAGCGCATCCGACACGACGTTAACTTTTCCCGGATGGTACTTAAGATCAAGGTCGTAGTCGGCCATTAGCTCCAACCATCTGCGTTGCCTCATGTTCAACTCCTTCTGAGTGAACACATACTTCAGACTCTTGTGATCTGTAAAGACTTCGACCCTCTCGCCTAAAAGGTAATGTCTCCAAATTTTCAAGGCGAAGATCACGGCTGCAAGCTCCAAGTCATGAGTCGGATAATTCTTCTCATGAGTTTTCAGTTGTCTCGATGCGTAAGCGACGACTTTCCCATTCTGCATCAAAACACATCCCAATCCTTTTCCGGATGCGTCGCTGTGAATCACCAGTCCTCCTGAATTATCTGGTACGGTCAGGATCGGGGCGGTTATCAACTTTTGCTTCAACGTCTCGAAGGCCAATGCACATCCATCCGTCCAAACAAACGGTACCTCCTTACGCGTAAGCTTGGTTAACGGCTCTGCCAAACGAGCGAAGTTCTCCACAAATCTCCTGTAGTATCCGGCGAGTCCAAGAAAACTTCTTATCTCCGCAACATTCTTTGGAGTTGGCCAATCTCGAACTGCTGTAATCTTCTCGGGGTCAACGGCGATTCCATCGCCCGACACAACATGCCCCAGAAACTTCACCTCTTCCAGCCAGAATTCGCACTTACTCATCTTCGCAAACAATTTCTCTTGTCTCAGCGTCTGCAGTGCGATCCTTAAATGCTCAGCGTGCTCCTCCGGACTCTTCGAGTATACCAGAATATCGTCAATGAATACCACAATAAACTGGTCTAAGAATGGTGAAAAGACCCTGTTCATCAAATCCATGAATATTGCCGGCGCATTCGTTACTCCGAAGGGCATTACTAGATACTCGAAATGTCCATATCGAGTTCGAAACGCCGTCTTGCAAATGTCTTCTGCTTTCACTCGGACCTGATGATATCCTGATCGCAAATCCAGTTTCGAGAATACCCTCGCGCCACTAAGCTGCTCAAAAAGTTCTCCAATGCGAGGGATCGGGTACTTATTCTTAATAGTCACCCGGTTCAATTCTCGATAATCAATGCACATCCTTCTCGTGCCATCCTTCTTCTTTACTAAAAGAACTGGAGCTCCCCAAGGCGAGTTGCTGCTTCGAATCCAACCTTTCTCGAGTAATTCACCAACTTGTTTCTTAACTTCCTCCAATTCCACCGGTGCCATCGGATAATAAGATTTTGATACTGGCGCTGCACCAGGAATAAGGTCAATCGCAAACTCCACATCTCGCTTCGGCGGTAAGCCTGATATATCTTCAAACACATCCATAAAGTCACGAACAACTGCCGGCTCTTCATTACTATCCACTTCCATTGTCGCAAGAACACTGTTTGTCGGCCTAGCCCTAAACTCGACTGGCCCGACAGAGCTGCTTCCTCCAGTGAAAGTAAACTCAGGGTGTCCGGGAATCTGGAAAATTACTTTCCCTGCCCTACAGTCAATGTGTGCGTGGAAAGTGCCAAGAAAATCCATTCCCAAGACTACTTCATAACTGCCCGTATCTATCACCAAGAAATCTGCAAAAAGCTCTCGTCCGCAAACAACAACTGTACAATCTCTACATTCCTTACTAGCTATGATTTTCCCATTCCCAGTGTGTATGTCCCAGAAACTAGACAGGGTCATGCAGGTAATCGAGTGTGTAGTTATAAATTTGGATGACATAAAACAGTGGGATGCTCCGGAATCCAATAATGCCAATGCGGGAAAACCATGAACGAGTAAAGTACCTGAAACCACTTCTCCTGATGCCTTAGCTTCCTCAGCTGTCAACGTGAAAGCTCGAGCCTGATTAGGTCCTTGAGTCAGCTGTTTCTGCCCTTGGAACGGTCTCTGCGGAGGCTTCTGTATATCATCTCTCGTGCGAAGCTTCGACGGACAGGCACCAACTGCGTGATCAGCCGCTCCACAAACCAAACAAAGTCCCAGCCTCCTTCGACAATCCTTTTGCATGTGGCCCGGTAAATTGCAGTAGTTACAATTCATGCTCTTTCTTCGATCAACGACCACAGGCTTCTTCATGGGTGCTACGCCTCGACGGTCCACTGGAATACCTCTGCGCCCGTGATCTCGGTTAGGTGCAAAAACGGGCTTCCTGGCTGCAACTGCTGTATGCTGAAGGTTCCCTTTCAATCCTGATAAACTCTGCTGCTCTCTGGCTGCCGTAAGAACCTGCGAGAAAGTGGTCAAACCCAGGGAGACGATCTGCCTCTGGATGTCCACATCCAAACTGCGCAAGAACCTTCGCGCCCTGTCTGCCTCCTTGGCGACTAAGGGTCCAGCGAAGCGGCTGAGTCTCGTCCATTCCGCTGCATGTACATCCACAGCTGCTCCATTTTGCCTCAGTCCAATAAATTTCTCTTCCATTTCCTCCCGTGCAGTCCGCGGGAAGAACTTCTCCAGGAAACTTTTAGAGAAATCCGCCCAACTGATTGGCTTGGACAAGCGGGTCTCCACCACAAGCCACCACTCTCGGGCGTAATCCACCAACTGAATGCGCACCACATCAACTCTCTTGTCTTCTGGGATCTGTGCCGCAATCAGTAAATTCTCCGTGTCCACTAGCCACTGCTCGGCTGGCAACGGCTCCTCCAGACCAGTGAAAGTAGTAGGACCCAACCGTCTGAAATCTGCCACGGTCCCTACTCGGTCAACTGGCTTCGCTACAGCGGTATTTACAGACTGCCGAATGTCCTGCAAACCCTCTTGAAATGAATCTGCTTGCTGCTGGATCAGCTCAGTTTGCCTTTTCTGATTCTCCAACATCCCACGTATCACTCCTAACATGGCGGCTTCATCCACGCGCCTCTGATACGTCTTGAAATTCTTATCTGCCATGGTCCTGAAATCAAAACAAACAACATTAGCATGATGATAGATTCAATATATAAATCAAGGCTAGAACTCCAAGATACTTAAATAGAGTACTGCATTGTAGCTATGCCGCGGTATCATAGCCGCAATTACTTAACTCCACCCAAGTCGCCTAAGTCCTAGAGATAACAAGAAATTAGGTTTTCGAGTTGACAATGCAAAGTAAGTTTGCATGTCGACATGATCCGGAAGAATGATTCAAGGATGGTAAAACGGTCAAGGTGGCAGGACATGTTTCCTAATCACGGGTATTATGATTCGTGTATCGGGTGCAATACCCAACTACAAAGAATCAACCCAATTAACCTATGGCTCTGATACCAAAAGAACCATGTCACGCCCCGCTTCCCAGAGTACGCAAGCTTGGGCACGTAACATAGCCAACCATGCTACCTGTGGGTAGGAAGTATCCATCCACAGTCACATTACGGTTGTAGAGATATCAAGAACAATATAAATAAACTAATCTAACACATGTCCAAATCCATAATAACAAGAGTCAATAAACAATAGTGCGGAAGCAAATGATCCAATACAATAAATAAACAGTATGTCCCATAATACAGGCTCACATCTGGAAATGAAATGAAATAAATAAACTAATCACTAAGGACTCACAGTTCAGCCTGCTGGCTGAAGGACTCCTGCTCGGTCGTCGACAGTGGTAAGGAATCTGGGCCATGCAAAACCCAGACGTCAGCGCGTCATGTCAACCAAATAATATAATATAAACATGGTAATAAGCAATGCAGGGATGAACATGAATAAAGCAGTACTATGAAATAACAGTGCAGGGTAATGTGCAGTGGTAACTAAACTGTCCTATCAGGTTTCTCGTCTAAAGTCTTTGAAATCAATTGGTGAATCGTCGATGTAACTCAATAGTATCCCGTACATACCCGGGACCACGGCCACAATATTCTCGGCTGCAGCCGAGACATGCCGCGAGGCACAAAACAGGAAAGTGTACACTCAGTAGTACCCCGTGTTTCCTGATTTAAAATCAGAAAAGCTTATGGGAAAAGCTTCAGAAAGAGGGGCCACGTGCTCACACGTGACCAGCAGTCACGTGTTGACACGTGACATATGAAAACAGCGGAAAAGGCTCATGGGTTCCCTGATCAAGTCAAGGAAAAGGTCCACTGATCAAGTCAAGAAAAAAGGCGTCAGAAGAGGTCACGTGTTGGCACGTGACGCTCGAAGCAGCAGACCGGTCCTTCAGTCGAATAAAAGAGAAGGAGGCTCCTAGCAGGGGTCACGTGTTCACACGTGACCAATGGTCACGTGTTAACACGTGATGACTAAAACAGCAACCAGAAGACAGCGCAGAAAGAAAGAGGACTCTTCATTCCAAAGAGGGTCGCGTGTCCACACGTGACCATGGGTCACGTGGTCACATGTGACCGGCTTTCAAAGCCCATTTTGACGACAGAATTAAATTCTGAGGGAAGTTTGAATCTTTCCAAAGGAAAGTGATTATCTGAGACCAATCGAATTAAAGATTCAGAAGTGATTTAAATATCATCTATCTATGGAAAATCTCGGGTTTGGAAAGATTTCCCCCTTAAATCTAACCAAAATAACAAAGAAGAATCTCTGGATTTAAAATCCAATGGTGAATAAAATTCACCTAATAATCCAAAGGTCCAGAACGAATGAAGGATGCAAATCAAATCTCTCAATGAAGATTCGTCACAAAATTGATTTATTCGGCTGCTTCTCCTATAAATAGGAGCCAAGAGATACAAAAAGAGGATACATACGCAGAGGGAAGAAAAAGGAGAGAGCCTCGATACTTTGAAGGAACTTGGATCTTCTGCAAAAGAAAACCCTAGGTAAGAAAGGGAAGGCTTTCTGAAAGAAAGAGAACTCAATTCTCAACAGAGTTTAACTCTGATATATGAAACAGAAGAACATATTTCTTCTCTCTTTGATAGAGGATCTGTAAAGACCACATCTCCCCTTGAAGTTGAGAATTTAATTCTCGATGGGTTGAGATCCTGCCATGCAGATCCAAAACATAGAGAGGGAATGCAAGCACGAGAATTTAATTCTCACAAAACTATAGGAATTTAATTCCTTTAAAATAAAATTAGGGCTTGACCCTATATCATGGGAATTTAATTCCTTCAGAAAAAAGAGAAACAGGGTTTAACCCTAATTAAGAACCTGGTTCTGTTGAAACAGCGGGAATCTAATTCACTTAATCATAATTTAACAGAGAATGGGAGTTCAATTCCTTAAAAGCTTTTATTAGGGTTTAACCCTATTCATTTCTTCGCATATATGAGGAATTTAATTCCTACAGAAAATTCAGAGTTCAACTCTGTTCCAGAATACAAGTCTTCAAAAGGAAGTAGGAATTTAATTCCTCTGAAATTTAAAGCTCGAGGAATTTAATTCCTGAAAAAGGAGTAACAGATCCTCTAAACAACATAGAGGCAGGGTCACGTGTCACCACGTGACCCCCCAAAAGATCTACAGAAAGCCCCTTTGAGGCAGCACCCCACGTGACCTACGTGACCCACGGCAGAAGCGTTAACATATAAGCATTTGAATGCCCGTCACGTGATGACACGTGATACTCTGAAAAATGCGATAATCTCAGCAGAATTAATGAAGGGAGGGCGCTCTCACGTGTTGCCACGTGACCCCTCTTGCCTTAGTGTTTAACACTAAATCGAAACTCCCGAATCCAGTGTTAAAACAACTGTTGGGCCTTAGTGTTCAACACTAATCAAAAACTTTACTTGCAGTGTTCAACACTGACTACCTTAGTGTTTAACACTAATTTGAGGGCTCAGTTGCCAGTGCTTGATACCGATCTGTTTTAGTGTTTAACACTAATTTGAAAGCCTTGTTGCTGGTGTTTAATACCAATTAGTGTTAAACACTAACTTGTCAACCTCATCACCAGTGTTCAACACTGATTGCTCTGAAGTGTTTAACACTAGGCTTTGGCCCAATTGGCTAAAGGGATAGAGGCAAAGCCTCTCCCTCAATGGACCCACAAGAAATCAATATTCCAGACATGATAGGACTTAGCCCAAGCTGGCCATAAGTCCTCAATTCGTAATTAACTGGGCCAATGGGCTCATAATATAATTAATGGGTCTTGATCCCAAATTGGGCCAAGGACTATTTAATCCATTCCGGTTCTAGGGTACATCTCTTCACTCCTTTGATACTTGGCATTGTAATCCCTCAATGTCTTCAAAGAGGTGACGGGTCCCGATGACCACCCATGATATGGACTGTGGGGTCCTTAAACCCATGTCTAATGCAAAATTCCTGGTCACGTGGAACGCGGATAACGTCACTCTTTGACCCCGCGGAAAACGCCCAGAACGGAGCCTAGTCCTCGCCGAGCACGGCAGTGAACCCGTATGAAGCATCTAGTGCAAAATTCCTGGTTACGTGGAACGTGGATAACGTCACTCTTTGACCCCGCGGAAAACGTCCAGAGCGGAGCCTGGTCCTCGCCAAGCACGGCAATGAACCCGTGTGAAGCATCCAGAGCGCACACCGGACTGTGGAGTCCTTAAACCCATGGACTATGACGTCCTTAACCTCGACCGAGATGTCTTAAAACTAACAATGGACCGCAATGTCCTTAAACTACCCACGGACCGCAATGTCCTTAAACTACCCACGGACCGCAATGTCCCTAAACTAGAACAATAGAGCCCCTATATGCTCTTTTGTCGGATCTAAACGGTCCCGTTTAAGTTGATCTTAGCCTCAAAGATGGCTAACGAATCCTTAAACCTTCAAGCAGACTGGACTACGAATCCCCCCAATTAACTCTGGCTCGAGGGTACATCTCTGAACCCCTCTGACACCCGTCGTTGTAATCCTTCAACGTCGTCAGAGAGGTGACGGGTCCCGACGGCCACACACATACGATGGACCACTATGTCCCTAAAACTGGAACAATGGAGTCCAAACGCTCCTTTGTCGGATCTAAACGATCCCGTTAAGTTGATCTTAGTCTTAAACTAGACTAACGTGTCCTTAACAAATGTTTGAGTCGATCTTAGCCTCAAGTATGGCTAACGTATCCTCAAACCAAACCCCCAAACCCAAATCTAAGATAATACGGATTTGGACTAGTCCACGTCCTACGGGCGACAACATAAATCGGTCTCCGTAAACGATCCACGGGCAATAAAACAAAAACACACGACACGAAGTGACCATCTGGAGAAGGAGAAAGTTGTTACCGCGATGCGGTAGCGTAATTAACTGCAGGGGCTTGCGCTTGCAGGGAAGAGCGTCCCCACAATCAAAAACCCCTCAAACGAGGGGGAATCTGACGAAGTCTGCTACATCGGACGCATCCGTTTAAACCTCCGATACACGGTGCCATAAATCAACTTGGCATCTTCGGAGGGGCAGACGGATAGCACCAATTAGCATCTGCCCCGAACCTCAGGCGAGACGGCCCCACGTCCCGCGTGTCCGTTCGGAGGGGAACACCCCGTACATACCCGGGATCACGGCCACAATATTCTCGGCTGAAACCGAGACATGCCGCTAGACACAAAACAGGAATGTGTACACTCGAACAGGTAGTGAACTGTCGAGTTACAAGTCAGGTTCATCTTTGATTTCCCCATACCCCCAAGTTATGTATGTCAGGTCAGGTATTCAGTAGTCAAGGACTAATGCCAACACAGGATCAGGTAACAGGTCAGGTTTGTCTGGATAGACAACAGGAATGGTCCATGAGGACCCCAAGTCAGGTTTGTTGGCATTAGGCATGAGATCAGGTAATCAGTCAGGTCGTGGTACAACAGGTTGAGTCGGTATGTATATATATGTCATGTGTAGCAGGGTCAGGCCAATATGTAGTGCAATCGAGTATGTGCTCACAACAGGTATACAATCAAATAATGAAAAACAGCAAGAATAAAGTAATTGACAATAACGGTTCACTTAATCACAATGGTACATGAATATGATGCAGTTGTATTATACTAGCAGGTTCGAGCACCCTGGGGTGCAACAATATTAATAACATAAAGCAATGAAGCTATTAAAACTAAAGCATAGCTAATAGTCACATGGATGATTTAACAAATTAAGCAAGTACGTTCTAATTGGTTTAATTAGTTAAAGCATGGATTAATAGCATACCACTTAATTTCACAAAGCTACTATACTGATTTAATGTTAAAGAGAAATGCAACCGTCAATTCTAAGCCATACTGTACTATCGATATCATCATCAACTGTGTGGTTAAATTAAGTAATGTGATCATTAAATGTATAGCAAGACTTGATCTTGTATTAGCATGTTAGAGCAAGTATTCGGATACTTGCCTCGACGGTTTCGCAAACCGGAAAACGCGAATGCAACATCGGCGGAAAACACGAGACCGAAGCACGGGCCACGGATCGAGTCAAAACAGCGAACAACGGGACCACACGGACCAGAGTACTTCGCTGGAAAGTCGGGTCCAAACGACGGCACGGCCGGAATCCGGCAAAAGTCAAAAGGCGACGAAGTTAGCAAACACGATATACGTATACTAAAGATCAGCGGGGGGGATTTAGCACAAAAGGAAAGATAAGTGATGCTTACAGGGAAGAACCCGGGGCAACCACGACAGGTTCGTCGACGAGAGGGCGCCGGCGAGGAACAGGGAACGCGACAGCTCCGGCCAAAGGTTGCTGGACCAGGTGGTGCTGCGATGAAGGGAGGTAAGGGCCTGGTCTGGGCTGCAGGGAGAATAGGAGGTGGTCGTCGGTGTGCTGGCGACGACGAGGGGGTCGACGGTGTCCCTTCCCCGGCGAACTGCGATGGGGGGTTGGGCTCGGGTTGGTGGTGGTCCGGCGAGGGAAGGAGGAAGAAGACGACGAGGTCGGGACGAGGGTGAAGGGAGGAAGTCTCTGGCGTCGTCGGCGATGGGAGGCGGCGGCGACGGCGAGATCTGCGGCTGGTGGTGGCGTCGGGGGGTTGGGTTGCAGGCGCGGAAGGCTGGAGAAGAGGAGGACGTCGAGCAGTTGATGCTGAGGAGGCGAGGACGGCGACGGCGAGGTCGCGGGGAGGTCGACGGCGACGGCACGACGAAGCTAGGGTTAGGGTTCGGTGAGGTTTCGTGTTGCTTTGGTGAGGACGAGGAACAGTGGGAAAAATATATAATAGAGAGAGAGAGAGAAGATTATTAGAGAGAGGGAGAGAGATTTTAGAGATAGAGAGAGAAGGAGATTAGAGAGAGATAGAGAGAGATGGGTTGGCGGGGCCCACGAGGGTTTTAGCCCCTCGTGATTGGCTGGGAGTTGAAAGGAAATTTTTGAAGAAAGATTTTTTAAAGAGATTTGAACGTTATTTATAAAACAGAACGTATATTATATGGTTTAATATATTAAATTAAATGGGCATTTCGGCGCTAAATGAAACATTTCCAAATCGCGCCCGGTTTGCGCCCAAATGTTTCAAATTCAAATTATAGGATTTTAAGCGAGTTCCAAATTTTGAAAAGAGGTGTTTAATGATTAAAATGCATGCCCCCAAGTCGGACACTTGCACGCGCACGTAGTCGTCCAAACTTGCTCGTTTCACCGAACGGGATGGAATCTCGACACGCGGACGCTACCACGCGACTAGTGGCGACGAGTAGGCCAACATGGATATTTTTAATTTCATTTTAGGTGTTAAAATTTTTTATGTGCCGAAATGACTTAACCGGTTAAAATTTAGCAATAAACACCAAACAATCAGGATAATTGGAATGAGCAATGTATAACACTCAACTAGCAAAAGAAATAGTATTATTGGGCTCGGGTGTTACAAATTTCAACACATAAAATTCCCGATATTATTCTGCCCAAAGCGATCTATGACCTTGACAAGGTCAACAAACCATATATCGCAAATCAAGTTCAACCCGTACATTTCATGATTGAATTAAACTCATCCGCATGACCCTTGACAAGGTCAACAAGGCCGCACGACTAACCTAATCCAATCGCATCTCATACTTTACAGATAAGCACTAATCAGTTACCGCACACTACGCCTTGACAAGGTCAACAAACGCAGCACGAATACTAAATGGTCCTTATCTGAAATGACGGAGGACTACGACAGATTTTTAAGAAAACCCTTTGCGTAATGAACTTGATATCGTCGTAGAATCGAGTGATTTTGAAAAGGAGTGTTTTTAGGCTTTTATTAGTTTTTCTAAAGAGGTCACTCCTGGTGAAGGGATCTCGGCTCTTTCCTCATCGAATGAGGTGCTGGATATTTCACAAATACCACTATGTAAAACAAGAACTAGAGAAGCAATCAAAAACAAAACCAAGTTGGTTATAGTATCTGCCAGTTTCGCTAAAGAGGTCACTCCCAGTGAAGGGATCTCGGCTCTTTCCTTATCGAATAAGGTGTTGGATATTCAACCAGGAATACCGCTATGCAAAGCAAGAACTAGAGCTACCTTTTTTTAAAACAAGATTCTACAACATCTTTAGATTTCTTTTATTTCATTAATCTCATTAATGAAGTCCCATCATTTATGCTTCCTGAGCATCACAGAAAAAATGAAAGCAACAATATTTATTATATATCATATATATAATATAAGCATTCTTCTCATCATATAAAGTGATCACATCACAGAATATCAGCAGCAGAAGAACACATATGAAATATTGGATATACTAGGAATTCCGTGTTTTAATTAAGCCAGTAAAACGCGGAATCCACGGTCGTGATGAATAGCCAAACCCACATCATTAGACCCTTACGAGAGTGGCAAGCAACCCTACCAATTCTAGAGTTAGGAGACCCGGTCTCGACTTCTCGAGATGGTCTCCCACTGGACCCTAGAACCCGGTTACTTGTGCTCCTCTTCTTGGGTCTATCCTAATGCGGAAAAGTAAATAATATACAACAATGGTGACATCTGTTGGTTTTATGTATGCCCCAGAGGCCAGTATTGTACAGATGATGTATATTATATTGGATGCTTGGACATATATAGAGAGGACTTTCTTGCTCGATATGATAGTATGCGATCTGGTTGCTTTTTATCTTAACATGTATACTTGTCTCTTGATACTGTCTTATAGTTACATGTTGGTAAAGCCCTTAGGATGTGTACTTGACTACCTGGACTATGATGCAGATCATACTAGTGGGGACAGAGTAGTCCATAAGTATATCCTTTAATGTTCCTAGTCGTAGGTGTATCGAGACAAGGCATCGATATACCAAAGTAGACTAGCGTATACGTTTCTCGACCCATGAGATGGGCGATGGATGATCCCATATCCATTGGTGTTTGACATCAGAGATGGTATACGGATGCTCAGTGGAGACTGGGTACACTGGACGGACTCGCCGAGAACTCCCAGATGGTATTATACCTCACGTCAGATGGCTGTTCTCTGGTGACACTTGTGCAGGTTAGTCTGTAGACCCGAGATCGTCATAGAATCTTGTGTGATTCCCACCGTGCTTTGATTTCCACCTTACCACGTCCAAGAGAGCGTGCAAAACGGTGGTTTTTGGGTACAGTCCCGAGTCACATGGAGGCAATGAGCGATAGGAGGGGTTTCGTCTCTCCCGGTATTGGGGGTTGATGTTGCGCTGTGCTCGATTGGCCATAACAGGGAAGTCCCTGGCCAGGGCTGATTTAGAGATTTACTGGTAAGTGTTACCAGTAGTTTCTCGACCCGTTATGAGCCTCATATCGACACGACTTATCGGTTATTGGGGTCTGACGTTTACCACCCCTAGACTTGATATGCGACATATCAGACGAGGAGACCGGACTGTACGAGAAGTGTTACCGTCAGGCTTTTACAGGAGTTGGAGCGGGCTTGCTTACTGATCTTCTGATCGCTCAATACCCGGGTATTCGTTACGTCCAGCTAGTACCGCTGACGGCTTGTGGGTGCTTGATATGATCATCACCTACGGCCGGCGTATTGACGAGTCTTTAGAGTCCTACATAGAGGTTTTACTGGCTCAGGCAAAACGAAATAGGAGCACATATGTGATATGTGCGGGATCGAGAATAATGCATATATGTGATACCGTATTCTATTCTCGCGACTTTTTGTATCGGTCGGTTATATGTAATATATCCGGGTTATCGAATCAAGTGTTGATTCGATAAGTCGATACATTGGATGTTAGTCGGTTATATGAGATATAACCGGATTATTAAGTCAAGTGTTGATTTAATAATTTAGTGTATAATTGTATATTTGATATACTAATTTACATTAACTAACATTTGTTCACTTAAGGATTTTTCCCACATGTGCACGACTTTAATATATATGTGATATATATTAAAATGTGTTTTCTTTTTGTATCATGGTTGTTGATACAACATTCATGGGTGTGTAAGACACACACCATTCTATTTATTGTGGTGGGTTATAATCATTTAAGGTAATTACAAAATTAGTAGAGATTTGGAAAGAGCATGAAGCTTATAGAAGCTTGCTTTGCTTTGACAAAGTCCACTAACTTTGTCTTTACTTTAGATTTTTGTTAACCCAACCATTAGGATTAGCCATGGTTATGTCTCTACATGAGTTAGTATATGATACTCACTCACCCATGGTTAGCTCACTCACTTGATCATTATCTTTCTTATTTTATTTCTTCATCTTCTTCCTTGAGCTAAAAAGCTCTCTAGGGTTTGATCCAAAGTGAGAAACATTGTGAGAAAACAAATTCTAAAGTGAACCCACTTCCTATTTCTCCATCCTCCACTAGACTAGCACTTTAGTTTAGGGTGTTTGCTTCACTAATTCTCTAGTTAGTGAAGTAGTAGCTTGAGTTGGTATTCTCTCGACGTAGATCATCTTCGGCCTCGAAGACTTCAAGCAAGGACGCTTCTTTTGCCGCGTGAAGCCATGCAAGAGCCCGGGAGAACCATAATCGCAGCAAAGGGACTACAACAAGGAGCTTTAAAAGTGAAGGACCGATCTACAAAGGTTGTATTTCGTATTCACTTAGTGGTAAATGTTATTTACTTGCATGTGAAACTCTAATAATCTAGCAAAGATCTTGTTTAGGGTTGTTCGGCACGGCTAAAATTTTAAACGGGCATGGTTGATGTCCTGTAGAACCTTATTAGAGTGCTTAGTAACCCTACAGTGGTATCAGAGCCTAGCTAGAGCATTAGGCGACGTGTATACGAAGTTAAATCTCCGAACGAACCCCGAAACCTAAAAATCAACCCCTCTCTGGTCATTTTTTAAAACTGTGATTTTTTCTGAATTAAAAATACCTAAAAAATTTAGCAGGTAATTTTAAGCATTACTGTGAAAAACGAGCACCTAATCCGTACGGACCGCCGCGGAACCGCGGCCATACCTCTCTTGGGCCGCGGTTCCGCGGCCGTACTATAGCAATGGGCTTTTGTTTTTGTACAGTAAGATTTATTTCTTTTAGTGCTATTTTCTGGGTATTTTTTTTATCTGACTCAAGTGTTGTGTAATCTGGGGTTTATTATGTATTCGTTGATTCGATCGGAAAATTTAATTTCATTATATTTTCCGGATATTTAGAAACTGTTAAAATGTTCGAACGGATATCATTAACTCATTTTTTCCCGGGACGAAAAACTTTCAAGTGTTGAATTTTTCTTGAGTTTAAATCTTTCGAAAAAACGTGCAAGTAACGCGATGGACTCTCTAGAAGAACACAAACCTTAACTCGATTATGTGACCGTCTGAACCGCCTTTGAACCTTAGGGTTTAGGGCAGTACGGCGTGCCACATGTGAGGCGTTGGCTTGACCCTTCTACGGCTGGACCGTTGGTACTGTGACGTATTCTGGAATTTTTGATTTCCGCTCAAGTGTTGAGCTATTTATGAAATATTGGGTATTTGATTATTCGATCGGAAAGTTTAATACTGTCTATTTATCTGGAATGTGATACAATATGTGGAATTCATATGGTTAGGCATGAAATGCGAAGTATGTGATATTTCGGATTTATGATGTTTAAAGAGATTATGGATTCCAAATGTTTTAGTTTTACACTTTCTTTTCTGCGACCATAAGTGTAATATGTGATATCGCCGGTTTCGTTGCTATATGTCAACGACAATTGGGATGCACATATTTACTTACGTTGATGACATGTGATGTTATGTGTTGCTGGATATGTTATATTGGATCGTCGCGTTTTTGAATAGCCGGGGGTTTTATGTGAGATGAGGGTTTTTATTTTCATTCATGTAAAATTAAATGTATGTAATATTCTTTTATTGGGGCACTTCCGGGATGAGGTTGATGTCACCATTTGTATATTATTTACTTTTCCGCACTAGGATAGACCCAAGGAGGAGAGCACAAGTAACCGAGTTCTAGAGTCCAGTAGGAGACTAACTCGAGGAGTCGAGTCCGGGTCTCCTAACTCTAGAATTGGTAGGGTTGCTTACCGCTCTCGTAGGGGTCTAGGGGTGTGGGTTTGGCTATTCATCACGACCGTGGAATCCGTGTTTTATAGAGGCTCAAAATAAAACACGGACGTCCTAATATATCCAATATTTCATATGTTTCTTCTGCTAAGATATCTGTGATGTGATCATTTGATATGTTGTGATAGATACTGTATATAGTATATATGATATATTATATAGACGTTACTTATGTTTTACACCCGCGCTAGCCCTGCCCCGCTCTGCCGTTAGTTACCTAACCTAACGGTGCATGAGGGGACATCGAGGCGAATGCAGATGGCATAAGTGTACGTCGTATTTATCTGTGATATTTAGTTGACTTAAATGATGAGACTTCATTAATGTGATTAATGAAAGAAAGAAACCTAAAAGATGTTCTAGAAGCAAATTTTCGAAAAAAGGGTAGTGATTGATCTCAAAAACTATCTATTAACCGCAATCAAGAACGGTGTCGCATGTAGCTAGCCGGTGAGTACGGGTCGGTCCACAGGGATGTTGTGAATCTCCTATTCGCTCTTACGAGTTAATTCCGAAGGGTGTTCGGATTGATCATTAAATCTAAAAACTAAATCTATCCATACTAAAATTATCTAGATCTAAATCTTGCTAGGGTTAGGTTTAGGAATGGTTTGAAAATGTAAATAAATCCCAACGCTTTCTATACCCAAATTAAGATCTAAGAGGAGTTATGGTAATTATCAATAAAGGGGATTAGATCCATTCTGGAAGGTGTTCCTTCCTCTAGGTTCTTGTCTTTCCTTTAGAGATCCTTACCCTAACCTTCATGGAAAACGCGTGCAACCGGGCTTTTATACTACGGTATCACCGCTACCTCGAAGGATAGGGTGCCGTAGGGCGCGGTGTGTGCGTGTATGCATGGAGTCCTATAGATTATATATGATGGATAAGAAAAGGATGAGAGGTCTCATCTCTCAAAAGCCTTCCCAAAAGCTAACATCTAAGGCAAGGAATTAAAATCTAAACAGAGTAATTAAATAAAACTACTTACAGATGGCTCTCTCCAAATATCAACACAGGGTTGTCAGATCTGAATTCATGAATTGAAAAGAGGCACCGATGCTCTCCAAAAGAATTCTAAAATTTATTAATGAAGGGAGACATAGCCTTTACAATGATTTAGAGTTCCTATTTATAGAGGATAGGAAACCCTAGGTTACAATTGATTTACATGTCTACATTTACCAAAATATACTTAGGAAGATCTAGTCAAAGTAGACTTCAAGCTTTGGTAAAAAAATTTGTCTCTGTCTCTTTAAAAGGAAGTATTGGGCCTTGAATCTTTGGGCTTCCTTATTATTTGGTTCTTTTAATAAAATAGCTTCTATGTTTCTTCTAGATCTCCAGTGAATAATTGCGGTGGACTTTTAACCGTTTGCTTTGTAATCTTGGACCTTGCGTTGCCTTGTACTTTATGCATTTTATCTTTGATGTAGGCTTGATCAAGAGTCTTCTTTTTGTTGGTCAAAGCCCACTTTTGCATCGTCTTTTCATCGTTGATCAAGCACCTGTTTATTTATAAAACGAATAAGAATGGGGAATATAATAATATAATATTATGGTGTGAACAAATACCCCCAAACTTATCTTTTACTCGTCCTCGAGCAAACTTATTTTTTATTCTCTACAAAAAACCTAACCGCACTTTCGCAGGGAAACACGATTGCACTGAGCTCGTGCAACAAGCCGTTAAACCTCTAGGTGTCCCTAGTAGGAGGAGTGTTGTCTCCTGAGGGTTTTCAGCGGATACTACCCACAAAATCCTATCAATTCGGATTTTCGACTTTTGTTCTCCAATTAGGGTTTCTAACAAGAAACTCTATTATCTTCGACTTGCAAATTATCCACCCATATTCTTCACACTTCCTCATCATCTAACTTAAGATTATATATGTTCTGCAGACCTACTTAGCTTTCGACATTTCTTAAGTTTTCCTTCTAGGGTTCCATCTCCACTTAGGAATTTTTATCAACTCTATTAAAGATACAAGTTTTATTCTTCACTCATTTCTCTCATCTAAACTCCAATCACATATCCCCACGTGTGTGTATAAATCACCCCTATACCTGGAAATTCAAATCAAGCAATCATACCCTTGTCCGTTGTCCAAAGCACTTATTAGTTGGTGAATTTTTAATTGAATTTTTTCTTACACATCCTTCATGCGACTGTTAATACTTCTTGAGGTACCAACAACCGATTACAAGATGCGTTAGTATTTTAAAGCGTACTTCCTAGTCTTGCAACACCCAAGGCTTTAGCAGTGACTCCCAAACCGGTTGGTCTAAGGCACTAGGTGATGAAGCACCCTCGCTAAATATTTTTCTATTTTTCACAGCCTTAAGTAATCACAAAAACCAGTGTTCATTTTTTTCTTCTCTTTATTCACACTTGTATTTTTTATTTCTTTTCTTCGTACTAAGGACTTTAGACAAGAGCATTTTAAGGTCTCCTCTACTATTCCAAGTTTCAAGGTGCGTGATTATGCAAATTGTAGGGTATACATTTTCAGAATCTAGACTTAAGCTAGGAATTATTTTTCAAACTTATACTCTAATAAGAACATCGATACGTTTCCTTTGTTTCGACTTAGCCCAAGAAGTGAACTCAAAATTTGCCTATTTCTAAATAAACTATAAAGACATATACTTTCTACCGCTAAACTTTAAGGAAAGTTATCTTTAGGGTTTTTAATTTACTACGTCAAAGATCTAGTTGTTCCTAACTAGTTAACCTATCTGTCAAACTCAAGTTAATTATGGCCAAAATTGAATACAATAATTTTTATAATTTTTGAAAATTTTCAATTTTTATGGGTTTTAAAATAAGTATGAAAATGCAAAAATATGTACAAATGAATGCGAAGGAAGAAGACGTACCGAGCATACCCCCAAACTTAAACTTGACAGTGTCCTCACTGTCATTCTACACCAAGAGGGTCAAAATGCCGGCACTCCCCTGTTTATTTATTTATAATATTTTTTTTTATTTTATTGTTTTGAATTTTTTTGTTATTTTTTTATAGAAAAAGAAAACAAAAAATATATATACATATATACAATAAGGTCCTCCCCAAACTAAGCAAGGCCTTACATAAGCCAAAGGTGAGCACCAACCATTCAAAAATTTTATCGTGGTAATGGTAGGGTTGGTGAAAGAATGGGGTGGAAAGAAAAGAAATGAGAAGCACATGAGACCGAATAGGAAGAAGAGTGGAATATGGTCTCGGCGGAGGAGAAGAATGGCGGAAAAGAGAAAGAAGCGGAGTACGATCTTGAGGGTGTAACTCGAGTGAGTAAATTAGCGCTATTTGTGATGACCGAAGTGTTAAAAGTGATTGTGTTAATCTATCAACTCGTCGTGAAATGGGGTCAAATCCCTCAAGATTCGCAAGAAGGCATGGGTACGCCGAACTTGGTATTGGAGATGAAAGCGTAACGGTCTCTTGTACGGTCGGAACGATAGGAAGGACGAAAGGGAGTGAATTAGGGATTGTGTTATTCTCACCTAATTAATCTATCGCGAACTTGAAGAATTCCATTAATGGTTCGAAACAACTGTAAGCAACCGAGTCTGATGGTTCGACTAACTCATCTGAAAATGTAAATGACTCAAACTCGGGCGGTGAGTCGTCAACATAGTCCGAAAAAGTGAAACACTCGTACGTGTTATCGTCTGTGAGAACTGTATTAGATTCCAAGAGAAATTTTTCAAACTCACAGTCTTCAAGCGTGATATTAGGCATGGTCGGAACGATGGAAAGGAAGGAGGGTGATTTAGGTAAAGGTTCAAGATGATGAATTGGAAAATCCGACATATCAAACAAAAATGGTTCAACCTCAATATTATCCTCACTACTCTCCTCAATATTATCCTCATAATTCTCCTTAATACTTATCTCATCCATGCCATTATCATCAAAATCAAGACGCATATGAAGTTCGGGAGAAACAATTAATGACTCGGGATGATGAATTGGACATAAAATTTCAATCAAATCGACAGGTTCATCATCCGAAATATTCCCGGCGTCTATATCCTCAATCAAGTAAAAATCAATATTTTCTGACACCTCATCAAAAGTATGGATATTTATCGATTTAGGTTCTAGAGTGGAGGTGTAAAGGTCAAAAGGATTACGTGTGGTTTCACTCGAAAGGGGTTCTTCACAATCTGGCAAATCAAGCACTACAAAGTCGCACAACTCATCATTTTGGACACATGTTTAAAAATTGGAGTTGTTGGATTCAATTGGGTATGGGTAAGTTTGATTTGGAAACCCTCTCACATTCTCACTCTGTCCAACCGCCTCCTTATACATTGAAAATTTTGAAGCTAGTTGGAAACTAACTACCGGTTCAGCAGGTTGCATAAGGGCGGCTATGGACGCTTCCATATTCCTAGTCATTTTGTTTGTTGCTACAATATAAGCTTCCAACGACTATTCCAAACTAGACTTGGGTGGTAAGGGGGTTTCGGTAAAAGATTCAAAATTGTGTGGATATGTGAAACTCCCAAAAGGCTGTGTAGAAACAGTGTCTAGTGATGGTGGTAAAGTCGGGTAGGACTGGTAGGAAGTGGATGGTTGGACAGGATTAGGGTCAACATGTGGATAAAAAGGTGGATGGACTTGTTGATTCCTAGAACTAGATGAGGGGAGAGGGGTGAAAGATCGGCTACGAGATTGAGCAATGTGCTCAGCAATGGACATCGGTTTAGGAGTTACAGCAGGACTTAAAAGGGTGGTGTCAACGTACGAAGGTGGTGAAGGTTGACATGGTTGACACAAAGTGGGTTGCAAAGTAAAACCGTTTCTCCTAGACGCTTCTATTTGATCTTTCAAAGAAATTTTGGGCACGGAGGGATCTGCCTTAAATCGACCGAAACAATTGACGTACGAAGCAAAGTTAGGTTCGGGATACCAAAGTTCGGCAAGAAATTTGTGATGTGGGGTACCCATGACGTCAGAAGGAGAAGAGAAAGAAGGTGGGTGTAAGTGGGGTGCAAGGATTTTACGCGACAAGTTGTAAGTTTTTTTTTTATAAAAGATTTTTTTCTTTTTCTTTATTTGTTTTGCAAAAAATTTCGATAAAAGGGCTTAGACACAAATGCAATCAACCAGAAATGCACAATCAGGCCTAGATCTAGGGTCACCTAGGTCAGCTAGACAGCTCCTAACTGTTCCAAAGGGCGAGAAATAGGACCTCAAACCGCCTCTTCACCGCCAATTGCGGCCAGGTAAGTGCCAGGTAAGTGGGAGGCTCCCCGCTACAAGTAGCGGTCCTAATTAAGTAACCACTTGCCTTGACACACTTGCCTAGACACCGCAAAGTCAGGTTAGGATAAACGACTGATGCCTATAACTAGTCCTCTATCCTATTGAGCTCGAAGTCCTCAGGGCTGAGTCTAGTATTTTTTAATTAAAGATTGGTCAATGCAAATGCCTTATGTGATTTCTGGGGTCCTGGGAAGGGTGATGAAATCCCCACCCAATCTGAATTAATCAAAAGCCCCTTAAAGTCCGATTTAAAGATATGCAAAACAGAAAAAATCACTTGCAAATCAAAGATTTTTATTTTATGTGGCGCAAAGAATCCTGCACAAGATTTGTTATTTAGAAGGGGAAGATTTTTAAGCGCAAAGAATCCTGCAGAAGATTTGACAAAAGATATATGGGGATTGGTAGAAGAGGGAAAATGGGAGCAAACAGTGCAAAATTCGCGCGCTGACATGGCAGAAGGACCGCGGAACCTCGGCGGGAGCGCGCTTGCGCGGCGGAATAGCGGCGGTACGGAGGCTTCAGGTCTCCAAAAAAATTGAGTTGTTCTGCTTTTCCAACCTCTTTCTGTTCTGATGTATCTTTTTCTGTTTCAAACTCTGGATTTTTCCAGATCCGTCGATCCTGCAAAGATTCAAAAAAAATACCCTTCCAAAAATAACAGATGATATATTTTTATATTTTTGTGATTTTTCAGTTTTTTATGATTTTTTAATTTTGATTAACCCGAAATTGCAAAAAGGAAATACTACGCCATCCCCGGCAACGGCGCCATTTGATTGATCTCAAAAACTATCTTTTAACCGCAATCAAGAACGGCGTCGCATGTAGCTAGCCGGTGAGTACGGGTCGGTCCACAGGGATGTTGTAAATCTCCTATTCGCTCTTACGAGTTAATTCCGAAGGGTGTTCGGATTGATTATTAAATCTAAAAACTAAATCTATCTATACTAAAATTATCTAGATCTAAATCTTGCTAGGGTTAGGTTTAGGAATGGTTTGAAAATGTAAATAAATCTCAACGCTTTCTATACCCAAATTAGGATCTAAGAGAAGTTATGGTAATTATCAATAAAGGGGATTGGATCCATTCGGGAAGGTATTCCTTCCTCTAGGTTCTTGTCCTTCCTTTAGAGATCCTTACCCTAATCTCCATGGAAAATGCGCGCAACCGGGCTTTTATACTACGGTATCACCGCTACCTCGAAGGATAGGGTGCTGTAGGGTGCGGTGTGTGCGTGTATGCATGGAGTCCTATAGATTATATATGATGGATAAGAAAGGGATGAGAGGTCTCATCTCTCAAAAGCCTTCCCCAAAGCTAACATCTAAGGCAAGGAATTAAAATCTAAACAGAGCAATTAAATAAAACTACTTACAGATGGCTCTCTCCAAACATCAACACAGGGTTGTCAGATCTGAATTCATGAATTGAAAAGAGGCACCGATGCTCTCCAAAAGAATTCTAAAATTTATTAATGAAGGGAGGCATAGGCTTTACAATGATTTAGAGTTCCTATTTATAGAGGATAGGAAACCCTAGGTTACAATTGATTTGCATGTCTACATTTACCAAAATATACTTAGGAAGATCTAGTCAAAGTAGACTTCAAGCTTTGGTAAAAATTTTTGTCTCTGTCTCTTTAAAAAGAAGTATTGGGCCTTGAATCTTTGGGCTTCCTTATTATTTGGTTCTTTTAACAAAATAGCTTCTATGTTTCTTCCAGATCTCCAGTGAATAATTGCGGTAGACTTTTAACCGTTTGCTTTGTAATCTTGGACCTTGTGTTGCCTTGTACTTTGTGAATTTTATCTTTGATGTAGGCTTGATCAAGAGTCTTCTGTTTGTTGGTCAAAACCCACTTTTGCATCGTCTTTTCATCATTTTCACTGTTTTCTGTCCAAGAACCTGTAACCTGTAATATGTAGCAGACATGCGTCAAAAGCATATGTTTATTTATAAAACGAATAAGAATGGGGAATATAATAATACAATATTATGGTGTGAACAGGTAGCTGCAGTTTTTGCTTTGCATAGCGATATATATGATATATCTTGCACCTTATTCGATGAGGAAAGAGCCAAGATCCCTTCACCGGGAGTGACCTCTTTAGCAAAACTGGCAGATGCTACATCACTCGGTTTGTTTTTGATTGCTTTTGGAGTTTTTGCTTTGCATAGCGATATATATGATATATCCTGCACCTTATTCCATGAGAAAAGAGCCGAGATCCATTCACCGGAAGTGACCTCTTTAGCAAAACTAATAAAAGCCTCAAAATCACTCCATTTCAAAATTCACTCGATTCTACAACAATATCAAGTTCATTACGCAATAGGTTTTCAGAAAAACCTGTCGTAGCCCTCCATCATTTCAGATAAGTTGTATATAGTATTCGTGCTGCATTTGTTGGCTTTCGTCAAGGTGTAGTGTGCGGTAGCTATATGCTGCTTATCTGCTGCATATGATGCGATTGGATTAGGGTAGTCGTACGGCTTTGTTGGCTTTCGTCAAGGGTCGTGCGGGTGGGTTTAATTCAGTCAAGAAATGTACGGGTTGAACTTGACTAGCGGGCTATGGTTTGTTGGCTTTCGTCAAGGTCATAGCACATTAGGGGCAAAATATTATCGGGAATTTCAAGTGTTGAAATTTGCAATGAGATTGCATACCTTCTATGAGATAGTTGGATCCCGATACCCGCTGCGAGTAAGAGTTACTCCTGGGAGAGTTTTACACAGGACAATTAGCCGATCAAGTAGGTGTCTAGAAAGGTGTCAGTGGGGTTATGCCTCTGGGAAAACGAGGTTTACTTTAATTAGGTCCGTGCGAAAGCACGGGGAACCTCCCTCAAAGTACCGACACTGGCCTGGCTGAAAGATTGGCGAAATTATAGGGTGTAATTAATCCCGGCTAGTCTTTCCTTTTAGGGTTTGAAGGAGGATTTGATAAAAACAGTGGGAGCCATCCTGATTAGATAAAATAATAACCAATCTGATCTTGCAAGAGCATACGCTAAAGTGTTTTCTTCTCTCTCTCTCCAGGTAGCGACCATATCATGCCTTAATCAAGATAATAATATGGATGTATTGACCGAACCCGCATGTTATACTATGCTGGGGAACGTTGGTTCCGTTCTTTCTTATAAGAGTTATAGGACTGAACAGGATATAGGGGAATACCAGGATTCCCATACCACCCGAATGAAGAAAGTACATGTTGATGCATTTTCTTTGGGTGTGTTCGTTACAGAGAACTGTTTCTCAGTTCACTCTACGTCCTGAGTATTAGATACTGGATCGGGATCCCATATATGTAATATGTTACATGGGCTACGTAAAGGTAGGGAACTGGGTGAGGGTGATCATTCCGTAAGAGTAGGGAATGGTGCAAATGTTGCAGCCAAAGCAGTTGGCGAATATCACCTTGTGTTACCAAATGGTAATACATTGGTTCTGAACGAATGTTATTACATTCCGACCCTGATATGCAATCTTATATCAGTTTCTTTATTGAGCAAGGAAGGATATAATTTTGTAGTACAGGATGATGTTATGAACATATTCCTGAATCAAAAGTTGATTGGATCAGGTTCGTTATTTAATGGCATATACGTTCTCAATCAAACTACAGTCTTTAATGTATAAAACACACACAAGAGGAAGAGTTCAGAAATGAACGGATCCTTCTTGTGGCATTGTAGACTTGGTCATATAAATGCGACACGGCTAGCTAAGTTGCATAAGGATGGATATTTGAAACCGTTCGAATTTTCATCTTATGACACTTGCCAGTCATGTCTCAAAGGCAAGATGACCAAAACTCCGTTTACGGGACAAGGAGAAAGAGCTACTGAACTCTTGGGACTGATACATAGCGATGTATGCGGCCCCATGTCTACACATGCCAGGGATGGTTCTTCGTACTTCATTACATTCACTGGCGATCTCTCAAGATACGGACATGCGTTCTTGATAAAACACAAGTCTGAAGCTTTTGAGAAATTTAGAGAATATAAACAAGAAGTCGAGAACCAAACCGGGAAAAGTATTAAAATCCTTCGATCTGATCTAGGAGGTGAATACTTGAGCAATGAATTCCTGGACTTCCTAAAAGAGAATGGGATTCTCTCTCAGCTAACTCCTCCATATACACCACAGCACAACGGTATATCAGAACGGAGGAACCGCACCCTATTAGATATGGTGCGCTCTATGATGAGCGCAGCTGAGTTACTTATTTCCTTCTGGGGGTATGCGCTAGAGACAGCCATACATCTATTGAATATGGCCCCCACCAAATCTGTGCCTACCACTCCATATGAGATATGGAAAGGGAAGAGACCATGTCTTAACTATGTTAAGATATGGGGTTGTCCAGCCTATGCCTAACGACAAAATCCGGACAAACTCGAGGCACGGTCTGTTCTATGCAAATTTGTAGGATATCCCAAGAATTCACAAGGGTATATCTTCTACCACACTGAGGAACAAAGGGTGTTTGTTTCTCGGCATGCCACCTTTTTGAAAAGGAATTTCTTGCAAAAGAGATTAGTGGTCATGAGGTAGAACTGGAAGAGGTTCCAGCTACAAAAGCTGCAACAGAAGATCTGGTGGAACCAGAGGATTCGGTAGTTCCCGATGAACCCCAGCCACTCCGCCGATCTAGTAGGGTTCCTCACCCACCTGAGAGATCCTACGGTTTTCTCATGGATGGTGGGAGCGAGGATTGCATCATGGTTGATGATGACCCAACTAGCTTCGAGCAGGCCATCACGAGTAGGGACTCAGTGAAATGGCTGGATGCAATGCGGTCCGAGATGGAATCCATGTACACCAACAAAGTATGGACTTTGGAAGATGCTCCTGAAGGGGTAAAACCCATTGGGAGCAAGTGGATCTTCAAGAAAAAACTTGGTGTAGATGGGAAAGTGGAGACTTTCAAAGCTAAACTGGTTGCAAAGGGTTTTCGTCAAAGACCAGGTGTGGACTATGACGAAACCTTTTCTCCAGTGGCCATGCTTAAATCCATCCGGATCATGCTTGCCATTGCTGCATATCATGACTACGAAATCTGGCAAATGGATGTTAAGACCGCCTTTCTAAACGGTGATTTAGAAGAGAGCGTGTACATGACTCAACCAGAGGGCTTCGTAGCTAGTGGGAGCAACGGGAAGGTATGAAAGCTGCTTAAATCCATTTATGGATTAAAGCAAGCATCGCAGAGTTGGAACATCTGCTTTGACGTTGTTATCAAAGAGTTTGATTTCGTCAAAAACGTAGATGAACCTTGTATCTACAAAAATGTCGCAGAGAGTAAGGTTGTCTTCCTCATATTGTACGTGGATGACATACTCTTGATAGGAAATGACATTCCTATGCTGCAATCGGTCAAGCTCTTCTTATCACAAAGATTCTCAATGAAAGATCTAGGTGATGCCTCCTGCATACTGGGAATTATGATCTATAGAGATAGATCTAAAAGGATATTGGGATTGTCCCAATCTAGGTACATTGACACCATACTAAAGAGGTTTAGTATGGAAGAATCCAAGCATGGGAACTTACCCACGATCTCTGGACTCACTCTCTCCAAAGAGATGTCTCCCAAGACTGATTTGGAGAGAGCCCGCATGCAAGGGATACCCTATGCTTCGGCTGTAGGCTCTATCATGTACGCGATGCTATGTACCAGACCCGATGTAGCACACTCACTAAGTGTAGTGAGTAGGTATCAAGCTGATCCTGAAGAGAGTCACTGGACAGCTGTGAAGAGCATTCTCAAGTACTTACAAAGGACTAAAGAGATGCTCTTGGTGTATGGTAACGGAGAACTCCAAGTGGAGTCCTTTACTGATTTGAGCTTCCAAAGTGATAAGGATAACTCTAAGTCGCACTCGGGATTTGTCTTTACCCTTTACGGAGGGGCGGTTAGCTGGAAGAGTCATAAGCAGGAAACCGTGGCAGACTCGACGATGGAGGCTGAATACATCGCTGCCAACGATGCTGCCAAAGAGGCTGTCTGGATCAAGAAGTTCATTACTGAACTTGGAGTGGTTCCATCCATTGAGCATCCAATACCTTTGTATTGTGGTAACAATGGAGCGGTGGCTTTGGCCAAGGAACCCAGGTCCCATCAGCGATCCATGCATATTCTGAGGTGGTATCACCTGATCCGGGAGATAGTTGATCGCCGGGAGATCGAGGTCAGGAGGGCTGATACGAAGAACAACACTGCGGATCCACTCACGAAGGCCATTCCCCAGATACAGTTTGAGAGACTCTTCAGGATGCTTGGTATGCGATACTACAGCAGCTGGCCCTAGTGCAAGTGGGAGATTGTTAGTTGTATGTATGCCCTAGAGGCCAGTATTGTACAGATGATGTATATTATATTGGATGCTTGGACATATATAAAGAGGACTTTCTTGCTCGATATGATAGTATGTTGTCTGGTTGCTCTTTATCTTAACATGTATACTTGTCTCTTGATACTGTCTTATAGTTACATGTTGGTAAATCCCTTAGGATGTGTACTTGACTACCTGGACTATGATGTAGATCATACTAGTGGGGACAGAGTAGTCTATAAGTACATCCTTTAATGTTCCTAGTCGTAGATGTATCGAGACAGGGCATCGATATACCAAAGTAAACTAGCGTATACGCTTCTCGACCCATGAGATGGGCGATGGATGATCCCATATCCATTGGTGCTTGACATCAGAGATGGTATACGGGTGCTAAGTGGAGACTGGGTACACTGGACGGACTCGCCGAGAACTCCCAGATGGTATTATACCTCACGTTAGATGGTTGTTCTCTGGTGATACTTGTGCAGGTTAGTCTGTAGACCCGAGATCGTCATAGAGTCTTGTGTGATTCGCACTGTACTTTGATTTCCACCTTACCACATCCAAGAGGGCGTGCAAAACGGTGGTTTTTGGGTACAGTCCCGAGTCACATTGAGGCAATGAGCGATAGGAGGGGTTTCGTCTCTCCCGGTATTGGGGGTTGATGTTGCGCTGTGCTCGATTGCCATAACAGGGAAGTCCCTGGCCAGGGATAATTTAGAGATTTACTGGTAAGTGTTACCAGTAGTTTCTCGACCCGTTATAAGCCTCACATCGACACGACTTATTGGTTATTGGGGTCTGACGTTTACCACCCCTAGACTTGATATGCAATATATCAGACGAGGAGACCGAACTGTACGGGAAGTGTTACCGTCAGGCTTTTACAGGAGTTGGAGCGGGCTTGCTTGTTGATCTTCTGATTGCTCAATACCCGGGTATCCGTTACGTCCAGCTAGTACCGCTGACGGCTTGTGGGTGCTTGATGTGATCATCACCTACTGCCGGCGTATTGACGAGTCTTTAGAGTCCTACATAGAGGTTTTACTGGCTCAGGCAAAACGAAATAGGAGCGCATATGTGATATGTGCGGGACCGAGAATAATGCGTGTATATGATACCATATTCTATTCTCGCGACTTTTTGTATCGGTCGGTTATATGTGATATATCCGGGTTATCGAATCAAGTGTTGATTCGATAAGTCGATACATTGGATGTTAGTCGGTTATATGAGATATAACCGGATTATTAAGTCAAGTGTTGATTTAATAATTTAGTGTATAATTGTATATTTGATATACTAATTTACATTAACTAACATTTGTTCACTTAAGGATTTTTCTCACATGTGCACGACTTTAATATATATGTGATATATATTAAAATGTGTTTTCTTTTTGTATCATGGTTGTTGATACAACATTCATGGGTGTGTAAGACATACACCATTCTATTTATTATGGTGGGTTATAATCATTTAAGGTAATTACAAAATTAGTGGAGATTTGGAAAGAGCATGAAGCTTGTAGAAGCTTGCTTTGCTTTGACAAAGTCCACTAACTTTGTCTTTACTTTAGATTTTTGTTAACCCAACCATTAGGATTAGCCATGGTTATGTCTCTACATGAGTTAGTATATGATACTCACTCACTCATGGTTAGCTCACTCACTTGATCATTATCTTTCTCATTTTATTTCTTCATCTTCTTCCTTGAGCTAAAAAGCTCTCTAGGGTTTGATCCAAAGTGAGAAACATTGTGAGAAAACAAATTCTAAAGTGAACCCACTTCCTATTTCTCCATCCTCTACTAGACTAGCACTTTAGTTTAGGGTGTTAGCTTCACTAATTCTCTAGTTAGTGAAGTAGTAGCTTGAGTTGGTATTCTCTAGACGTAGATCATCTTCGGCCTCGAAGACTTCAAGCAAGGACGCTTCTTTCGCTGCGTGAAGCCATGCAAGAGCCCGGGAGAACCATAATCGCAGCGAAGGGATTACAACAAGGAGCTTTAGAAGTGAAGGACCAATCTACAAAAGTTGTATTTCGTATTCACTTAGTGGTAAATGTTATTTACTTGCATGTGAAACTCTAATAATCTAGCAAAGATCTTGTTTAGGGTTATTCGGCACGGCTAAAATTTTAAAAGGGCATGGTTGATGCCTTGTAGAACCTTATTAGAGTGCCTAGTAACCCTACAACATCATTCTCAACTCGGAAGTACCCCAATAAAAGAATATTACATACAAGTTTTTACATGAAGGAAAATGAAAAACTCTCATCTCACATAAAAAACCCTGGCTATTCAAAACACGGCGATCTAATATAATATATCATAGCAACACATAACATCACATGTCATCAACGTAAGTAAATATGCGTATCCCAATTTTCGTTGACATATAGCAATGAAACCGGTGATACACCACATATTACACTTACGGTCGCAGAAAAGAAAGTGAAAACTACAACAATTGGAATCCGCAGCCTTCTTAGACATCATAAACCTAATGTATCACATACTTTGGATTTCATGCCCAACCAAATGAATTTCTTAGACATCACATGCCTAATAATTATAAACCTCGTATTTTAGTCTCGATATTGAAAACACTTTTCAATAATCATTCGGGTAATTCAACAAGAATCTCGACACGCTGATCGAATGCTCGTCGGAAACTTTAGTAGACGACCGCACCCCCGATGCCGTCGATGAAGTGCACTTAGGCAGAACACCGCGGCCGTGAGCACTCGAACGGATGCTTTTGGTGACGGGGTTCTCCTACAGTCACCTGGTCGGGACTATGGGGCGTGGCTATCTGGTAAGGTTACCCGGCGAGTATCCGCGTACACTACGTAATTGCGACGGACTTTTGATCCACATCAAAATCCCGTGGCAACCGATCAAATGAGACTGAATTGCTGGATTTATAAAATTCAAATTAGTTTTCATAAAACTAAATATTGTGGATTCCAAGTATTGTATCACAATCACAGATAGCTAGACAATGTTAAACTTTTCGATCGAATCAACAAACACCCAAAATTTCCTAAAGATATCAACACTTGAGCGCAGTTTAAAAATACCCAGAACATGCCACAACACCTATGGACCAACTGTAGAAGGGTCAACCCTTGCCTCACCTATGACACCGCGGAACTACCAAAAAACCTATGGTTTGGTGGCGGTTCCGACGGTCACCGAATCGAGTTAGGGTTTCGTTCTTCTAGAGGGTCCATAAAACCACCTGCATGATTTTCTGAAGATTTTAAACTTGGAAAAATCCAACTCTTGGAAAATTTCCAGCGAGGGAGAAAATAGGTTATTAATATCCGTTCGAACTTTTTAACGCCGTCTAAATAACCCGAAATGATGTTAGAATTACGACTCCGAAACACTTCGAATTTCTTTTATAGAAAGATAACATCACATGTAATCTTAGCAAAAACAAGCAACACCTGAAACACCAAAACCCAAAGACCAGAACACCACCCAAAATTGAAGCCAGAAGCCCACTAAAAAACCGGTGATGCCGGTTTTTAACTACATGTCACCGGTCAAACTCCGGCGAGGGAGGGTCAACTTTCTGTGGTGTTCATGTTACATCTTATATAACATTCTGAAACTGCTTAAAAAAATTTAGACACTCTTAAAATTTTGACAGAAACTTGGTTTTTGTTTCGAATGTTTCGGAGTTATTTCGGTTTCGTAATTCTATAAATATCGTCTAATTCTCTAGCATGGCTCTGATACCACTGCAGGGTTCCCTAGTGTCGCCGCTGGGTTTCGGGAGGTATCGTCCATGCCATTTTAAAAAAAATTGGCGCGCTAAAGAACCCGAAACTACAAACTTAACTAGAGAATTAGACGAACAAGAATGTAAACATCTTTACATCTAAGTGAACAAGAAATGCAACCTTTGTAGACCGGTCATTCACTTCAATAGCTCCGTATAGTGGTCCCTTCGCTCCAAGTAGTGAACTCCCGGACTCTAGAAAGGCTCTACAAGATGAAAGTAATAAGCTTGCTTGAAGTCTTCGAGGCAGAAAATGATCTACGTCGAGGAGACACCAACTCAAGCTACCTCTTCACTAATATGGAATTAGTGAAGCAAAACACCATAAACTAAATGGCTAATCTAGTAGAGACCGGTGAAGTAGGAATTTTGCTCACATTAGAAATATTTTTCTCACTTATTTTCTTCACCTCCCAAAAAGCTAGAAAGCTTGAGGAAGGAGATGAAGAAAAGCAACCATGGAAAAAGTTAAGTGTAGAATGGGAACCATGGGTGAGTTAATAACATATACTAACTCATGTAGAGACTAAACAATGGCTAATCTTAATGGTTGGGTTAACAAATATCTCAAGTAAAACAAAATTAGTGGACTAAGTCAATGGTCACTACAAGCTTCTCCAAGCTTCTAACCATGTGACTAATTTCCATTTAATTTTGATTTATTTTAAATAAATAAAACCTTTCATTATGTTAAGCATGGTGTGAGTCTTATACACCCATGTCTCATGTATTATCTAGCATGACACAAAGAATGTACATTAATATATATCACATATATACTAAGTGTACACAAGTGAGAAAAAGAAATACTTACGTGAGCTAATATTAGTTAATGTAAATCAACATATCAAATATATAATTATACATTAAATTATTAAATCAACACTTGATTTAATAATCCGGCTATATCACATATAACCGACTAATATCATATGTATCAACTTATCGAATCAACACTTGATTCGACAGCCCGGCTCTATCACCTATAACCGACCAATATCACATATCGCGAGAATAAAATACGGTATCACATACACGTATTAATCTCGGTACCGCACATATCACATATGTGCTCCTACCTCGTTTAGCCTGAGCCAGGAAACCTCTGTGTAGGACTCTGAAGACTCGTCAATACACCGGCAGTAAATGGTGATCATATCAGTCACCCACAAGCCGTCAGCGATCTGCTAAACGTAGCGGCCACCCGGGTATTGAGCGATCAGAAGATCAACAAGCAAGCCTGCTCATACTCCTGTGAATCCAATAAGTAACACTACCGTACAATCCGGTCTCTTCGTCAGATATGTCGCATATCGCAGCCTAGGGGTGGTAATCGTCAGACCCTAGTAGCCTGATAAGTCATGCCGATGTGAGGCCCGTAACGATTCAAGAAACTACTGATAACACTTACCAGTAAATCTCAGCAACCCTGGCCAGGGATTTCCTGTCATGGCCAATCGAGCATAGCGCAACATCAACCCCTAATACCGGGAGAGACGAAATCCCCTCCTATCGCTCATTGTCTCCATGAGACTCGGGACTGTACCCAAAAAACACCGTTTTGCACGATCTCTTGAACGTGGTAAGGTAGAAATCAAAGCACGGTGGGAATCACACAAGACTCTATGACGATCTCGGGTCTACAGACTAACCTGTATCAGTGTCACCAGAGAACTGCTATCTGACGATAGGTATAATACCATCTAAGAGTTTTCGGCGAGTCCGTTCACTGTACCCAGTCTCCACTGAGCACCCGTATACCATCTCTGATGTCAAACACCAATAGATATGGGATCATCCATCGCCCATCACATGGGTCGAGAAGCGTATACGCTAGTCTACTCTGGAATATCGATGCCCCGTCTCGATACTCCCACGACTAGGAACAATTGAAGAATGTACTTACCGACTACCTCTGCCCCACTAGTATGATCTATATCATAATCCTGGTGGTCAAGTACTCATCCTAAGGGCTTTATCAACATGTAATAGAGAGACAATAAGTGTACATGTTAAGATAAAGAGCAACCAGATAGTATACTATCATATCGAGCAAGAAAGTCCTCTCTATATATGTCCAAGCATCCACTATAATATACATCACATGTATAATAATGGCCTCTAGGGCATACATATAACTAACACTGAATGTGCATGCTCAGAGAACGGGATGAACCCAGCTCAGGAGCAGGACCTGCCATTCGAGATCACGGAGTTCTAGACTGCAACATCAGCGCCACCCTTTTGCTATAAGTACACTGTAGTTCGCTGGTTAATTATTTCCTTATGCAAAATAAATATATCCCGAACATTTTTATTGTAATGTAATAAAGTTATGGGCTGTGATTTCCTTTACTCCTGTACTGTTTATTAACTACCATGTAATGCCAGAAACCGAAGTATGACTACGGCGGGATTATTCCCTGACCGTAGAAGCATGGTTGGTCTAGTCACCTCTCGTATTCCGTATTTTGGAAAGCGGGACATGATATAATCTCTAATTTGTTAGACAAAAGTTTTATATTCTACCATGAACCCGACAATATTTCTTCACATCAATAGCTCTAAAAACCTTCAAGTTTTCAACTTCAATTTCTAATTTTTGGAAAGAGGATGAATGTTACATAAATAGCGATGAAATATAGAAATATAGATTTACACCGAGTCCATCGGAAACAGACATTTTTGCTAAATAAAAGATTTAGGATGAAATATAGAAATACGAATAGCACGGGTGTTTAAACGAAAAATTGTAAGAGAGAGAATCCAAGGTGCAATCTCTATCTCTAAATCGTTCTTTCTCTATATCTCTACTATCAGCTAAAGCTAACGGAGGGGTATAGATTTGTTAAAAGTTCCACACTTTTGACTTAATTCCAATTGTATCCTTTTTACCGCAAAACCAACTACATTATCAAATAAATACTATCAACTTTCAACATAAATACCATTGCCTTTGTTTGTTGCGTCTAACTATCATGTGCTTTCCATATCTTTCAGATAAATACCATAAATTTTGTTAGATACAAATAACTACCATGAACTTTGTTTATTATAAATAAATATCATGGACTTTCAACGTTTTTCACATAAATTCCTTGGGTTTTGTTGTTCACAAATACATACCATTGACTTCCAACGTTTTCCATATAAAAATCATGGACTTTGTTGTTTACAAATAAATACCATAAACCTTCATCGTTTTTAGATAAATACCACAGACTTTATTTATTACAAATAAATACCATGGACTTTTAACGTTTTCTCACATAAACACCATGGACTTCGTTGTTCACAAATAAAATCAGGTGAATACCATGTGCTTTGTTGCTTACAAATAAGTACCATGTGGTTTCACCGTTTCTCAGATAAATACCATTGATTTTGTTCCTTACAAATCAAACCCGTAAAACTTAACCATTTTCTAGATAAAAACTTTGCACCATTTTTTACCATGCACTTTATTCGTTATAAATAAATACCATGAACTTTCATATTTTTTAAATAAATATCATGGCTTATTAAAGTCTGCTGCAAGATCGTAAAAAACAACTAAAGATCTAACCAACTTGACACACTCATTTTCGACACACTTATTTGGTAAAAAAAAACTCCAAAAATAGTATGTATGTTTCTGAATATGAGAGTCACATTCGCACGCGGCTCCTTCTAGGATTCTTAAAAATGGAAAAGGAAAAGACAAAAAAACAAACAAACATTTTTCCACCCATTTCATTCAAAACAAATGCATGAAATCACCAATCCCAAACCTTTCTTCCCCTTTAAATCGGTGAGCACCGACCTAACCTGTTCAATAATTTCATCATCTTATTTTTTCTGTTCTTAGATTTAGGGATTTATTCATTCAATTTTTCTTTAATTAATCCCTAAACTTTTCAACAAAGTTGGGAAAAATTGAAGATATAGATACCCTTTTTCTAATTGCTAACGAATTTTGAGAGCAAAGGAGAAAACCCTTTTGATTAGATTCTCCCATTCTGAAGCTTGGTGGTTGCAAGTGGGATGTATGCATCACTCTATGAAAAACACCAAATTTTGATTGAAGTAAAAGAAAAGGTAATATTTTTCTTTTTCTTATAAAATTTTATTGCTTGCTTAGACTTGGTCATTCCCTGTTGCAAAAGATGCAAGAACACATATTCTCTTTCTAATCTACCATGTTGCTTGCTTTGTTTGCTGTAGTTGCAGGATGTGCTTGTGGGGGAAATTCATGCAGAAACAACATGCTGATGGTTAAAATCAGGTCTGATTTCTACATACATGAGCACAAGTTTATGCTTTGATATCTTGAGATATTTTTCAATGACTTAAATCAATTTATTTGGATACTTTGTATTTTTTTCCTCCTTTTTTGGCACTTGCCCCTAAGCCCTAACTTATGCACACAACACACACAAACACACCCACACACACAACACGGTCCCACAAAATTGCCTCGAAAGCATTAATTTGTGGCCACTTCCCCTCATGGGGTTCTTGGTTTCAACTCCGCACTCTCCCCAAGAGGGAAAGTGCCCATACAAAATGAGCTATTATATTCTAACACTTTGTATTCTTAAATGTCTGTGTATTAAAACTCCGAAGTTATTATATTCTAACACTTTGTGAGAACCATTTTACGGGCCGAACGGGATATGGGTTTGGTGGGACTTGAATCTAGGTTGCTCTGACACCATTTTAAACCTACCATTGCACCAAAACTTCGAAGTGTGACGGTTAAGGGAAATCCTTATAAACTATAATGTATATAAATCAAAAGGCCATGCATTTAAGAGATAAAGGCTTAATGACCAGTAGGTCACTTTGAACTATGACGACTACGACTTGTAAATAGCGTTGATCTTTTGTTCAGGTGTAAGTAATTTCGTTTTTGTAACAAATTTTAATTTTAAAATAAAATTTGGGCTTTTTGCCCTTACCTTTGCCTGGCGGGGGGGGGGGGTGGGTGGGTGGGGGGGACGATCCATTGTACAGTGTTACCCTCTGAGTTCTCTGATTGTTTCTCTCCACGTATAGACAAGGGGTTATGTTCGATTAAATCTCTCTTTTTATGTGGATATCTGATATTTTTTATGCATATCCTATGCATTTATTCATAAGTGCTGGTCCATACTCACCTTTAATTTTTAATATGAAATCTCATTCAGTTTTACTGAAGACTCTATAGCTGATAGTGCTAACTTCATTACCTACAATACTCTTTTGTTTCCTGCTATTCATAATTCAACACAATAAAGCATTCAAGTTTTACATATAAGCTTACAAAAGTAACATAAAAAAGACATACAATCACACACTAATAACAAGTAGACACATTCCTATTCTAACAATTATGACTAAAATCCTCTAATATTTGTGGTGAGTTCCTGCTGCACCTACTCGCTCTCTTCGTCGTTGTCGGTGGTCCACAATCACTGACACTGCTTTACTCGTCCCATCCATGCTTTTTTTGTCCTCCATGCTAGCAAATCTAACTTGATATCGAAATTTCCACCAAATCCAAAGAGCAATTGAAAAAGCTGTGCGCAAACGAAAAATACCTTTTGGATATTGCCGTTTTCCTTTTCTTAACATCTCTATTACTGCTATGAATGATAAGGATGTTTAGCATGTTCAATGTTGATTTAGTGTATTGCACATTTCTGTTGTACTAAAGCAACTAAAATAAGAATTCAAACCTCTGTCCGTCACCTAAGAAGGAACGCACAAAAAAATCGAAATAGATGCCTTGAGAAATAAGAGCAACAGAAGTATCATGGATTAAGCTGAAATTCTGGGCAAATTTCTGATCATTATTCCACCAAATTTACATGTGCTGGTTTACAAATTTTCTACTATCATAAGCTCGATATAAGCAGCTGAATCTTTCCACCCCGTCTTTTTTTTCTTGCAATAACAGTATGTCATCAGAAGAGAGGGAATGTCTCACTAGTCGTAGATGAAATAAGCTACACAAAGAAGCTGGGTTTGAATCAGAATTGATTATAAATATGAATCAGCAAGCGAGGAGATTGACTGAGAGGAATACTAAAGTCATGCAGCAGCCATCAAAGAAGTCTGCTGTTATAAATCCGAAAGCCACGCACAATGTGCCAAAGGTACAAAGCATAATCTTGAAATCTGATTAAATCTCATGAGCACTTCTAAAAATTATAGTATCATTTCATTTTAGTTGGCTTAATCTTACCCTTCTAGAAATGCAATTGGAGATTTGAACATTCTACATTGATGTTTTACTTCCTTATTTACGTTTGTCTAGATCTTATTAATATCTCACTTTAACACATTAGATGTTTTGCGTCGGTTTGACAGCCGGGCATTAGACTTTGGTTATTTCTTTTTTGACGTTTCTCTTGATTGAAAGTTTCTTCGCAAACAATCTTATTTTGATAGTTTTATCTAGAAAGGGGGTTAGTAGCACAAAACAACCCTGTACTTTACCTCGTATAAAACTTATATCCCTTCAAGTGATTTAGCAGTGCAAAGACGTCCTCTATTCGTCGACTAAAACTCTCAAAATCATTCAAATCCTATTCAAAACAACCTAACCAAGTGCTAATTTATTTTTGGCAAAAGAAGGGTTCTAGTTAAACTAACCGATTGTTTTATTTTTGTAACTGAATTTGAATGTTTTATGGGTTATCCGGTTATTGTTGATGAGAAGTGGGGTTGTTTGTGCTAATAAAACACTTGACGGGAGATACAAGTGCTATACGGGTAAATTACAGGGGTGTTTCGTGCAATTAATCCAGTTACAAGAAGTAAATTGTGCTGTATAATGCCATCTTCTCTAATGTTGCAAATCACTCGACTCAACCTGCAGTTACTGTAGATATAGTTCCATGTAACAAATATCAACAGATATCATCCTCTTTCTCTAATGTCTACATAGCAAATTTGATGTGATAACATATGATTTGTTTGCTACTCATGCACCGTTATTTTATCGGTGGGTTTTCCCCCCCTCGACAATGTCACAGAAGCATCCGAGCCATTCCAGCGAGCTCGAGAGCCAAATCACTCAGCTCCAAGATGATTTGAAAAGAACTAGAGAACAACTCTCTGCACTGTACGCAAAATACCAAGAATCCAGGCGCCAAAACCTCGATCTTGCTGAATCAGAAGAGGCCCGGATCCAAGAACTCCGCAAACTTTTCCAAGAAAGAGACCGATCGTGGCAATCCGAGCTCGAAGCCATTCAAAAACAACGATCTCTCGATTTAGTTGCTCTCAACTCGTCCATAAATGAGAACCAAAGGTTAAAGATTCAACTGAGCGATATCGAACAAGCCAAAGCCAACCAACTGGAACAACTGAAACTAGCACTGGAAACAGCTGAGCTCAAATATGAGGAGGCACAATTTAGAAACACGGTTCTGATTCAATCTGCTTACGAATTGACAAAACTGTTGAACAATGAATGTTTTTCGCGAGAACCTGATTTGGAATCAGCATTGAAAGATAAAGAGGCCGCGATTATCAAGTTGAAGGAAAAATCAGAAGAAAATGAGATGTTAAAGTCGGAGATTAGTAGATTGAAGGTGCAATCAGAACAATGGAAAAAAGCAGCTGAAGCTGCATTGGGTGTTCTTACAAATGGGAAAAATGAGAGGTTTGTAGAGAAGTTTATGAATCCACCATTTACGGATAAGTTGGACGACGAATCGATGAAGATGAAGAACAACACTGTGATGAAGAGAATGGGCGAACTGTGGAAGAAAGGCCATTCCTAGGTTAGTTGTTTAAACTTTTTCAGTGATTCTGTCAAAACTCGCTTTTAAATTATAAATTAAAATAAAGTTGAATGAGGTTACCAAGACCTAGCTCTTGAAACTTGTTGCTCTCATACTATATCAGAAATTGTGTTACCCGAAAGCTTAACCTGACAGTTAGTGGACTAACAATGTATATTAATTATCCTGTTGAGTAACCACTGTGCCAAAAAGCTTAAGCTATTGGGTCGTGGAATGTAAATTGATGACCTTGATATAAACCACTTTACCTGAAGCTTAAACTATTTTGATTGTGATTAACTGTGTTATATCAGGCCGAAAGTAACAGTAAATGATCCCCATGTTCTTTGACCCACGTGGAAAAGCTTGTGGCGGTAAACACTAAATGACCTCTTGAATGTCAAAAACCACTTTACCCACACGTTAAATCTATTGGTTTGTGCAGTCATAATATACATCAAGCTAAAAGCAACACTTAAAATATCAAGACTCTCTTGGTTTTGTTTGTTCGGAGAATGACCAGATTTTGTTGTTTCCCTGTGTTCTCCAGGTTTCAGATATAAATTCTTTTCCTCGGCGAAATGGCTACTCCGAAGAATTCAATTTATTTGATGACAGGTGCCTTATATATTTTTAGATACATTGTTGATTTTCCTATATATATTGAGACAATTGTTGCTTTAATAGTTAAATGCTTTAATGAATAAATTAATGGAGTTTTTCTCAGCTATTATTCAATTTACCATGCATCTTTCCCCAAAAAAATAATAGGTGCACTATTGTATTTATAGTTAGTGTATAATAATATAGATTAATTGTATGACTATCATTTCTTTTTCTTTTTCCCCTGAAAATAATTGTATGACTATCTTGAGACTTGCTTTTAGTTGCCCATTGGTTGGGCTTGGAGTAGCCCATGGGGGAGACCCGGGTTCGAGCCCGGTACCCCATTAATGAGAAGGGGATGGTTAATTTATTCCACTTATCATCCCGGGATTCGTGTGCTCTGGAATAGCACCTTCGATTTTTTAGGTAACCAAGTTTCCATTAATAGTGATGTCAAGTCCATTGTTTGCTTGATGGCCGCATTGATTCCTTGGTGCACTCCTAAAAACTTTGAAAATCATGATCGTTGATCTTTAGCTCTTTGTATCATAGGTTTATCATTGCACGGATTTACACACATCATTGCACGCAATGTATCTATCGATATTAGTTAAATGAGCTAGTTGTGGCCGCAATCGACTGCAGCGAATTCCATAGTCCAGATTGGAGAAAATAGGAGAGTTGGTGGGTCCCTAGGGTTTGGCTGTGATGGGATCACCAGAAGATATGTTTGTCGATCGCAGCGAATTAACTATATAGGTATTGACTGATAATCACCCTATGGTTTCTGCCATTTATGATAAACCACCATGTGGTTTTTTTCCTTAGCGAGAAACCATTCTGAAACATGCACTATTAACGAAAAACATCCTGCTGTTGAGTATATTATTAAATTGCAATTCTATCCACTATTTTAAACTACTCAAAATAGGGATATTCATAAAAAAAACATCCTACAGTTTGATAGTTTTTGCGAGAAACCACCGTGAAATATTCATCATTAACGTGCCCGAAGGATTTTCGCCAAGAAAAAACCACAAGACGGTGTTACGTAAAAAGATCAAACCACATGGTGGATTTTGGTACATACACCCCATAGTTATAAACATACGTTGCTTTCGATTGCAGCCCCATTTTCGCCGAGTTTTATATATACAAGCATATAATGTAACAGGGCAAAGGTTTTTCTGGAATTTACATTGCAGCAGATTGGGAAACAAACACATGGTATTTTTTCATGGGCCTGTCACAGAGTTGGGCTGCCTATTTGTAACATTAGATTTTGGGTTGGCTCAATTGCAAAAAGCTCTTACACTATCATTCTTTGTTCTTCAAAAATTATTCTTGTTAGCTGTTACAGTCTGTCTTAAAAAAATTTTCTAGTCAATTTCTGGTTCTCAATATTTCCCTTCAGTAGTAAAAGTATGTCTTTATAATTTGCACAGAATATTAAAGTATTTTGAGGATAAAATTTTGCCAAAAACATAAATAGTAACTCCTTTAGTGTAACCTGCTCATTTTAAAAAGTTATCTACCGATCGGAAGAAAACCGAGCGATTTTCCTACAATTTAGCCTTTGCGTTGTCGGCTCTATATATCTTGTGGACCCAAGTGTTGGTCTGATTTATAAGGCTAGTTATCTTGCCCTCCATCGAGCGTAATGTTAGTACGAATAGCACAAAACACCTTTTCGTGTCGCTTATACCTCTTCAAGTAATTTACCCACACATACACCCTTTTTTGCTCATCTTTCGAAACTCTAAAAAGGCTCAAATTCTAATAAACAACAAATACAAGTTCTAACTTATTTAAGATCGAATCCAAGCATTTTTGAGGGTGTTGGAGGGAACAAGTTCCACGCATGGTAAACCTGAGGGGTGTTTTGTGCTACTAACCTATAGTGCTAAATTTGGCAACAAGGCAGCAACCATCTCCCGCCACTTGATCTCTCTATGATTCACCTCTTCATTGATCCTTTCCTCTCATCTCATCTAATCATTAAATCAATCCTTGCAAAAATCAGCTGAAGCGCACGTGAGAGGCACGAGGGGATAGGGGCAGGGGTAAATAACAATGGGATCACGAGGATCTTGGCAAGAACAACCGCGCTTGATTGCCACTGACCTCACCCACAGATCACACATGGATCCCATCATTAACCCCCAACGCCCCCCCAAAAAAAATCCAAGTAACATGGACCCCCTTCTCTTAATTTCAATTTCTACTTTTTTTGCTGTTTCGTTATGAATTTATATATGTATTTGTGGACAATTTTTTATGGTTATTGAGTTTGATTTCGCAACGAGCATTTTTTTTAATATGAAAAATTGAGTCGTGCCTCGTCTCAGTTGTGTATTGATAGCAGTGAAAAGGTTTAATTACATCGTAAACCTTTGTCTTGGTTAAGATAAATAAGATACAAAAAAAAGATCAAAGAGTTTCGGGGCTCGTTCGGAAAACTGGAGTAAATCTGTGTGTTTCTCGATCTCTCTTTGGCATTGATAATTGCCTTTGCTGTCCAGAAGAATTCAATACCTCACAATACAACATATAAGCATACTTCTTTATCACTGAATTTATTTTTTTTGACTTTTTTCTGTTACATAAGCAAAAGCAGATCATTATTTTTAAGTCATGAGCATACGTGTATGTTGAGCAGTATTTGCTATACAACGGTGTTGAACGGTAAACTCGGTCTCTTGAATATATGTTATACTTAAACAAAGAGTTCTATTGTCAGGGAAAGTAGTTTTAGTCTGGCAACATGGAGTTGGCTGCTTTTTGCAAATTTAATTTATTTTTGCATGACAACATTTAAGACCGATAATTTCTTACCATTTTTATAGATGTTTGGTTTATTTGCTTTTTATAAAAGATAAAATATAATTTTGGAGGAAATTTCTTGTGAGGATCGCAAAATGAGGAAGGTTATTTTGGCTGCAGTTTGTGCTTTTGGCAGAAAGGGAAAGGTCATGGAAATTGCACACGATACAAGTTACAATGAAGTATATATTTTGATCTTGGTAGAATATGATTTAAAGTATATATATATTGGTCAAAGTATTCAATAATAAATATAATAAACCTAGTATACATTATCCTATAAACGGAACAGCTGACAGCATTACATTAATTGATTCATGTTTAGGTTTATTTTACAATAGGAAGATGAATGAAAAATCTGTTAGAAAACATGAATCGATGGATGCTATGTAGCGAAATGCCTCGCCGTTACAAAAAATCCGTACGGTGTAAATGCATGCTATGTTTTCTTTATCAGACGATATATGTTGTGTGTTGAGGAACAACGTGACGCTGTATATAGAACCGAGAAAAGTTTTATTAGTGTGACCCACTGTAGCACGATTAGTAAAGTCTCATGCATCATGTATCGAATTAATTAAGTCTCGTTACATAAAGAAAAAAGAATAAAGGATTTTTTGGCTTGTGTTTTCCGAACTCCTTTATTCTGAAGAAAGAAAAAAGAAGAAAAGTTTAATTTTGAGCTTCCATCCTTTTGAATTTGAGGGAAAAAGAAAAGTTCTGTATCTCTTTTTCCAAAGGCCAACATCAGGACTCATCAATCATCACCCGTGATGGCTACGCGTCCCTTTGTGGGAAGTGGGCCCAATCCAAAATCTTCCACGGCCTTTTGGAGGTGGGCCCCATTTGCTTTGTAGATAGGTGAGCTCCTAATAACAAAAGAAAAACGCTTAACCTACCCCGGACTTGAATCTACCGCAACCCACCACGAGACAAAAACCATGAACCCACTTGTTTGCCACTGGTGTCTGTGGGTCCCACTATTTTGTCTCTTGGACGGATTGTGGTGAGATTTCAAGCCTGATAGGTAAAGCATTACTTATAACAAAACCGCGTGGGCTTTTGGACCTTCATTATTCTCACCTCCTCTTTTGCGATGAGAAGAAACACTGTAGCGACGTATTGATATTTTAAACCATTCAAAACCAATCCAAAAAATTTGGGATAAAATCTTATTTTTGTCATCGTGTTGTTAAATAGAAGCATATCTCTTAATGCTATTCTTCTTGCGAACAAATATTATGATGTGATGCTTCTCTTTTAGAAAGAGATGCTCCGATGTTTTCTCATGCATTTTACCATTTTTAGTATCTTGATAACCATTAGAAGAAAAGGATTTCAATCTCATTGTTTTGGCTGACTTTGCCGATGTTCAAAACTTCTCTTATTGAGCGGAACAAAAAAAAGCATTATATCTTATTCATGTAAATGGGTGACATGTAAAATTGTTGTGATGAAATAAGATTCAATCATTATAGCCCTATAGATATTTATATTTATATTTATATAAAATAGAAATTGATAACCAATCCTAACATAGAAATATAACGAGAAGTTTCTTGTCTATAAAGCCTTTACATACAAAAGTCGAAGAGCTTCTTTGCATCTATCTATTTACAGATATAAATACCGAGTTGGTATGATAATATTGACTCTTTTTTTTTTTATATCAAATTTGAATATAATATAAGAAAATGGAGGCTAGAGTGTCACTGTAGCTTCCTAAAGATGACAAAATTCATGGGATGAAAGTTTTACCGGTAAGGCTCTAGCTATTCTGTAAATATCCTTTTAGACCACACCCTTATTAGTCTTGTCACTGAGATCGAGAGGCTATGGTGCCCAGTTTATTCATAAGAAATGAAGAAATTTTGGGTGTACCGGTTATAATGGCAAGACTTGGAAAATCTGGTGTTGGTCATCTTATCCAAAAAAAAAAAGAGACATAATTAATTTAAGTTCTTTTTGGAGAGGGCATAATTAATTTAAAAGTTCTTATTTATTAAGCTTCATTTCCTTATCCAGCCAATTTTAGGTCTGTTGTTAAAAAAAAACAGACAGATCGGCACTGTTGTTTTCAAAAGATCATATATCCCAAATGGGACCCACACCCCCCACAAAACCTCAGGGTGGGGCCCACAAGGAGGAGCAAGTTGTTCTTAAGATTTCATGAGCTGGTGATCTCCGTTTCTCCTCTCATTACAATAGCTCCTAAGATCTGCTCCGGTCTCTTTCTTCTCATTTTTAGAGAGAGAGAGACGGAGAGAGAGAGAGAGAGAGAGTTTGAAACTCTTCTTGAGATCTTAAGATCCCAATACCAACAGGTGAAAAGGCTTGCCTTTGTTAAAAAGCTAGCTGCTTTTTGAAGAAAAATTCGTTTCCTTTTTTCAGTTATTTTAATGTCTGTGCGCATTGTGAAAATTTCATTTTTGTTTAGATTTATTTTTTTTTCTGTTTAATTTGTAGCAGTAATATAGAGAAAGAGAGGAGGAGATGGGGAAGAAAGGGAATTGGCTGGTTGCAGTTAAGAGAGTTTTTAGCCCTGAATCAAAGGAAAAGAAGGGCCAGGTACGAGCTTTTGTTGATTTCATCCATTGGGGTGCAATCAAAATTTCACCTTAGGTTTTTTTAAATATACTTTTTGAGGTATAAAATTATGATTTATTGATTTCTTAAACCCTTATTTTATCTCTAATTGACACCAGTAGCTAAAATTATGGTAGAAAAAGAAAAGGAACCAATTGGAAGGTTTCGGCAAGAGATTTTGTAAGAAGGAAGATGAAGAGAGCGGGGATCTAACATTTTACAGGAATGGAAACACAATTGTGAAATAACAACGATTATTGTTACATATCCATTAATCATCGATTCATCTTGCAGCATTTGACTTAAAAGAGAGAACGGAATCTCGACCTCCTTAGGGGTAAATTTCCTCTTACGGTGCCAAAAAAAGTCAACTTCACACTTTTTAATTTGATGATCAACACCTTACATATTGATCTCCCTGGTTTAAAGTCTTGGCATACACAAATTCCTGTGATTTTCAATCTCTTTGCTCGTGAATCTAGAGGTGTAAAATGTTCTATCATAGAAGACCGTTAAGGTCACAGTCATTTGATGATATGTTAGAAATTCATGCAAACAACAACATTTAGTGTTGATCAGCTATTGAAAACGTATAAAGTGAATTTTTTTGTCCGTCATATGAGGAAATTTTCTTCAACGGCGGCTGTGATCCTCTCATGAAATAGGGCATGTTTATGATTATAAAACCAGGGATAAAGCATAGAAAAGAATGAATTCCAACACTCTCATTGGTTAACTTTGCAGACGAAGAACAAATCCAAGAAGAGATGGGGATTTGGAAAATGCAATAACTTTGACCCCGATTCATCAGAAGATGTTACTCCTAACAATCCAGCTCCTCTTGTGCCTCAAGAAAGTATCAAGTACAGCAGTGCTGAAAATAATCGAAGCAGTCATGCTTATTCAGTGGCTCTCGCATCTGCAGTTGCGGCCGAGGCCGCTGCGGTCGCGGCTCAGGCCGCTGCAGAGGTAGTTCGGCTCACGAAATCGACAAAATTTGCTGGAAGATCGAAGGAAGAGATGGCGGCTATCAAGATTCAGACTGCCTTCAGAGGTTATATGGTATGAAATTTATTAATCAAAACAAAGTTTTCAGATTGTTTTCTTGAACGTTGAGGTATTGCGATGTTTGTTATATTTTCGATATGCACTTGTTGTAGTTAGTATTAAACATGGAAACTTAAAGGCTAAATAAGACAAATTATATTCTACTTTGTTTAGAGGGATCCCATGTCTTTTATATAAGTCGAATATCGAGTTAGTTATTTTTTAATTAGCAGACCCTCTTTTTCTATCTTGCGAAGTTTTTCTATGCTTGTGTCCAACTCTTACTTTTATAAATATTATAGCTTGGTATGAATCATCGGTTTTCTACTTCTATTATTAGAAATTTCCAGCTGTGCTTTTAAGGACTCTTTGGTTGGATATAGTAGGAGAAACATTGCATTTTCTACTTTATTCATCACAAGTTGTCATAGCTGGAGATGCATTTTATTTTAGATCCAAGTACATGTTAAGGAGAAAACATGTTTGATTCGTTAAAAAGTTTACCTGATTTTTTTTCTAGTTAGCAGGCGAAGCTCTTACTACAGCCAAACAAACATCGCCTTCTGCAAAACATTGCCTTCTGCAATATCCAGTCCATTATGTTAAATTAGAGTACCTCTTATATTTTAAATTTTCTTAATGAATAATTTATTCAGAGTAAAGACATAAATTCCTCACTCGATAACGACTTTTAATTAATGTAAAATCGATAGGGTGCCTTTAGAGGTTAAGGCCTTACACAAGCATAAATTGATTAAAGCAGATATCATTTTAACTACATAGCCTATATATTTGAAAAATTATATCATTTGTAGATTTCTTGCACATTGATAAACACCTTAAAATAGTGGATTGAAATAGCGTAATAATATCTTAGGAAGTGTGTTGGAGCTAAAATTTTAACTCCCAAGATATTTAAAATACTAACACAAGTATTTGAATAAATACATGCCCAATGATCAAAACATGATCAATAACCCCAAAACTGAGGCTTACTATGAAAAGAACAAGTTAAATACTTGTTCATCACAAGTAGGACCTCTATCTTGGGCAATCCTCTTGAACAACTCAAAAATGAGTTGTTATGAGGGATGCCCCTCCCGATACCGGGAGGTCTCTAAATAGGGTGTTCCGATGCGTCTGTCTTCTAAGAGAGCTCCGGGGCCCTTTCTTTCGAATATGCTTTGACATATTCTTTAGGAGATTGGGGGTATTTCACCCCCTTCACTTTCCTGATATCCAGAGAGTAGTTGCTCACTACTCCCCACTCATAGAGGGGATATTCATACCCCGTGAGCAACCGATTAGGAGATCGAAATCCTTTTTGGCCCAAACTTTTAGAACTTTGGCTAAAGTTCTATGAAGAAGAAGACAGAAGAGGAAAAGGAAGTGAGAAGGTGAGATATAGGAATGGGAGATCTCCATTCCTTCACTTTTCTCTCTCGCTCTCAGGCTCTCTCCATCTCCCTCCCTCTCTGCTTTAGATATAGAGATAATGGGAAACTTATACAAGTTTCCAGTTCTCAAATGAGAATATAAGATGTCATGGCCACGGTTTTTCCTTCAAGAGAATGAAGACTCAGAACACAATGTGTTCTTGACTATATGGACAAAACCAATAATATGGGCCACCCCATGTTCAACATATTTGAGAAACAGGCCACCCTATTTCATAACATATAAATGGAAATAGATAGGCTGTTTCTTGAAGAACATATGTCAAAACCTTATGTTTCTTTCTCTTAAACAGACACAGTGAATAGAACATTCTATTATATTCACTCTGAGACATATATATCTTTGAGATCACATGAATGGAAATCCCATTTATTCCTTAAGACATAAAAATGCCTTTAAGATATTTATGAATAGGAAAACCCTATTTATGAGACATGAAAATCATGTCTCGTGACATGTGAATAGGAAAACCCTATTCTTTTTCAGACATAAAAATGTCTGTGTATGATATATGTCTATAACAGACATATATGAACGGAATACTCCATTCATGTCTTGAGACATGAAAATTATGCCCTCAAGACCTTCATGAATAGGAATTTCTATTCTCAACCTACTTGTGAATATGAGTATCCTGATTCAGTGAATACAGTGCCAAAAACACTGCATTCATCACATAAACATGGCTTCAAAGCCATGTTTTTACTCTTGAACACAAATTCATGTGTTCATTTTGCACAAACTATTAAAAATGATATTAGACATTCTCAGTAGGTGCATGAAACTCAAATAAACGAGTTGCATTTTAAGAAAACTCTATAACAATAGTTTTCTAACTTGGCTTGAAGCAGTCACGAGAAGCCCAAAATAGGACTCCGGGCTGCTTCGAGACCCTTCCTGGGACCTCGAAAGGCGATAAAAGCCTCCCTGAAACAGAGGCTTCCTATTTCATGCACAGGGTGCAGACCCCACCTAGGGTGCCCTACCTGTACTTCAAATAAAGTGGTGTGGACCCTACCTAGGATGTCCCACCTACACTTCAAATGAAGTGCCACCCTCCATTTCAAATGTGGTGGTATTTACATTTCAAATGAAATGTTGAGGACCCCACTTATGGAGTCCTACTTACACTTCAAAGGAATTGATGTGGCCCCCATATAGGGCAGCGTTCATCAACTTTTAATAAGCTGAGACTAAAATACCTCCAAGTATTTTCTATTCAACTCTCAAATGAGAGCTCCATGTAATTTTTCATTATTTTGCAAATATCAATGTATTTACATTCAAATTGTATACAAACTTGAACAAAATGAATAAAATATACATTCTTTTGTTTGACATATGCTCGGTATTTACTTTACTAATATATACACGAACCCTCACACTATAATGGTGCAATTTGAAATGAGCTTGTATGGTATCCCGTCCAGGTGTGTCATGTGACAATAGGGCGTAATTAACGGTATGCGCTTGTGCTGCCGGAAGTCTCGAACTCATGACATTCTGGTCAACTCTTAAAATACTAAAATTCACGTTTGTTTCGTTTAAAGTCACGTTTGTTTCAACGTTCAAACGTTGGAGGTCCTAAAGTGGGTAAACAAAAATGGCGACTCCGATGTGGACGATAACTTCTTAGCTCATTCTAAATCGCATTGCTTTGCACGTTTTGTCCCAGAACCCCTGGTCGACGGAACCCTGGATTCTCAACCAGCGCATTACCCATTGGGCCAAACGTCCACATACCTACTAGCAAAGCTCACGAAGTCTGGACATCGACTTAGACGCTGCTTGCGTGCCATAATATTAGTATCACGAAACCTTTAAGACACAAAATAGTGAGGTCCGGTCAACCGCAATGATTAGGACCTGTTCTACCTACAAGGTTTCTAATGCCACTATGGCTATTCCTTTTCAGAACTAACAAATGGCCTACAACTACAACAACGACACACCATCACCCGTTGATATCGTTTAGCAGCCAAAATAGCGAGAACAATGTTCGTCATAACCGGGGCTAATCTCTAGTTTGTCATGTCCCTTACGGGCCTCGCGGAATATGACCCTGAAGCGTACCCCTTTGGCACCATCAACAACTTCCCGGCACTGTAGGCCGGAGAGGGGAGCGCTCCGTCCTTAAAGCAAAGATTTAGCTGCTAGGCGAGCAGGCCGACAACACTAACTCAAAGGCCAGTCAGGCCAACTCAGACCAGGTCCGAGAAAAGGCCGGTTTCCAAACAAGTCACCGCTGACATTCCCTCGTCATCCCGGAGGGCCATCTGATAAGTCCAGAATGGAGAGGTGGTTCTGAACGACACCACCATTGTCTAAGGAGGCAACCAATTGCGGTGTCAGCTCCCACTATCGGAACTAAACGAAAGTGGGTATTTGAAAGACTTTCGATTGCTAAAGGGCCCAAGCAAGATCCCCTAAGGGACGACGATATCGTCTTCAGGGTGGGCTGCTTCGCCGCTCCACCCGATCTCAAGAAAAGTGGATCCTATGGCAACGCGAGAAGGACTGCTAAAAGGGCCCGAGAGGAGGGCACTCATCCCCTCACCCAGCAAAGGCAGGTGGCAACTGTGCCTGTCAGAAACTCCTTTTCCTTCCAGAAACTATGAGATCAGCCTTGGAGGAATGGATGCGTCAATGGTTCCTTTCGCAAACAAGGGCTACTAATCAGAAGACCTACTGGGCATATCGAGAGGCAAAGAGTCTCCAAAAGACCGTCCCTCCTAGAAACTTCAATCAAAAAAAGGAAGATCTTCAGCAGGCTCGCAAGCGAGGCTTATGTTCCTTCGCACAAAGAACGAAGCCAATTCCAGATTACTCGGAGCTAGATGCTAGCAGGGTTTTCTTCGATCGAAGGAATCCACTGCCCTCAAGGACTCCTTCCGCAAGTGAACAAGGCGCTTGCCTTTTCGATTCGTTCAGTTGTCCACACTTGTTGAACGATCGGAACGAGCAAGTCGGACGATCATCAGCCTTCTTGGCTAAAATGTCCAGTAGCTGGCACAAGAAGCCATGACAGTCACCCTCAATCTGAGGGGATGTCGAATGCAGACCCCCTTATCCCGACAGTTTGAGAAAGGATTGCTCAAATCAATGGATCAGACGAAAACCTGGTTCATATCGATGAGAATCCTCTGTTTGCAGAACGAGATGATAATACCGATGAAAACGTCCCTATAAAGGACAGAGATCGTCAGATCGACAAGCTGCGAGCACAGATGACTAATATGGCGAATGTTATTCAGGCCATGTCGGTACAATTCCAAAGCCTAACAACGGCGTCTCGACCGGATCTACAAGGAGAATGAACGCGATGGCCAACTACGCCAGGAGGCTCTACAACTCAGGCTCCCGATAAGGAGCAACAGCCTGTGATTTCGCAAGAAACGACAGCGCCAAGGAAAGAACAACCGCCTCTAACTTCTCAGACAGCGCCTACCCCGCGCGAAACGACTGTTCCACTACCTTAGAAAACCGGTCTGCTGCCGGTGCACGTCGGACCCACAGCGATAGTAGTACTTGCAACCACTCCAATTGTACTTCATCTTCGTCAACCCGACAGTAGGGACTTTGTCTCTTGCTAATATGGACGTTGCTGCTCCGCAGAGGTTAATTACCAAGAAGATGAAGCTAATGAACCAGAAAGCGGTGATACTAGTAGCCAACCGACCGTACCCTGACGAGTACAATGACGTGTCTTATTCCATAGGGTATGCCATCCTTGCGTTCCATACATATAACGAAACCGGAAGCCCTGAGTAGCATTTAGCCCACTTTAACGTGGCATGCGGTGATTGAGCCAGAAACGACAAGCTCCTGCTGCGGCAATTCCTGAAGAGCTTACATAGTATGGCGTTTGAATAGTTTGCCGAACTAGAACCAGGCTCAATACTAACTTTCAACCAGTAGGAGAAAAAATACTAACACAGGTTTGGAGATAGCGTTACCGATAAGGTAACACTTACCCAGCTCACCATGCTGAACCCATTAAGGGATGGAACGCTGCTGGAATTTGGGCAAAGGTAGAGAACTACTAGCATATGCTGCAATCCTCCTATTCCCGAGGAACAATTAATGCAACTCCTGCTTAGCAGGATTCCAGGTCGAATCTGATTGTTCATTTTCTCCTCAAAACACAAAGCATTTGCTCCGTTATTCAAGAAGATAGCAGATTTGGAAAACGCCGATCCTGCGCTACTCGAAGACTATCCAGCGTACGCGAACGAAAAGTCGGAGCGAAGCTAAAAGCCTTGTAGCCAGCAGAAGCCCAACCAGGTCGTGTCCTTGATAGTAGACACCAATGAAGACTTGCCCAGTCCAAGCTCAGCGCAATCGGCCTCTTAACCGATAAAGTCGTTCGAAGGAGCCCGGTCAAAAGTCTCTCATGAACAAGAAATTCTCTTTCACAAGTGTCCACCAAACACATCTTTGAGTTGGCTGTGAAGCATGGCATAGAGCTTAGGAAACCCGATGAAGCTAACAAGAGAACAACTTGAAATACCGTTCTTACCATCGTATGATATCTTACCCTATCGAAAATTATTGTCTTCAAAAATTGGGTGGAGGAGCAGTATAAACTCGGGAATATAGTTTTGGCCGTTAAATTCAAGGTCGATGTTCCCACCGCACATAATCACTATATAACTACATGGGGCCAAAACGAGCTAATCACATCCGTAATCTCTGATGCCCAAACGGACCCCTGGGAAGTGGCCATCTCAAAGAAAATCACAAAACTGAAAAGAAGTTTAGAAAGGATATCTGGGATTCATCGAAAGGAGGTGCACACACCTGAGGCAACATCTGCCTCAACTACCAACACACAAAAAGATAAGGAAAAGAAAGCGAAAGCCCCTCAACCAGAAAAGCCGCTAAACCTTCCCCCAATAACACTACATGACTTTTTCCCGTCTGGTTTCTGGAGTGAAGAAACAAATGACGAAATGCCATAGGAGAAGTTTCGGGAATCAGGCAGTTCTGAGCCATCAGATCTAGAAGAAGCAGATGACAAAGGCAGCGCTTAGTAATGCTGGCAATGCATTATTAAGAACTGAAGTCCAAACTCAGTTTATACGAACTCACACCAGTCACTACATTGCCCATACTCCCAACGAGACAAGCGAGGTAGCAATCGACTCTCCAGAGCCTAACACGTCGCCAGATATAAGCAATACTGATGAAGTTCATCAAGAACCCGAACCGACAGCCAAAGCTAACCTTCTGTCTGTCCAAAAAAGCGCTGCCATCCCCCATGTGATATTTCGAGGAGAAAGTAGCCATTCTCTGCATGAAAAAATATGAAGAATACCCTGCTGAGAAAATAATCGAAGCATTGTCTTGCACGACTTACCTGGAGCCAGTTTTAAATCTCGCCTGGGAAGAATCAGCCGATGAAAACGGGCAAGCTTAGAGCCGGGTTCCTATTGGTCCCGCCCTATTGGAACCTCTTCCTCAAGAAGAACCTGAAGATTTGTTGCCTACAATGCCACAATCCGTCGAACGTCTCGACGAGACATATCCCTCGACCGCAAAGATATGAGAACCATAACTGAAATCATCGTTCATCTAACCGCAATGCCGGAAAAGCACAACAGTTTCATGGATGCTACAAACACAATTGTTCTTAGAAGTCTTGGATCAATATAGAAGAGTCCTACGAGAAAACGTCTTAATACGCAGAGACGTCGACTTCTTACGACAGCAAGCCCGTGATCCGCAAGTACTGACTGAGAACCTGCAACGATAGGTCTCGGAGTTTCAATACGTAGGATCGAACATGCCATCCTAAGAGCTGGCAACAGGAGAGCCCGAGAAGTTGACGCATTTTAGATTTTCCGAAACACGAGGCGAACACTCTGCACGGAAGCAGCCCCACCCTTTCCACGTCAGCCGTTACAAAATCTGAGGGGCAAGTAGGTCAAGCGATCGAATCAATGACGGACTGAGATCTGTACGGAGCATTCTGCCTGCTCAGAAATCTGAGCACGGAACTCCTATATCCTAGAATGTCTAGAGAAGCAGAACTGGCAGGATCTCCTAGCTTCTTGATATTGCATCAACGAGTAAGACACTTCCTAAGATGTTGCCATACGTTCAGGGAAATATACAAGATTCTATTCAGAATCAGGGCTCGGCCACCACTTAGAATAGAAGAAGGCAAAACACCTGCTCGGATTCTTCAGATAGTGTCCATACATATCGTTGGATAAATCATTGAACCACGAGTGAAGATGAATCTAAAGAACCTCAACAGAGACAATTCTCCTATAATTTTCTGGCAGGGAAAAAGCAGCAATGCAAATACTGATACCGGTCCTCTGGCTGAAGAAGCATCGAGTCCCCTACCAATGGAGGAAGACCGACATCTTCTCTTACACCTCTCACCACAAAGAAATACTATGGAAAAGTTGGATTTCTTATTTAGAGTTTCTGAGAGGCATAATGAAATGCACGAAGTATCCATGCAAACCATCTCCCAGCTGAACGATGGAGTCACGGACTTGCGCAAGGACATCCTCGAAGTGCGTCAACAGATAAGTGAATTCCAGCAGCAACACAGCGATGCAAAAGTTCGGATCGATTATTTTCGACGCCGAATATCGGAACACCAACGCGGGCGAACAAATCCAGTCGTTTCGCACGGGCGTCTGATAAGGATTCGAATGTCCGAAAATAACGGTGCTGGTCAAAGTTACAGAACCAGATTGCACCAAGGGTTTCCTTACTCCCTTCTACCAAGAGGGCAGATAAATTAAGCTATAATCTCGATGGTTGGATGGAAGTTGCTATGAATTTACCAGGCTATCAGGAGTATTGGTGCGGAACACTCTATTTCCATCATGCCCAAAGAAGAAGAGCTTGTGGACAACCCTAATGTCTGTGTTTCACCAAATCTATGGTCACACACTAAGACAATGTCTCGTGTTCAGACGATGCATGCAAGAATTACCAGAAAACCGACCTTCAACGTCTTCTCCTCCCCCACAAAGATGAAGAAGAGCATGTTGATCGTCAAATTCTTCACATACATGCAGGGTAATAAACGTCGAAAACGAATCTGAAGATGACATGCTTTACTTCCCTGATAGTGAGGATGAGGATGGCGTTAGATTTGTAAATAACGTTATCACTCGCCAAGGAGCCGTAGTTTCCTTGCCAAAGGCCGGCGATTCAAAGCGAAATGCGGGCGGAGAGAACTCTTGGGCTGAAGCAGAAGAAATGACTCCCGTGTCAAGGGACTACTTTTACTGACCCAAAGCACAACAATCCAAAACAGAGAGCTAAAGAGGTAGAGAAGGGTAAAGCAATCAAAATTGAAGCAGCTGCCATCCCCTTGGCTTCAAAAGTTGAGAACAAACCCAGCTACAGTATGCTAGCACATTTAAAGAAAATGCTGGCACTAATGATCGTATATGAAGCTCTCACGCTGTCTTCAGAACTCAGGAATATGCTTGTCGTAGCTTTGCAAAACTAAAAGGAATATCAAACCTTCGTCGAAGCAGCAATGAAAGAAACCTACTACGAGGAACGAACCGTTGGAGTTGTGTTCATTAACAAAGATATGTTGGGAACCACGGAACACAACCGACCGCCATACATCACAGGGACTTTCAACAACACCACAATCAGAAGAGTACTGGTGGATCCGGGGGCATCAGTAAATCTGATTACTCTGAAGACTCTGTACAGCTTGGCTCTTGTTGTGAGCCATCTCACAGCCGAGAAGATCTTGATTTAAGGGTTTGACCAGAATACAAGGAAAGCTCTAGGGTCAGTCACATTGGAATTCCAAGTGGGTCCACTCACGTCTAGAGCAATGTTCCATGTCATCAACTCCGATACCGTGTATGAAGTTCTACTGGGCAGGCCATGGCTATATAACTATAGCATATTGCCGTCGACCTTGCATCGGTGTCTCAAGTACGAAGAGAATGATCGTGAATATTGCATCGACAGGGAACTCACCCATTCAGTGTCCATGAGTTACACCTCGAGGAGGCCAGATACTTTCTTGAGAAGTTCAATGGTGAGTCAGTTAATTCAAGGCAGGAACCATCTAAGGAAGATAATGACTCCAACGACGGAAGTGGCCACTTTTCTAAAGTTGGCTCGAAACTTTAGAAAATCTTGTGTGTGGGGTTTTTGATTTAGAATCTTCGGAAGAGGATGACAACACATCTATGCAGTTCCTTCCCGGAGCTTGTCAACGGATCAAGAATTTCCATATAACAAAAAGTGACGATGATGGCAATCCTCGCAAACACGACTTCAGAAGACAGGGTCGAAAGGGGAAGAGCCAAGTTCGTCTTGTTCTAACTCCTAGCAAATGTCAAAAGCCGTGCAAGAACTGCACGCTGCTAACATAACACATTTACGAACCTTTGTTCCACCGCCTAGAGAACAAAGAGGAATTCTATTTTATAAATCTCAACCAAATGAATGTGTTGAGAAAAGATTCCAACTTTGAAAAAGATGGTCAAGTAGAAGTAAGAGCCCCACCTGACATGCAACTCAAAACATTGCAATTCTGCAGGAAGGTCGGGGTATTTTATGACAATCCCCAGAGACTTATCGAATGATCAACGCTTTATGGCACCCAGCATAAGTATGCGAACATATATAGGGTTCAAAACCTGAAGACACGAGAGGCCTGGGGTATTTTTCATATACCTCCAGATGCCCCTATTTCAAATTTCAGAAACATATCCATAACTTCCGCATGATACTATGCAGGCGGATCAAACTGAACGAGACACTGCCTCTGCATCGTTAGAAACCGTGGGATCGCAAGATTCGGACTTAATACAATTATAGTCGGTCCCTCCTGAATTCGAAAGAGGACATGCCACTGGTGATGATCTAATAAAAGCAAACTTGGAAACGGATGAACATCCCATGCCTACTTTCATCAGCGCTCACCTCAAAGAGGAAGAGAAAATTAAATTGATTGAGCTTCTCAAGTCATATATTGTTTGTTTTTCCTGGACCTACTCTGAAATGCCAGGTCTGGACCGGGAGGTCGCGGTACACAGACTCGCGATCGAGCCAAGCCAAAAACCGGTAAAGCAACTTCACCACAACATGCGTATCGAAGTAGAGAAAGCCGTCATCAAAGAGGTTAAAAAGTTGGTCGATGTAGACTTCATCCGTGAAGAACAATTCCCCGACTGGGTCTCCTCAATAGTCCCAGTCAAAAAGAAGAATGGGGATATCCGGGTTTCCATCGACTTCAGCGACGTCAACAAAGCATGTCCTAAGGACGGCTTCCCGCTGCTAGCTATGGAGTTGTTAATCGACAACGGCTCAACATATAAGCTGTTTTCGTTCATGGATGGCTATTCCGAGTATAATCAAATAAAGATGCATCCGGACGATGAAAGGCAAAACCCCGATGGAGATCTTTTGCTATGAAGGCATGCCCTTCGGCTTGAAAATTGCTGGGGCCACATATCAAAGGGCCATGACCAGAATTTTCAATGAACTTTTACACGATATCTGTGAATGTTATGTAGACGATCTTGTTGTAAAAAGTTCCAATAAATATGATCATTTAAAGCATTTGTCTGTTGTTTTTGATCGTATTTGCAAATTCAAATTAAAAATGAATCCAACTAAATCTAAATGTGCTTTCGGAGTCTTTTCTGGCAAGTTCTTGGGTTTTATTGTCAGGTATAGAGGTCTTGAGATCGATCCAGCTAAAACACAGGCTATTATGGATATGCCTCCCCTAGAACCCTTAAACAGTTGCATTCTTTTCAAGAAAAGCTGGCTTACATCTGAAAATTCATTGCTAATCTCTCGGGAAAATGCAAGATCTTTTCTAAATTAGTTAAAAAGAATGCGTCATTTATCTGGAATAGCGATTGTCAAGAGGCCTTTGAAGAAATCAAGGCTTATCTCTTACATCCACCAGTTTTGGCCGCCCCTATACAGGGTCACCCCTTTATCCTCTATACTGCAGCGTTAGAGGGTTCCTTGGGGGCAATACTTGCTCAAGCAAATGACGCTGGACAAGAAAACACACTTTATTACTTAAGTAGGATGCTTATAGGGGCAGAAGTAAATTACCCCCCATCGAAAAACACCGTCTGTCTTTGGTCTTCGCTGTGACTAAATTAAGGCACCGTCTGTTATCGAACGAAATTTGTTTGATATCCAAAACCGACCCCATAACATACTTAATGAGGTTGTCGGTATTGGTCGGGCAACTCGCCAAATAGGCATTAATGTTGCTCCAATTCGATATTCAATATGTCTCAAAAGGCCATCATAGGTCAAGCTTTATATGACTTCTTGGCCGCACATCTTGTGTCAGATAATTCAACCTTAATCTGTGAATTACCCGGAGAAGATATTCTTCTCATGGAAGATAACGAACTTTATTGGGAGTTGTATTTCGACGGGGCATTCTCACTCGAAATCGGGACACAAGATGGCATCCTTAAAGTCAAAGTGGGACCAGGTTTGGTGTTCGTTACCCCTGCCAGAGGCATCATTTGGCAAGCTTTTATGATGACCGAACCCAAAACAAACAATGAAGCTGAATACGTAATTTTCATTTTGGGTTTGGAGCTTACCATCCAAATGGGAATACGAAATCTACATATTTATAGGGATTCTCAACTAATAGTTAGGTAAGTTTTGGAAACCTTCAAAACTTATAAGCCTACGTTAATAGCGTATTGCAGACACGTCAGAGGGTTTGTCTTGCAAATGTTGAATTTCAAGATAGAAAACATCTCTCGGTCACAAAATGGAAAGGCCGACGCTTTAGCAAAACTAGCTAAAGAATTGGCCGAACCCGAAACAGGCGATATCTAAATTATAATACGAAACCGCTTAAGTGTGTGTCCTGTAGGGTTAGCTTAGCACCTTAGCAAGGTTTTGGCAAGCATCAATCATGCTACTTTAAAATTTTTGGGATGCTAAACAAATCCTAACCAAGATCTTAACTAGAGACATAGGGTTAACATAGGAAGTAAACAACTTTACTTCTTAGAGTTTGGGATTACAACCTTTGTAGTCCGTTCCTTCGCTTCATAAGCTCCGTGTTGAGGTCCCTTCGCCGCGATCATCATGCACCCGGATTCTAGAGAGGCTCCATGAAGAGAAAGATGCAAGCTTGCTTCCAATCTTCAACAACTAAGATGATCTACTTTGAAGAATCTCAAACCCAAGCTCATGCTTCACTGATCAAGTATTAACAAAGCAAACACCCTAATCTAAGTGGCTAGAATAGATGATGATGATGAAGTAGGAATTTAGCTCTCTTTTGTTTTCAATTTCTCACTTTATTTCATCACCAAAGAAAAAACTAGTGAAGGTTTTCTTCATGAAGAAAGAGAAGAAGATGAAGCAAAACCTTTTGTGATGAATAATGAAAATCCTTGTTGTGGTTACAAATCAACCATGGGTTAAGAATGATGGCTTAACCTTTGTAGAGAATCAACTAGGGTAAAGGGTTTGGGTTGGGTTAAGAAATATCTACACAAAATATCAAAGGTCAAAGTCAAAGCTTCAAGAAGCTTCATCCAAGCTTAACCCTAATCCAAACCCTAACCATGTTTAAACTCCACAAAACATGTTGCATTTGTAACCCTAACTTGCTACAATATTATATATCACATATATAATATATTTTGTAACAAAATAAAATAATACAATTAACATATATCGCATATACATCAATGTATTATCCATGTGAGAAAAAGAATCTTTAAGTGAGCTTATATTAGTTAATGTAATATAATATATCAAATATATAACTATACATTAAATTATCGAATCAACAATTGATCCGATAATCTGGCTATTTCACAAATAACCGACTAATATAATCTGTATCAGTTCATCGAATCAACACTTGATCCGATGACCCGGCTATATCACATATACCCGGCCGATATCATATATCGTGAGAATCTAATACGGTATCACATACTCGTATTATTCTCGGTCCCGCACATATCACATATGTGCTCTTACTCCGTTTTGCCTGAGCCAGGAAAGCTCTGTGTAGGACTCTAAAGAATCGTCAATACGCCGGCAGTAGGTGATGATCATATCAAACACCCACAAGCTGCAAGCGGTCAGCTAAACGTAACAGCCACCCAGGTATTGAGCGATCAGAAGATCAACAAGCAAGCCTGTACATTCTCCTGCTAATCCAACCAGTAACACTCCCGTAGAGTCCGGTCTCTTCGTCTGATATGTCGCATATCTCGTCTAGGGGCGGTAAACGTCAGACCTCAGTAGCTTGATAAGTCGTGTCGATATGAGGTCCATAACAGTTCGAGAAACTACTGATAACACTTACCAGTAAATCTCTGCAACCCTGGTTAGGGATTTCCAGTTATAGCCAATCGAACACAGCGCAACATCAACTCCCTATACCGGGAGAGACGAAACCCCTCCTATCGCTCATTGACTCCATATGATTCGGGACTGTACCCAAAAGCCACCGTTTTGCACGCCCTCTTGGATGTGGTATGATGGAAATCAAAGCACAGTGGGAATCACACAAGACTCTATGACGATCTCGGGTCTACAGACTAACCTGTACCAGTGTCATTAGAGAACTGCCATTTGACGTGAGGTATAATACCATCTGGGAGTTCTCGGCGAGTCCGTCCAGTGTACCCAGTCTCTACTGAGCACCCGTATACTATCTCTGATGTCAAACACCAATGGATATGTGATCATCCATCGTCCATCTACATGGGTCGAGAAGCATACGCTAGTCTACTCTGGTATATCGATGCCCTGTTTCGATATACCTACGACTAGGAACATTTGAAGGATGTACTTAGCGACTACTCTGTCCCCACTAGTATGATCTGCATCATAGTCCTGGTAGTCAAGTACTCATTCTAAGGGCTTTATCAACATGTAACATAGAGACAATCAGAGTACATGTTAAGATAAAGGGCAGCCACATAGCATACTACCATGTCGAGCAAGAAAGTCCTCCCTATATATGTCCAAGCATCCACTACAATATACATCGTATGTACAGTAATGGCCTCTAGGGCATACATATAACTAACAATCTCCCACTTGCACTAGGGCCATCTATTGTAGTATCTCATACCCAACAATAAGCTGCGGTTGAAGTATCTCATACTCAACCATCCCATAAAAGTCTCTATTGGGAAATAGGCCTTTGTGAGTGGATCCGCGCTGTTGTCCTCTGTGTCTACTCTCCTAACCTCGATCTCCCTGGAGATCAACCATCTCCGTGATCAGGTGATACTGCATAAGAATATGTCTGGATCTCTGATGGGACGGGGGTTCTTAGGCCTAAGCCACAACTCCATTGTCACACAATGGCAGGAACGAAGTTCATCTCATGAACTTATATATATCCAGACTGACTCTTTGGTAGCATCCTTGGTAACGATGTATCTCGCCTTTAATCTTCTTGTAAGTCACGGTATCTAGCTTGGAACTCTTCTAACATACCGTCCCTTCACTGAGGGTAAAGACAATGCCTGCAACTGACATTCAGTCGTCCTTATCACCCTGGAACCTTTCTAGTGATTCTCCCCAGGATCGATTGATACCATCTCACTGCAACTAGTGAGAATCCTAACATCCAATTAGATCTATCTCATAGATCCATAATCCAGGATTTAGGAGGTATCACCTTGATCCTATATGGAGAATCTTTGTGATAAGAGGAGATTGACCGAGCGCAGCATAGGAAACTTCTTCCCTATCAAGAGTATGTCATCCACGTGCTATACGAGGATCACCACCATACTCCCTACTACCTTTTTGTATATACTTGGTTCATCTACCATTTTGATGAAGTCAAACTCTTTGACTACTACATCAAAACAGACGTTCCAACTCCGCGATGTCTGATTTATCACATAAAATATCTTGCACACGTTTCCGCTGCTCCCACTGTCTACGAAGCCCTCTGGCTGTGTACTTATAGACGCTCTCTTCCAAATCATCATTTAGAAAAGCAGTCATGACACCCAACCGCCAGATATCGTAGTCATGGTATGTAGCAGTGGCAAGTAGGATCCGGATGGACTTAAGCATAGCTTTGAAAGTCTTAACTTTTCCATGTACACCAAGTAATCTTCTCAAGATATACTTGCTCCTGATAGGGATTTAACCCTCCAGATAAAGCAACCAAAGTCCATACTTTGTTGGTGTATAAGGATTCCATCTCAGATCGCTAAGCATCCAGCCATTCTCACAGAGTCCCCACTCCTAATGGCCTGCTCGAAACTTGTTAGGTCATCATCTCATGATGCAATCCTCGCTCCCACTGTCATAGAGAAACCGAAGTATCTCTCAGGTGGATGAGGAACCCTACCAGATCGGCGGAGAGGCTGAGGTTCGTTGGAAACTATTGAATCCTCCGGTTCTACCAAATCATCAGCTGCAGTTTGTTTTAGCTGGAACTACTTCCAGTTCTACCTTATGACCACTAATTTCTTCACAAGAAATTCCCTTTCCAAAAAGGTGAGATGCCGAGAAAACAAAATATCTTTTGTTCCCCAGTTTGGTAGAAGATATTCCCTTGCTAATGCTTGGGATATCCAACAAACTTCCACAGAACTGTCCTTACCTCCAGCTTGTCCGGATTTTGCTTTTGACATAGGCCGGACAACCCCAAATCTTAACATCTTTAAGAGATGGGCTCTTCCCATACCATATCACATATGGAGTGGTAGGCATCTGATTTGGTTGGAATCCTATTAAATAGGTATGCAACTTCTCAAGTGCATAACCCCAAAAGAAAATAGGCAACTCAATAATACTCATCATAGAGCACACCATATCACATTGGGTGCGATTGCTCCGTCCCGATACACCGACGTGCTGTGGTGTACACGGAGGAGTAATGCAGAGAGAGAATCTCATTCTCCTTTCTTTTTATAGTCCAGGAATTCCGTTGCTCAAGTATTCTCCTCCTTGATCTCATCAAAGTACATAATAGTTTTACCCGTTTTTGGTTCTCTACTTCTAACTTATATTCTGTGAATATCTCAAAAGCTTCGGACTTATATTTCAACAGGAACATATATCTGAATCTTAAGAGATCATCAGTGAATGTAATAAAGCACAAAGAACCGGTCCTGACATATGTAGTCATGGGACTTTCATACATCAGCATGTATCAATCCTAAGAGTTCAGTAACTCTTTTTCTGTTTCCAATAAACGGAGCTATGGTCATCTTATCTTTGTGACATGACTGGAAAGTTTCACAAGATGTAAATTCAAACTGATTTAAATATGCATCTTTATGTAACTTCGCTGGTCGGGTCGTATCGATATGACCTAGTCTACAATGCCTCAAGAAGGATTCGTTCATTTCTGAACTCTTCCCCTTGCGTATGTTCCGTACATTAAGAACTGTAGTTTAGAACGTATATGCTTTTAGATAACGTGCCTGAACCGATCAACTTTTGATATAGGAAATGTTCAAAACATTATCCAATAATACAAAATTATATCCTTCTTTACTAATAAAGAGACTGATATGATGTTATATTTCAGGTTCGGTATCTAATAACATTCGTTCAGAATCAATGTATTCTGGTAATACAGGGTGATAATTGCCAACAGACTTGGCTGCAACACTTGCATCATTTCCAACTCTTGAAACTTATCACCCGTACTCAGTTCTCTACCTTTCTGTAGCCCATGTAACAGATTACATTTGCGGGATCCTGATCCGGTATCTCATACCCAGGACGTAAAGGATACTGAGAAACAATTCTCGGTAATGAACATACCCGAAGATGATGCATCAGTATGCACTTTTTTCGTTTGGGCGGCACGGGAATTCTGGTAATTCCCTATTTCCTGCTCGGTCTTATAACAATTACAAGTTGGAGAGGGACCAACGTTCCTTAGCGCAGTATAATAAGCGGGTTCGGTCAATACATCTGTATTAATATCTTGATTAAGGCGTGACATGGTCGCTACCTGGAGAAAGAGAAGAAAACACTCAGCATATGCTCTTGCAAGATTAGATTGGTTATAAATATATCTAATCAGGATGACTCCCACTGTTTTAGTCAAATCTTCCTTCAAACCCTAAAAGGAAAGACTAGCCGGGATTAATTACACCCTACAAGTTCGCCAATCTTTCAGCCAGGCCAGTGCCGGTACTTTGAGGGAGGTTCCCCATGTTTTCGCACGGACCTAATTAAAATAAACCTCGTTTTCCTAGAGGCAAAACCCCGTTGACACCTTTCTAGACACCTACTTGATCGGCTAATTGTAATGTGTAAAACTCTCCCAGGAGTAACTCTTACTCGCAGCGGGTATCGAGATCCAACTATCTCATAGGGGTATGCAATCTCATTGCAAATTTCAACACTTGAAATTCCCGATAATGCTTTTACCCCTAGCGTCCTATGACCTTGACGCAGGCCAACAAACCATAGTCCGCTAGTCAAGTTCAATCCGTATATTTCTTGATTGAATTAAACCCATCCGCACGACCCTTAACATAGTCAACAAAGTCGCACGACTATCCTAATCCAATCGCATCATATGCTTATACAGATAAGCACTAATCAGCTACCGCACACTATGCCTTAACATAGTCAACAAACGTAGCACGAATACTAACTAGTACTTATCTGAAATGACGGAGGGCTACGACAGGTTTTTAAGAAAACCCTTGGCGTAATGAACTTGATATCGTTGTAGAATCAAATGATTTAAATGGAGTGTTTTTTGAGGCCTTTGCTAGTTTTGCTAAAGAGGTCACTCCCGATGAAGGGATCTCGGCTCTTTCCTTATCGAATAAGGTGCAGAATATTTCACAAATACCATTATGCAAAGCAAAAACTAGAAAAAGCAATCAAAAGACAAAACCGAGGGTTGTAGCATCTGCCAGTTATTGCTAAAGAGGTCACTCCCGGTGAATGGATCTCGGCTCTTTCTTTATCGAATAAGGTGCTGGATATTCTACAAGGAACACCTCTATGCAAAGTAACACTAGAGCTACCTGTTTTTGAAAATTCGATTCCACAACATCTTTAGGTTTCTTTTATTTCATTAATCTCATTAATGAAGTCCCATTTTATTATGCTTCACAATCATCAGATTTGAAACGAAATCAACAATATACAATATATATCTCATATATATAATATAAACATTCGTCTCAGGCAGTAATATGATCTCATCACAGAACATTGCAACAGAACATGTATGAAATATTGGATATACAAGGAGATCCGTATTTTAATACGAGCCTGTATAAAACACGGATTCCACGGTCGCGATGAATAGCCAATCTCACAACCCTAGACCCTTACGAGAGCAGCAAGCAACCCTACCAATTCTAGAGTTCGGACACCCGGTCTCGACTCCTCGAGATGGTCTCCCACTGGACCCTAGAACCCGGTTACTTGTGCCCCGCCTTGGGTTTATCCTAATGCGGAAAAGTAAATAATATACAATGGTGACATCATCCTCAACCCGGAAGTGCCCCAATAAAAGAATATTACATACAATAAATTTTACATGAATGAAAATGAAAAACTCTCATCTCACATAAAACCCCCGGCTATTCAAAACGCGACGATCCAATATAACATATCACAGCAACACATAACATCACATGTCATCAACGTAAGTAAATATGCGTATCCCAATTGTCGTTGATGTATAGCAACGAAACCGGCGATACACCACATATTACACTTACGGTCGCAGAAAAGAAAGTGTAAAACTACAACAGATGGAATCCGCAACCTCTTTAGACATCTCATGCCTAACCAAATGAATTCCTTAGACATCGCATGCCTAACAATTATAAACCCCGCATTTTAGTCTCAATATCGAAAACTCTTTTCAATATCAAGTCGGGCAATTCAACAAGATTCCCGACATACTGATCGAATGCTCGTCGGAAACTTTAGCAGACGGCCGCATCCCCGGATGCCGTCGACGAAGTGCACTAAGGCGGAACACCGCTGCCGCGAGCACCCGAACGGATGCTTTTGGTGACGGGGTTCTCCTGCAGTCACTTGGTCGGGGCTATGGGGCGTGGCTATCTATTAAGTTTACTCGGCGAGTATCCGCGTACGCTACGTGATTGCGACGGACTTTTAATCACATCAAAATCCCGTGGCAACCGATCAAATGAGACTAAAAACTGCTAGATTTATAACATTCAAATTAGTTATCTCATAACTACTTGTGGATTCCAAATATTGTATCACATTCCAGATAAATAGACAATGTTAAACTTTCCGATCGAATAAACAAATACCCAAGATTTCCTAAATAGCTCAACACTTGAGCGGGGTTCAAAAAGTCCCAGAACATGTCACAGCCGCTATGAACCAGCCGTAGAAAGGTCAAACCAACGCCTGACATGTGGCAACGCTAAACTACCACAAACCATATGGTTCAGTGGCGGTTTTGACGGTCACATAATCGAGTTAAGGTTACGTTCTTCTAGAGGGTTCACAGATCCGCTTGCATGATTTCCCGAAAGTTTTAAACTGAGGAAAAATCCAACACTTGAAAGTTTTCCGTCATGGGAAAAATGAGTTATTGATATCCGTTCGAACCTTTTAACACGTTCTAAATTACCCGAAAAACTAAACGATGTTAAACTTTCCGATCGAATCATCGAATTCTTATGATCTCCAGAAAACTCAACACTTGAGTAATATTAAAAATTCCCAGAAGCATAATTTAATACCTACGGATCACCTTTTGAAGTACGATCCCTCAACCCTCATGTTCTGCCGCGGAACCGCCGCCAATAGCTTGGTTTGGCCGCGGTTCCGCGGTGGCTTGATGGATTTAGGGAGTCGTACTTGACAGATATCCATATAATCACCTGCTTATTTTTCTGAGTATCTTTAATACGGAAAAAACCAAATTTTTAAAAATTTTTCAGAGAGGGGGTCCAAAATCATATTTCGGGGTTCGATCGGACTTTTAACTTCGTCTACACATCGCCTAATGCTCTAGCTTGGCTCTGATACCACAGTAGGGTTAGCTTAGCACCTTAGCAAGGTTTTGGCAAGCATCAATCATGCTACTTTAAAATTTTTGGGGTGCTAAACAAACCCTAACCAAGATCTTAACTTGAGACATAAGGTTAACATAACAAGTAAACAACTTTACTTCTAAGACTTTGGGATTACAACCTTTGTAGTCCGTTCCTTCGCTTCATAAGCTTCGTGTTGAGGTCCCTTCGCCGCGATCATCATGTACCTGGATTCTAGAGAGGCTCCATGAAGAGAAAAATGCAAGCTTGCTTCCAATCTTCAACAACTAAGATGATCTACTTTGAAGAATCTCAAACCCAAGCTCATGCTTCACTGATCAAGTATTAGCAAAGCAAACACCCTAATCTAAGTGGCTAGAATAGATGAGGATGATGAAGTAGGAATTTAGCTCTCTTTTGTTTTCAATTTCTCACTTTATTTCATCACCAAAGAAAAAACTAATGAAGGTTTTCTTCATGAAGAAAGAAGAAGAAGATGAAGCAAAACCTTTTGTGATGAATAATGAAAATCCTTGTTGTGGTTACAAATCAACCATGGGTTAAGAACGATGGTTTAACCCTTGTATAGAATCAACTAGGGTAAAGGGGTTAGGTCGGGTTAAGAAATATCTACACAAAATATCAAAGGTCAAAGTCAAAGCTTCAAGAAGCTTCATGAAAGCTTCTTCCAAGCTTAACCCTAATCCAAACCCTAACCATGTTTAAACTCCACAAAACATGTTGCATCTGTAACCCTAACTTGCTACAATATTATATATCACATATATAATATATTTTGTAACAAAATAAAATAATACAATTAATATATATCGCATATACATCAATGTATTATCCATGTGAGAAAAAGAATCTTTAAGTGAGCTTATATTAGTTAATGTAATATAATATATCAAATATATAACTATACATTAAATTATCGAATCAACACTTGATCCGATAATCCGGCTATTTCACAAATAACCGACCGATATAATCTGTAACAGTTCATCGAATCAACACTTGATCCGATGACCCGGCTATATCACATATACCAGGCCGATATCATATATCGCGAGAATCTAATACGGTATCACATACTCGTATTATTCTCGGTCCCGCACATATCACATATGTGCTCTTACTCCGTTTTGCCTGAGCCAAGAAAGCTCTGTGTAGGACTCTAAAGAATCGTCAATACGCCGGCAGTAGGTGATGATCATATCAAACACCCACAAGCTGCAAGCGGTCAGCTAAACGTAACAGCCACCCAGGTATTGAGCGATCAGAAGATCAACAAGCGAACCTGTACATTCTCCTGCTAATCCAACCAGTAACACTCCCGTACAGTCCGGTCTCTTCGTCTGATATGTCGCATATCTCGCCTAGGGGCGGTAAACGTCAGACCTCAGTAGCTTGATAAGTCGTGTCGATATGAGGTCCATAACAGTTCGAGAAACTACTGATAACACTTACCAGTAAATCTCTGCAACCCTGGCCAGGGATTTCCAGTTATAGCCAATCGAACACAGCGCAACATCAACTCCCTATATCGGGAGAGACCAAACCCCTCCTATCGCTCATTGGCTCCATGTGATTCGGGACTGTACCCAAAAGCCACCGTTTTGCACGCCCTTTTGGACGTGGTATGATGGAAATCAAAGCACAGTGGGAATCACACAAGACTCTATGACGATCTCGGGTCTACAGACTAATATGTACCAGTGTCACCAGAGAACTGCCATCTGACGTGAGGTATAATACTATCTGGGAGTTCTCGGCGAGTCCGTCTAGTGTACCAAGTCTCCACTGAGCACCCGTATACTATCTCTGATGTCAAACACCAATGGATATAGGATCATCCATCGTCCATCTACATGGGTCAAGAAGCATACGCTAGTCTACTCTGGTATATCGATGCCCTGTCTCGATATACCTACGACTAGAAACATTTGAAAGATGTACTTAGCGACTACTCTGTCCCCACTAGTATGATCTGCATCATAATCATGGTAGTCAAGTACTCATCCTAAGGGTTTTATCAACATGTAACATAGAGACAATCAGAGTACATGTTAAGATAAAGGGCAACCAGATAGCATACTATCATGCCGAGCAAGAAAGTTCTTCCTATATATGTCCAAGCATCCACTACAATATACATCGTATGTACAGTAATGGCTTCTAGGGCATACATATAACTAACATGTCCTACGGCCCTTGATGACAAAGGAGTTCACGCATAAGCTCTCCATATTCGAACAATGAAGAAATCGAAGAAAGATCCGACCGGAGGCAACCATTTCTAGATTCTTTTATAACGATGTATTACCTAAAGACAAGTCCGCCCGATCAAACATCCCACGATGGCGTCGTGGCCCTTCAAGATGCGGGGAACAGATATCGTCGGCCCAATCGAACCTCCATCGTCCAACGGACATAGGTTCATCCTCGCGGTCACCGACTACTTCTCAAGATGGTCTGAAACTACGAGTTTCAAGGAAATTACAGCAAAAACCATCATCAGGTTCTTCTAGAACAATGTGCTATATAGGTTCGGCATACCAATACATCATATCAGATAGCGGGTTTGTCTATAAAAGCAACAAAATCATAAAGTTCGTCAGAACTCATAACATTGACTGGCGTTACTTTAACATATATAACGCTAGAGCCAACGGTCTAGCCGAAGCTTTTAACAAGACTCTGACCAAACTTCTCAAGAAGACCGTCCCAAAAAACAAAAAGGTCTGGCATAACAAGATGACAGAAGCATTGTCGTCCTACCGGACCACATATAAGACTCCAATCTTCCCCATATCAATTAGTGTTTGGAACAGAAGCTGTGCTTCCCCTTGAAATTGAAATTTTGTCTCTTTGAGTTACGGTCCAAGAAGAATTAACAACAGAAGAAAATGCCGCACTAAGACTCGAAGAACTTGAGACTTTAGATGACACTTGGCTCAGAGCCTAGCGAAATCTAGAGCTCTATAGAGCAAGAATGACACGCGTCTATAGCAAACTCGTCAGACCTAGAGCCTTCACCATAGGTGAACCAATCCTTGTTTTACGACGCCCCATAATCCCAAATCAAAAGGCTAAACAAAAATTCGAGCCGAATTGGGAAGCCCCCCATGTGATTGAGCCCGTTTTCGATGGCGGTGCATACCAGCTCGTGGACGTACATGTGGAATGTCCCATGCTTCCCATCAACGGCAGGCACTTGAAAAAATATTATGCCTATACACCGCCGTTTCAGTGCAAAAAGGGATGAAAGAATTTATCACTAACACTTAATGAGCCTTGGCGTTACTGCCGCTCATCTTTTTCTTGGCACTCTCGTCTACCGAACTGTGACGAATGCCTTGATATATAGTCAAAGGACCTATTTGGCTGCTCATCGAGTTCAGTGCCTTGGTGTTACTGTCGCTCTTCTTTTTCTTGGCACCCTCATCTACCAAACTGTGACGAGTGCCTTGATATATAGGTCAAAAGACCTTCCATTTGGCTGCTCACCGAGCCGCAAGCCTTGCATGGCTGTTGTTCATCGAGTTGAGCGCCTCGGTATTAATGCCGCTCATCTTTTTCTTGGCATCCTTGTTTACCGAGTTGTGACGGGTGCCTTGATATATAGGTCAAAGGACCTCCTATTTGGCACCCTCGGTATTGATGCCGCTCATCTTTTTCTTGGCACCCTCGTCTACCGAACGGTGATGAGTGCCTTGATATATAGGTTAAAAGACCTCATATTTGGCCGCTCACCTAGCCGCGAGCCTTGGCTGCTGCCCATCTAGTTGAGTGCTTTGACATTATTGCCGCTCATCTTTTTCTTGGCACCCTTGTCCATTGAACTGTGACGGGTGCTTTGATATATAGGTCAAAGGACGTCCTATTTTGCCACTCATCGAGCTGCAAGCCTTCCATTGCTGCTGCTCATCGAGTTGAGTGCCTTGGCGTTTCTGCCGCTCATCTTTTTCTTGGCACTCTCGTCTACCGAACTGTGACGATTGTCTTGATATGTATAGGTCAAAGGACCTCCTATTTGACCGCTCACCGAGCCGTGATCTTTCCCTGGCTGCCTTGGCGTTATTGCCGCTCATCGAGTTGAGTGCCTTGGCGTTACTACCGTCCATCTTTTTCTTGGCACTCTCATCTACCGAACTGTGATGAGTGCCTTGATATATAGGTCAAAAGACCTCCTATTTGGCTGCTCACCGAGCTGCGAGCCTTCCTTGGCTGCTGCTCAACGAGTTGAGTGCCTTAGTGTTACCGCTGCTCATCTTTTCTTTGACACCCTCGTCTACCGAACTGTGACAAGTGCATTGATATATAGGTAAAATGATCTCCTATTTGGCTTCTCATTGAGTCGCGAGCCTTTCTTGGTTGCTGCTCATCGAGTTGAGCGCCTTGGCGTTACCATCGCTCATTTTTTTCTTGGCACCCTCATCTACCGAACTGTTACGAGCGCCTTGATATATAGGTCAAAGGATCTCCTACGGATTTTTGGATTTGACTCGTGATAAATCGACCATACTCTAGTAAGAGGGTTCATTTTGGTTTATCACTGGTCGCCGCGGATATGCTTACAAGGTAAGCACGACTTAAGATAAGATTGAGATTGATCCCAAAAGGAAACTCATAAAAAGTCCTATCTCACAGGTCCCACGGTAACATATCCACATCGCGTAAACACCGAAACAAGATTGAGATTGATCTCAAAAGGAAACTCACTTCAAATCTTATTTTCAATGGTCCTGTGATGCTATCTACCCTATGGACACGCCTAAACGGTAGCACCACAGGTATCTAGAAAGATATCCTAAATCGGATGCACATTAACATACGGGTCTCGTAGCAATATATGTATGTCATGGATAAGCCAAATGACAGCACTTAAAGCAAATCCGAGTGTCGCGAAATAAAGGCACATTTCAGATTCACTTTATAGGTTCCGTGACAACTAAACGAACGGATTGGCCAGAATATGAATATCTATTCTCAGCCTTATCCTCGCACACAAACAAGACAAGACCCTAATAATCAGGGCCCCATGGCTTTCAAATTAAGTTAAGGTCCGAAACGACTTAAAACTAATGATTATACGCTGAGACCATGTCCCAAAATGGACACCAAAGTGGCCTTTCCGTCTGAAGAGACACTCAACTAATGTCTATGGTTTGAAACTACGTCCTAAACGGACGCCAAAATGATTATCTTATCCGAAACGACTCTAAGTTAATACCCTTATCCGAAACGACTGTAAACTAATATTACCTCCGAAATGACTCTAAAACTAATACCCATATCCGAGATGGCTCTAAACTAATACTCTTGTCAGAGATGACTGTAAACTAATATTCACGTCTGAGATGACTCTAAACTAATAGTTACGTCCGAAACGATTGTAAACTAACGTCCGAAACGACTTTAAACTAACACCAATGTCTAAAATGACTCTAAACTAATATTTATGTTTGAAACGACTGGAAACCAACAAATTTTAACCGGCATAAGTAACAAATAGATATGACAGTCCTATGCCTTCGCTGATGGGGAAAAGGAACCCTTCTGTGGGCTTTCATCGAGGAAAGTAGATGACGGAGCCTGAAGGGATCCGTGCACTCCCTTCTGGTCGCTCCCCTCAAACTCCGGCGAACCTATTCGTTGCCTTTCGGGAAACTTGGGAGTCCCGCGGACCGATTGTTTATTAAAAATACATGACTCGGCTAAGTCTTAACACGATGTATAGAGTTTGACACCTGCCTGGTGTTAGAAGGTCGAAAGCGCTCATAAAGCGGAAACTCTTTCAAACTTTTTCAGAGACGGGACTAAAGCTAAGGCGCCCTTCATAAGCAACTTTTGAGTCGGCGATAACTGTCGTCACCCAACAAAAAAACGTAATCAATCTTCCTGCCAAGACGAGTAGTGAGCGGATCAACGAGCTGTTGTAGTCGAAAAGAAGTGCTTTGTAATCGACTGCTTTGAAAGGAGAAGAGAAGGGGCGATTCTACGGTTTAGAGCATTACCAAGATAGCTAGTTAGCTTCTAGTAGCTCTTAGTAGATGGCCAATCCCTTTTTTCGTTGCCTAGGTTACACCTTCGGAATACCTCAGATGGGGATTACGCTTTACTCTCCCAATCTCCACTTTACGCAGCGCCAAATAAATAAAAACTCCCGTTTTCCAGGAGCTCACAATCTCTCCGGACACCGCGACTAATCGGTGTCAAGAAGCTTAGCACCTGTATACTTGGCTGGTGTGGTGGCATAGCTGTCGGCTCCCATAGCATCTCAAGTGATTAGGCGGGGATGAGGGTTTCCAAGAGCAATAGTAGCTGAAAGATGGTTGAGACAAAGTGCTTAGCTGGCTATCTGAGGCTCGCATCCCTTCTCGTCAAGTGGGGAGTGGGTGCCCAAGAGTGGGGTACCTTACTCGGCACGAGCAAGCAAGTTCAAACTAAATGAATTAGCCGTGAAAGGTGACAATCGTCTTTCCACGTGGGCAGGAACTCGCGTGGACTTCGAATAGTCAATGTATGCCTTTCCACGTGGTGCAAGCCGCCAAGCCTATACGCATGCACACCATGTGCAAAGCACGTGGTGCAAGCCGCCAAGCTTATGTGCAAGTGCACCACGTGCAAAGTACGTGGCACAAGCCGCATTTTCGGTTGAAGCGCAGGTTTCAATCAGAGTTTAAGCTCTACTTTGGAAAATATTTCCTTATATTTCTTAAACAGAAAGATATTTTCTTTTTAATAAGAAATCTCTTTGGATCAATGATCTTCAATGATCCAACAACGCTTAATCACCACCGATTGATCTTAAGATCAATAGAGATCTCTCAAATAAGAGATTTTCTCAACTTGATTAACAATCCCCTCTCTTATAAATAGGGGAGAGGAAGGTTAATCTCAAGAAGGATGAATTCTATCCATAGGGTGAAGAAAAGAGACTTTAAGCCTCCGCAAGTTCTTCTCCTTCCTCAAATCCTAGGTAAAGAGATTAATCTCCATTAAAAAGAAGCTTAAGCTTTAACAAGAACTTACGTTCTTTCTTCGGATCGAAGATCCTTGAGTCAAATCTCCTTCTTGTCGAGAACTTAAGTTCTCATAGAGAGATTTTCGATCTCAAGATCTGAGATTTGGAGGAAAACTTAAGTCTTCCTCCACCAAGAAACAAATGATCATCAAGATCTCTTTCAAACCGAAGCTTAAGCATCACAAAACCCAAGTTTTGTCACTAAAGATATATACCGTGACCAAAACAAAACCCAAGATCATAAAAAGTTGATCTTAATGGCCAAAAACCATTAAACCAAAGCTTAAGTTAAATTTTTTTCGGTGGAAGGTTAACCTTCTTTGAAGAAGACTGAGATTAATCGCTAAAACCTTAGCCGTGCCATGTGATCATGCGCCAAAGCCGTGCGCTTGTGAGAAAGTTGCACCAGATCTTAAGCTTTATGATTGGGTTACGCCACGTGAAATACACATGCATGCGCCAAACATTAAGAAAGATGGGCAGCGCCAGCGTCATGTGATATGCACGTGCGCTCGAGCCGCACCAAGCCGATGCCAATATGCGCCAACGCTACGTGATACGCACGTGCGCTCGAGCCCCGCCAAGCTGATGCCACTGCGCGCCACGTGATATGCACGTAGGCATGCGCCTGAGCCGCGAGCCGATATTCGAGCCGTGAGTTATGCGCCAAGAATGTTTGGGTGTCAAACAAACCCAATTCTCACCTCAATTCTTAGCCCTAAATCGGTTAAGTTCTGAAGCTTGAGCTTCATTGAGCCCATATGCTAAAAAACAACTGAGTTGAGCCCAGTCTCAAATGAAACTAATGATCCTTAAATAAAGCTTATGCAAGCATGTGAACCCATGGATCTCACAAGTGTGAGAAATGCGACTTATGTTCATCCTGTTGGCAAAACAAAACACCAACGTGGATCCCGTCAAACAACCAAAATCTAAAATATATACGAATTTGGACTAATCCGCGCCCTATGGACGACGATATAAATTAGTCTCCATACACAACCCAAGATCAAACCAAAATAAATAAAATTAAAACACGACACACAAAGAATAAACCTGGAGTGCAGAAAGTTATCGTTCGCGATAATGTAATTAATTGCAGGGGCTTGCGTCTGCAGGAAAATTGTGTCTCCACAATCAATAAATCTCATCCTGAGAGGGAATCTGAAAGTCAGCTATATCGGTCGCATTCATCCAAATTTCCGATATACGGCGCTATAAATCAATTTAGTGTCTTCGAAGAGGTGGATGGATCAAACCTATGCATTTGCCCCTAAATTCAGGCAAGATGTTCGACACCAGTCCGTCTGACCGGTTTTCGATGGTAAACAGATTCTGGCACGTCCGGTGGGACTATTTTTCTCTTTCCACTCTAAACTTCTTGTGTCGTATTTCGTGAACAAAATCACGGTATTTTATGTTTATGGTTGCTCTTGGATTCCGAGAAAGATGGAAGCTGGTGCTCTCCTCTATGTAGACTTTAATGGCATTCTGCAATAACTCCAAGACCACAATGTCTCAGCTGATATTCTCTGGGCAGATTATAGCCCCATCGATTGGCATCCCAATAGCCTAATTCATGCAAGAATGGAACATGCTCCAATTCGGGCAAATGTCTCCACTCCTCCCTTCCATTGGTGCCACAACGCCAAAGGAGGAGGCCTTAAAGAAGTCAGTCCTCGACAGGCTAACAACAAGCTCCGTAGGCCCTTCCGAGAAGCCTGCAGAATCTCAAAACTCAGTCTTTCACAGGTTGAATTCAAGCTCTATGGGCCCATCAAAGAAGCCCGCAAAATAAAAAAGCTCAGTCTTTAACAGGCTGAATTCAAGTTCTGCAGGCCCTTCAGAGAAGCATGCAAAATCAAAAAGCTTAGTCTCCAACAGGCTGAATTCAAGCTCCATGGGCCCTTCAAAGAAGCTCGCGATACCAAAGAACCCAGTCTTCAAAAGGCTGACCTTCGCTACCCCGGCCGCTTCAACCATTCCGATCGCTCCAAAGACGGGCATCAAATTGAAAAGTGTTAGGTGACTCGAGTGCACATGCGTATCACGTAGCGCCGGCGCATTGTGGCATCGGCTTGGTGCTTTTACGAGACCCTCACGACTCATAGGGAGAAAGCGTTTTTATGAGATCCTCACGACTCATAAAAATTGAAAAGTGTTAGGTGACGGGATCTAAATATGTCTTCTAAGCCATCACCTGCCCCATGGCCAGTCTCCAAATTGGCTACCGTATACTATCAATGGGCTACTGGCGGTAAAACTTTCATCCAAAATAACTCACATTGGCAAACCAAGCTACCATTGTGGAAAAGATCCACTCGTGCGTTCTTACGACACATGAAGGTAAAAGACACTTAGGAGTCCCCACGACTCCTAGGAAAATACATTTACGAGATCCTCTCGACTCGTAGGAAAAAAATACTTTTATGAGACTCTCACGGCTCATAAAAATTGAAAAGCCTTAGATGACAGGGGTTTAAACCTGTTTCCTAAACCATCACCACCCTACGACAAGTCTCTAAATTGACTACTGTACATAATCCACGGGCTACCCAAAGGTTAAGTTGCCCCCCAAATAAGTGTTGCCTGCGGCCTGTCACCAAATCGACTACCGTATACAATCCACGGGCTATCCGTGACAAAATCGCTTCCAAGACGTCATTTATTGGTCAACCAGGATACCAACGAGGAGAAGACCCACTCATGTATCCTCCGACCATGAGGAGAACAGTGCAAAAAAAAACTGGTACGTCTATAGGCAAGATGAGCATAGATGAAAACCCGAAAGGGCTTCATGAGTAAAAACAACAGGACTACCTGCGAGTTTGTGAAAACCTGAATGGGCGCAAACTCGTGAGAAGAGAGAAACTGCCCTATAAGTAGTTCGATTCCGACTCTTGTATACAATCCACGAGCGCACAATATATGTTTCAACAAAGTCCCACCAAAAGGGAGCGATACTCCCAACCTGGTGAACGACACTTGCGAGATCCTCTCGACTTTCAAGGAGAAAACACTTTTGTAAGATCTTTACGATTTATAAGAGAAAACCCATTTAGGAGCCTTCACGACTCTCAAGGAGAAAACACACTTATGAGATACCCTAGACCCATGGAGAAAACAACTTTGAGAGACTTTTACGGTTCATCAAGATTGAAAAAGCCGACAGGGATCTAAACTTGTCTTCTAAGCCACCCATTGTCCAACGGGCAACGACAAATTATGAGTCGTTCCTGGCACTATTCCAGTTGTAGTGATACTGATGCTAAATCAGGTATCAAACCCCAAGTTTCCCAAAAGGCAAATGATGAGTTGCTCCTGGTATACGTGCCTCAGTGTTAACGCTGATGCCCAGCCAGAAATCCAAACTCTTGACCCCTAAGTCGTTAAACTGGGAAAAAAAGAAAAGAAAAAAAGCCGAAATGATCGAGCAACTTACAATAAAAATCAGCAAGTAAAATAAAAAGAATAGCCGAAATGATTGGGCGATTGCGAAGAAATAGCCGAAATGATGGGGCAATCTCGACTTTCACGATAAGAAAAGCCGAAATGATAGAGCTATCACGGATATAAAAAAAGAAGAATTTTTCTGCCGTACAAGTAGTTCGATCCCGACTCTTGTATACAATTCACGGGCACAAACAAATGAAAAAGGAGCAATGTGTTCTGCAATGTTCGACCGAACAAAGAACGGAGTCTTGACGACAATACATACAGTCTAGAGACTAGACTACCTCGATGTTTATTTCACTCCATCAGAGTACAGACATGGCGTCAGCAAGGACCAAAGGGTCAAAACAAAAGCGGAGTGACGATATTCTCCTAGCTCCAAGTCTTGATGGCAACACGTACAGCCTCGAGACTATTTGGATGTCCACTATACTTCCGCAGAGTACAGGCATGGTGTCCACAAAGCTCAAAAGAGACGAAACAAGTGGAGCAATGACATATTCCTAGCTCCAGATCTTGATGGCAGTGCATATATGCCTAAAGATCATTAGATATTATTTCACCTCAGAAAGGTGCAGTTATGACTTCTCTTGGACTCAAAACGAGTCTGACCTCAAGGTAAAGCGCCATGGTGACGCTTAACGTTGAATTTCCGATGGCAACATGCATATACCAACCTAGAAAGATTAATTGAGACGTATCCCGCCTCAGAAGGGATTGGAGGATACGACAAGTGCGTGGCTACTCGAACAGTGATCCGAGGTAACGCAAACCGAGAAGAAATAAGATAACACAATGGTGCAACAGACTACACCCTGTACCACAAACCTAACAGACTTCTATGCTATAAGGGGTCATGTATGTTTAACATTATGCCGAGTTTATCCATCAAAGGAGGATAAGCCAAACGCTCCGAGATGAGTACATAAACTAAGCCATGTCATTTTAGCATAAAGAAATGCTATTAAAAAATGGTGTCTTTTATTCACATGACAAAAGTAAAGAGAAGATACATCTTTGTGGGATCCTTACGACTCATAAGTGGAAAAGATACTTACGAGTTCCTACGACTCATAAGTGGAAAAGACACTTACGAGTTCCCACGACTCCTAAGGAGAAAATACTCCTATGAGATCCTCTCAACTCATAGAAAGGAAATGCTTTTATGAGACCCTCACGGCGCATAAAATTGAAAAGCCTTAAATGACAAGGATCTAAACCCGCCCTTTAAGCCATTTCTCTGCTTCCTATCACTGAATTGACTGCCGTATACGATCTATGGGCTATTCGTAACGAAGTTGCATCCAAACATCCTCCATTGGCTAACTAAGCTACCAACGAGGAGAAGAAGCCACTTGTGTGTCATTTCGACTCGTAAAGAGAAAACAATCTTGTAACATCCTTACGACTTACAAGAGAAAATACACCCAGGGATCTTCACGATTCCTAAGGAGAAAATACACCTACGAGATCCTCTCGACTTGTAGGGAGAACATATTTTCATGAGACCCTTACGACTCATAAAAGTTGAGAAGTCTTAAGTGACGGGGACTTGAACCTATTTCCTAAGCCATTGAATAGTTAGCGGTGCATTATTTTACACTACTTAACCCACGTATATACTTACGTGGGCAAAGTAGTGGGAGGCATTTGTTCCCGCCAAAATTTGACGTTTGAAGCTTAAAAACGCTAAGGTAAAAGTGTCAAGCCGACTGTGAATGCGCACCACAAGCAAAGCACGTGATGCAAGCCGCCAAGCCTATACGAATACATCACGTGCAAAGCACGTGGTGCAAGCCACCAAGCCTATGCGCAAGCGCACTACGTGCTTGGTGCAAGCCACCAAGCCCATGATTGATTGAAGCGCATGTTACACATGCTTCAATCAGAGCTTAAGCTCTATTTAGGAAAATATTTCTCCCATCTTTCTTAAACAAGAAGAAATTTTCTTGTTAACAAGAAATCTCTTTAGATCAATGATCCAACGGTGCTTAAGCACCACCGATTGATTTTAAGATCATTTGAGATCTCTCAAATGAAAGATTCTCTTAACTTGATTAACAATCTCCTCTCCTATAAATTGGAGAGGGGAAGGTTAATCTCAAGAGGGGAGAATTCTACCCATAAGGTGAAGAAAAGAGATTTAAGCCTTTACAAGTTTTTCTCTTTCCTCAAACTCTAGGTAAGGAGATTAATCTCCATTAAAAAGAAGCTTAAGTTTCAACAAGAACTTAAGTTCTTTTTCTGGATCGAAAGATCCTTAAGTCAAATCTCCTCATTGTCGAGAACTTAAGTTCCCATGGAGGGATTTTCGATCTTAAGATCTGAGATTTGGAGGAAAACTGAAGTCTTCCTTTACCAAGAAACATATGAACATAAAGATCTCTTTCAAATCGAAACTTGAGCTTCGCAAAACCCAAGTTTTGTCACCAAAGATATATACCGTGACCAAAACAAAACCCAAGATCATAAAAAGTTGATCTTATTGATTTTAATGGCCAAAAACCATTGAACCAAAGCTTAAGCTTCATAAAGTTAAATTCTTTTTTCTGGAAGGTTAACCTTCTTTAAGAAAGACAAATTAATTTATAAAACTCTAGTCGTGCCACGTGATATGCACGCGAGCTTGCGCCAAAGCCGTGCGCTTGCGAGAAAGTTGCGCTGGAGCTTAAACTTTATGATTGGGTTGTTCCATGTGAAATACATGTGCATGCGCCAAACGCAAAGAAAGATGGGCAGCCCCTGCACCACGTGTATGCACGTGCACTCGAGCCGCACCAAGCCGATGCCACTATACACCAACGCTACATGATATGCATGTGCGATTGAGCCGCGCCAAGCCGATGCCACCGCGCGTCACGTGATATGTTTGGATGTCAAACAGACCTAATTCTTAGCCCCAAATAGGCTAGTCCTGAAGCTTGAGCTTCATTGAGCCCATATGCTCAAAAAACATCTAAATTGATCTTAGTCTCAAATTAGACTAACGATCCTTAAATAAGGCTTATGCAAGCATGTGAACCCATGGACGTCACAAGTGTGAGAAATGCTACCTAAGTTCACCTCTCTAGGCAAATCAAAACACCAACGTGGACCCTGTCAAACAAATACTTGACCCAAATCTAAAATATATACGGATTTAGACTAATCCGTGTTTTACAGGAAATAACATAAATTAGTCTGCATATACAATCTACGAGCAAACCAAAATAAACAAACCTAAAACACGACACACAGATTAAAACCTAGAGTGCAAAAAGTTATCATTCGCGATAACGTAATTAACTGCAGGAGCTTGCGTCTGTAGGAAAAATGCGTCCCCACAATCAATAAACTTCTCATCCTGAGAGTGAATCTGAAAGTCGGCTATATCGGCCGCATTCATCCAAACTTCCGATATACGGCGCTATAAATCAACTTAGTGTCTTAAGAGAGATGGATCAAACATATGCATCTTTCCCAAATTCAGGCAAGGCAAGACGTTCGACACTAGTTCGTCTCTTACCAGTTTTCGGCGGTAAAAAACAGCCATCAGGATGCCAAAAATAGGCCTTCCGGACCCTCAGGAGGCCATGAAAAGGCCTCCTTGAAACAGAGGCTTCTTATTTCATGCACAGGGTGCGGACCCCACCTAGGGTATCCTACCTGTACTTCAAATATAGTGGTGTGAATCTCTTCTAGGGTGTCCTACTTACACTTCAAATGAAGTGTTACCTATAATTCAAATGAAGTGTCACTCTTCATATCAAATTAAATGTTGAGTACCCCTATTTAGGGAGTCCTGTCTACATTTCAAAGGAAGTGATGTGGCCCCCCTTTAGGGCAGTGCCCATCAACTTTTACCAAGTCGACACTGAAATAACCTTAAGTGTTTTCTAGTCAACTCTCAAATGAGAGCTCTATGTAATTTTACATTGTTTTGCAAATATTAATGTGTTTACATTCAAATTGTATACAAACTTGGACAAAATGAATAAAATATACATTCTTTTATTTGACCTATGCTTGATATTTACTTTATTAATATATACACGAACCCTCACACTATAATGATGCGATTTGAAATGGTCAGTATTGTATTCTGTCCAGATGCGTCCTGTGACAATAGGGTGTAATTAACGATACGCGCTTGCGCTGTCGGAAATTTCAAACTTAGGACCTTATGGTCGACTTTTAAAACACCAAAAATAACTTGTTTTGTTTAAACTCATATTTGTTTCAACGTTCAAACGCTGGAGGTCCCAAAGAGGGTAAATAAAGTGCTACGGTGAACTCGAAAACAACAGATAAAACTATCTGCATAGCTGAAAATGACTGCCAAGATCATTGGCTTAATTCCGAAAAACTACCAAATACTCTCAAAACCACCACAAAACTTTCAAAAACTAAAAAAAAAAGCTATCACAAATCTCGTAAAAACTATGAAAAACTGTCATAACTAAGATGCCACGTCAACAATATTTGCAAGAAATTGCCACAACTTTTAAGGCATGGTAGTTTCTTGTAATTATTAGATTTTTTGGTAGTTTCTCATAACTGAACCAAAGTATTTGGTAGTTTTTTTGGAATTAAGCCAAGATCATTTATCAAGTTAGATTTAGACTTTGATAATGTTCTGCTCGGTACTCAGCAACTCTTTCCGAATGTTGATGACCTGGTAGATGTTGTTAAATACCTCAAACTCTATCCCCAGGGGAGTTCGGCAGCACATTATTGAACTGCTGGTGGATTTACTTTGCTGATCTTGTCATTATAGTTCTTATTGCTTAACAATGATCCTTACTATCTAAAGCTAATCCTGAATCACTTGTCACATCTTTTGATTTTTCTATCTATTTTTCCTTGTTGCGCATCATTAAAAGGCGAGAAGAGCATTGCGGGCTTTGAGAGGACTTGCGAGACTGAAATCATTAACTAACAGCAATGCAGTGAAGTGCCAATCTGCAGCGACATTGCGTTGCATGCAGACACTGGCGAGAGTTCAAGCACAGGTTCGATCGAGGAGAATAAGAATGTCTGAGGAAAATCAAGCTCTGCAAAGACAGCTGCAATTGAAGCATGAAAGAGCACTCGAGAAGTTAAGGGTAATGCATCCATCAATTTCCATTAATCGCATTTGATACCTTCCATTCAAAAATTCTCTGTTAAGAAACCTTCTCGAGTGAATTAACAAGTAATGTTTTGTATTTTTTAAACCGATCCATCAACTACATATTTGTCACTTCTAATCCAACCGGCAATATATTAGACTCCATTGCACATGTCCAAATGTTCATAATCAATTCTTCCTCAATTTAATCTTTATGTGAATAGCTCTAACTTCTTAAAAATGCGCTTGTGTCTTATCATATCTTTATTGCATTGCCAATTATCTCATTTCACCCTTTTTTTTGGATTAATTGCACATAATCCCCCATACTATGTGGAGTTGAGCACTTGTACTCCCTCAACTATGATAATAGGCACTTGCGCCTCTTGTGATTGTAATATTTTTCTAGTTCCCATTTTACTCCTTCGTCTTCAACCCTAAGCTTACAAACTTTTCAAGCCTAATCTAAAATCTCGATCATCTTTTCTTGTCATCCTCCATGACTCCAAGCCTTTTTGCATTGCAATCTTCTCATCCTCTTTGATTACACCCTTAAGTAATTTCTCTTTTTTTTATCAATTGATTTTGAGATGAATTCTTCTATATTTAAGTTCACCATTTCTTTCAATGCTTTTAAGTAATTTCTTGATTTTTTTTTCGATTTCTTCTACAATGAATACTTTCTTTCCATTTGACATGTTAAATTAGGCTGTGAATGATTGAAGATGAATAAGAATATGGAAACATATGAATGACAAAATGCTTTTTTATCATTACGATGCCAGTTAAGATAATTGAGGGGGTACAAGTGCTCAACATCTCATAGTTTAGGGGGCATGATTTTCAATTAACCCTTTTTATTTATATTTTGATTCTTATTGTCCAATATAATTGTTGGTTCTAATATACGTAGAAAACTTTGTGCTTCAACCTTACGGATATTATAAGATCGCATAATACTCCATAATATTACATGTACTGATTAACACGATAAAACGACATAATCAAAACAATCATTGTAAATGATCGTTTCCTTCTTAGTTAATTGTACATGTATTCAACATTCTATACCGATGCTCACAGTTTGATGGATGAGGAATATATATGATGTTCCAGTACAGTATTAGATAACAATTGGACATGGGCTATTTTGGGGTTTTATCTCTTCATAAAATGGCAGTACGATTTGCCTCTATCATCTTCTTTGTACTCAGCCTTTTTCTACGTTTGGAAATCAATTAAGATAATCTGGTTGTTCAACAATAGTACTCGACTGGAATGAGATTTCTATATCAGTACGGCATCTTTCCCATCTGAATTTCTTCTACTTGATGCATGTTGAAAGCAAGTTCTTAAATTAGTCGATTGCTGCAGATGGCAGAGGAATGGAATGATAGTTTTCAATCCAAAGAACAAATCGAGGAGCATCTACAGCACAAGCAAGAAGCTGCTATAAAAAGGGAAAGAGCACTAGCTTATGCATTCTCTCATCAGGTATCATGCATTTAGCTAACCCGTATATGCTTTACACACTAAGACCTCTGTGTGTGCTACTACTGGCTCATCATGGGCGAAGCCAGATTTTTTTTCCTAGAAGGGGCGAAATATAGATAAAATATTTCTTAATTGAAAAATGATGATGACGATGATTTGAATTTGCAGTAAAACTTAAACTCATTTTTTAAATGCATGCAAGAGGGGATTTGGACCTAGTTTGCGTAGCATAGAGTACCTCCCATTGAACTAGAACTCCGAAACTATGGCGAGGATTGAGTGATATAAACTTATAATCAGAGAATTTGTAAAGGCACTTCTATTTTAAAACCTTATTTTAATGATATTATCATATACATTTAATTGTAGAACTTCACTTTCTCAAGGTTATATAATATACTTTATCAGCTAAAATTTTATAAAATCCAGATATAGTAAGGAAAAAAATGTACTATAGAAGACTTCTTGTAGAATTAGAGGGGCTCAAACTAATGTGTATATGCAAGTCCTTTTCGATGATGTGTGGGTGGTCTCTGGGTATGCATGTATGTACACTTTCCATGGTTCTTTCTCCGTAAAACTACCAATTTTTACAGTGGAGGAGCTCATCAAAATCATCAAACCCTACATTCATGGACCCGCACAACCCCCAGTGGGGCTGGAGCTGGCTCGAGCGATGGATGGCTTCCCGTCCCTGGGATCAACTCAACATCAATCATACCACCACCACCAAAACCCCCAGATCGTACACTCATCATCGCCCTAACCGCCGCCCCTCCCTCTCAACTCCCCCTTATAAACCCTCTTCAAGAAAAGGGTGGGCCCATGTTGAAGATGACTCGAACAGTAGCCTGCCGAGCGTGCAATCAGAGCTGCCACCCAGGCGGCACAGCGTTGCCGGGTCGTCCGTCAGAGACGACAGCGAGAGCTTAGGGAGCGTTTCGTCCGTTCCGAGCTATATGGGCCCCACAAAATCGGCCAAGGCCAAGGCTCGTTATCAGAAGTCGATGGATCCATCGAGCTCAGCGAGGAAGAGGTTGTCTTTTCCGGCCATGACCTTACCATCTCTGTCAATGGCGAGACGACATTCGGGCCCACCGAAGTTGGATGTTGCTACTTTGGCCGAGTAATGGTGGGAATAGGTAGATTGTTTCAAAGTTTTAGGTCAAGGAATAACTATTGGGCTGTGTTGAGGGAGTGTTTGGTATATAGCTTATTGATTTTTTCCATAGTTGGGCTTGTTTGTTTTAGAGAGCTTGTGAGCTTGATCTTATTGTGTATTTAACTTGAGATATGTATCTCTCGTTTGCAACTTTGATTTGTTTTGGCTGTTTGTTGGAGGCAACAAGTTTAACTTTAGAAAGTCTGATGGTATGATCTGAAGTCAAATTTATGTACTTTTCTTTGGTTTTGTGAGATTATATGTATTGATTTGTGTTGGTCGTTTGTTTGATGATAGCAAGTTATGAGCTCAAAAGTTCTGATGTTATGTTCTGTAGTCAATTTTTTTAATTTGAATTTCTTTATATATTCTCTAATGATTTTGTCCCTCTTTATATATAACATAAGTCACAAATTCCGCATTCAAGAATAATTCGGTAAGATCGAAAAATCGGATTTGGAAAACTATTCAGGAAAAATCGGACTTGGAAAACTATTCGGAAAAAATTGGCAAATTTTGGAAGTATTTTGAGGAAGAAATTAATATATGAGCATGCGCATAATATGTGAACAGGCGATGGGGTGATGAGTTCTGTTTTTTGTGAATTATTCGCTAATCTCGTGAAAAATTCGAATTGTTCGCGAACAGTGATTAAATCGAAGATTTAATCAGTCGGCTAAAAATACATGAATTATTCGTGAATTCGTCGAATTATTCGCGGATATTGTGATTATGATAGATATTGGCAAGTAATGGAAACTGGAGATAACAAGTGAAATATACATATTGGTTGTTTTCCCGTTTGCCTCCCATACTTCAATGTGTTTCTTTGTCCTTCCAATAGTTAGTATTTACTTGTAATCCATTTATACTTATAAGTTACTCATGCAGCCCCTTCTACTTCACTTTTGAAAATAATTCTTCCTTCTTCTGGGCTAACGCGGTCGTCCCCACCGTCGCTACCTTCTTTCTCCTCTTCAATATCGCCATCATCACCATCAACACCATTACCATCTTCCTCCTCCTCCTCGTCAACTCCTCAACACTTCCTTCTTCTTCCTCCTCTTCAACACCACCGCCGCTAACATCATCAATACTATCAACACCACCTTCTTGTCACGATCCGAAATAGCACGTGACTGGCACTTGAATCATGTGAAGTCTATAGGACCCCACCTAATTCAAGTAAGCCAAAAGCCCAGAAATCTAAACCATTTTTAAGTAAGAAGTGAAGAAAACTTATTTTAAAACAAGTGGTTTTAATAAGATAAGCCGAATATGCATTTTAAAATCTCAAGTCTTTTCTGAAAATTTCGGCAGAGTTTCCTTTGTAAATACTGGCTCCAAACGGAGTACAACATGAAAAACATAAATAATCGATAATAAAAAGGTATCCCCAAGCGGGAGCTAGCTCTTCGCCAATTGGCGGGCAAAACCACGCAATGCAATATAATATACAACGCCGAAGGACGAGAATCAAAACTCAGAGAAAACCAATATCCACCAGAAAACCATAATAATACAAGCGCGACTCTAAGGTCGAAAGAATATACACTGGTCTTCTAGTTCTATCAAATATACAAGTCTGGTTGATGGAGTTTACTAGATACAACTGAATGTAAATAAAATACAATGGTGGTCACGATGCAAGTGAACCCACCTACCAAAGCAATCACCTGAAATGGAAGCAGTGTGCCGGCAAAGCCGTTAAGAAACCTGTACGGCAAAACCTGCAAGAAACTGTGGCACAACAGGGGTGAGTTGCCAACTCGTGAGTAGAAAACATCACAGAGCAGAAATCGAATGTATGACTCAATCCTAAGTCATACGATCAGTAATATCCTCAAATAAAAATATAGTCTGAAGCATCTAATAATGGCATGGGTAAACATCTATACATAAGTGTAATACCAAGTGCTCGTGTCAGTACCTCAGGTAACAACATATCAGATATATGATGTATGAATGCATTACAAATGAAAACCGAATACATCATGAATGAGAAAACTGTTTCCGTAATTTAATGAGATTTCTGTATATATATAAATCGAGTATCATCAATGAAATCAACAGAGAATCAGTGTCAAGTATCGACACAAAACATAAATCTCAGTATCTCAATATCTCATGCTCCGGCTATCCGCACTGGCCTGTATCATCAAATCTCAATATCTCAGTGTCTCAATATCTCGGGCTCCGGCAATCCGGACTGGCCCCCAAATCCATCTCTCTCATAACTCCGAACGGTATCCTCCAGATATGTAACGTTTTGAAAATCGTTTAGGTGAAATTTCGGAGAATCGGTAAAATAACAGGTGTTTTCCATAAAAATCAAGATATAATTATCTTTCATCATAAAATCAAATATACCTATTTTAGCTATGTAATTGCAAGTATTTGGTGTTTATTGAGTCACTTGCAAAATTTCTAGTTGACTGATTTTTTTTCTTCTGAAATTAATTATTTTAATATTATTTTAAGCCGTCACTAATACATTTAATTAGTGATAATTACAGATTAGAATGAGTTAATACAAGTTTTGTGCATCATGACACATTAAACTAGAATGTAACATGTTTTTAAAATAAAAATAAGTTGCCAAGATGGTTTTAGAAAATGTAAAAGAAAAAGGCTTAAATGGTGAAAATAGATTAAATAGAAATTGGGGTATAGTATTTATCATTTTTCCTCACCCACACTCACCCACACCCTCTCTCCTCCCCCCTTCCTTGGTGCTGGCCGAGCACAGCAGCCCATCCCCAAAATGTTCCCCCACTTCATTTGATAAAAGAAAAGGGAAAAGGGGATTAAATAAAGAAAGAGGTATGGGTGCTAATATGAAGTATGGGTTGACTCTTGACTTGGACTCACACTTTTTCTCTCCCTTCCTCACTAGCAGCAGCCCCCATCCTCCTTTGGTCGGCCATAATTTCCAGCAGCCCTCCCCATGTTTCTCCACTTCATTTTCCATTAAGAAATCCATCAAAATCCACTCAAAACCTCAATAACTCTTCAATTAAACCTTTACCCATTTCTCATTGGCTTATCTAGTATGGATCTTGGAGAAAAGTTGGAATTTTGGAGGCTTAGTTTGCATGTTGATCTCATGGTTGTGAGGTATAAATCCCTATCCATGTTTAAATTGTTGTTTAAATTGCTTCAATCTAGCATATTTAAGTGTTAATTTGGTGCTGGTTGTTAATTTGGAAATTCAAGATTTGGGTTTTTAAATCAAGTTAGGATTTTTATAAAATGTTTATGATTACATGGTGTAGTTAACATGCTAAGACATAGAAAACTTAATCTTGTTGCTTATTTGTAAATTGTTGCATTTAAAAAGTCCAAATTAAGATTTTATGCAAATTAGGTTTTTATGAAATACATATATAGGAGAGATAAAAATATGGTTATGGTTTGTGTGACTTGGTTATGATATTTAGTGAATATTGTGGCCACTAGTTTTGTTTAAACATCAAGTTTCGAACTAAAACGGTTATTTGAGGCTTTCTAGGTTTTCGGAAATAAATCGATTTGAGTAAATTTTTAGTTTTGATGAGTTACAACTCATTTTATATATAATTAGGGAGTTTTGAAACCACGATTGGTACGTTGGGTTTTTCTCGATCAATTGGCGTTTGCACGCCGATGTCGAGGGTTATTTGGTTCTTTTGCTTGAGCTGACCATAGGTTTTGACCTATGTGAGATTCGTGTGTCGTTTTGGTCATGAGTCAGATTTTAATGCGATACGATGTGTTATGATGTGTAGGTACCCTCACGAGGACTTTGAGACGACAAGAAAGCACGTGGCGATATCGGCATCGGCAAGCGAAAATCAGGTGAGTTGATATATATCTATGGGGGAAGTCGGGTGGATGGCGTATTGCACCCCCGCAGTTTCGTAGAACAGAACGCGAATGCGTTATTATATACATATATATGCTTATGTGATATGAGATGTGTATACGAAATGCTTTAGATGACTTTGGGTTAGTGTTAGTGTATTCGTAAAATAGTGTCGTTAGCTAGTTTCTTAGTCGCGAATCCTAGAGTAGTGATTTGCATATACGCGCACACACACGCATACATTTTATTTTATTGTGTGTATATGGGGATATATACATATATATATATATACATATATATATATATATATGTGAGTACACACACACACACGGGGATGATGAGGATAGTACATGATATTTGGAGATGAGTCGATGAGATTGGGCATGATGTCATGAGATCGGTGATATGACATGATTCGTATTTGAGATACGACATGATATTATAGCGAGTCCTTGGGGCGATGTGTTTTCATACACACGTATTTATATATATGTAGATGGTATCAGTGTAGTAGTAGAATTAGAACAGTACCCCCAGTTCACGATATGTGATGATAAGGATACCAGATAAATGATGAGATAAATGTGATATTCGACCCGTACCCAGATTTGGGATGCCGTACGATGGATGTACCGTACGAGCTATATTGATGATAGATCCGCACTCTTAACTCGAGGATATCATGTTATATATTGTATCGTATATGATACTATTGAAGCGGGATCACCGACTATTATATGTTATATATATCGACTCAGATTTAGGTGGTTTCCTTATCTTTTTGATTAGCCTGTTAGTTTAGTCCTGTAGTTTACTTGTAGATGTTAGACTAGACTCGAGTCATACCTATTTCAAAATTAACGAAAAATGAGTATTTTAAAAACAGGACAAGCGATTCTACGGATATTTCAAAGGACGTATCTTTTCTTAAAACACCGTAGCACTTATTTTCAAAACACCACGATTCGTGTTATTTCAAATAGCAAAACTGTATTGGCTCGTTTACATTGATGTTTATATTCGTGCTTGTTGCGTTATTATTCATGTTCCGCATATTATTGCTGCCTTAACTATTCATTTGCCATTTATGCCGCTGTTCGCATTGCATTGCATACTTATATGTATTTTCATTAGTAATGATGAAACATGTTATTTAGACACCAGCACCATTATCGATGATGCGTATGCTCTACGTACACTCGCTTGCCGGCTCACACACATCTTCATCAGTAATTGCTATGTCATGAACACTTTAGAGAATATTATTTCCTTAACAAAGCTTGCTAGAGGATAGTTCCTAGATGTTATTGTTTCATATGCTAGTTCATTATTGCATTCATTACTTGATATTTCATGCATATTTATTGTAACACCCGAGCCCAATACTACTAATTTCAGTTACCGTTTGAGCGTAGTGTGTCACTTATTTCATTTATCTTGCTTGATTGTTACTCATTGTAATTTTACCCCGTCATTTCATTTCTGCATATAACAATTTATGGCACCTAAAATAAAATTAAAAATATTCATCTTGGCCTACTTGACATCCCTAACCCTGTTGTAGCGTCCGTGTATCGTGTTCTCGTCCCGTTCAGTGAAACGGGCGAGTTTGGACGGCTACGCGCACGTACGTGTGTCCGTTTTGGGGGTATGCTTTTTGATCATAAAACACTTCATTTTAAATTTTGGATCCCGCATAAAATTTTATTATTTCAATTTCAAATTTTTGGACCCGACCCGGGCGCGATTTGAAAATGTTTTACTTTGCGCCAAAATCCCAAATTTTAATATATTTAAACCATCGTATATTTTTTCTTAACCATAAAATTTTCACTGTTCCCTTAAATCTTTAAAATCTTTTTAATATTTTTCCTAACCAAATCATTCTCCCAGCCAATCAAACCTTCTTTTTCCGTGGGTCCCACCTCCTTACTCTCTATCTCTCCCCCGTATCCTCTCTCTCTCTTACCGTCTCTCTCTATCTCTCTCCTCTCTCTTCTCTCTCTCTCGCTTTCTCTCTCTTCCATATATCCCTCTCTCTCTCTCTCATATTTAATCTCTTTCCCTTCCATTTCTTTTTCCCTCACGTAAACCCAACCCCAGCGAACCCTAGCCGCCGTGCCCCTCGCCGCCGCAGCCCCAACGCCGACACCACCATCACCTGCATCGTCGCCTCCTCGCCCTCGACCAATCCACCGCGCCTCCTTCCTCATTTCCCTTCTTCCCGTGCACCCAGCACCTTCACCGCGGCCACCTGCACCCCTGCACGCGTTCGCGCCGGCGTGAGTCACCGCCGGTGACCTCGTCCCCGTGTCCCCGGCCTCCGTGCGCACCCAGTAAGCTTCTTCTCCCTCCTTCTCTTTTCCTTTCTCCTTTTCCTTCTCTGTCGCGATTTTTCTTGATCTGCAGTTGGTCGCTGTCGTCGTAGGCCACCGCCGGAGCTCCGTCGACGCGGTCGACCGTCACCACCCGTCGCACAGATCCTCGTGAGCATTTCCCTTCTCCATCCTCCCTCCTTTCTTCTTTATTTTTTTTCTTTTCTGGTTGCAATCTTGATCATTCACTATTCTGTTCTTGGCCAAAATCCGGCCGTGCCGGCTACGTGTCCCGACGTTCCAGCGTGGTACCCCGACCCGTGTGGTTCCACTGTTCGTCGTTTGGGTTCATTCCGTGAACCGTGCGCCCGTCGCGAGTTTTCCCCGCCGACGTTTTACGTTCCGTTTTCCCGATTCGCGACCCATCGAGGCAAGTACCCCTTGCTACATGCTAAACAATATTTACATACATATTAATCGCACCCTAAACCTATAAATTTAACTTTGGTACGATCATTTCTCTTTTTCATGTTCAATATTGTTATATAACATTTTATCTTTCAAACTTGGAACCTATATATGTAGATATCATTGCATCCATGAAATCTTAACTTGGTAACATGATTAAACGGCTATAATTGTCTTACTGCATTCTTATAATGTTGAAATCATCTCTGTGACACAATTGATAACTGTAGTGCAAATCGAATGAATCTGTATATTGCTTAATTCATCACTTATATCATGTTGTTGATAACCATGCTTGATTATATAACTGATTGTGAGCACACCTATGTTATCGTTTACATCTTGACCTGACTTGCTACATGCATATCGATTGACCCGACATGGTACCGTACACTGCTTGACTTGACCTGATGTACCATGACCTGATTCGTTACCTGATCTTGTGTCTAATGCCAACAAACCTGACATGTAGTCCTCATGGACCGTTCCTGTTGTCTATCCAGACAAACCTGTTTACCTGATCCTGTGTTGGCATTAGTTTCTTGATTTCGGGATACCTGACTTGACTTACACATATAACTTGGGGGTATGGGGAAATCAAAGGTGAAACCTGACTTGTAACTCAACAGTTCACATTCCTGTTTGGTGCCTAGCGGCATGTCTCGGTTTCAGCCCGAGAATATTAAGGCCGTGTTCCCGGGTATGTACGGGATACTATTGAGTGTACACATTCCTGTTTGGTGCCTAGCGGCATGTCTCGGTTTCAGCCCGAGAATATTGAGGCCGTGTTCCCGGGTATGTACGGGATACTATTGAGTGTACACATTCCTGTTTGGTGCCTAGCGGCATGTCTCGGTTTCAGCCCGAGAATATTGAGGCCGTGGTCCCGGGTATATACGGGATACTATTGAGTTACATCGATGATTCATCAATTTGGTTTCAAAGACTTTAGAACAGAGAACATGATAGAACAGTCCATTTTACCCACTGCACACTATCCTGCACTGCTCTGATTCATATTATTGTTACCCTTGCTTTATTCATGTTTATATTCGCATTGCCTGTTTATTATGTTATTACTTGATGACTTGACGCGCTGACGTCTGGGTTTTGCATGGCCCAGATTCTGTACCGCTGTCGCAGCCCGAGCAGGAGTACTTCAGCCGACAGGTTGAGCTGTGAGTGTTAGCAGTAGTTAGATTTTCTTTACTGCATTTTATTCCTGATGTGAGCCCGCATTATGGGACATACATTCCAGTTATTTTGTATTGGATCTTTCGCTTCCACATTTATTTATTCTTGACTCATGTTATCTTGGATTATGGACATGTTTTAGATAGTTTTATTTTGTTCTTGATATCTCTACAACCGTAATGTGACTGTGGATGAATACTTCCTACCCACAGGTAGCATGGTTGGCTATGTCACGTGTCCATTTTAGCGTACTCTGGGAAGCGGGGCGTGACATTTATATATTCATTGTCATGCAATATTATAAGGGCCAATCCAGATTGCCGGAGCCCAGTATTCATTATTATTGATTATTCAGTTTTGGATTTCGGATTTCCATGAGATTTCTGGATTTAGATAAACCGCAAGGATTTTATAAACTGATATTCATTTCATAATGAAAGTTGCGGTTTTCTCATGATATGATTTGAGATATGTCCACCATGAGTTTTCTCGGCTCTTGAACGATATCATACACCCGATTCGAGGAGGAGGAGGAACCGTCTGTGGGTGCATGGTGGACCCGGTGCGGTACCCCAGGGCGAGAAGGTCGCAAATGATGGCGTTGAGCCTGTGACAGGGGAGCACTACTGACCAGTGATTTTATTGTGACTCGACGGATATCCGGAGGATACCGATCGGAGTACAGGCCAGTCCAGATAGCCGGAGCCTGAGGTTTTGAGATTTGATGTTATGGGCCAGTCCGGATAGCCGGAGCCCTACATATTGAGATTCGAGGTTACAGGCCAGTCCGGATTGCCGGAGCCTGAGATATTGAGTTTTATGTTTTGTGTCGATACTTGACACTGATTTCATGTTGATTTCATTGATGATACCTCGATTTATAAATATACAGAAATCTCACTAAAGAAAACAGTTGTCACATTCATGATGCATTCTGTTTTCATGCATTCATACCTCATATTTATGATATGTTGCTATCTGAGGCACTGACACGAGCACATGATATTACACTTATGTATAGATATTTACCCTTGCCACCTTATCATGCTTCAGACTTTATCATATTGATGATATTTATATTACTGATCGTATTGACCTAGGATTGAGTCATGCATACGATTTCTGCTCGATGATATTTTCTACTCACGAGTTGGCAACTCACCCCCGTTGTGCCAAAGTTCTTGCAGGTTTTGCCATACAGGTTTCATTGCGGCTTTTTGGCACACTGTTTCCATTCCGGGTGATTGCTTTGGTAGGCGGGTTCACTTGCATCGTGACCACCCTCGTACATTTATTATATTCAGTTGTATCTAGTAACTCCATCAACCAGACTTGTATATTATTTCAGGCTTAGAAAACCAGTTGTTATTATTTCGACCTTAGAGTCGCGCGTTGTATTATTATGGGTTTTCTTGATGATTTTGAGTTTCCTTTTTTGTTTTGATCCTCGCCCTTGGCGTTGTATATTATATTTCTTGCGTGGTTGTGACCGTCAATTGACGAAGAGCTAGCTCCCGCTTGGGGATGCCTTTATGTATATTATTCATGTTTGTACCCGTTTGGGGTCAGTATTTACAAAGGAGACTCTATCGAAATTTTCGGGAAAATTTGATGTTGCTTTTGAACGTTTAATGCCATTCATGTTATTTAAACCACTTGCTTTTAACAAGTTTTTCTTTCATTTTCCAAAAAAATGGTTTAGATTTCTGGGCTTTTGGCTTACTTGAATTAGGTGTGGTCCTATAGACTTCACATGATTCAAGTGCCAGTCACGTGCTATTTTGGGTCGTGACAAAGTTAGTATCAGAGCGCTAGGTTTAACCTTAGTTCGAGTCTATATTTGACTATGCGGATTCTAGGGCGTTTATATATATTCGGAACCTAGGCTTGACCTTACGGAACTTAGACTTGGTCGAGGGGGTATTAGACCCAAACTTTCGTCTTATAGGTTGACCTTGGTTGATGGAGTAGGTGACCTAAAGAGAGTGACGTACCGTGTGTATGTTCCGCGGCATACTTACGATACGATACTCCGCTTAAGAAGTCTTAGGATGTATATTTCCTTGCACAGTATTATATTCATTCCTATGATCTATTCTCATCGATTTTGGTTTATGGTTTTGCTGCCACGATTATATGGGCAGAGAGAGCTACGGCTAGAGTTGCGGTCAGCACGAGCTCGTCATGGACGAGGACTGACCACGGCATATTTCCAGGGACACACGATTGCATAGATGTATCGTTTATTTGTGTTTTCGAGCCATGAGCGTTGATGGATCGCTTTTATGAGATTTCTCGGACGTGCAAATCAGCACCAGAGGATTGGGCCACTGCTAGAGGCCAGCCAGAATGCGATGACCGTCAATGCACCGATTATTTTGATGATTAAGGCACTGTTCAGCATGCGGACGAATGATTCAGTTGCTGCTGCGACTGACGAGATATCGCCCAGATGTTGAAGCTAATGCTTCACGAGTTATATTTCGAGATATGATAGAAGATCGCTAGTCACCAAAGATGAAAGACTAGGACATGTGACTCATTGCCTACCCCGATGCGAGGTCATCAGATTGATCGATTCCAGTTAGAGACGACTTCACGCAGGTATGTTGAGAGTCGATAGAGATGATCGAATGTCAGAAACCCATTTTTCCAAGTTTAAAGTATTTGGAAAAACAAAACTAGAAAAGGCCTCAAAAACATTCCATTTAAAATCACTCGATTCTACAACGATATCAAGTTCATTACGCAAAGGGTTTTCTTAAAAACCTGTCGTAACCTTCCGTCATTTCAGATAAGTGCTACTTAGTATTCGTGCTGCGGTAGTTTGGCATGCGTCAAGGCGTAGTGTACGGTAGCTAACCAGTGCTTATCTGCTAGCATACGATGCGATTGGATTAAGGTATTCGTACGACGTTGTTTGGCATGCGTCAAGGGTCGTACGGATGGGTTTAATTCAATCAGGAAATACACGGGTTGTACTTGACTAGCGGACTATGGGTTGTTTGGCATGCGTCAAGGTCATAACACGTTAGGGGTAAAATATTATTGGGAATTTCAAGAGTTGAAATTTGCAATGAGATTGCATACTTTCTATGAGATAGTTGGATCCCGATACCCGCTACGAGTAAGAGTTACTCCTGGGAGAGTTTTACATTACAATTAGCCGATCAAGTAGGTGTCTAAAAAGGTGTCAACGGGGTTATGCCTATGGGAAAATGAGGTTTACTTTAATTAGGTTCGTGCGAAAGCACGGGGAACCTCCCTCAAAGTACCAGCACTGGCCTGGCTAAAAGATTGACGAACTAGTAGAGTGTGATTAATCCCGGCTAGTCTTTCCTTTTAGGGTTTGAAGGAAGATTTGACTAAAACAGTGGGAGACATCCTGATTAGATATATTAATAACCAATCTAATCTTGCAAGAGCATACACTAAGTGTTTTCTTCTATCTCTCTCCAGGTAGCGACCATGTCACGCCTTAATCAAGATAATAATACGGATGTATTGACCGAACCCGCTTGTTATACTGCGCTAAGGAAAGTTGGTCCCGCTCCAACTTATAATTGTTATAAGACAGAGCAGGAAATAGGGAATTACCAGAATTCCCGTGCCGCCCAAACGAAGAAAGTGCATGCTGATGCATCATCTTCGGGTGTGTTCATTACCGAGAACTGTTTCTCAGTATCCTTTACGTCCTAGGTATGAGATACCGGATCAGGATCCCGCAAAATGTATTTTGTTACATGGGCTACAGATAGGTAGAGAACTGAGAACAGGTGATAAGTTTCAAGAGTTGGAAATGATGCAAGTGTTGCAGCCAAGTCTGTTGGCAGTTATCATCCTGTATTACCAGAATACATTGATTCTGAACGAATGTTATTAGATACCGAACCTGATATACAACATCATATCAGCCTCTTTATTTAGTAAAGAAGGATATAATTTTGTATTGTTGGATAATGTTTTGAGTATTTCCTATATCAAGAGTTGATCGGTTCAGGCACGTTATCTAAAAGCATAGACGTTCTAAATCAAACCACAGTTCTTAACGTACAGAACACACACAAGAGGAAGAGTTCATAAATGAACGAATCCTTCTTGAGGCATTATAGACTAGGTCATATCAATGCGACCCGACTAGCTGAAGTTACATAAAGATGCATATTTAAATTAGTTTGGATTTACATCTTGTAAAACTTGCCAGTCATGTCACAAAGATAAGATGACCACAGCTCCGTTTATTAGAAACAGAGAAAGAGTTAGTGAACTCTTGGGATTGATACATGTTGATGTATGAAGGTCCCCTGTCTACACATGCCAAGACCGGTTCTTTGTACTTCATTAGATTCACTGATTATCTCTCAAGATCCGGACATATGTTCCTGTTGAAACACAAGTCTGGAACTTTTGAGAAATTCAATGAATATAAGTTAGAAGTAGAGAACCAAAAACGGGTATAAGTATTATGTCCTTTGATGAGATCAAGGAGGAGAATACTTGAGCACGGAATTCATGGACTATTCTAAAGGAGAATGAGATTCTCTCTCAGCATTACTCCTCCGTATACACCACAGCACCTCGGTGTATCGGGGCGGAGCAATCGCACCCTATGTGATATGGTGTGCTCTAAGATGAGTACTACTGAGTTGCCTATTTTCTTTTGGGGTTATGCATTTGAGAAGTTGCATATCTATTGAATAGGGTTCCAACCAAATCAGATACCTACCACTTCATATGTGATATGGTATGGGAAGAGCCCATCTCTTAAAGATGTTAAGATTTGGGGTTTTCCAGCCTATGTCAAAAGAAAAATCCGGACAAGCTCGAGGCAAGGTCAGTTCTGTGGAAATTTGTTAAATATACCAAGCATTCGCAAGGGAATATCTTCTACCACACCGAGGAACAAAAGATATTTTATTTCTCGGCATACCACTTTTTGAGAAAAAAGGAATTTATTATGAAGAAATTAGTGGTCATGAGGTAGAACTGGAAGGAGTTCCAGTTATACAAACTGCAGCTGATGATTTGGTAAACCCAGAGGATTCAATAGTTTCCAACGAACCTCAGCCTCTCCGCCGATCTGGTAGAGTTCCTCATCCACCTGAGAGATTCTTCGGTTTCTCTATGACAGTGGGAGCAAGGATTGCATCATGAGATGATGACCCAACTAGTTTCGAGCAGGCCATCAGGAGTGGGGACTCTGTGAGAATGGCTGGATGCTTAGCGATCTGAGATGGAATCCTTATACACCAACAAAGTATGAACTTTGGTTGCTTTATCTGAAGGGTTAAATTCCCATCAGGAGCAAGTATATCTTAAGAAGATTACTTGGTGTACATGGAAAAGTTGAGACTTTCAAAGCTATGCTTAAGTTCATCCAGATCCTACTTGCCACGGCTACATACCATGACTACGATATCTGGCGGTTGGGTGTCATGACTACTTTTCTAAATGATGATTTGGAAGAGAGCGTCTATAAGCACACAGCCAGAGGGCTTCGTAGATAGTGGGAGCAGCGGAAACGTGTGCAAGATGTTTTATTTGATAAATCAGGCATCGCGGAGTTGGAACGTCTGTTTTGATATGGTAGTCAAAGAGTTTGACTTCATCAAAATGGTAGATGAACCAAGTATATACAAAAAGGTTGTAGGGAGTATGGTGGTGATCCTTGTATAGTATGTGGATGACATACTCTTGATAGGGAAGGAGTTTCCTATGCTACGCTCGGTCAATCTCCTCTTATCACAAAGATTCTCCATATAGGATCAAGGTGATACCTCCTAAATCCTGGGTTATGGATCTATGGGATACATTTAAATGGATGTTAGGATTCTCACTAGTTGTAGTGAGATGGTATCAATCGATCCTGGGGAGAATCACTGTAAGGTTCCAGGGTGATAAAGACGACTGAATGTCAATCACAGGCATTGTCTTTACCCTCAGTGGAGGGACGGTATGTTGGAAGAGTTCCAAGCTGGATACCGTGACTGACTAGACGATTAAAGGCAAGATACATCGTTACCAAGGATGCTACCAAACAGGCAGTCTGGATATATTTTAGTTCATGAGATGAACTTCGTTCCTGCCATTGTGTGACAATGGAGTTGTGGCTTATGCCAAGGAACCCCCGTCCCATCTGTGATCCAGATATATTCTTAGGCAGTATCACCTGATCATGGAGATGGTTGATCTCCAGGTAGATCGAGGTTAGGAGAGTAGACACAGAGGACAACAACGCGGATCCACTCACAAAGGCCTAATTCCCAGTAGAGACTTTTATGGGATGGTTGAGTATGAGATACTTCAACCACAGCTGATTGTTGGGTATACGATACCACAACAGATGGCCCTAGTGCAAGTGGGAGATTGTTAGTTATATGTATGCCCTAGAGGCCATTACTGTACATACGATGTATATTGTAGTGGATGCTTGGACATATATAGGGAGGACTTTCTTGCTCGACATGATAGTATGCTATCTGGTCGCCCTTTATCTTAACATGTATTCTGATTGTCTCTATTTTACATGTTGATAAAGCCCTTAGGATGAGTACTTGACTACCAAGACTATGATGCGGATTATACTAGTGGGGACAGTGTAGTCGCCAAGTACATCCTTCAAATGTTCCTAGTCGTGGGAGTACCGAGACAGGGCATCGATACTCCAGAGTAGACTAGTGTATGCGCTTCTTGACCCATATGATGGGCGATGGATGATCCCATATCCATTGGTGTTTGACATCAGAGAAGGTATACGGGTGCTCAGTGGAGACTGGGTACACTGGATGGACTCGCCGAGACCTCACGTCAGATGGCAGTTCTCTGGTGACACTGGTACAGGTTAGTCTGTAGACCCGAGATCGTCATAGAGTCTTGTGTGATTCCCACTGTGCTTTGATTTCCATCATACCACGTCCAAGAGGGCGTGCAAAAAGGTGGCTTTTGGGTATAGTCCCGAATCACATGGAGGCAATGAGCGATAGGAGGGGTTTCGTCTCTCCCGGTATAGGGAGTTGATGTTGCGCTGTGTTCGATTGGCTATAACTGGAAATCCCTGGCTAGGATTGCTGAGATTTACTAGTAAGTGTTATCAGTAGTTTCTCGAACTGTTATGGACCTCATATCGACATGACTTACATGCTACTGGGGTCTGACGTTTACCACCCCTAGGCGAGATATACGACATATCAGTTGAAGAGACCGGACTGTACGGGAGTGTTACTGGTTGGATTCACAGGAGAATGTACAGGCTTGCTTGTTGATCTTCTGATCATTCAATACCTGGGTGGCTGTTACGTTTAGCTGACCGCTTGCAGCTTGTGGGTGTTTGATATGATCATCACCTACTGCCGGCGTATTGACGATTCTTTAGAGTCCTACACAGAGGTTTCTTTACTCAGGCAAAACGGAGTAGGAGCACACATGTGATATGTGCAGAACCGAGGATAATACGATATGAGATACCGTATTCTATTCTCGCGATATTTGATATCAGCCGGGTCATCGGATCAAGTGTTGATTCGATGAATCGGTACATGTTAGATTAGTCGATTATATGCGATATAACCGGATTGTCGGATCAAGTGTTGATTCGATATGTATAATTATATATATGATATATTACATTACATTATCTAATATTATCTCGCTTCAAAGATTCTTTTTCTCACTCGGGTAATACATTGATATATATGTGATATATGTTAATTGTATTATTTTATTTTGTTACAATAAATATTATATATGTGATATATAATATTGTAACAAGTTATGCTTACTTATGCAACATGATTTGTGGAGATTAAACATGGTCAGGGTTTGATTTGGGTTAGCATTTTCATGAAGCTTCTAGAAGCTTTATGTTTTGTTTTAAGCAAAGATATTTTGTTGATATTTTGTGTTGATATTTCTAACCCAACCCAAAACCCTTCACTCTAGGTTAATTCTCTACATGAGTTAGGCCACTCATTCTTAACTCAAGGGTTGTATTTGTAAACATGATAATAATTCATTATTCATCACAAAAGAAATCATCTTCTTCTTCCTCCTTGCAAAGCTTTCTAGCTTTTGGTTTTGTGATGAATTAGTGTGAGATTAAGAAAATAAAAGAGAGCTAAAATCCTACTTCATCATCCTTATTTATTCTAGCCACTTAGATTAGGGTGTTCACTTGTCTAATACTTGATTAGAGAAGTGAGAGCTTGAGTTAAAGGAACTTCAAGGTAGATCATCTTCGAAAAGGAAGACTTCAAGCATGCATGTATCGTTCGGCTTGTGGAGCCTCTCTTGAGTCCGGGAGATCATGGATTGCGGCGAAGGGACTACTACTCGGAGCTTATGAAGTGAAGGAGTGGACTACAAAGGTTGCAATCCCTCTCTCTTAGTTGTAAAGATATTTATTTGCATGTTTAACCCTAATAATCTAGCAAAGGTCCTCGCTTTAGGTTGTTCGGCACTTCTAAATTTTAAATCGGGCATGGTTTATGCCTTCTAGAACCTTGTGACAGTGCCTAGTAACCCTACAGAGGGGGCTGTTGCAGCGGGCACCCAGGTAGTTGCCGTCCTTTGTGGCTTGACATGACGGTTCTCTTCCTGTTGAACCTTCAGCTTTTTCTGTCGGCGAGGATAGTCTTGATCAATCACCGACTCCTGGACCCGTCGCCAGACTTTGTAAACTTTGGAGGACAGCCACTGAGGGGGCTACTCCGGCTTTGTTTCTGTAACATTCTCCACGGGTGGAGGAGATCTTTTCAGTACGGCGGTAGGAGAGTTCCTGCGCACCTTATTCAGCAATTCAAAGCTGTTCCCGGTTGGAACAGCAGCATTGACTTCCACCGTTGGGGCTGGTGGAGTTAGCCCAGAGGGGGAGTTTCCCCCAGCTTTCCTTACTCGGCGCCAGTGGCGACGTCGAGCGTGCCGAGCTATTGGGATTGATTCAGCGATGGGGATGGCTTCGTCGTGCCCCCTGTTTTGGAGAAAGGCTGTTGCCGGCGTCAGCCTCTTGAAGACTTATGTCCGTTGAGTAGCTGTATCTAATCTGTCAAAGACAAACTTTTGAGCAGGGACGGGAGCCGGAGTGGGAGCCAGAACAGTCAGTCTTGTAAAGACCGACCCTTTAGCAGGAGAAGCCGCCTTGACAACTTCGGGAGCAGGGATGGCTATCCTTTTCGGAATAACCTTTTCTGGAATTGCAGGCTTCATCATGGGCCCGCATGAACTTTGGCCCAATCTGGCGAAGACTGAGGCGCTGGAGCTGGACGACCCGTTGAGGGGGCCCGCTGTAGTTGCAAGCCGATCAAAGACCGACTTCTTGGGAGCTTCTTGCGATGGTACAGGGGCGCTGATGCTCATCGGTGGGAGCATGGTCCCGAAAAACAATCCAGTGGTGGCCTGAGTCACCTGGTCCACCGGCATTGTGAACAGGGAGGCCGCTTGGGGCCCGTAAGCTATGCCTCCAGATGAGGCGGAATGCGAGTTGCAATTGCAGCTGGAACACTTCGTGTAAGTAGATGCCATTGAATCTTTCGTTTTCTGCACCAAGAAAGACACCAAATCTTAGTACCTCGAACCCAAGGGTAACCATTAGCAAACCGCGATTCGTTCGCAAACACGACACACGAAGTGTGGAGTGGAAAGAGGAAAAGGTCCCACCGGGCGTGCCACAATCTGTTCCCCACCGAACATGAAGACGCGACCGCGCAGCTCTGTCTTGCCTGAAATTCGGGGCAGATGCTAATTGGTGCTATCCGTCCACCTCTCCGAAGATGCCAAGTTGATTTATTGCACCGTGTATCGGAGGTTTAAACGGATGCGGCCGATGTAGCAGATTTCGTCAGATTCCCCCTCGTTTGAGAGGTTTTTGATTGTGGGGACGCTCTTCCCTGCAGGCGCAAGCCCCTGCAGTTAATTACGCTACCGTATCGCGGTAACAACTTTCTCCTTCTCCAGATGGTCACTTCGTGTCGTGGGTGTTTGTTTTGTTTGTGGTTGCCCGTGGATTGTATACGGAGACTAATTTATGTTGTCGCCCGTAGGGCGTGGATTAGTCCAAATCCGTATCTTCATAGATTTAGATTTAGGGGTTGGGTTTAAGGATACGTTAGTCTCATTTGAGGCTAAGATCAACTTAAACGTTTGTTAAGGATACGTTTGTCTAATTTCTAGACTAAGATCAACTTAACAGGATCATTTAGATCCAACAAGAGAGCATTTGGCCTCTTTTGTTTAGTTTAGGGACATTGCGGTCGATTAGTTTAAGGACAATACGGTCCAATGTTAGTTTAAGGACATCTCGGTCCAGGTTAAGGACATCGTAGTCCGTGGGTTTAAAGGGACCCCACAGTCCGAGGTTAGGGACATCGTAGTCCATGAGTTTAAGGACCCCACAATTCGGTTTAAAGACATCGTAGTCTATAAAGTTTAAGGACATCATAGTCCATGAGTTTAAGGACCCCACAGTCCGTAGTTTAAAGACATCGTAGTCTATGAAGTTTAAGGACATTGTAGTCCATGAGTTTAAGGACCCCACAGTCCGTAAAATGTGTGGTTGTCAGGACCCGTTATCTCTCTGAAGACGTTGAAGGATTACAACGACAAGTATCAGAGGAGTAATGAGATGTACCCTCAAACCGGTGTGAATTGGTCGGAAGATCTGTAATCTATTTTGGGACTAAGATCTATTAAATATTCGTGATCAGGTGGGCTCAATTAATACGAGTTGAGAACTTATGGCCAATCTTGGGCTAAATCCAATAAGATTAAAATGTTTAACATTTTATTATTTTAGGCTGTTGAGCCTTTATTAGGGCTTGGCCCTTTTAATAATGCTAAGCATTGGATCCTGACATTTTTTTGTCTTGTATTGAATGCATAGCATTCATCAGAACAATGTGTGTTTTAACAGCGCGCCACGTGGCGCTCCAGGCGCTTTGCGCCAATTAGAGAGCGCATTGCGCTTCTGCCATGTAGCGCACACGAAAAGGACACGTGTCGCGCTTGGCGCTAAGCGCCACATGATAGGCGCATTGCGCCAGTTTATGAGCGCATTGCGCTTTCAATTTATGAGCGGTTGCACTAGTTTAGTGACGCACAAGTGAGTGACACGTGGCGCGCTTGGTGCTGAGTGCCAGTACATGAGTGCAGTGTGTTGTTTCAGAAGCGCAAAGCGCAAGTTGCATACGTGGTTGACACGTGGCGTGCTTTGGCGCTGAGCGCCGGTCCAGAGAGCGCAAAAGCGCAGTTCAAGAGTGCAAGGCACTTTTCAATAGCGTAAAGTGCATTTGATCAAATTTATGATCTGTGAACAAATTTATATTCTTTTTAAAGGAGGCTTTTACCTCAAGATTCAAGAATAACAGTTCTTATTTTTGAAAGGGCTTTGCCTTTGTAGATCAATGATCTGTGAATGAAGTAAATATTTCTTTTGTTTCTATGATGAGATCTTTTGATCTCTTTTTATAAAAGACCTTGGTCTTTTGTAGATCTATGATCTTTTAAGAAGATAATTCTTCTGTTTTAATGAGATGATTTCATCTCTTTGTTCAAGAATCATTCTTTTTACCTTGAAGAAATGATCTTCTTTCAAGAGCTTGCTCTCTTTCTTTTGAGTTTTCTCAAATTTTGTAGGGGGGTTTCTCTATGTCAGACTTGAAGTCTTGGGGCCTTTATATAGGGAAAATTGATTTATTAAATCAGTTAAAGTGATCTTTCTCTAATTGATTTGGGGTTGTTTCCCCACCGTTGGATCTTTGATCTTAGGGCTTCTGTTTTACAGAAGGCAATCTTCTTGTTTTTAACAAGATCGGAAAAATATTTCCATAACAGAATTTTAATTCTAATTAATTAATGATTTATCATTATTATTAGATCTTTTGATCTAACGGTGGGGAATTTTTAATTCTAGCGCTGGCGCACCCGTGCTTTGCAAGTGGTGCGCTGCTCAGAGCGCAGCGCACTTTGCGCTAGCGCACCTACGTTTGACACGTGGCGCGCAACGCAGCTTGTGCTAGTGCACCCGTATTTGACACGTGGCGTGCAACGCGCTTAGCGCTAGCGCACTCATAGTTTGACACGTGGCGCGCAGCGCGTCTAGCGCTGAATCTGAAGCGTTGCTTTAATTTTTGAATTTTGAATTTTTAAAACAGAGCTTTGCTCTGATTAGGGGTGCGCTGCCTAGGGCGCAGCGCACCTGATGCTAGCGCATCTGTGGTTGACACGTGGCACGCAGCGCGCCTAGCGCTGAATCTGAAGCGTTGCTTCAATTTTTAAATTTTTGAATTTTAAAACAGAGCTTTGCTCTGATTGGGGGAAACATGTACATGAACAATGGAGTTACTATACCGGCTGCAACAAAGGGCAGAGCTGTGAGTACTGGTGGTGCGACGATACCCTCGCCCCCTCCTTCAATTTGCAAGGCTATAAGTAATGCAAAGAAGAATTAGCAATAACATGGCTGCCCGTTAAAGAAAAGAAAAGACGTCGGTTAGAAAAGATACTCACCAACACCAACGGGCGGACTAATCTCCGATTGGAAGGAGAAGTGCGGGTTCAGCACTTGATACAGATGATCAAAGAGAACTCCTGCAAGATTACGATGATACATGGTCAGTATACGAAAGATGTTGTCCCCGATTTAAATTGATCACGAACCCATACCTTCCAGCAGTTGAGAAGATATAAGAGGGGGCGAAGGGGCAACGACCGTCAGAGCGGCAACTGGTAGTGCTTTTTCAGGTGTCGCAACCTCAGCGCTCGCCACACCTACATTCGAAAGGAACAGAATGTCATCAGAAAGGATTGCAAAACGAAAAGAATGCAGAAACCCGAGACCTACCAGACAGGTCATCAGCCAGAACTGTGACGGGAGCATCGCCAAGCATCATGACTTTTTCGATCTCATTTGAGGGGATGGTTTCGCCGCCCGTAGCTTCCCCTGATTCCACAAGAGCCGTCGTGACACTCGCGATGCCAGGCAATGGCAGGGAACCGCAAGCAGAAAGAGCGGCAATGGGACCAGTCCCGGACTCCTGGGAAAGATTAACCACTTCGGGCTCAGTGGTTGCCGTCATCTCACCCGCCACCTCCTAACCAGGACTTGGCCCTGCAGGATAAGATGTGTGAGAATCTGAAGATTAAAACTTTGACAAAAGGACTCGGTGTTACGTTACCTTGGGCTGGCCTTTCAATTGCTTCCCGAGCCGCACGTGCCGCCCGTCTGTGAGCGGTAGACAGGGTGACCGGAGCACCCTATAAAGAAGCAGGGACAGGAAAAGCAGCACTCGAGCTGGCACCTGCAGCTAAGGCAGCTTTACGTTCTCTTACTGCACGCCTCCTGCGCTTCCTTTCGGCCTGGGCCATGAGAGCTGAGCTTCTTAAGACCTCCGACAAGGAGACGACATCGTCCGAGTCAGGAGCTAACTCTGGAGCCGTTGTGGCTTCCGTCATCGGTTGCTTAAGTGAAGCTTCTTTCGACAATACTGGCGGAACTGGGACTTCGGTAGCCGGCCTTGGAAGCGTCTCCGCACCGCCCTGCGAAGTCAGTACCGCACCTGGGATAACTTGAGTAGAGGTGGTCCCTGCAATAAGATGAAAAAGAGGGGTCAGATTACCCATAAGAAACGGGAATGGAGACGCGATGAACCGAAATGTACCGATGCCTAAGGATGCACGAAGCCTTTCCTCCTCCTCAAAAGTCTAAAGAGAAGCTGTGTGAGCTTTTCAGTGGAGATGCCTATTGAAGAAGAGGTATCAGTCAAGGCATGATAATAAAATACATAGCAGCAAAAAGATACGACTGAAGTTTACCTGACTGTGCAAGGATGACCAGTCCTGCTTTGTGGCTTGCTAATCGCTCGGAAGCTGCAATAGCATCCTCGAGGTCGGTATCATCCGGCGCCGTGAATAAGCCTTCTTTGGTCCCATATTCGCTCAGGCCCTCACTGTAAGGAGCATGAGGCTCCTGGTCGAGTACAACATTTGCAGAAAGAAACGACTTCTTCTTCTTCTTCTTCTGCGAGCGAGTACCGGCCGCCAGTAACATGAGCTTGTGTTTAGCGGGAAATTTCGGGCGGCGAGTCCCAATCTCCGCACCCAAACCGGACTTAGGAGACGCCACAGCTGGCCCTTCAACGGGAGCACGGGATATCGGTAGCTCAGTCATATCACGTGGCGCCACAACTAGAGCAGCTTCCCTAAAGGGAGGACGGACAATGGTCCGTTGCTTCAAAGGAATAGTGGGGTTACCAGTCGGGGCGGTGCCCTTGCGATCAAGCAGCAATCGCTTTTCTTCCCTAATGACGGTGCCCATCGAATGTTGATACCACGCCACATACACGTTCAGGGCTTTCGGAACGCAGCTCGGTTCACTAATGAAGAAGTTAGACCCTGTGTTTAGGCGCATAAAATGATGCAGCACGCTCCAGATACCCTCTTCGGTAGCAGCGAGTTCTGCCAAGAAAGCCTCAAGCGGGACACCCTGATTGTAGCTTAACTACTGGGCGAAATGATGCGGGTTGTATCTCATGAACAACGCCGCATCATTCTGCCTAAATACGAGAAAGCCCGGCCTGATGGAGTATAGATGAAAAATCTCTCGAGCTTTCAAGACAGAGGCCCCGTCTTTAAAAATGTCCTGCAATGGCAGCACCGTTTTCACGGATTCCTGGCCGACGGTCAAAATTTTATCGGTGAAGGACATACCATCTCCAACCATGCATGGACGAAGGAAAAAACCCCTAGCTTCGCGCGGTGTCGGATTTACGATGGATGCGTCGACTAACCGCATGATCCGAGGGAACTTACATTTGTCATAAAAGGAAGGCCTTCTGTGGATACCGAAGACGCCAAACACGTGCAACTCGAGCCACGAGGTGAAATAATGCATTGAGAAGTTGGCAGGCTGCACCCCTGGCTCAGTAGTATCCGCTGCCAAGCTGAGGCCGTGATACAAATGGGCTAACCCAGCGATCCCGACGGCCACTTGTATCCCAGCAACCATTCGGTGAGCTGGATAAAAAATGGACGGCCTCATATGGCGAGGGTGCATCGGAAGCGCAAACCAGCTCAGCCATAACCCGAGAAACCCCAAAAAGAACGTTTCTTCATCGATCCGAGGAGCTTCCAGCTCTGCAAAAGGGACGACCGGAGTGTCGGGGAGAAAGAAATTCTTCTGATCCGCCTCCGCCGTCGGCAGGTTGTCCAAACCTAAGCCAAAAGGATCGTCAAGTTTGGCGAACTTCGCGGCTTCCTTCGACGGTACTTCTGTACGGAGAAAACGAGCGATAAAATCGATGAAATTAACCCCGCGACCTCCGGATTCGAGAAAGTGGCTCTCATTTATATTCAACACCTTTATCAAACTTGGGAATTAGTGTTGAATAGCGTTCTCTGGGGTGAGACCCATTACCACTGATTTGGTGGCAAAAATATACTCATCCGGAGGAAGCAGCTCTTCATAATGTTCTCCCCTAACGGGTAAACCAGAGACCTCGGCAAATTCCTCTAAAGAAACAGAGACTTCTCGATCCAATAAGAGGAAGGTATGGGTCGGAATGTTCCACTGCTCCAAAAATGCCTTAACCCACCATGTAGGAGGTGTGGAATACTGGAACAAATAAGCATAGATCGCAGGGTACAATCTGAGCTTTAGCAGCTGTGACTTCTTCGCCGATAAGATGTATCGGGCCCATTGCAGGTATCCGGCCGGGTGATGAGGAGTTAGTCCTATGTTGTATGGCTGTCTCTAAGGGCGTGACTCGCCCTGACATATGTGCCGCCCTAGAGTGTCCAAATCCACCGGCGGCTGCACGGGTACTGTGGCCATAGAAAGCCGAAAAAGACCCTCTGAAGTCCAATTCACCTCCTCTACAGTATAGTTTATCTGGGGTGCATCTGCATAAAGGATCGCTGAAATAGGATTCGAAGGTGTCGCGCAAGAAAAACTCCGCCGACCCTTGATGATTTGGTTGTACCATGTTCCCCATAGGAGAAGATTCTTGTGCTCCGGGTCATGGTCTTTGATCAGCGCAAAAACCTCTCGGTCTACGGGCGCTTCGGGGAATCCGCCTTCCGAACGGGTGAACGGGAAGGAAGTGTCGAAAGACATAGTACCTGCAGGGAAAAGAACAAATTTTTAGCCGCCAATGCTACAATTTAAGTTCTGTCACTAGGTATTTTAAATCTGTACCACACTGCAATGCAGTAAAAAGGGACCAAAGGGGACCCACATAATCTAGATGATAGTTCATCATTAATAAAAACAGTCTCATCATTTGATGAGACATCATTAAATGAGGAAATCCTCAATTGATTCTCATTCCATGAGAACCTCTCGGGCAGAGAAGTAAATCTCCCATTGAGAGCAGTGCTCTGTGATAGAATGACACCTGTCAGATTCTAATGATGAAGGAATAAAATTCCTCAACAATCTTGCTCTGTAAAAATGATGGAATAACCCATCAAGAGAATTTAAATTAAAGTTTTAATGGAATAAAATTCCATGATCCTCAAGATCCATGAACAAACTCTTAAGAGTTCTTTATGAAAGATTAATAAATCTATATGATTTGAAAAGAGCAAAGCTCTGTTAATGGGTTGAGAAACCCTGAAAAGGATCTCTTAAGACCTAAGATCTAACAAGAGCAAAGCTCTGTTGAGAAACCCTACAAAGATTTTCTTGAAGATCTATGATCTAAAAGGAGCAAAGCTCCATTAATGGGTTAAGAAACCCCAAGAAAGATCTCTTTAAATCTATGATTTCAAGAGAGCAAAGCTCTGTTAATAAAACCCTAAAAAGAGTTTTCTTTAGATCGAAGATCTATGAAGAGCAAAACTCTGTTAATGGGTAAAACCCTAGATTATTAAAAGATCCTTTAAAAAGATTTAATCTTTACCTAAATTTTGACAGAGTTCTGTCCTTAAGAAAATTCTTAAGATGAAGAGCTTTGCTCTGAAGAAGAAATTGATTCTCAGAAAACAAGAAAGAAGATGAACAGAAATCATCTCAAGGGACAAGGGTCCTATTTATAGGCGCTGAGAGTCGTTTCAACTTCTGAGTTGATCTAAGGGAAGAGATGCTGCCACCGCTGCACTCACGTGTGGGCCACGTAAGCGCAACGGTGGGGGGGGGCATTTGTTTCCCCCAATCAGAGCAATGCTCTGTTCAAAATTTCAAATTTTGAAATGAAGCAGCGCTTCATAGCAGCGCCAGTGCTTAGAGAGTCAAAGACTCTGAGGCAGCGCTCATGTGTAAAGCACATAAGCGCTAGCGCTAAGAGCGCTGCACTCTAAGCAGCGCACTACGTGCAAAGCACGTAAGCGCTAGCGCTAAGAGAGCTTTAAGGTGCGCTAGCGCTAAGTGCGCTGCACTCTAAGCAGCGCACCACGTGCAAAGCACGGGTGCGCTAGCGCTAAGTGCGCTCCACTCTAAGCAGCGCACCACGTGCAAAGCACGGGTGCGCTAGCGCTGGAACTAAACGTTCCCAACCGTTGGATCAAAGATCCAACGAACATGATTAAAATCATCAATTGATCAGAATAAAATTCTGTTAAGGAAAAATTCCTAAAAATCTTTCCAAAAAAAAAGATTGTGCTTTGTAAATCGAAGCACCGTTGGATCAATGATACAAAGGTGATTAAAAATTACCAAAATACAGAATAAATTCTGTATGGAAAGATTTCCCAATATTGTTAAAAACAAGAAGATTGCCTTCTGTAAATCAGAAGCCCTTGGATCAAAAATCCAACGGTAGGAAAATCCCCAAATCAATTGGAGAAAAGATCTCCTTAACCGATTGAACAAATCAGCTCGCCCTATATAAAGGCCCCAAGACTTCAAGTCTCGGGGATAGAAAAAAAGATAGAAAAACATATAGAGGAACCCCCCACCCCACACACAAACTTTGAGAAATCTCAGAAAGAAGAGCTAAGCTCTCGATAGAAGAAGAAGATTTTCTTCAAGGTAAAAATAGACAGAAAGACGAAATCGTCTCATATAAAAAAAAGAATTCACTTCTTTCTCACAGATCATAGATCTATAAGACCAAGGTCTTTCACAACAGAGATTAAAGGATCCCATCATAAAATAATAAGAAGAATATAATTCTTCTCACAGATCATAAATCTATAAGACTAAGGTCTTTTATACAAAGAGATCATGAACATCTCATTATAAAAAGAAGGGGGAGAATAATTCAATTCTCTTAGGATCACAGATCCATAAAGGCAAAGCCTTTCACTAAAATAAGAGATTGAAATATCTCATACAAAATAAGAATTTTGTTCTTAGAATCTTGAGACAAAGTCTCTTCTAAACGAGAATTTATTTCTCAGATCATAAAATTGATCAGATTCGCTTCTGCGCTCTTTGACTGTCGCAAAGCGCCAAAAGCACCACGTGCTCCTCACGTGCGCGCCACTGAACAGATAGCGCTTTGCGCTCCATGGATTGGCGCTCAGCGCCGAGCGCACCACGTGCTCCTCACGTGTGCGCCACTGAAAAAATAGCGCTTTGCGCTCATAAACTGGCGCAATGCGCCCATTATTTGGCGCTTAGCGCCAAGCACGCCACGTTCTCCTCACGTGGGCACTACCCAGCAGAAGCGCTCTGCGCTCTTTGACTGGCGCAAAGCGCCAAGCGCGCCATGTTCTCCTTACGTGTGCGCTAAAAGAACATAAAGTGTTCTTTAAAATAAAGCTTTAGAGCTATGATGAATACTCAGCATTCAATAAAAGACAAAAATATTGCCAGAACTCAAATCAATGCCCAGCATTGTCAAATGTTTAACATTTGACTGAGTGGGCTGAGCCCAAGTTGGCCATAAACCCCCCATTCAGATTAACTGAGCCCATATGCTCATAAATCTAAGATCTTAGTCCCAATTGGACTATGGATCTTCCGACAAAAATTGGTTCAAGGGTACATCTCTTCACTCCTCTGATATTTGTCGTTGTAATCCTTCAACGTCTTCAGAGAGGTGACGGGTCCCGACAACCATACATTCCATAGACTATGACGTCTTTAAACTAGACCGTGGGGTCCTTAAACCCATGAACTATGATGTCCTTAACCTTGGACCGTGGGGTCCTTAAACCAATGGACTATGATGTCCTTAACCTTGGACTGTGGGGTCCTTAAGCCCATGGACTACGATGTTCTTAACCTTGGACCGTAACGTCCTTAAACTAATTATGGACCGCAATGTCCCTAAACTAAACAATAGAGCCCAAATGCTTCTTTGTTGGATCTAAACGATCCCGTTAAGTTGATCTTAGTCTAAAAATTAGACCAACATATCCTTAAAATACGTTTAAGTTGATCTTAGTCTCAAATGAGACTAACGTATCCTTAAACCAAAATCTAAGAAAATACGGATTTGGACTAATCCACGCCCTACGGGCTACAACATAAATTAGTCTCCGTATACAATCCATGGGCAACCAAAAACAAAACAAACACCCATGACATGAAGTGACGATTTGGAGAAGGAGAAAGTGGTTACCATGACGCGGTAGCATAATTAACTGCAGGGGCTTGCGCCTGCAGGGAAGAGCGTCCCCACAATCAAAAAACCCCTCAACGAGGGGGAATCTGACGAAGTCTGCTACATCGGCCGCATCCATTTAAACCTTCGATATACGGTGCCATAAATCAATTTGGCATCTTTGGAGAGGTGGACGGATAGCACCAATTAGCATCTGCCCCCAAAATTCAGGCCGGACGTCCCAACGTCCCGGTCACGTCTTTCGGCGGAGAACAGGTGATATGTCTCTAAGTGTTGGAGAATGGTGCGATTGTTGCAGCCAAGTCAGTTGGCAAATATCACTTTGTATTACCAAATGGTAAATACATTGATTCTGAACAAATGTTATTACATACTGAACCCGATATACAACATTACATCAGTTTCTTTATTAAGTTAAAGAAGGATATAATTTTGTATTGGAGGATAATGTTGTGAACATTTTCCTTAATCAAGAGTTTATTGTATCAAGCACGTTATGTAATTGCATATAAGTTCTAAATCAAACCATAATTCAAAGTATGTAGAACACACAAGAGGAGTAGTTCAGAAATGAACGAATTCTTCTTGTGGCATTTTAGACTAGGTTATATCTATGCGACACGACCAGCTAAGTTACATAAGGATGAATATGAGAATCTATTCGAATTTTCATCTTATGATACTTGCTAGTCTTGTCACAAAGGTAAAGCGACCAATACTCCATTTACTGGAAACAGAGAAAGAGTTACTGAACTCTTGGGACAGATACATGATGATGTATATGGTCCTATGTCTACAAATGCCAGGGTTGGTTCTTTGTACTTCATTACATTCATTGACGATCTCTCAAGATTCATACATGTGTTCCTATTAAAACACGAATCTGAAACTTTTGAGAAATTCAAGGAATATAAGCTTGAAGTTAAGAACCAGACGGGTAGAAGTATTAAAGTCCTTCGATATGATCGAGGAGGAGAATACTTGCGCATAGAGTTTCTGGATTTTCTAAAAAGAGAATGTGATTCTCTCTCAGCTTACTCCTTCGTGTACACCACAGCACAACGGTGTATCGGGGTGGAGGTATTGCACCCTATGAGATATGGTGTGCTCTATGATGAGTATTGCTGAGTTGCCTGTTTTCCTTTTGGGAGTTATGCACTTGAGAAGCTGCATACCTATTGAATGGGGTTCCAACCAAATCAGTGCCTACCACTCCATATGAGATATGGTATGGGAAGAGACCATCTCTTAAACGAGTTAAGATATGGAGTTGTCCGGGCTATGTTGAAAAGCAAAATCTGGACAAGCTTTGTTGGATATATGTATGCCCTAGAGGCCATTATATGATAGTGGATGTATCTGTACATGTATATATATATTCAGTGTACATTCTTGCTCAACATGATAGTATGCTATCTGGTTCTACTTTATCTGACATGTTGATTTGATCATGCTTTTATTCATTCATACATGCTGATAAAGCCCTGAGGATATCGGCTTGACTACAGTGATTATGATAGAGATCATACTAGTGGGACATCTGTAGTTTATAAGCATATCCTGAAATGTCCCTAGTCGGAGGTGTATCGAGACGGGGCATCGATATACCGGGGTAGACTAGCGTATATGATACTAGACCCATGTGATGGGCGATGGATGTTCCCACATTCATCGATGTTTGACATCAAGATCATATACGGGTGCTCAGTGGTGACTGGATACACTGGATGGACTCACCGAGAACTCCTATATGGAATTATATCTATCGTCGGATAGCAGTTCTCAGGTGACACTGGTACAGGTTAGTCTGTAGACCCGAGATCGTCATAGAGTCTTGTGTGCTCTCCCACTGTACTTTGATTACCACCCTACCACGGCTCTACTGAGTCGTGCAAACAGGTGGCCATTGGGTACAGTCCCGAGACACACGAAGGCGATGAGCGATAGGAGGGGTTTCGTCTCTCCCGGTATTGGGAGTTGATGCTGTGCTGTGCTCGACTGGTTATATCAATAAGTCCCTGGCCAGGGCTGCTGAGATTTACTGATACGTGTTATCAGTAGTTTCTCGATCTGTTATAGACCATTCACCGGCACGACTTATTGAGTTATTGGGGTCGACATGACCATCCCTAGACTCGATATGCAGCATATCTGACGAAGAGACCGGACTGTACGGTAGTGTTGCCGGTTGGCTCGACGGGAGTTGTAGCAGGTTCGCTTGTTTTCTTTTGATCGCTCAATACCCGGGTGGCCGTTACGTTTAGCTGACCGCTTGCGGCTTGGGGGTGCTTGATATGATCATCACCCACTGCCGGCGTATTGACGAGTCTTAGAGTCCCACAAAGGAGTTACCTAGTCCAGGCGAAACGTTGTGGTGCGCGTATGCGATATGCGCATGGACCCGATTAAAATGCGCGTATAGGATACCGTATATTGATCGGGCGGCTTGCTTTTGGTAGGGTCGTATGTGATATGGCCGGATTGATAAATCAAGTGTTGATTTATCATTTAACCATTAGTTTTCTCACTTAAAATCTTTTCTTGTATATGATGGATGTATGCATGCATGTATGTTTTCTTTCTTTTTAGTTTCATGCACATATGGATGTGCATACATACATACATACATACATACATCATCCTTCATGGTTGATTACACATTGAAAATGGTGGCAATATAAGACTCACACCATGGTTTAAATATATGGATTATTATTTAATTTTTGTTAAAACAAAAGAATAAAAGAAAAGGATAATTCTTGGTTAGTTTCTACACTCTTTCTTAACTTTACCATGCTCACCTACTTCTAACCATGGCTTAACCTTCTCTTTGTGTTTTAACTCAAATTAAATAATATCTTAAACATTTAACCATGATTTGAGATGAGAAGAAATAAATATATATACATATATTTTCATTTTCTTCTCATGAGTTATTCTTTTACTCTTGTTCAAAGAAAAGCCATCATCTTCTTCTTCCTTCCTCTTTTGCTCTCTAGACTTTTGTGGTGAGCAAAATACTTAACAAGATTGGATTTTGAAGTGAGAATAAGAACCACAACATCATTCTACACAAGTTTAGCCCACTTGTTTAGAGTGTTTGCTTCATTTCATTCTCTTGGAAAAGTGAAGTTGTTAGCTTGGACAAGGAGCTTCGGGTGGATCGTCGTGGACACAAGGAGACCTCAAGTGAACCCTCCTCTAACCCTCAAGTGGCCAAGAAGTATAGCATAGGGAGCTACAAAGGTTGTACTCTCAAAACCCTAGTCTTTGATACTTGTAATGTTTAGAAACCCTAATTTTCTAGGATAGATCCTTTGTATGCTTACTTAGCACCATAAAAATTTGATCTTTGTGACATGTGATGCTTCCAAACCTCTCATAGGGTGCTAGGTAAACCTAACATTGGTATCAGAGCTACTAGGCATTGGATGTCGACCTATGGGGGGTTCTCACTGTGTGACAGTGTGGCGAAGTATAGGCTCTTACCCCCAGGGTGTCCCGAGACCGGAAGGTGTTCCGGCGGGTTGTAGTCCTCGCAAGGGGGCATGCGTAAAAAGTAGCGGCTGAGGGACCCGTTGGTGCCACGGTGACCCTATTGGATGGGGTGGCTGCCTGACCAACATTGGTATCAGAGACGACCTAGAACATTAGGCGACACTTTTGCGAAGTAAAAACTCCGATCGAACCGAAATACGGAATTACGGGACACTCTCTGGACAATTTTTGAAAACTGATATTTTTCAGAATTAAAAATATGCAAAAAATTCAGCAGGTAAATATAAGTACAACTGTAAAATACGATACCATGAACAGTGTAATCCACCGCGGAACCGCGGCAATAGCCTGCTTGGGCCGCGGTTCCGCGGCCGTACTGAATCATCATGGTGTCGCTTTGGTACAGTAACTTTGTTATCTGCTTGTATATTTTTGGAGTATTTTTAATATGAATTTAGTGCTGTATATTCTGGAGATTGTTTTGAGTTCGTTGATTCGATCGGAATTTTAACTTATCTTTCCGGGTAAATTAGAAAGTATTGAATTGTTCGAACGAGTGTTGTTTGCTCACTTTTCACGGGGTTTAAATCTTTCGGATATATGTGCAAGTTTTGTGGTGGACCCTCTAGAAGACAACAAACCTTAACTCGATTATGTGACCGTCTTGAACTGCCCTTTGAACCTTAGGGTTTGGGGCAGTACGGCGTGCCACATTGAGGCGTTGGCTTGACCCTTCTACGGCTGGACCGCTACTACTGTGTTACACTCCGAATTTTTTGAATTCCGCTCAAGTGTTGAGCTTTAGGGAATTTTGGGTATTTGAACATTCGGTCGAAAACTTTAATACTGTCTATTTATCTGGAATGTGATACAATATGTGTAATTCATATAGTTTAGGCATGAAATACGAAGTATGTGATATTTCGCATTTATGATGTCTAAAAAGAATGTGGATTCCAAATATTGTAGTTTTACACTTTCTTTTCTGTGACCGTAAGTGTAGTATGTTCGATATCGCCGGTTTCGTTGCTATACATCAACGACAATTGGGGTACGCATACTTACTTACGTTGATGATATATGATATTATGTGTTGCTGAGATATGATGTGCAGGATTGTCGCGATCGAATAGCCGGTTTTTTTATGTGAGATGAGAGTTTTATATTTTCATTCATGCAAATTCAGATGTAATGTAATATTCTTTTATTTAGGGCACTTCTGGGTTGAGGTTGATGTCACCAGTGTTGTATATTATTTACTTTTCCGTATTAGGATAGACCCAAGGAGGGGAGCACAAGTGACCGGGTTCTGGGGTTCAGTGGGAGGCCATCTCGAGGAGTCGAGACCGGGTCTCCTAAACTCCAGGATTGGTAGGGTCGCTTGCCGCTCTCGTAGGGGTCTAGGGGTGTGGGCTTGGCTATTCATCGCGACTGTGGAATCCGTATTTTCTATTATTGGCTAAATACTAAATACGGACGTCCTAGTATATCCCACATTATATATATGTTTCTGCTGCCTGTGTTCTGTGATATCTGAGATGAATGATATATTATATATGAGATATATAGTAGACGTTGCTTATGTTTTTCACCCGCGCTAGTCCCGTCCCGCTATGCCGTTAGTTAAGTAACCTAACGGTGCATAATGGAACATTGTGGCGAATGCGGATGGCATAAGCGTACGTGTTATTTTCGTTTCTTTTCTGTGATTGGCTTAAGGACTTAAATGATGGGATTACATTAATATGATTAATGTAAAGAAAATAAACCTAAAAAGATGTTGTAGAATCGGATTTGAAAACCACCCGGCTCTTTATGAAAAAGCTGTATTTCAAAAACTGTGGAGCACAAGCCACTCCTTTTCGAAACCATTTGATTCTATGACGATATCAAGTTTAATGCGTTAAAGATTTTCTTAAAAATCATTCGCAACCCTCCGTCGTTTTAGGAAGTAGAGTACTTAGTATTCATGCTACGTTTGTTGACCTTAGCCAAGGCGTAGTGTACGGTAACTAAGTGATGTCTTCCTACAATGCATATGATGCAGATTAATTAGGACGGGTATATGACTTTGTTGACCTTAGCCAAGGGTCATGTAGACGGGTCTGATTAATCAAGAAATGACAGGCTGAACTTGACTAGTACTTGTGATTTGTTGACCATAGCCAAGGTTATACGTACTAGGGGTAAAAATCATATCGGGAATTTCAAGTGTTGAGATTTGCAATGAGATTGCATACCTTCCATATGATGGTTGGATCCCGATCCCACTGTGGGCAATAGTTGCTCCTAGGAGAGTTTTGCAGTTTACAATTAGCTAACTCATTAGGTGTCTAGAAAGGTGTTAACGGGGCTACGCCTCTGGGAAAACGAGGTTTACTTTAATTAGGTTTGTACGAAAGCACGGGGAACCTCCCTCAAGTACCGACACTGGCCTGGCTGAACGGTTAGCGAAGTTGTAGACTGTAATTAATCATGGCTAGTTTTCTTTTTAAGGTTTGAAAGAAAAACTTGATTAAAGCAGTGGGAGACATCGATTAGACAAGATAATAACCAATCTAATCTATGCAAGAGCTTTCGCTGAGTGTATTCTTTTCTCTCTCTTAATGGCAGATACCAATGACTGGACTCAAGCTTCTACTAGATAAAAACAAACTGAATAGGACCAATTATAAAGACTGGCTGAGGAATCTGAAAATAGCCTTGACTTATGATAAAGTATCATATGTCCTCACGGCTTCAGCCCCGCCCACCCCAGGTCCAAAATCCTCAGTTGCGGACATTGAAGTCCGCAAGACATGGGACGCTGACTGTGCCACGGCCAAATGCCTCGCGCTTGCATCGATGGACAATACACATCAAAAGCAGCACGAGAATATGGACATTCAAACCATATTCCTCCATACAAAGGAGTTGTATGGAGAGCAATCCCGCGTATTACGATACGAAGCATCAAAGAAATTGTTTCAGATGCGAATGGCCCCTGGCACACCAGTAGGAGACCATGTTCTGAAGATGATAGCTCTTATAGAAGAGCTTGAGGACCTAGGATGGACAATGGACAATGAACAATATACTGATATTATTCTGCAGTCCATCCCCTCCACCTTTGCTCAGTTCATAGTTAACTTCAACATGCACGGCATGCAGAAGGAGCTACCTGAACTCCTTAATATGTTAAGGAGTGCAGAGAGCACTATGAAATCAGTAAGAACTCCCGTTATGACTATTGGACAATCTTCCTCTTCTCGCCCAAAGGCTAAGGCCAAGGGAAAGAAAAAGAAGAAGCCCACCAATCCTAAGGGTGGAGTTAAAAAGGTGAAGGGAAAGGAAAAGTCCAAAGCTGGAGACTCGGGGAAAGGTGAATGTTTTCATTGCCACAAGACAGGACATTGGAAGCGCAACTGTACAGAGTACTTGAACCTCAAGAAGAAGCATGGGGATGCTTCCGCTTCAGGTGTGTTTGTGACAGAAAACTGTTTTTCAATAAACTCTGCTTCCTGGGTATTAGATACCGGTTCAGGTTCTCACATTTGCAATTCTATGCAGGGGCTGAGAAATAGCAAAGTTTTGAAGACAGGTGACCATACTCTCCGCGTTGGAAATGGTTCCAATATACATACAGTCGCAGTGGGAGAGTATCACTTGGGGTTGCCATCTGGGTGTATATTGGTTTTGAACCCATGTTATTTTGTACCAAGTATGCTATGTAATATAATATCTGTTTCTTTGTTAGACAATGAAGGATATAATTTTGTATTGCAGAACAATGTTATGAACATTCACCTAAATCAAATGTTGGTTGGGTATGGTACACTTAATAACGGGATATACGTCCTAAATCAACACACAGTTTTCAGTATACAACACACTAAGAAAAGAAAACTTTCAGAAATAAATGAAACTTTTCTTTGGCACTGTAGACTTGGTCATATTAAAGAAACAAGACTAAACAAGTTACACAAAGATGGATATTTAAACCCTTTTGAATATAAATCTTATGCGACTTGCCAGTCTTGTATCAAGGGTAAAATGACCAAAACTCCGTTTACCGGACACGGAGAAAGAGCTACCGAGCTCCTAGGACTCATACATAGTGATGTATGTGGTCCAATGTCTACACAGGCTAGAGGCGGTTTTTCATACTTCATTACGTTCACTGACGATTTCTCAAGATTCGGTCATGTATTTTTATTAAAGCACAAGTTCGAAGCTTTCGAGAAATTCATTGAATATAAACAAGAAGTAGAAAAACAAACCGGCTTGAGTATTAAGATACTTCGATCAGATCGAGGTGGGGAATACCTTAGTATAGAATTTCCAAACTTCCTAAAAGAGAATGGGATTCTCTCTCAGCTCACTCCTCCTTACACACCACAGCACAACGGTGTGTCTGGACGACGGAATAAGACCCTATTAGATATGGTCCGATCCATGATGAGTGATGCTGAGTTACCCGTCTCATTTTGGGGGCATGCATTGGAGACTGCAGCGTTTCTACTGAACAAGGTTCCAACCAAAACCTTGTCTACCACGCCATATGAGATATGGTATGGGAAGAGACCATCTCTTAAGAGAATTAAGATTTGGGGTTGCCCGGCCTATGTTAAAAAGCAGAATCCGGACAAACTCGAGACACGGTCGGTCATGTGTAACTTTGTGGGATATCCAAAGAACTCATATGGATATCTATTCTACCACAAGGTGGAACAAAACGTGTTTGTTTCTCAGCATGCCACATTCTTGGAAAAAGAGTTTTTCACAGATAAAGATGATGGCAATGTGGTGGATCTAGAAAATGTTCTAGAGACACAAACTACAAATGACGACTTGGTTGAACCGGCTGTTGAAATAGAAACTGAAGAACCTCAGCCACTCCGTAGGTCTGGTAGGACTTCTCGCCTACCGGAGAGGTACTACCGTTTCCTCATTGATGGTGATGGAGAAGACTGCATCATGGATGATGATGATCCTACCAGTTTTCAGCAAGCTATTACGAGTGGAGACTCTGTGAAGTGGCTGGATGCCATGAGATCCGAAATGGAGTCTATGTACACCAACAAAGTATGGACTTTGGACATTGTACTGTTGGAGATAGTGCCCTCAGAGTCAATTATTGGATCACAGGCACGTGATTGCAATGATTGTGGGAGGACCTATCCCGGTAGGACAGTCTTACTCGAGATGATAGTATGCTATCTGGTTTACCTTTATCATCGTGTACTGTTTTAAGTGACATGACACGTCACTATTACACGTTGATAGAGTCCCTAGGATTCTTGCTTGACCACCAGCAGTATGAGGGCGATCATATAAGTGGGAGCTGGGGGTCTATAAGCTTTTCCTTAAAAGGTCCCTAGTCGTGGGAGTTTCGAGACTGGGCATCGATACTCCATTAGTAGACTAGTGTATACAGTCGAGACCCCGACGAGGGGCGGTGGCCGGTCTCACAAGCCACTGGTGTCAGTTGGATCACCTAAGATGTATACAGGTGCTCATTGGGTTATGAGTACACCGGACAGGACTCGCCGGGAACATGCTAGTTGGTCATATACCAGACGTCAGATAGCAGTTCCCTGGTGACATGTGTGCAGGTTAGTTCATCGACCTGAGGATCGTCATTTGTCTCGTGTGAGTTCCCACTGTACTTTGATTACTACCCTACCACGGCTCAAAGGAGTCGTGCAAACAGGTTTTAGTTGGGTACAGTCCCGAGCCACATGGAGGCAGTGAGCGGATCTTCGGGGGTTTCGTCTCTCCCGGTATTGGGGGTGAGGTCGCGCTGTGTCTAGGAGAGCCATTACACAAAGACCTTGGCCAAGGCAGGAGATTTACTGGTAGGTATTCCAGTAGTATCTCAGGGTGTTCTGGGCTACACTCCGACACGACTTGTACCGCTTTTGGGGGTCTGACTTTTACCAACTCCCTAGGCCCGCCATGCGATACTCATAGACGAACGGACCGGACTGCACGGATATTGTCACTGACAGGCTCAGTTGGGTGTCGGGGTGAGCTTCCTCATCGACGTCCTTTTTAGTCAATAGCTGGTGGCCCGTCACGTATTGGCTTATACCTCTGACGTGCTAGTGGTTAAATCCACAGCCATAGTATTGACGAGTCTTTAGAGTCCACCACACTTTCAGTTACTCAAGCTTTCGGGCGAAACGCTGTAGAGGCCGTATGGAGATATGGCAGGGTTCGATCAGATACGTGCGGTATTGCACGGATTGTGATCGGACGGTTTTTTACTAGCCGGCTTTGGCTTAAGCCGGATCGTAGTATTTGATAGTGTAGTTTTGTCTCTTTGCATTTGTATTTCAGTCGGAATACAAATGCGGGTGTGTATGCACAGTATCGGGGTTTTCCTGTAATTTATTATGGGACCAGTTTTCTGGGATTGCCAGTTTGCATTCCGTTCCGGCCGGTTTTCTCTTTTTCCTTCCCGGTCGGACTTTTCGTTGGAGGGTGTTAATTGCAAGTTTGCAATTAACATTTTATGGAGGGGTTTTCTTGCAAATGTTTTCATTATCCATAATGGTGCATTTATGAGATGTGAGAGGGCGTGGGATTTTGATGTGATTTGGTATGGGCCGGCCACTGTGCTGGATTGTTGGTGATGGAGTGATTAATTTATTTTATAGGGGTTTGTGCTTTTAACATTTGTGCAGGGAGTTTGGGCCGGCCACTATTCCTGCCATGGGGAACAGGTTGTGTTTATTTGTGAGCATGGGGTTTAATTTGTGATATATAATTCATTCATATCATTTTGGTGGCCCCCCCCCTCCTTTTGTGTGCTGTGCAGGTTTTTGATTTCCTTTACATAGTTTTTATGTGTGCACTCTTCACACATATTAATTTCCAGAGAGCACAAAACTATTTTTTGGGGCTGATGGCTTTCTTTTGGCCGAGCTGATTTTCTTTTGCATGCTCCATTGTTTTTCTTGCAAGCATCCATGAAAACTCTTGTGCAAAATTCCTCCAAAATGGCAACTTCATAAAATCCCAAAGAGACAACTACTCTACACTATATTCTACAGCAAATCTTGGGCGCGTCGGCTAGCCAACTTCGCGCCCGAGTTGCCTCGGTATTGAGGTGGGAGCCCGTAAAAGTACCCGGCTTCGTGGTGCCCTTTCCGACGAAGAGGAGACGGACGGAGATCCCGCGAGGAGATCGGAGTGGAGATGAAGACCGGAGGACTTGGATCGCTCGGTATATCTCTTCCCTATCTTGTTACTTTGCTAGAACTAGTTTAATGGCCCGATCCGGGGTTTAGTGCGCGGTGGTGCCGGTTTGCAAAGTCCGCAAAGTTAAAGTTTATTACCGCTTCCGCATTCCGGCGTCGGATTGACGGCCGGGGCGCCGCCGTGCACTTACAGTGGTATCAGAGCCACGCCATTAACATAGTCTAGTTTTGTGTAATGTGTTTTTCCAGTTCCGATCGATCAAATGTCCCAAAACACGTATTTTCTTCACGACAGTTTTCTGTTGAATTTTTTTGGTCTCTAAAAATTTTTCAGGTTGTAGAAAACACATGTACTGGAAGTTCTAAGAGTAATGGCAAAATTCGACACAGTGATCTCTCTGCCAGAGCGCGGAAGAGCGGCCAAACCCCACTTGGGGCCGCGCTTCCGCCGCAGTCTGGAGAGGTCAATGGGTCAACTTTTTGTAGTGGGCTTCAGGGGAGAAAATAGGTATTTTGGAACATTAATATTGGGCCCAGAATTTCTGGATGTGCTACAGTATTGCTTGGGGGCCCATTTGTTAAAATTTGATTGATCGGATATTTTAAACACATTTTTCACAGTATTTACTTTATATCTGCGACCGTGAATGTCACTCGATCGGTAAATCCGGTCTAACTGCTATAGCCCGGTTAGACGGATTTGCGAACGTGACTTTCACGTTGATGTTCTATGTTTATGCTGTGTTGTTGCGGATCGGTCGTGGGGATAGCCTGGATGCAATGCTAGTACAGTGTTGGTGTATTATGTACATTTGATATTGCGGGGCGAGCGTCCGACTTGTGGACTGCCGTCACTGCCTGTTTGTATTATTCTTTTGGGGCACGACCTGGTTGCGGTCGATGTACCCGGTGTATGTATATTTTACTTTCTGTACTAGGATTACCCCGCGGTGGGGTGCACGGATAGCCGGGTTCTGGAGGGCAACAAGCCCGCATCTCATGGCATTGGGACGGAAGGGGCTTCACTCTGGGATTGGCGGGCTATTCGCCGCACTCGTAGGGGGTACAGGTTGACCCAGGAGGGGTGCCCAAGTTACCGGATTCCGTGAAGTGCTGGGTGGTCCATTCGCGGCGCTGAAAGGGGCTGCCTCGCTTCAGGTTTTGGCGGGTGACTTGCCGCGCCCGTAGGGGTCTAGGATTTCATTGCACAGGCTATCCACACGACCAGGGGAACGTCGGGTTTCAGTAGTGGCTCTATGAAACCCGGGGATCCCAGATATCTGTATATTTCTGTGATGCTGTACATTTCTGTGATGTTGCATTTTATTCACGCCTTGAGCGAAATACTATATATTGGTATATATATTAGTAGATGTTGTATATGTTTTACATCCGCGCTAGTCCAGTCCCCGCTCTGTCGTTAGTTAGCTAACCTAACGGGTAATGACGGGACCCAGTGGCGAATGCGGATGGCATATACGTACGTCAGTATATTTTCGTTCTTTTTGGTGTGATCAAATGATGGGACTGCATTGATTCGGATCAATGCAAGTTTAAAAACAAACCTATTCTGATGTTGTTGGAACACTTTTCAAAAAAGCTGTTATTGCAAGGACGTTCACTTTTGTTTTGCATCGTGGTATTCAGTTTGAATATCCTGCTCCTCAGTCGACGAGGCAAGGGCCGAGATCCCTTCACCGGGAGTGACCCCTTGGACAGAAGTTTGCGTCAGGGCATTAACTTCACTATAGCCGATTACTTTTGTTTTGCACCGTGGTATTCAGTTGGAATATCCTGCACCCCATTCTACGGGGAAAGAGCCGAGATCCCTTCACCGGGAGTGACCTCTTTAGCGAAGGTTTTCGTCACTATATTTTTAAAAGCTATCCGTTCCTTCGACGATATCAAGTTCTTTACGTTAAAGGTTTTCGCCAGAAACCATTCGTAGCCCTCCATCATTTCAGTTAAATATTCGGTAGTATTCAAGCTATGTATTTTGACCTCACGCCAAGGCATAGTGATTGGTAGCTGCCGGGTATTTATCTGTTGCATAGATAGATGCGTTGGTTTGGGACAGTCGTACTACTATTTTGGCCTACGTCAAGGGTATGTACGGGTGGATTCAAATTGACCTGGATAATGATGGGTAGAACTTGACATGTGACTTATGATATTTTGACCTCACGCCAAGGTCATAAGAGCATGGGGCAGAAATCACATCGGGAGTTTCAAAAGAACTGAAACTTGCCAGGTATGCGCATACCTTCTGGAGTGTGGTACCGTGAGCGGATTCCGTCACGTTATCATGCGATGAGAGTTGGATCCCGATTCCCACTGATGAGTTGGTTTACTCCTCGGGTGACCCCGACTAATTCTTCTTTCAGGTTTGGAGGAGAATTTGAGGTACAGTGGGAGGTTTCCAGATTAGATAAATTGGTGACCATTCTGATCTAGGTTAGAGTGCACGCTGAGTGTTTCTTTTCTCTCTCTCTTTGGCAGCGACTATTGACCCGACCCTAAGACTATGACTCAGAGACCAAGTTGACCGAACCTTCTTAACATTGGCTTTTGGATTATCAGAGTTGCAGACCTCATTGCCACTCCTACTTTTACCCTTTTCTCCAGGACACCCCGTATTACTGCGAACGTCCACTTCCATTGGACAAAACCATCGTATGGTTAGATACGAACTCGAAGGAATTTATTCGAGGATGGTTTCCGGTTCTGGAGAAAACGGATAGGACTATTCAGTTGTCTTTTCTTTTCACCCTCTCTCAAGTTACGAGTACTCCTTGGTTTAGGAGTAGTACACCTATTACGCAAATTGGATAGTCTTCTTCCAAACCATAGGCTGGTGCCGACCGGTAGGGAATGAAGAAAACCAGTTAGCCTAAACGGTGTACAGAAGGTATTAAAATTAAGACAAAGCAAGGGATTAGTAAGAGGGCAAAGTAAATTGCGACTGCTATTCACGACCAAACCAAGTATTTCTTCGCCAATCCTAAATCACCTTTGTATTTCTCCAGGACACTCCGTATCACTACGAAGATCCCATTTTATTGGATAATCCATCGTATGGTTATATACGAACTCGAAAGGAACTTGTTCCAGTTCGGGGATGGATCCTGGTTCAGGAGAAATAAGAATAAAGTACATTCAGGTGTCTTTTATCTTCACCTTCTCTCGCGTTGCGAGTGCTCCTAGGATTAGGACAGTACACCCTTTATGATTTTTGGATAGTCTTCTTCCAAACCATAGGCTGGTGCCGAACGGTAGGGAAGGAAGAAAACCAATTGGCTTAAAGGGGTGTACAGAAGGTAAAGACTAAAGACATATGAAGGGATTTGGAGAGGTGGCAAAGAACTATACGGTTACAGTCGTGAATCTGGAAGAGGCATTACTAGGAATACCGGGATACCCCATCGAAACATTTCAATGTTTCAGTCTCACTGTGTAATGTTAAAAGAAAACTGATTTCCCGATTAGATACTTACTCCAGGGTATGTATTTACCAGGTATGATTCTCACATCTGTATGGTTTTACAGATGATGAGTGGGAGTAAGTTATTGGGAATTAGGTGATCATCCTCATTATATCGGGATTCGTTGTAATCGGTAATATTTGAGGAGATCATCTGGGCTGTTTGCCGGTCGGCAAATATTTGGTTTTGAATATCCGTTGATGTGCACCAATTTCAAATTGATATATCTGTACGTCTATTTTCATAGAGTGAGATATACCTTTTGATATTATGTCGATGACATTTGCCTATATCAGTGGATGGTTAGGTAAGGAGCATTGAACAGCGGTGTAATTCTTCTTAACCAAAAGTACAGTTTTCAACCTACGACACACAGTGAATGAGTTATCTGACTCAAGGGACTTATACAGAGTATTGTATGTTGTCCAGGGTCCATCAGGACAGAGGGGTTGGTCCTCGTACTGTATTCTGCTTACTTATGACTTCTCTAGTTCTTAGACAGGTGTTTCGTACAAACACAGGGTCTAAGTTTTGAGGAGTTATAGGTATTTGAATAAAGTAGAGAACCAGGTATAGCAAGTATCGGGATTCTTCAAAGTGATCGAAGATGTAGATACTTGTGTATGGTATTCAGTTGATAGTAATGATAAAGAGAAATTGCTTCTCCTTCGGGTTACTCATAATTGGAAGTATTCCTAAGTTGAGTAACGCTGATTGGCCTCTCTCCATTTAGTTGACATGCACTGGAGACAGCTGCGTGATTTGAATCTGGTTCAATTAAATCAGTGCCTCTGGTTCTATATTGGATATAGAACAGTTCATATCTTAACGTTGTTAAGGTACGGGGAGTTGTCTGGCTTATGATTAAAACCAGACTCTGGATAACTCAAGGCACGTTTCTGTAATGGCTGTTTGTGGGTTGACCCAGGCTATGACGAGGGTTGATTTTCTACCATCTAGACTCGCCACAGTTTTACTAAAAATGGATTTTTTCAAAAACAGCAGTGGGAGTATGGTAGAACTGGAAGTGATTCCAGAACCGCAAACGATTACTGAAGATTTGATAAGGAACCTAAAGATTCAATCTGATTTGACATTCCATTGGCCACTCCGCTAATAAGGTGGGTAACTTCAGGCACCCGAGAGGTACTTCGGTAGCCTCAAGGACGGTGACAGGGAAGTTCTTGTTTACCCACACTTGCCATTGTTGTTGTTCCAGGCTGCGAGACCCGGCATGAGGATGAGTATAGCGTCGTTCTAAACTAGCTTTAGAAGTGCACGTCTGTATGACTCTGCCAGAGGGTTGTCGTAGTCAGTGGGAGCAGCGGAAGCATTGGTGGACATCAGGCTTATTTCTATTTATAGACTAAAGCAGATGTAGCGGAGATAGATCATCCATTTCTGATGTGACAGTCATAGGTTTGACGTCATCAGAATAGGGGATGGATCTGTTGAGAAGGTAGTAGGAAGTGATATTCCTATACTACGATCGGTTAGACTTTGGTCGTCACACAGTGGTTTCTCCACACAGGACTTGGATATATATCAGACATTCTGGTTACTAGATCTATGGTTTTAGATCTAGATTTGGGTGGTTTCCTAATCTGGGTACCTTGACAGCATTCTATGAGTATTTAGAATGGACGACTCCTGGCATGGTGGTGTACCTGCAGGTAATGGAGTCACCCTCTCTAAAGGTGTCTTACAGACTAAAGGGGAGAGGGATATTCATGATTGGCAGATCATTTGCTTAGGCTATTTAGTCAATCATGAGATGTCAAGTACCACACCAGATGTTGTTCTTGCACTACATGCAATAAGTTAATATTGATCCAATCCTGGAGAAACAGTCGGAGGCAGTTTTAGAACATAAGTGGCTGTTCTAGGGATATGATAACGAAAGCCCCATTCGGGAAACAGTTATCATTCCAGGCTTCCAAGGTGACCTGGACGACAAGGAGGTTGTCAGAGTTATAGTTTTCCTTCAGACGAGGGGCAGTATTTTGGACAGCTGATCCAAGGCAATACTGAGGGTGGCATGGCGCAGGATACTGATTAAGTTCAGTTGAAGATACAGTCTAAGAAGTTTGGATTTGGAGTTCATTTATGAGCTACGTCCCATCAGACATCCAGACATTCTAAGGCAGGTATTGCTCATTTCGGGAGATGGCTTTATCCGCGAACTTGAGATATAGAGAGACATAGAAAGAAACTTCTAGGCGGATCCACTCACTGAGGCTATTCCTCGACCGCAATAGTTTCACAAACGGGATTTGTGAGACTGACTAGTAGAGGAGTTGGGTGTTCGGTATCACACGGGCTGTGAGTATGCGACATCGCAATAATTAGCCTTGAGTGCAAGTGGGAGATTGTTGGAGATAGTGCCCTCAGAGTCAATTATTGGATCACAGGCACGTGATTGCAATGATTGTGGGAGGACCTATCCCGGTAGGACAGTCTTACTCGAGATGATAGTATGCTATCTGGTTTACCTTTATCATCGTGTACTGTTTTAAGTGACATGACACGTCACTATTACACGTTGATAGAGTCCCTAGGATTCTTGCTTGACCACCAGCAGTATGAGGGCGATCATATAAGTGGGAGCTGGGGGTCTATAAGCTTTTCCTTAAAAGGTCCCTAGTCGTGGGAGTTTCGAGACTGGGCATCGATACTCCATTAGTAGACTAGTGTATACAGTCGAGACCCCAACGAGGGGCGGTGGCCGGTCTCACAAGCCACTGGTGTCAGTTGGATCACCTAAGATGTATACAGGTGCTCATTGGGTTATGAGTACACCGGACAGGACTCGCCGGGAACATGCTAGTTGGTCATATACCAGACGTCAGATAGCAGTTCCCTGGTGACATGTGTGCAGGTTAGTTCATCGACCTGAGGATCGTCATTTGTCTCGTGTGAGTTCCCACTGTACTTTGATTACTACCCTACCACGGCTCAAAGGAGTCGTGCAAACAGGTTTTAGTTGGGTACAGTCCCGAGCCACATGGAGGCAGTGAGCGGATCTTCGGGGGTTTCGTCTCTCCCGGTATTGGGGGTGAGGTCGCGCTGTGTCTAGGAGAGCCATTACACAAAGACCTTGGCCAAGGCAGGAGATTTACTGGTAGGTATTCCAGTAGTATCTCAGGGTGTTCTGGGCTACACTCCGACACGACTTGTACCGCTTTTGGGGGTCTGACTTTTACCAACTCCCTAGGCCCGCCATGCGATACTCATAGACGAACGGACCGGACTGCACGGATATTGTCACTGACAGGCTCAGTTGGGTGTCGGGGTGAGCTTCCTCATCGACGTCCTTTTTAGTCAATAGCTGGTGGCCCGTCACGTATTGGCTTATACCTCTGACGTGCTAGTGGTTAAATCCACAGCCATAGTATTGACGAGTCTTTAGAGTCCACCACACTTTCAGTTACTCAAGCTTTCGGGCGAAACGCTGTAGAGGCCGTATGGAGATATGGCAGGGTTCGATCAGATACGTGCGGTATTGCACGGATTGTGATCGGACGATTTTTTACTAGCCGGCTTTGGCTTAAGCCGGATCGTAGTATTTGATAGTGTAGTTTTGTCTCTTTGCATTTGTATTTCAGTCGGAATACAAATGCGGGTGTGTATGCACAGTATCGGGGTTTTCCTGTAATTTATTATGGGACCAGTTTTCTGGGATTGCCAGTTTGCATTCCGTTCCGGCCGGTTTTCTCTTTTTCCTTCCCGGTCGGACTTTTCGTTGGAGGGTGTTAATTGCAAGTTTGCAATTAACATTTTATGGAGGGGTTTTCTTGCAAATGTTTTCATTATCCATAATGGTGCATTTATGAGATGTGAGAGGGCGTGGGATTTTGATGTGATTTGGTATGGGCCGGCCACTGTGCTGGATTGTTGGTGATGGAGTGATTAATTTATTTTATAGGGGTTTGTGCTTTTAACATTTGTGCAGGGAGTTTGGGCCGGCCACTATTCCTGCCATGGGGAACAGGTTGTGTTTATTTGTGAGCATGGGGTTTAATTTGTGATATATAATTCATTCATATCATTTTGGTGGCCCCCCCCTCCTTTTGTGTGCTGTGCAGGTTTTTGATTTCCTTTACATAGTTTTTATGTGTGCACTCTTCACACATATTAATTTCCAGAGAGCACAAAACTATTTTTTGGGGCTGATGGCTTTCTTTTGGCCGAGCTGATTTTCTTTTGCATGCTCCATTGTTTTTCTTGCAAGCATCCATGAAAACTCTTGTGCAAAATTCCTCCAAAATGGCAACTTCATAAAATCCCAAAGAGACAACTACTCTACACTATATTCTACAGCAAATCTTGGGCGCGTCGGCTAGCCAACTTCGCGCCCGAGTTGCCTCGGTATTGAGGTGGGAGCCCGTAAAAGTACCCGGCTTCGTGGTGCCCTTTCCGACGAAGAGGAGACGGACGGAGATCCCGCGAGGAGATCGGAGTGGAGATGAAGACCGGAGGACTTGGATCGCTCGGTATATCTCTTCCCTATCTTGTTACTTTGCTAGAACTAGTTTAATGGCCCGATCCGGGGTTTAGTGCGCGGTGGTGCCGGTTTGCAAAGTCCGCAAAGTTAAAGTTTATTACCGCTTCCGCATTCCGGCGTCGGATTGACGGCCGGGGCGCCGCCGTGCACTTACATGTACCCCCTGGGGTAAAACCTGTGGGATGCAAATGGATCTTTAAAAGAAAGATTGGTGTAGATGGCCAGGTAGAGACCTATAAGGCAAGACTTGTGGCGAAAGGATTTCGTCAATGACCAGGTTTGGACTATGACGAAACTTTTTCGCCCGTAGCCATGCTTAAATCCATTCGGATCCTACTTGCTATTGCTGCTCACTACGACTATGAAATCTGGCAGATGGACGTTAAAACAACATTTCTAAATGGAGATTTAGAAGAATGCGTTTATATGGATCAGCTAGAGGGCTTCATTGACAGTGGGAGCAGCGGGAAAGCATGTAGATTGCTTAAATCCATATATGGGTTAAAGCAGGCATCTCGGAGTTGGAACATCTGTTTCGATGATGTTATCAAAGAGTTTGATTTCATCAAAAATCCAGATGAACCTTGTGTTTATAAGAAGGTTGTAGGAAGAGCTGTCACATTCCTCGTATTGTACGTGGATGACATTCTTCTGATAGTATGATATTCTTATGCTACAGTCGGTCAAATCTTTCTTATCACTAAGGTTCTCCATGAAGGACCTGGGTGATGACACATACATCCTGGGCATAAGGATCTATAGGGATAGATCCAAAAAGTTATTGGGATTGTCCCAAACCAAGTACATCAACACCATCCTAAAAAGGTTTAGTATGGAAGACTCCAAGCGGGGTGCCTTACCCGCTTGCCATGGAGTCACTCTCTCCAAGGATTCTTGTCCAAAGACCGATGAAGAGAGAGCTCGCATGAGCATTATACCCTATGCTTCGGCAGTAGGATCTATAATGTATGCGATGTTATGTACACGCCCAGATGTAGCTTATGCACTTAGTGTTGTAAGCAGGTATCAATCCAACCCAGGGGAGAATCACTAGACAGCTGTGAAGAACATTCTTAAGTACTTGTGAAGGACTAAAGAATTGTTCTTGGTGTATGGTAATGCAGATCTCCAAATGGAGGCCTTTACCGATTCGAGCTTCCAGAGCGATAAGGACGACAGCAAATCTATCTCAGGGTTTGTATTTACCCTCAATGGAGGGGCGGTAAGTTGGAAGAGTTCCAAACAGGATACCGTTGCAGACTCTACGATGGAAGCTGAGTACATTGCTGCGAATGATGCCGCCAAGGAAGCCGTCTGGATGAAGAAGTTCGTCTCGGAGCTAGGAGTAGTTCCAACCATTATTGATCCAATACCCTTGTATTGTGATAATAATGGGGCTATGGCATTAGCCAAGGAGCCCAGGTCCCATCAGCGGTCCAGACACATCCTGAGGCGCTTTCATTTGATCCGGGAGATTGTAGATCACCGCGAGATCGAGATTAAGAGAGTAGACACAAAGAATAACGCCGCAGATCCACTCACCAAGGCCCTTCATCAGCCGCAGCATGAGCGACTTTTTGAGATGTTGGGTATGAGATACGCCAATAACTGGCCTTAGTGCAAGTGGGAGATTGTTGGATATATGTATGCCCTAGAGGCCATTATATGATAGTGGATGTATCTGTACATGTATATATATATATTCAGTGTACATTCTTGCTCGACATGATAGTATGCTATCTGGTTCTACTTTATCTGACATGTTGATTTGATCATGCTTTTATTCATTCATACATGCTGATAAAGCCCTGAGGATATCGGCTTGACTACAGTGATTATGATAGAGATCATACTAGTGGGACATCTGTAGTTTATAAGCATATCCTGAAATGTCCCTAGTCGGAGGTGTATCGAGACGGGGCATCGATATACCAGGGTAGACTAGCGTATATGATACTAGACCCATGTGATGGGCGATGGATGTTCCCACATTCATCGATGTTTGACATCAAGATCATATACGGGTGCTCAGTGGTGACTGGGTACACTGTACGGACTCACCGAGAACTCCTATATGGAATTATATCTATCGTCGGATAGCAGTTCTCAGGTGACACTGGTACAAGTTAGTCTGTAGACCCGAGATCGTCATAGAGTCTTGTGTGCTGTCCCACTGTACTTTGATTACCACCCTACCATGGCTCTACTGAGTCGTGCAAACAGGTGGCCGTTGGGTACAGTCCCGAGACACACGAAGGCGATGAGCAATAGGAGGGGTTTCGTCTCTCCCGGTATTGGGAGTTGATGATGTGCTGTGCTCGGCTGGTTATATCAGTAGGTCCCTGGCCAGGGCTGCTGAGATTTACTGATAAGTGTTATCAGTAGTTTCTCGATCTGTTATAAACCATTCACCGGCATGACTTATTGAGTTATTGGGGTCGACGTGACCATCCCTAGACTCAATATGCAGCATATCTGACGAAGAGACCGGACTGTACGGTAGTGTTGCCGGTTGGCTCGACGGGAGTTGTAGCAGGTTCGCTTGTTTTCTTCTGATCGCTCAATACCCGGGTGGCCGTTACGTTTAGCTGACCGCTTACGGCTTGGGGGTGCTTGATATGATCATCACCCACTGCCGGCGTATTGACGAGTCTTAGAGTCCCACAAAGGAGTTACCTAGTCCAGGCGAAACGTTGTGGTGCGCGTATGCGATATGCGCATGGACCCGATTAAAATGCGCGTATAGGATACCGTATATTGATCGGGCGGCTTGCTTTTGGTAGGGTTGTATGTGATATGGCCGGATTGATAAATCAAGTGTTGATTTACCATTTAACCATTAGTTTTCTCACTTAAAATCTTTTCTTGTATATGATGGATGTATGCATGCATGTATGTTTTCTTTCTTTTTAGTTTCATGCACATATGGATGTGCATACATACATACATACATACATCATCCTTCATGGTTGATTACACATTGAAAATGGTGGCAATATAAGACTCACACCATGGTTTAAATATATGGATTATTATTTAATTTTTGTTAAATCAAAAGAATAAAAGAAAAGGATAATTCTTGGTTAGTTTCTACACTCTTCCTTAACTTTACCATGCTCACCTACTTCTAACCATGGGTTAACCTTCTCTTTGTGTTTTAACTCAAATTAAATAATATCTTAAACATTTAACCATGGTTTGAGATGAGAAGAAATAAATATATATACATATATTTTCATTTTCTTCTCATGAGTTATTCTTTTACTCTTGTTCAAAGAAAAGCCATCATCTTCTTCTTCCTTCTTCTTTTGCTCTCTAGACTTTTGTGGTGAGCAAAATACTTAACAAGATTGGATTTTGAAGTGAGAATAAGAACCACAACATCATTCTACACAAGTTTAGCCCACTTGTTTAGAGTGTTTGCTTCATTTCATTCTCTTGGAAAAATGAAGTTGTTAGCTTGGACAAGGAGCTTCGGGTGGATCATCGTGGATACAAGGAGACCTCAAGCGAACCCTTCTTTAACCTTCAAGTGGCCAAGAAGTCTTGCATAGGGAGCTACAAAGGTTGTACTCTCAAAACCCTAGTCTTTGCTACTTGTAATGTTTAGAAACCCTAATTTTCTAGGATAGATCCTTTGTGTGCTTACTTAGCACCATAAAAATTTGATCTTTGTGACATGTGATGCTTCCAAACCTCTCATAGGGTGCTAGGTAAACCTAACAAGCTTGAGGCAAGGTCGGTTCTGCAAGTTTGTTGGATATCCCAAACATTTGCAAAGGAATATCTTCTACCACACTGAGGAGCAAAAGGCGTTTTGTTTCTCAGCATGCCACCTTTTTAGAAAAGGAATTTCTTATGAAGAAATTTGTGGTCATGAGGTAAAACTGGAAGGAGTTCCAACTAGGCAAACTAACAGCTGATGATTTGGTGAAACCAAAGGATTCAATAGTCTCCAACGAATCTCAGCCTCTCCGCGAATCTGGTAGGGTTCCTCATCCACCTGAGAGATACTACGGTTTTCTCAGTGATGATGGGAGTGAGGGTTGCATCATGGTAGATGATGACCCAACTAGGTTCAGGCAGGCCATTACGAGTAGGGACTCAGTGAAATGGCTGGATGCTATGCGATCAAAGATGGAATCTATGTACACCAACAAAGTATGACTTTGAATGTTGCACCTGAAGGGGTAAAACCCATCGGGAGCAAGTGGATCTTGAGAAGATTCTTGGTGTAGATGGAAAAGTTGAGACTTTCAAAACTAGATTTGTAGTAAAAAGTTCTCGTCATGCAACCAAGTGTGGTTTATGATGAAACCTTTTCTCCAGTGGCTATACTTAAGTCCATCAGGATTAAAGCACGCATCACGGAATTGGAACATCTGTTTTGATATGGCAGTCAAAGAGTTTGAATTCATTAAAAAGGTAGATGAACCTTGTAAATACAAGAAGGTTGTAGAGAGTAAGGTTGTCTTCCACGTATTGTACATAGATGACATACTCTTGATAGGAAATAGTTTCCTATGCTACACTCGGTCAAACTCCTCTTATCACGAGGATTCTCCATGGAAGATCTGGATGATACCTACTACATCTTGTAGATTATGATCTATGGTGATAGATCTAAGTGGATGTTGGGAGTGTCCCAAATCCAAGTACATTAACACCGTACTAAAGGGGTTTAGTATGGAAGATTCTAAGTATGGTGGTTCGCCCACTTACTCAGGAATCACTCTCTCCAAAAAGATGTCGTCCATGACTGATTTGGAGAGAGCTCGCGTGCAAGGGATATCCTATGCTTCGGCAGTAGGCTCTATCATGTATGTGATGTTATGCCAGACCAGATGTAGCTGACTCACTAGGTGTAGTGATCAAGAATCAATCGGATCTTAGGAGAATCACTGGACAGCTGCGTAGGACATTCTTAAGTATTTGAGAAGCACTAAAGAAATGTTCTTGGTGTTTGGTAACGGTGAACTCCAATAGGAGTCCTTTACCAACTCCAGCTCCCAGAGTGGTAAGGACAACTGAAAGTAAGTCTCGGGCTTTGTCTTTACCCTCAGTGGAAGGACGGTATGTTGGAAGAGTTCCAAGCTAGATACCATGGCAAACTAGACGATAAAGGCTGAATACATCGCTACCAATGATTCTACCAAAGTGGATGTCTGGATAATTCTTTTTTATGAGATGAACATGGTTCCTACCATTGAGAGTCCAATAACTGTTATTATGACAATAATGGAGTTGTGGCTTTGGCCTAGGAACGCCAGTCCCATCAGCGATTCAGACATATTCTGAGGACAATATCACCTGATCAGGGAGATGGTTGATCTCTAAGGGATCGAGGTATGGAGAGTTGAAACGAAGGATAACACGGCGGATCCACTCACAGAGGCCTTTCCCTAGAGATACTTTTATGGGGCGTTGAGTATGAGATACTACAACTAATGGCCTTAGTGCAAGTGGGAGATTGTTAGTTATATGTATGCCCTAGAGGCTATTATTATACATGTGATGTATATTATAGTGGATGCTTAGAAATATATAGGGAGGACTTTCTTGCTCGACATGATAGTATAATATCTGGTTGCTCTTTATCTTAACATGTACACTTATTGTCTCTCTATTACATGTTGATAAAGCCCTTAGGATGAGTAGACTACCAGGATTATGATGCCGATCATACTAGTAGGGCAGAGGTAGTCGGTAAGTACATCCTTCAATTGTTCCTAGTCATAGGAGTATCGAGACGGGGTATCGATATTCCAGAGTAGACTAGCGTATACGCTTCTTGACCCATATGATGGGCGATGGATGATCCTATATCCATTGGTGTTTGACATCAGAGATGGTATACCGGTGCTCAGTGGAGACTGGGTACATTGGACGGACTTGCCGAGAACTCCTAGATGGTATTATACCTATCGTTTGATAGCAGTTCTGTGGTGACACTGGTACAGGTTAGTCTGTAGACCCGAGATCGTCATAGAGTCTTGTGTGATTCCCACTGTGCTTTGATTTCCACCTTACCACATTCAAGAGAGCGTGCAAAACGGTGGTTTTTGGGTACATTCCTGAGTCACATGGAGGCAATGAGCTATAGGAGAGGATTTCGTCTCTCCCGGTATTGGGGGTTGATGTTGCGCTATACTCGATTGGCCATAACAGGAAATCCCTGGCCAGGGTTGCTGAGATTTACTGGTAAGTGTTATCAGTAGTTTCTCAAACCGTTATGGGCCTCACATCGGCATGACTTATCAGGCTATTAGGGTCTGACGATTACCACCCTCAGACTGTGATATGCGACATATCTGACGAAAAGACCGGACTGTACGGTAGTGTTACTTATTGGATTCACAGGAGTATGAGCATGCTTTCTTGTTGATTTTCTGATCGCTCAACACCTGGGTGACCGTTACGTTTAGCAGACTGCTAACGGCTTATGAGTGACTGATATGATCACTACCTACTGCTGGCGTATTGACGAGTCTTCAGAGTCCTACACAGAGGTTTCCTGGCTCAGGCGAAACGAAGAAGGAGAACATATGTGATATGTGCGGGACCGAGATTAATACGTGTATGTGATACCGTATTCTATTCTCGCGATATGTGATATCGGTCGATTATATGTGATATAGCCAGGCTGTCGAATCAAGTGTTGATTCGATAAGTTGATACATATGATATTAGTCGGTTATATGTGATATAGCCGGATTATTAAATCAAGTGTTGATTTAATAATTTAATGTATAATTATATATTTGATATGTTGATTTATATTAAATAATATTAGCTCACTTAAGCATTTCTTTTTCTCACCTGTGTACACTTAGTATATATGTGATATATATTAATGTACATTCTTTTGTGTCATGCTAGATGATACATGAGACATGGGTGTATAAGACTCACACCATGATTAACATAATGAAGGGTTTTATTTATTTAAAGTAAATCAAAATTAAATGGAAATTAGTCACATGGTTAGAAGCTTGGAGAAGCTTGTAGTGACCATTGACTTAGTCCACTAATTTTGTTTTACTTGAGATATTTGTTAACACAGCCATTAAGATTAGCCATAGTTTAGTCTCTACATGAGTTAGTATATGATATTAACTCACCCATGGTTCCCATTCTACCCTTGACTTTTTCCATGGTTGTTTTTCTTCATCTCCTTCCTCAAGCTCTTTAGCTTTTTGGGAGGTGAAGAAAATGAGTGAGAAAAATATTTCTAATGTGAGCAAAATTCCTACTTCATCGTCCTCTACTAGATTAGCCATTTAGTTTAGGGTGTTTTGCTTCACTAATTCCATATTAGTGAAGATGTGGCTTTAGTTGGTGTCTCCTCGACGTAGATCATCTTCGGCCTCGAAGACTTCAAGCAAGCTTGTTATTTTCATCTTGTGGAGCCTTTTTAGAGTCCGGGAGTTCACTGCTTGGAGCGAAGGGACTACTACACGGAGCTATTGAAGTGAAAGACCGGTCTACAAAGGTTGTATTCCTTATTCACTTAGATGTAAAGATGTTTACATTCTTATTCGTCTAATTCTCTAGTTATGTTTCTAGGTTAGGGTTCTTTAACGCCCCCATTTTTTTAAAAATGGCATGGATGATGCCTCCCAAAACCCAGCGGCGACACGAAGGAACCCTGCACTCAGGTTGTCAGGGCGACACATATAGCAATAAATATATATGATGGGTATAATTCTATTAAACATGAAAGGTGCAACAGAATCCTGAACATAAGAATAATGAACATCACTTGAATACGAACAGTGCGATATAAGTATCATGTCAATAAACTATGCAATGTGTATGTCATTACTTATCAGTCACTAAGTCAATGAAATCAATTGGTGGAAAGGATGGTCGTGTTTAACAAGGGTCTCGTGCATTCCCGAGACTACGGTCCACTGTTGCCCGGGTCATAAGCCTGCAGCCGTGCCGCTGAATATATGTGTGTATGTGTGTGTGTGTGTGTGTGTATTACTAATATCGAATGATTATTCTCTAAATCACTGTACCTCGTTAAATACGAGTTCAATTCCACCTTGATTTCCCTCATTCCCCAGGTTATAATTGTAGAGTGTTTTTCGTCACCCTATTGAGATGGGAATACGCGCGTGCTTGTCAAGCGCATTACAGATTCCCCCTGCCTAGGATAGGCTGGGGTTTATTGATTGTGTGGATCCGAATCTCCGACAGTCACAAACTAAGCTGCCGTTAATTTCCCCCCGCCTTTGGAGTGAGAGAACCTCTGATTGACGGGTCAAACAGGTCATGCGAACTCAATATGCAGTGTTGTGTTTTGAAGGGGTTTTGGATATATCGGAGGACCCGCAGAGTTTTTACGGGGGTCCCGTTACTCGGATAGCGGGCTGGGGGTCAAGGGGGCTAGCAGAGTAGCAACCCCCTTGTGGGGTACGGGGCAGCGCCCTGTTAGAAAAATTTTCTTAACGGGGATGTATTTTGAGTGTGGGATAGTATAGAAAAAAGTAGGGTGGGGAGCGTCTTAAAGACGCTAGGGAGCTTGGGCGCCGGGCGTTTGAGCGCTGGCGCTAGCGCCTCACGTGCCCGGCATGGGGGCGCTGGGTGCGAGCGTCTCACATGCCCGGCACATGGATGCTGGGTGCTTGGGCACCGGCGGAAAGAAGGGGGCTTTTAGCCCCAGAAAAATAGGAGTTAAACTCCGAAAGGGGATTTTGATTGGAGTTAAACTCTAAAAGATTTAGATTTGGAATTAAACTCCTAAAAGATTTAGATTAGGAGTTAAACTCCTATGAGAATTTGGATCTTGGAGTTGAACTCATCAAAGATCTCCAAAGGTGGTCAAAGGGGACCCCTTTCTTCTCTCTTAAACCTTGGATCTTCTCTTGAGCCTTGGATATTTCCCAAAATGGGATTTTTAGAGATGAGTTTCCTTTTTCTTCCTCTCAGTTGGCCGGATCTCGGAGAAAAAGGGGGTGAGATTTAAAAATCTCCCATTTTTGAGATCTAATGAAAGATCTGAGCTCCCCTTTGTAGGTTTTGTGATGTAAAACTATTTATTTTTGGGAAAGGAAGAGTAAAACTTTTGATTTAATTCAAAAGGGGGAATAAGGTTTTGAACCTTGATGATCGAGAAGGAGGCACAAAAACCTTAGATTTTGAGGGGAATGAAAAGTTTTTTTCTTTATTATCATGTTGCCTTATATAGGCTTATAAATTTACATATAGCCCCTTGGGCTTTACAAAATGACATTTTGCCCATCCCATGCCTCATGTGCTCATTTCATTTGCACATGAGCCATGAGCTTTACTAAAATTTGGCTTTATACCCATTTTTCTTACATTCATGCATAAAAAATTACATCAAAATTATTTATTACATAATTTCATTTTGGCATGGGGGAGGCCGGCCGCGGGGCTCGACTTGGGCATGGGCCCGCTTACTTGGGGTTGACTTTGACTTTGACTCGGTCAACCGGGGTGTAATTTTTGATCCCAACAAAGTGCCCCCCATCAATAAATGCACACCAGGTATATGGGTTGTGTGCAAGAAATTGATGGATTTTGTTCTGCATAAGTTTTCCTTTGAGGTGGAACATCATTCCGAGGGCGGAGCATCATTTCGGGAGCATCGTTCCGGGGATCGGAGCATAATTCCGGGAATCGGAGCATGATTCTGACGATCGGAGCATAATTCCGAAGAGCGGAGCATGATTCCGAAGAGCTAAGCATGATTTCGAAGAGTGGAAGACATTATGACCGAAGTATAATTTCGATGCAGAGGTTGATTCCCAGGCGAAGCATAATTCCGACAGAGAAGGCAGATACTCCGAGACGAAGTATGATTTTGACACGGGGTACATTCAGAGACGAAGCATGATTTCTTCACAGAGCTTGTTGGTTGACGTGATTCCGAGTTGGAGCATAATTCCAACGGGGAGGTCATTAGTTGACTTGATTCCAAGTCGAAGCATAATTTCGACAAGGAAGGCAGATACACTGAGGCGAAGCATGATTTCGACACGGGGTACACTCTGAGACGAAGCATGATTCCGACGCAGAGCTTGTTGGTTGTCACGCCCCGCTTCCCGGTGTACGGACAGAGCGCGTGACTGGCCGCTACGTATTTACTCTGAAGTAAATACGCTAAGCGTAACTAAGCAATATAAAAGAAATGTACACAAGAGACAATTGTAATGAAACAACAACTTTATTTATTAACATTCTTTTGCACAATGCATAGAAAAGTAAATACATCTGAATGAAAGCAATGCCTAAACAGTGGCATAACAGAAATGAAAAGTACTGAAATGAAAATGTGTACAATGAAGCTAGAGCTCTAGGTTGTAGGCAAGCTGATCCAAGTCCTCGCTAGTAGGCTCGATCTCCTGGGTGTCCAGATCACCTGACAACATTCCAAAGAAGAAAGAGATGAAATGTCGTCAGCGAACAATCGCTCGGTAAGTCCTAAAGGTAAGAGAGAAATAGAATAGACAGAGAAAGAAAGTAGCTTTTAAAGTTGTATTATATTGTATTAGTGTTAACGCTGTTGTTTGTAGCTTGGTACAGAAGAATGCCAGTGTATACGAGAGAAGTCTTTATATGCCAGAGACTAGAGGCACGTGTAGTACAAGGAACCGTTTATGCCACGGTACAACAGCAACGGAAATACAGGTTATGTGTCTTAAATCTTACAGTCTCGTGCCACTTCTAACACCTTCCGTACCAATCTACCCCTTAAACCCCGCGAAGTATTATATTGTTTGTATTGTATTGCAACTTGTATTGTCTTGTAATATAGATTGTATAATTGGATGACTTGCCGAAACCATGATATCAGTAAATGGATGTAACTAGAGAATCATGGATGTAACTGGAGAATCATGTAGATGGAAGTATATCCATGGTCCGGTTCAGTCAATATAGATTGAATAGTTTGATCCGAGATGGATTCATGGATTCATATTGAATTATAATATTATAGATTGTACTTGAATCATATTCAAGTCAGATTATTATAATGAGACTCAGTCTGAGTCAGAACAATTAGAAAAGAAATTGAAGTCCTGAATTAGGTTTTGATGTTATCGGTAACCGCTGCACATGGGCGGCAAGATTTGTGTCTTTTTCAAAGACGATTACCGTATTGATAACACCGTTGTTAAGTTGTCTACCTTAAATAGGAAAGCACCCACTTCTCTGGCTCCCTGAGGCTCAAGAGATTGGTCCCGCTTAAACCTATATTTACTAGGGTCCTTAGGGTAATTTATAGAACTTGAGGGGGTTTTATGTAAAATACTTTTGTATAATTTTCAAAATACACCCCAAGTATTTAATTATCGTCTTTAGAGTTGTCATAGATGTAGATTTTATATTTGTGATATTTCTAGTGAAAATAACCTAATTTCATAATATGGGGTATTTAATTGTAATATTGAACTTGTATGGAATTCATGGTATTTTAATGTAAAGTGATTCTTTTGATTTAGAAAGGTTGGAATATTTATTTCATATCAAAAATAGCTATTTTGATAATACATATATATATATATATATATATTATATAAACTAATTTAAATTTATTATTTTCTAGAAATCTCATTTTCTTACGATATTCGTATTTTAAATCTCTTGAGACCGAATGCTCCTTGCAGAGGTCTGCATCTCGCACTACTAAGCCCGAGGATGTGCGATAATCTGCACCATCCCGATCGGGTTCCCCAAAATGGGTTGTAGCGGCGCTTTACAAAGATTTATAAAAAATACGTAATCTTGTAGAAAACGGTTTTAATAACTAGTGGTATTTATATGTAAAGTTTTGTTTTCCAGTATTCTATGTTCCCGAAAGGTATTGTGCTATATTGCATATGAGTGTTGTTAGGAGGTAGGTCATTACCTCGTGATCTAATTAAAGGTATAGCAAATTTAATAATGTTTTAAAGTAGAAAGTAAACTACATGGTATTTTACTGAAAAAGAGCGGTAAAAGTTACAAAATGAAATGTTTTGCTATGAAACTTGTTCAACATGTCTTTTGAATGATTAATAGTCAATATGTAAGAGTTTAATATTATTGTGTTAAGGAAAATTGAACTTTATAAAGAAAACCGAATCGGAAGTCGGATTTAACTCCGCTTCCGTCGGGTTTTAGAAAAAGAACTTTTTAGAATAGCAAAGGAGAGAGAGAGGTAGGACTTACTTGTTGTTAGGTTAGAAAAGATGGAGAGGAGGAAGTAGGGTTCGCCGGTGCGTCGTTTCGTCGTCGGGAGCTCCTAGGGTCGTCGTCGGAATTTCGCCAAAGTTTCGCCCTTTGCTAACTCCAAATGCACACAAAAATTCTAGGAATTTTCTTGAGAGTTTTGGATAAAAATTTGGAGTTATGAGGGTGTGTTTAGGGGTGGTATTTATAGGGTAAATCTAGGGTTAGGGTAGGTGAAAAGTTGTATTGAAATTTGTATTAAAAATGCATTAAAAAATGGTGTAATGGAGTTTTTAAGAGTTCTGGAACCGATCCAAGAAATTAAAGTATGCAGGAGTGATGAGGAGTTGAAGAGGCACAACTTTCATGTTGGACGACTCCGAATCAGAGCCGACTTGTCCGCCGCCGGCGGCCCTATCCGGCCGAGTCAGGCCGGGTCGAAGGTCTCCTGAGTCCGTCGTCGGTTGGTCTACTCCCTGGGACAGTTTGTTTTTAGTGTGAAGTGGGGTTTTTACGAGTTATGCACGTGTAGACCCTTGGACTTCTAAAAATTCAAAACAAAACAATATTAAAAATAATATGGGGGATGGGATTTGAACTCTGATGCTTTAGTTCAGCAGTGCAAGGTCTTACCAATGAGCTACAAGCTCCTTCTTACTATTAAAAAGCAAAACAAATTTATAACTTGTGCTCAGGCAAAAATACCCCTTTCTGTATTTTAAAAAAAATTGTAAAGAAATTTGTACAGAAAGTTAGGGTTGTTACATTGATTGACTTGATTTCGAGGCGGGGCTTAATTCCGACGGGGAGGTCGTTGGTTGACTTGATTCCGAGACGGAGCATAATTCCGACGGGGGGGTCATTGCTGTCCTTTTTACGACTTGGACGGTCGGTGCTTGATTTGACTTGCTCCACTTCTTGCGGTGTCAAGATTCGACTTGTTTCCGAGATAGAGCTTGATTCCACCAGGGAGGTCGTAGGTTGTATTGCTGACTTGATTTGATTTGGGTTGACATCAGCATCCCTACACTGGAATATAGTACCAGGAGCGAATCATCATTTGTCATGAGAGGATTTGGGGATTTTGGTTTTGGTTCGGCATCAGCACCGCTTACACTGGAATATGGTACCGGGAGCGAATCATCATTTGCCATGAGGGGATTTCCCTCGTTCCTAGTTTAACGACTTAGGGGTCATCTATTCCCAGTTTAAAGACTTAGGGGGTCTTCTGTTCCCAGTTTAATGACTTAGAGGTCATCTGTTCCCAGTTTAAAGACTTAGGGGTTTATTAGATCAGAAGTTTGGAATTTTGGGGTAGGGGTCGGCATCAACATTTCTAACACTGAAGCACAGGTGCCAGGAGCATTTCATCATTTGCCTTTCCCTGTTGGGGAGCGATGGCTTAGGAGACAGGTTTAGGTCCCTATCACCTAAGACTTTTCAATTTTATGAGCCGTAAGGGTCCCATAAAAGCATTTCGCCCCTACGAGTCGAAAGGATCTCGTAGGTGTACTTTCTCCTTAGGTGTCGTGGGGACTCCCAAGTGTGTTTTTCCTTCGTGAGTCGTAAAGATCCCACGAAGGTGTTTTCTTACGAGTGATCTCGTAAGTTTGTTCTCCTCATGTATCGTGAGGACACATGAGTGGGTCTTCCCAAATGGAGCATAATTCCAAGGACGGAGACCGGCCCCTGAGCTGGTGATTGCGGTAGGGTATGGGTATAATGAGAATTATTTGAGACCGTGGATTGTATACGGTAGTCAGTTCGGGGACCAACCGTAGGGCTGGGAGAATTTTGGGACTTTGTTGGCGTCTACATCGCTGCACTGGAATATGGTACCAGGAGCGACTCATCATTCACCGTCCGGGGATTTAGATTTTGGTTGGCATCTGCATCGCTGCACTGGAATATGGTACTAGGAGCAACTCATCATTCGCCGTTTGGAGATTTGGATTTTGGTTGGCGTCTGCATCGCTGTACTGGAATATGGTACCAGAAGCGACTCATCATTCGCTATTTGGGAATTTAGATTTTTGTAGGCGTCTGCATCGCTGCACTAGAATATGGTACCAGGAGCGACTCATCATTCGCTTTTGGAGTTTTTTTACTGCGATTGCTCTATTATTTCAGCTTTTCTTATCGCGAAGGTCGCGATTGCTCCATCATTTCGGCTGTTTATTTTTATTTTTATTTTACTCACTGATTTTTATTGCGAGTTGGCCCATCATTTCGGCTGTTTATTTTTATTTTTATTTTACTCACTGATTTTTATTGCGAGTTGCCCTATCATTCCGGCTGTTTATTTTCATTTTTATTTTACTCGCTGATTTTTATTGCGAGTTGCCCCATCATTTCGGCTTTTTTTTTATTTACACATTTTTTACATCCCCAGTTTAACGACTTAGAGGTCGATTGTTCCCAGTTTAACGACGTGGTGGTCTTGTTCCCAGTTTAACGACGTGGTGGTCAATGTTGGAGTCTGGGCTCGATTTTGCAGGAACCGTGGGCTCCTTTGGCTTAATTGTATAAGCGTGCTTTTTGTCATCTAGACCGAGCCGGTGTTGGATGGAAACAACCACGTCATCGTCATGGCTATAAGGCATAGGAGGACTTGTTCCTCTGAGCTCCATCATGTAGACCGTATGGGTTGTATACCCGTCTATTACTTCTTCATCGGCAATGTTGCTCGTTGGGCTTCTGGCTTGTTGCCTTGGTCCGCTCTTTTTAGAGAAAGGCATATGTCTGAGAGAATCAGGTTCCTGAAGGACTTCAGTCTCCATTTGTATGAAATTGGCGGTCGCAACTTGATTATTTGTTAACACGCCTTTAGACGGTTCTATCTCTCCTGCCTTGTATTGTTTTTCGACCCAATCTTTGAAGATGAAGCAGTTCTCAATAGCATAACTTATCACTCTATGATACTGGCAATATTTAGGGTCGTTGGTCATATTCGCTTCTTGCGGTCTTTTTGATTTTGGCAATTATAGACCGTTTCTCAGGGCGTCCTTGAATATCTTGTGGACTTTGTCCCTTCTGAAGGAATAGACCTTATCCAGTTTCTCTTTCAGTGGAGATTCTCCTCCCTCTCCGAACATTGGCTTCCGAGGCTGGTTGGCACTAGGCCCGCTCATCCCTCGCTTATTTCGGTTAGCCGAAGTGTTAAAAGATCCAGCCTCGTCGGAATTTCCGCCTTTACGATTATCGTCCTTTCTGTTTCTCCAGGACTTATTTTTATTTTGGGAATCAGAGGAGGACCCCTGCTTTGAGCGCTCCAACATCTGGACTTTCTTGGTCAGCTCTTGGAATGTTTTGAGACCTGCGGTGCATAGAAACGGGACCATCCAATTGTTGAGATTTCCGACGAGGAGACTGACAGATTGGTCCTGCTCTATCGGCGGTTCACATTTGACGGAGAGATTGCACCATCGGGTTATAAAATCCGTGCTGCTTTTGTTTTTCTTTGGCTTGGTCCTTACGAGGTCGGCAATGGTGATCTTATCGCAGACACTCATGAACCTTTGTCGGAACAGAGATTCCATTTGGACGAAAGTAGTAACGGAGCCATCCGGTATGCTCGCGTACCAGTCGAAAGCGACATCGGTCAGGATATTAACGAACTGGCGGAGGAGAAGCGCATCGTTGCCCCCAGTATTTCCGCATGAGGCTTTAAAATGAGCGATGTGCTGATTCGCATTTCCTGTCCCATCAAATCTTCTGAATTTGGGGATGACATAGCCGCTAGGAAATTCTATCAGATCATACTGAGCAGGATATGGTCTCCAACTACTGCTGATATCTTTTTGTGCTTCGACTTCGGCTACCAATGTTTTGACTTTGTTGGAAACCAAATCCATGATTTGATCTTGAGTTAGCAGGCTACTGTCATCGGAAGCTAAGACATTTCCCGAGATAGGATGCGACTGACTTTCATGCGGTCTGCCCACCTTTGGATTTGAGGGAATAGGCATCGGCTGTCTCGGAACACCGTTTCCCGGTTCATAAGCAGAACCTTGCGCTTTATTGGACAGTTGAGAGGCAACTTAGGTTGTGAGCTACATCACGGCATTCGTCAAGTCGTCAATTTTGGAGTAAAGTTTGTCCATCTCCTTATTTTTACTTCTGAGCTGTTTTCGGAGCTCTTGTAGAAGTTGCTGCTCTGCGTTCTTGTGACGGAAGATTACCTCATCTTCGCTTTCCGAGCCCGACTCCTTATGAACCGAGGGATCTCTCTGCCTATCAACCTCACTCGGAGGATTTTCATCACCCTCCGGAGGATGCTGGTCTTGGGAAGTGGCAGCCACATTCATACCAGATTGGATTTGAGATGTGGTGGCCCCGTCCTTGCTCTTGCTGAGCGTACCCACCATGTAGATAGTGTGGACCACATATCCAGCCATCTCTTTATCTTTGGCGGGGTAACCCTGTTCTTGGAACCCATGAAGTTCAGCCTAGCATGAGCCTTAGCCCTATTGTTGGCTCTGTATCTGAGCCTTTTCTGCCTTAGCTTCTCGATTTTGAGGGCTTAGTGGGCATCCGTAATCCAGGAAGCCATCGCGAGTCGATTAACGGAGAGCTTAGAGAAGATACCCAATTGAGCAGTTGTCAAGGGCGCCGCTAGAGCTTGCCCGAGATGCCTTGTTACTTTGTTAGTGTTGATGGCCTTGCCCCCAGCCGGGGCCAAAGAAAGTCGTTCAAACACCGACTTGCGTTTGGGTAGTGGTGCCCTCGAGATCACCACATTTGTTCTCTTGCCTTTCGAGGCCGGTTTGTCTGTTACCGGAGCTTGAGGAGCTGGGATGGCGTTAGCTGACATGAACAGAATAGAGCCAAATGGTAGTGTGGCTCCTCCCATTGTCGCCCGAAACTGGCCGGGAGGACCGTCCTGGCGTCCATCTTCATCGTGTAGGAGATGGGAGCTGTGTCCAGAGCTGAGCTGATCCTTGGAGACATTTTGTTGCGTCCGGAGATTGCAATTTGAAATTTTATAACCTGCACAAAGAAGCATGATTTTAGTACAGGCAATCGATATGTATATTGATTGAGTTTGCATAAACGTTTAACCCAAAATATGGGAGGAGAGATTGGTCCCACCGGACGTGCCAGAATCTGTAGAGTGTTTCTCGTCATCACATTGAGATGGGAATATACGCGCGCTTGTCAGGCGCATTACAGATTCTCCCTGACTAGGGTAGGCTGGGGTTTATTGATTGTGGGGATCCGAATCTCCGGCAGCCGCGAACTAAGTTGCCGTTAATTACCCCTCACCTTTGGAACGAGAGAACCTCCGATTGACGGGTCAAATAGGTCATACGAACTCAATGTGCAGTGTTGTGTTTTGAAGGGGTTTTGGATATATCGGGGGCCCCGCAGAGTTTTTACGGAGGTCCCTCTACCCGGATAGCGGGCTGGGGGTCAAGGGGGCTAGCAGCCCCCTTGCGGGGTGCGGGGTGCGGGGCAGTGCCCTGTTAGAAAAATTTTCCTAACGGGGGTGTATTTTGAGTATGGGATGGTGTAAAAAAAAGTAGGGTGAGGAGCGTCTTAAAGACGCTAGGGAGCTTGAGCGCCGGGCGCTTGAGCGCCGGCGCTAGCGCCTCACGTGCCCATCACGGGGGCGCTGGGCGCTTGGGCATGAGCGTCTCACGTGCCCGTCACGTAGGTGCTTGGGCGCTAGCGTCACACATGCTCGGCATGTGGGCACTGGGCGCTTGGGCACCGGCGGAAAGAAAGGGGCTTTTAACCCTAGAAAAATAGGAGTTAAACTCCGAAAGGGGATTTGAGTGGAGTTAAACTCCAAAAGATTTAGCTTTGGAGTTAAAACTCTTAAAAGATCTGGATTAGGAGTTAAACTCCTATGAGAATTTGGATCTTGAAGTTGAACTCTCCAAAGATCTCCAGAGGTGGTCAAAGGGGACCCATTTCTTCTCTCTTAAGCCTTGGATCTTCTCTTGAGCCTTGGATATTTCTCAAAATGGGATTTTTGGAGATGGATCTCCTTCTTCTTCCTCTCGGTTGGCCGGATCTTGGAGAAAAAGAGGGTGAGATTTAAAAATCTCCCCCTTTTGAGATCTAATGGAAGATTTGAGCCCCCTTTGTGGGTTTTGTGGTGAAAAACTATTTATTTTTAGGAAAGGAAAAGTAAAACTCTTGATTTAATTCAAAAAGGGGAAGAAGTTTTTGAACCTTGAAGAAGGAGAAGGAGTCACAAAAACCCTAGATTTTAAGGGGAATAAAAAGTTTCTTTTTCCTTTCATTATTATGTTGCCTTATATAGGCTTACAAATTTACATATAGCCCCTTGGGCTTTACAAAATGGCATTTTGCCCATTCCATGCCTCATGTACTCATTTATTTTGCACATGAGTCATGAGCTTTACAAAAATTTGGTTTTATACCCATTTTTCTTACATTCATGCATAAAAAATTACATCAAAATTATTTATTATATGATTTCATTTTGGCATGGGGGAGGCCGGCCGCGGGGCTCGACTTGGGCATGGGCCCACTTGATCTGGGTTTGGACCCGATTACTTGGGGATGACTTTGACTTTGACTCGGTCAACCGGGGTGTAATTTTTGACCCCAACAATAATATATATTCAAGTATTAGATAGGTTGTGAACAAACACGTATCACTTTCACTTTTAATCACATTTCCACTTATAAATATCACTTTCGTATTTGCCACATCCCAATCACTAACGTTTATATATCGACAATGCACAACAGTCGCTGGGTCTCAATGTAAACAATCACTATGCAGAAGGTATGAAGCAAACACAAAAATAGGCAAAAATGTACTGAACGGATATTCACTAAATTTTGCACCCAACGCCATATGACTTGAAAAATTCATCATAAATCACACGTATAGAATCGATCAAAACAATATAATAGTCGTACAATGTATACATGATTATCTACGCGGTAAAATTAGTTTCATATCAATAAGACTTCAGGTTAGGGACTTATCATCATTTTAAATCAATGATCAGTTGCTGGAATTCCAGTTTCAGAACTGGAAGACCAACTTCGCGTGCGGTTTACTAGGGATTGTGTTTAGATTAAAGTATTTTCCCAGTTGAATAAAATCTATTTCTATATGTTAGGTTTCCTACGCCTCAAATGGATTAACCATAGCCTTTCTGTACTAGAAGTTATGTCCTGTTTAATGTGAAGGTGTGAGAAATGTTACTGCAGAAACTTCAGAACATGTCGATACTCTAAAATACAAACTAAATATCAAACGACAGTGAAACTGAACGGGACCCCATTCATGTATTAGCTAACTAAATTATCTACGTGACCATGTATGGTTCCGTGCATTTTCAGTTTTATGTAGGGATGTGCAGGCGCTTAAATTCAGGTCTCCACGAGGAATGCTGCCCCGAACTGCAGTCCAGCACCGCATTCCCAGTCAATTCTCGTTACAGTGGCCTATCATCATTGAAGGGTAAACTTTATAGGGTTCTAGTTTATCGAGTCGGCTTCGATACAAGCCGTATAACATTACATTCCAATATGTACGGTGCATTCCAGTTTTAGCGTCGTCTTTAGGGGGCGACTTTACATGATTATACATGATATTTTGCATCCGAATTTCTACATGATATTCGTAATCAGTAAAGGGATCTAACTATTTCAGGTTCCTCCATAATAAGATATGTTTTGGTTTATAGTTCGCGTCAAACACTAGGGTAGCGTTTGGTAATCGGTCGAAAATACACATCTACACTACTATATAACAAAAATAATCTAATATTAATATCTAGCCTAGGTATTAAAATAGCATGAACAACAAGAGATAGGTTTTCTCTTGTCTGGAGATGGCGGCGACACGGCGGCGGCGGCGACACGGCGGCGGCGGCGACGGCGATGGCACGGACACGACAACAGTGGCGAGTTTGAGTGTTCGATGAACTGTCGGGCTCGTTGGCGACGACATGGGCAGTGGGTCTGCAGTGGTGGTGTGGGTGTTGTGGCACCACGGTGAGGTGCAGCGGAACTCTGGGGTGCTGCAGGGGATGATCGAGGTTAATGGTGCACGGTGGGGAGTCGGCGGTTGGACGGGGCGATGATGAAGATGCTGCTCGGTCGAGGTTGGGGATCTTAGCTTAGGTGATGGGTGCGGTAATGCTCAGGTAGTCACGGTTGGGGAGAGGAGATCAGTAGAGAGGACGAGGAGGTGATGGGGATGGCCGGAGGAGGAGGCTCGTCGGTGAGGTGGTGGTGGAGTTTGGGGTATCGGCTGTAAGGGAGTTGGGTCTCGCGGTAGTTGGTCGATGGAGGTGAGGTAATGGCGATAGTTGGTGGCGGTTGATGGTGAAGATAGAGGAGAAGGAAGTGTGGCTGGTGATGGGTTCGTGGTGGTGGTTAGCTCGAGCTGAAGGAGGGGGAGCTGGGGGGGGGTTGTCGGTGATGATGGGTGAGGACGAGGGGAGCGAGCGAGATGGGTTAAGGAGTGAGAGGGGCTCAGTGTTGAGGCGAGGGTGAGACGAGGACGTGGGGGAGCGGTTCTTGTTAGTGTATATGCCCTAGGGGCCATTATTGTATCATACTAGTTTGTATATTACTTAATGGAAGCTTGGGATATTCACATGTATATAACAGTCTTGCTAAATATGGTAGTATGCTTCTTGGTTTTTCTATCTTAATATATGAGTATACGTATTGATAGAGCTCTTAGGATCTTGCTTGACTACCAGCGTTGTGATGGCAGTCACACTAGTGGGGGCTGGGTAGTCTACAAGCACATCCTTATTCAGGTCCCTAGTCGTAGGATTATCGAGACAGGGCATCGATACTCCGGAGTAGACTAGTGTGTACGCTTCTCATCCTAGTTAGGGAGATGGTCTGTCCCACAGCCGTCAGTACGTCGTACTGGAGATAGTATGCAGGTGCTCGTTAGGTTACGGGTACACCGGACAGGACTCACAGGGAACTGTTGGTTGGTTTTATACCAGTCGTCAGTTAACAGTTCCCAGGTGACATGAGTACAGCATAGTCCGCAGACTTGACACTGCTACTTCGCCTCGAGTGTGTCCTACTGTTCTTAGATTGCTATCCTACCACGGCTCAAAGGAGTCGTGCAAACAGGTAGCAGTTGGGTGCAGTCCCGAGCACTTGGAGGCAGTGGCGGTTAGACAGGATTCGTCTCTCCCAGTATTGGGGGTTGATATCGCGCTGTGTCAGAGAGACATTACGCAAAGTCCCTGTCCAGGGAAAGCGAGATTTGCTGGTAGGTTCCAGTAGTTTCTCAGGGTGTAATGGGCTTCACTCCGACACGACTTATACCGCTATTAGGGGACTAACGCTCGCCGCCCCCTAGGCCCGATATGCGATAGTCTTAGATGAACAGACCCGACTGTACGGAGATTGTCACATCAGACTCAGTAGGAGTTCGGATGGGTTTCCTCATCGGCCTTCTTATCGACATCTACCTGGGGACTGTTACGTACAGCTAGTGCCACTTGCGGTCTGTGGTTAAACCCACTGCCAGCGTAGTACTCGAGTCTCTAAAGTCCCACACAGAGAGTTTCCCTACTCCAGGCGAAACGATATAGAGGTCGTATGGTTTTACGACAAGGGTTCGGACGCATACGTGTGTTTACGCACGTACGACATCCGGACAGTTTTTACTAGCCGGCTTTGGTTTAAGCCAGTTTCTAGTATCCGGTTATTGGATTTATACAGTCTAAAGTTTTTCCGTGTTTTCACGGATAGGAGGGGCGTTCTCGTAATTATGCGAGAAGCTTCTAGAAGATGGTGACTTGGGGGTTAAGGGGGCATATGCATTAAATGAGATTAGTGAGTCATTTGAGTGATTCATCCGTGTCATTAATGCATCATAAATGCTTAATAACTCATGGAGATGAATCACCCTCTTGTATTTATGAAGCATGATTATTAATCCTGTATTTTCTTTTATTGGATAAATGATAATGCTTGATATATATTATGATAGATCATTATCTCATCTCATTCTCTTGCTCACTTTCTCTCTCCTCAAGCTCTCTCTCTTCAAACCCTAATCCTCCCCTCTCATGTGTTGAGACCAAGGATTAGAGTAGACTACTTAATCCTTAACCATTCTCTATATCACCTAGGTTACTTAGATTAGCGATTTAAGAAACCTAGTTACCTCAAGTTAGATGTGAAGCTTGTAGTAAAGCTCTCGGGTGGATCTTCTACTACTTAGAGAAGGCCGGAGAGGACGTGGAGAACGGAAAGACGAAGGACACGGTTCTTTAGGTATAATCACTTATCATAGTAGTTAACTCTTCTATGGTTTCTTGTTAGTTATTGTTTAAGCAAAGATTCTCGGTTAGTCGAAGTTTACGCATAAAACAAGATCGTTTTCATTATTCCGCCTCCCCGCAAGTCGTGGGGTGTTGTACATCGACTTACAGTTCTCATGGCGAGAACAAGAGAGGGAGAGTCGTTGGAGGGATGGGATTTGTAACACCTTAGTTCATTTATACCAGTTCTGTTTTGGGTATTTCTTTATTTATGGCTATTTCTTGATTTATTGTTGTTTGGGTGTGAATAGTGTAATTGGTGTCCGTATTTGCATCCGACCCGACCCGCATGCTGGAAACCCGTCTTGATTCCTGTTTATGATTTATCCCGGTTAGTTACGAGGATCCGTGCACTTTTAATATTGTTCATACTACATACTGGCATTATTTCTGGCATCTGCATTTTTTTAGTATAACAAGTAAAGTCAAATAAAATATTTTAAAAATATCTATCATGGCTTGTATCTTACCCCGAACCCTGTGGTGGCATCCGTATATCGTGTTCTCGTCCCGTTCAGTGAAACGGACCTGTTTGGATCGCTATGTGCACGCTACGTGCCTCCGTTCTTGGGGGTATGCATTTTCGTTATTCGGATATCGTATTTTGGTTTTGGTTTACACGTATGTTAACCGTATTTTCAAACCGTATGTTTAGACCCAACCCGAGCATATTTTGGAATACTTTTTTATTTTCCAGAAAACTCAAATTCACTTAATAAAATATTCTTTTAAAACTAACTGTTTAAATATATATTTATACGTTATATATAAATCTTTTAAAACTAAAATATATCTTTTTAAAATCTTTTTTATCCTCACCAACTCCCTAGGATCTCTTTCCTCTCGTGACTCTCTCTCTCTCTACCCTATATATATACTTATATATTCAGCCACTGTTCCTCTCTCTCTCTTCTCCTTCTTCCCCAGTTCCCGCCTTCTTCACCTTGCGATAACCCACGCTCGCGCTGGCGTCGCTGCTTCACCCTCGTCGTCGTCGACATCCCCTCATCACCGACAACACCTTCTCCCTCTCTTTCACCGCTCTAAACCCCGACGACGAACCCCACAAACCTTAACCCCGTCTGCACGCCCTGTGCTCGCCCGACACCGCCAATCACCTCGTCGGCCTCGTCACCATCCCATCGAACTCCTCTCCTCTCCTCTCCTCCCTCGAGCATCTTTCTTCTTTCCCCGACCAACCCCGAGCCTGCACACCCGCAACCCATCGCCTCCATCGCCGATGACCCCACGACCAGTTATCACCACCCTCGGCTGCACCCCCTCACCCTCGGCAACCCACGACCACCACCTCCATCACTTCTTCTTCCCCAGGGCCCGAGCTTTTCCCTGCACAGAACCGACCCCGATCCCTAACTTCAAGAACCCACTGTCTTGGCCGTGAAACCTCGTCGGAAAACTCACGACTCGTCGTCACGTCTCCCTCTCCTTCTCCTCTGTCCTAGATATCCCGATCCAACACTATAGCAACACTCTTCTCCTTCTTCTTCTTCTTCTTTCTCTTTCTAGTTTCTTGGTTTCCCAGTCATCGCTGGAGTCATGCCGTCATCGACGATCCAGACGACCCAGTGGACATCCCCAGCCAACGTGATCGTGTTCTTGCTTTGCTTAGTTCAGTTCTGTATGCCGTGTGTGTATTGCGACGTTTACCCGATGTCGGACGCAGCGTACGCACCCCGTCGTGAGATCCGTTCAGGCAAGATTATCTTGCTACATGCTATATATTATATTTGCATCCATATTAATAATAATATTAAATATTCATTGCATTGTGCATTCTATATTACAGTTTTACAGTTTTACAATACCCGTTCGCATCCGTACAGTTTATCACATATCTAGTCGCATGCAACTTTACCTTGCTACATGCTATGATACATATTTTGCATCCATATGAATAAAAATATCACATGTTGACTGCATTGTACATCCATGTTACTGTTTTACTGTTTTCGGATAGCCGTATGCATACATATCATTAATTACATATCTGGTTGCATGCAAGTTAGCTTGATACATGCTATATTATTATACTTGCATCTATATTAATAAAAATATTGCATATTTATTGTATTGTGCATCCATGTTACAGTTTTACCATTTTCCCGATATCCGTTCGCATCCGTACAATTTATTATATATCTAGTTGCATGCCATGTCATATTAATTCATATTACTGTTACATTAGCACCCCATGCTTGATTATGTGCATCCTACGTAGTCATGGAGTTGCAGATGAAATCCCTGATAGATATCTGTACATCTGTACTTTTATCATGCATCCGTATTTGCTACAGTTTTAATATAAGAATCCGTTTGATACCTGTGCACTACCTGTCATGACCTGATACACCACTACTTGACATGTTACCTGATCCTGTTTCTGATGCCGACAATCCTGACATGTTGTCCTGACGGACGTATCCTGTTGTCTTCATAGAAAAACCTGTACCTGCTTGATCCTGTGTTGGCATTAGCTCCAGATTTATCAATACCTGACTTGAACACATAACCTTGGGGGTAAGGGAAAATCAAGAATGTAACCGAACGTAACTCAAAGGGCTATTATATTGTTTGCCGTATTTCCGGGCGTTACGGAAAAATCCTGTTACCATGGTCCCGTGGGGAATGAACGGGGCATATACTAAATAATCATGTTACCGTGGTCCCGTGGGGAATGAACGGGGCATAGTCTGATGGGTTACGATGAGGATTACATTAATTGATTTCGAAGACTTTAGAATAGATAACCCGGTAGTATAGTTTAGATTACTCACTGCACTTCACCTGCACGTATACACTTCACTGTTCCATATCCATGTTACTGGTTATATTCATATTATCGTTTATACTCATGCCTGCATATCTCGTGTATCCTGTTCATTTATTATTGTTTGATATTATGACGTACCGACGTCTGGATTTTGCATGGCCCAGATCCTTTACCTCTTTCGCAGGCCGATCAGGAGTATTTCAGCCGACAGGCCGAGCAGTGAGGATCCTGTTAGTATCTAGTTAGTTTAGTTTTATTTCTGTACTTTTATTTCCTGATGTGAGCCCGTTTTTGGGACGTACTTTCCAGATGTTATTGTTTATTGGTTTTATTGCTTCCACATATTATTTCTTGACTCATTTATTCTGGCATATGGACATGTACTAGATAGTTTATTTTACTTTACTGTTCTTGATATCTTATGGACAGCCGTAATATGACTGTGGAGGGATGTTTCCTAGCCACAGGTAGCATGGTTGGCTTTGTCATGTGCCGATCTTAGCGCACTCTGGGAAGCGGGGCGTGACATGGTTTGTTTGGTATCAGAGCCATAGGATTTAGGTTAATCGGGTTTGATTCTTTTGTAGTTGGGTATTAGACCCAATACACGAGTCAGAAAACCCGTAATTAGGAACATGTCCTGCCACATTGTTATCGTGATTCTTGAATCATATCTTTCTCTTGATCCTTATCTTGACGATATGCAAACAACTTTGCATCTCAACTTGAAACCTTCTGGTTCCCTATTGTTTCTTTCTATCCTGATACTAGGATTTGGGCTACTTGAACGGAGTTATGTGATTGTAACTATGAACTGTAGTATGGTTACAATGCGATACTCTATTTAAGTAACTTGAAGTCCTGGTCTTGATTCTCTTCCTTATTTCATGGTTGTTATATTGCCTAGCTTCTCTTACTTTTCAGTTCATGTTTTATCGTCAGCTTGAATCCTGTTTAGCGTGCTTATCTTCTTCAGTATCTTGGCTTCAGATGAAGTCATTTCGGGTATCCTACTTGTTCATGTTTTTCCTGTACTAGCATTATTCGATTCCGGTGCATCCCTTTGTTTTGTGTCGTCCAAGTTTATTGCTGCACATTCGATTTCTTGCATGACCCTGTCTTGTTGTTGGGACATACACACTGGGAATAGGAAGATCATATCCGGTAGCAAGTGCAAAGATTGTTCGGTTGTTATCTTCGGACGAGAGTTATTTGCGGATTTCTTGGTGATCGATACTGGAAGTTACGATGTTGTCTCGGGAATGGATTTTCTCGGCACTTTCCATTCTCAAATTGATTGTAGGGCAAATAAAGTGATTTTCCAGATTCCCGGACATCCGGAGTTTGTTTTTGTTGGAAGTAGCAGTTCTGTCGGGATAGTCGAGTTTAGGGCTAGGCCGACAAACACCGTTCTTGTGTCGATGGAAGTTGATAAAGAGGAAGCGCCAGCTGTAGTTCGAGAGTTCATGGACGTGTTCGAGGACATCTCGGGTTTACCGCCAAAACGAGATGTGAAGTTCAAGATCGATCTTGTTCCTGGTGCGGCGCTAATCTCAAAGGCGTACTATCCGATGGCACCAGTGGAGTTGGAAGAAGTAAAGAAGCAGTTTACCGAATTGCTAGAGAAGGGTTAGATTCGCAGCAGCAATTCACCTTGGGGAGTTCCAGTTCTTCTAGTAAAGAAGAAAGATGGCACAAAGAGGATGTGCATCGATTATCGAGATTTAAACCGGGTGACTATTAAGAACAAGTACCCGATCCCTCGCATTGGCGAATTATTCGAGCAACTCAGTGGCGCGAGGGTATTCTCGAAGCTGGATTTGTGATCCGGATATCATTAAGTTTGTCACGCCCCGCTTCCCGGTATACGGCGAAGGGGACGCGACTAGTCCGCTATGTATTTACAGTGAAGTAAATACGCTAAGCGTATCTAAGCAATATAAAAGTAATCACAAGAGACAAGAGATATAAAAATAACAGCAACTTTATTTATTAACATTCTTTTGTACAATGAATGAAAAGGAAATACAACTGAAGTAAAAACGATGCCTAAACAATGGCATAACAGGAAATTAAAGGTACTGAATGGAAATGTACAATGTCTAGAGCTCGGGGTCTACGAGGAACTGATCCAAGTCTTCACTGGTAGGCTCGATCTCTGCTGTGTCCAGATCACCTAATGACATTCAAAGAAGAAAGAAATAGAATGTCGTCAGCGAACAGGTCGCTCAGTAAGTCCCAAAGATAAGAGAGAAATAGAAAAGACAGAATAAGAATGTATCTTTTAAAGTTGTATAATATTGTGTTAACGTTGTTGTTTGTAGCTTGGTATAGAAGGATGCCGGTGTATATGAGAGGGGTCTCTATATGCTAGAGACCGGGGCAAACTGAAAGTACAAGGAACCGTTATGCCACGGAACAACAGCAACAGGATTCATGTTAGGTGTCTTAATCTTACTGTCTCGTGCCACTTTTAACACCTTCCGTACCAATCTACCCCTTAAACCCCGTAGTGTTTTGATTGTATTGTTATATTGTATTGTATAAGTTGTATAGTTGGATGACTGACCGAAACCATGATATCAGTAACGGATGTAATGGATGTAAACTGGAATCATGTAAATGGAAAGTATATCCATGGTTTGGTTCAGTCAAGTTGAATAGATTGATAACTGGATTCATGGATTCGGGTGTTCATGTTGAATTGTAATATTATATATTTATATAGTACTTGAATCATATTCAAGTCGGATTATAATCAGACTCAAACCCGAGTCAGACAGATAGAAATATAAATCGAAGTCCTATATTTACTAGGGTCCTTAGGGTAATTTATAAAACTTGAGGGGGTTTTATGTAAAAATACTTTTCAAAATACACCTCAAGTATTTATTACTCGTCTTTAGAGTTGTAATGAGGGTGGATTTTATATTGTGACATTTCTAGTGAAAATATCCTAGTTTTTATAAATAAAGGTATTTATCTGTAATATTGATTTATTTGAAGTTCATGGTATTTTAGTGTAAAATTTATTCTTGTGATTTTTTTGAAAAAGGTGGAATATTTATATTATAATAAAATAGATATTTAAATGATAAATATACATATATTTATACAAAAATAATTTTAATAAATATTTTATATTCCAAAAATCTCATTTTCTTAAGATGTCGTATTTTAAATCTTTCAAGACCGAATGCTCCTTGCGGATGTCTGAATCTCGCACTACTAAGCCCGAGGATGTGCGATAATCCGCACCATCCCGAACGGGTTCCCCAAAATGGGTTGTAGCGGCGCTTTGCAAAGATTTTATAAATACTAATCCTTTAGAAAACGGTTTTATAAAGTAAAAGGTATTTATTTGTAAAGATGTCGATTTTTCCGTTTTCTATGTTCTAGTGACAAGTTCAAATCGCCTCTTCATCACCAACTGTGGCCAGGTAAGTACAAGTGAAGAAAGGAGGGATCCGCTCACGAATCACCGTGAGACGGGCCTTTTAAAATTACCTTTCTCACTTGCCTAGCCTAGACACCACAAAGTCAGGTTTAGATAAACGACTGAAAGTTCACGACTTTCCTAATGAATGCGACGGTCCTTAATTGGATGAGTCTAGATATATTTTATTATTTCAAAAGTTATGTATTTATAAAAATGTATCAATACTAAAAGTTTTATTAAGTAAAGGATATTTTAATGAAAATGTTTGTTTTCTCGTATTCTAAATTTCCAAGATTATAGTATTATGTTTAGATGGGAGTGTGTGAGGAGGTAGGTCATTACCTCATGCTCTACTTATAGTTAAAGAAAGTTTAATGGAGTTCAATGTGAAATTGGAACAATGTGGTATTTAATTGAAAAAATACGATAAATGGAAAAGTTATCATTTCATGAATTGAAACTTGATCAATTTATTTGTTTAGTGTTTAATAGTCAACATGATAGTGTTTAAATATAATTGAAATAATGAGAATTGAAGTTTATAAGAGAACCGAATCGGAAATCGGATTTGTGCCGATTCCGTCGGGTTTGTAATTTCGTATTTTAGAAAAAGAGAGAGAGAGAGGTTCGAATGAGACTTACGGGTTTGGACAAACACGAGAGTGATAAGGAAGAAGGGGGTTCGTCGGCGCGTCGATTCGTCGTCGAGAGTTCCTAGCACGATCACCGGAATTTTGCCGTCGATTTCTTCGGGGCTTCGCCTTTCGCTCGTTTTCAAAGTACACAAGGTTTTCTTGAGATTTTAAGAGAGTGGGCTCAGAATTTTGGGATGGGAGGGTAGGAGGTAGGGGTGTATTTATAGGGTTAGGGTAAGTGTAGGGTTTTTAATTAAAAAATGTAAAAATAATAGGAAAATGTATTAAAAATGTAGTAAATAGGTGTTAATGGGCTCTCTGGAGGTGGTCTGAAGAATTAAGGTATGCAGGAGGTATAAGGAGGTGAAGGGGCACAAAATTTATTCAGGGGACTCGACGGTCCGGCCGAGTCCGGTGGTCGGGAGGGGCGCCGTCGGTTGGTGATCTCACTGGTATATTTAAGTTTTGGGGTGTAGTGGGGTTTTTGTGAGAAAACACGTGTTGACTGTTGGGCTTCTAAAGAATTTAAAACAAAAAATATTAAAAATAATGTGGGGCATGGGATTTGAACTCTGGTGGCTTGGTTCAGCAGTGTAAGGTATTACCAATGACCTACAAGCTCCTTCTTGTAATTATGGTGTGAAATAAATGTTTAAAGAGATATCAACAACATTAAATACTCCAAGTATACTTTGAATTTAAATCAATTCTTTGTTCATTAAAAATGGAGTTGTTACAGTCTACTCTTCTTACAAAAATTTCGTCCTCGAAATTTACAACTTTTATTTGAGGACTAGTTTACAAAGAGGTGTGGATATCTAGTACGCATTTCATCCTCCCTTTCCCAAGTGGACTCTCCTGGAGTGTCTTTCCTCCACATCAGTCGGACCAAGTTAACTTCCTTGTTCCGAAGTGTCTTCACTTTCCTGTCCAGGATCCCCATAGGCTGTTGCTCACAAGACAAATCGGGCTGTATAGTGAGCTCAGAATGATCGAGAACATGTCTGGGGTCACTCACATACCTTCTGAGTTGGGATATGTGGAACACGCTATGCACTCCTTCCAATGAAGGTGGAAGTGCTAAGCGGTATGCCACTTCACCGACTCGTTCGAGTATGTCGAACGGTCCAATATATCTCGGACTTAGCTTACCCCGTCTTCCAAATCGGATCACTCCGCGGTTCGGAGATATCTTCAAGAACACATGATCTCCTGGCTGGAACTCCAGATGACGTCTCTTTATATCATCCCAATGCTTCTGTCGATCTTGGGCCATGCGCATCCTTTCCCTGATAGTACGAACCACATCAACAGTCGCTACTATCATCTCTGGTCCAAGAAATTCCCTATCTCCGATGTCGTCCCAACTTAATGGCGATCGACACTTCCTTCCATACAATGCTGCAAAAGGTGTCATTCCTATGCTTGCTTGGTAGCTGTTGTTGTACGAAAACTCCACAAGATGTAGGTGATCTTCCCACGATCCTTTGAAGTCTAACATACATGCTCTAAGCATATCCTCCAAGATCTGAATAGTTCGTTCCGACTGACCATCTGTTTGTGGATGATAAGCCGTGCTGAATTTCAGACTTGTTCCCAAGCTTGCTTGCAGACTTTGCCAAAATTGCGATCGAAACCTGGTGTCACGATTGGAGACAATGCAGACCGGTACTCCATGAAGTCTCACAATTTCCTATATGAGTTCATGGGTATCAGAGATAGTACATTATGAAGAGTTTAAATCTTTAAATAGATTATTACCTCCATGTACTTCTTCGCTAGTGTCTCGGTTGATTGGCCAACTCGAAATGGGATAAAGTGAGCCGACTTTGTGAGTCGATCCACAATGACCCATACGGCATCGTTACCCTTTGTGCTGCGAGGAAGAGCAGTCACAAAATCCATCGTGATTTGTTGCCACTTCCAAACTAGAATTGGTAACGGTTGAAATAATCCAGCGGTCCTGTGATGTTCAGCCTTTACTTGCCGACACACCAAGCATTTTGTGACGCTTCTGGCTACTTCACGCTTCATTCCATGCCACCAATAATTCTGACGTAGATCTTTGTAAATTTTGGTACCTCCAGGGTGTACTGAGTAGGGAGAGCTGTAAGCTTCTTTCATTAACTCTTCCCGAACATGACCTTTTGGTACACACAATCTGCTGCCGTATCTCAAAGATCCGTCTTCATGGATGATGAAGTCTGTTCTGAGTCCATTCTCCACTTGTTCTCTGATCTTTTGCAACTTAGCATCACTTGCTTGGGCTGCTTTGATCTGATTGACAATGGTTGATTGAACTTGTAAATTCATCAAACTTGAAGCATTACCTGGTATGACTACTTCGATCTCCATCTGATGCAAGTCTTGTTGAAGCTTCCACTGAGCGGTGAGATTCATTGCTAATGTTTGGCGACTAAGTGCATCAGGTACCACATTCACCTTCCCTGGGTGATATTGCAAGTTGATGTTAAAGTCCGCCATGAGTTCTAACCATCTTCTCTACCGCATATTCAACTCCTTCTGAGTAAACACGTACTTCAGGCTCTTATGATCTGTGTAGATGTTCACTCGTTCACCAAGTAGATAATGGCGCCAAATCTTGAGAGCAAATATGACGGCTGCCAATTCCAAATCATGCGTCAGATAATTGCGCTCATGAATCTTCAGCTGTCTTGAAGCATAAGCCATAACTTTACCGTGCTGATGTAGAACACATCCTACTCCCTTACCGGATGCATCGCAATGCACTTCGAATCCTCCAGATTGACCCGGTATAACGAGAATAGGTGTTGATGTCAACCTTGACTTGAGTTCTACGAAAGCTTGTTCGCATGCTTTTGACCACACAAATTCTTCATCTTTACGTGCGAGCTTGGTCAGGGGTGTTGCTATCTTCGAAAATCCTTCAATGAACCTTCTGTAATATCCAGCTAAACCTAAGAAACTCCGAATGTCCTTCACTGACTTTGGTGTAGGCCATTCGCTAACTGCTGAGACTTTTGCTGGATCCACCGAGATTCCTTTTCCTGATACGATATGTCCAAGAAAACCAACTTGCTTTAGCCAAAACTCGCACTTGCTGTACTTGGCATAGAGCTGATGTTGTCAAAGAGTTTCCAAAACAATTCGTAGATGTTCTGCATACTCTTTCCGATTCTTAGAATACACCAGGATGACGTCGATGAAGATGAAAACAAACCCGTCTAAGTACTCCTGGAAAACTTGATTCATTAGGTTCATGAATATTGCGGGTGCGTTGGTCACTCCAAATGGCATCACGAGAAATTCGTAATGTCCATAGCGAGTTCTGAAAGCTGTTTTGTGAATATCAGTTTCCTTGACCTTCACCTGATGATAACCTGAACGAAGATCCAATTTAGAGAAAACACAAGATCCACTTAGCTGATCGAATAAATCGTCGATGCGCTGAAGTGGATACTTGTTCTTTATAGTGACTTCATTCAAGGCTCTGTAATCGATGCACATTCTGTATGAACCTTCCTTCTTCTTCACAAGTAGTACAGGTGATCCCCAACTTGAAGTGCTGGGACGAATCCATCCTTTCGCCAGTAATTCGTCCAACTGTGTTCGGACTTCCTTCAAACCTTCCGGACTTAAACGATATGGTGCTTTGATCACCGGTTGTGCTCCTGGTACTAAATCAATACTGAATTTAAGAGCTCGATCGGGAGGCAAACCTGATATATCGTCAGGAAATACATCGTCGAACTCTCAAACCACATCTGGTCTTGATTCTTCCTCCGCTTGAGCTGCTGCAACTACTGCTTCTCTTGGCTTCGCTTTGTAGGAAATAGAAGACCGGATGGTCTGGAATCTCAAATACTACCCTCCTTTGACGACAGTCAATGGTAGCATAAAAATTTCCAAGCCAATCCATTCCTAGAACCACATCGAAGTTCGGTATGTCTAGCACTTTGAAGTCAGCATAAAACTCTCTGCTGCAGACGACGACTGGACACAAACGATATCCCATGGTTGCCTTTAGAACGCCATTTCCTGAACTGACATTCCAGCTGGATATAAGCGGTGAGACTGGAATCGCATGAGTTCGAACAAACCGTTGCGACATAATGCAGTGAGATGCTCCAGTATCAAACAGTGCTAGTGCAGGGATTGAGGATACTAAGATTGTACCTAAGGTATGTGGTATTTGTTTTAGGTATAGGAAAAATATGTAGCTAATTAGTAGGATAGGAAAGCAAAGTTTGAAAAGAAAAGTTTACCAGTGATGACTTGGCCAGTGGCCTCAGCTTCTTCCACGGTCATCGTGAAAGCCTGGCGTCTTGGTACATTCCTCCTGGCCGGAGGAGCATTCCTCGGAACGTTCCTTTGAGCTTGATGGAACTGACGAGGAGGTGGTGCAGCTTGTTGTCCTCTGGGTGGTGCAGGTAGTGCAAGTCTTGGAGCAGGTGCTTGAAGAGCTGGTCGCTGCGGATAGGTAACTGCTGGCCTGGGTGTAGCAACTGGGTTTTGCTTTTGGGGACAAGACCCAATACCATGAGCAGCCGAGCCGCAGATCAAGCAAAGATGGTTGGCTCGCCGGCAGTCTTTCATCATATGTCCAGTTCTCTTGCAGTAGGTACAAAAGGCTGGGCTGGGACGGTTGTTCTATACTCCGGGTCGCCTTGGCACAAAAGATGGCCTGGACGAGGCTCCTCCTGCCATCTGGTTGGCAGGACGCTTAAATCTAGCGGATTGAGGTCTTCCCCTCGCCTTTACCACTGCCTCATAACGGCGGGCAGCTTTCAGAGCCGATTCATGAGTCGGAAAATCTCCTGTGGCCGGTGCAGCCTGGATTTCCGAATCCAAAACTTGTTGAAAGCGACGGGCTCGCATCTCATCCGTTGGTATAAGATGTGGCGCAAATCTGTAAAAATATTATGTTAGCTGTGTAATTTGTGATATAAAAAATTCGAATTATTGAGACATATCTTACCGACTGAGCATGTTGAACTCAGCGTCATACTCATCTACTGACTTGGTCCGCATCGAACCTTGTTGTAGATGGATGAACCGATGTTCCATGTTGAACCTGGCAGTCTCAGGGAAGTACTTAGCGTCGAACATGTCGCGAAAAGTCTTCCATTCGATAGGCTGTTCAAGACGGCTTTCTTCCGCCTTCCACCAGTTTCGTGCATTGTCCGTGAGCTGTAATTTTGCCACACGAACCCAAGCTATGTATGGCACTTGTGCTGCCGCCAGATCACCCTCTATGCTCTGTGCCCATTCCTCAGCTTCAAGTGGGCTTCCCTTTCCAGAAAACTGTTTGGGGTGTAAAGCCCTAAATTGCTTTACCCCAGGTGCGTCTGCCTCGGGACGGTTCATTAAAAGAGCAGTCTGCTGCTGCTGTCCCTCTAGGAGGCTTCGGATTGCCTCAAGCAGAACCGTCTGCTCGTTGATCGGAGCAGGGACGACAGGTGTGAGTGGTTGTTCTGGAGGTGTGTTGTTGACATTGGTGCTGGTGTTGTTCGGGGAATCCATAACCTTGAAGAAAAATTTGGGTTAGGACAGATTCAAAATATTTGAAATGATAAGATTTAATGAATATGAAATTGTAAGATTCAAGGAACATGAATTGTAAAGAGTGTTTTATTTGCTGGTTCTTGTGTTATATTGCTTAGTTTGTTCACGCAGAATAGAACTGCATAGTATAATTCTATAAAGCTCTAACCTGCATGGGCCACCAAGAAAACCTGTCACGCCCCGCTTCCCGGTATACGGCGAAGGGGACGCGACTGGTCCGCTACGTATTTACTGTGAAGTAAATACGCTAGCGTATCTAAGCAATATAAAAGTAATCACAAGAGACAAGAGATATAAAAATAACAGCAACTTTATTTATTAACATTCTTTTGTACAATGCATGAAAAGGAAATACAACTGAAGTAAAAACGATACCTAAACAATGGCATAACATGAAATTAAAGGTACTGAATGGAAATGTACAATGTCTAGAGCTCGGGGTCTTCGAGGAACTGATCCAAGTCTTCACTGGTGGTCTCGATCTCTACTGTGTCCAGATCACCTGACGACATTCAAAGAAGAAAGAAATAGAATGTCGTCAGCGAACAGGTCGCTCGGTAAGTCCCAAAGATAAGGGAGAAATAGAAAAGACAGAATAAGAATGTATCTTTTAAAGTTGTATAATATTGTAGAATATTGTGTTAACGTTGTTGTTTTTAGCTTGGTACAGAAGGATGCCAGTGTATACGAGAGGGGTCTTTATATGCTAGAGACCAGGGCAAACTGAAAGTACAAGGAACCGTTATGCCACGGTACAACAGCAACATGATTCATGTTAGATGTCTTAATCTTACTGTCTCGTGCCACTTTTAACACCTTCCGTACCAATCTACCCCTTAAACCCCGTAGTGTCACGACCCGCAGGGTATGGAACGTGACTGGCACTTAAGTTTACGAAACGTCTAAAGACATCCGTAAAATAAGTAAGCCAAAGCCCAGAAAACAAAACCAATTAAGCAAAAGAGTGAAGAAAACCCAATCAGTTGAAAGCGAGTTTATCAAATAAGTCATGTAAAACCCTTTTTGAAAACAATATCAATTTTTCCGAAAATTTCGGCAGAGTCTCCTTTGTAAATACTGGCCCCCAAAATGGGTACAACCAAAAATATATATGAATCCAACAAATAATGCATCCCCAAGCGGGAGCTAGCTCTTCGCCACAAGGCGGTCACAAATCCCACGCAAAATAAAGCAACAACATGCGAAATAAACATAATGAAGCATAAGAAAAACAGCATGTCGACTCAAGTGAGCTCGACCCCAAAATACAGCATAAAGGTCCACAAATCTCACAGTCTCATCTCTAGGTCAATATACAACAATACTGGTAGAAACAGTAGATGGAGTGTACTAGATACAAAGAATATACAAGGTGGTACAAAAATAATAACATAACCCACCTATGAGCAAAACCTCGAGTCCAGGCAAAAGAGGCAAAGAATCAAATGTGCCCGCCGCTACTGTACTGACGGAGCGGACCTGAAAAAGGCTGTGGCACAACGGGGGTGAGTTGCCAACTCGTGAGTAATAAATAACATCTACACAGGCTATCGAATGCATGCACACAAGCATCCTAGCATCTAAATACAGGTAAGGCAGGACATAATGGCAAGTATGTATGCAATATGGATATACTAGCAGGTATGAATGCAATGCGAATCAACTCGTGATCTGAATGTGTAAGTATAAGAAATCATGTTTTTCCCTTTAAGAATGTCTTTTGAAATACCAGCACAATACCAATAGAATCAACAAGAACCTGTGTCCAGCATCGTCACCTCAAAACTGTCTCAAATCTCATATCAATGTATCTCTGGCCTCAGCCGTCCGGCTGACCCATCTCAAATATCAATATCTCATCATCTAGTGGCCACGGTCGGTATCCTCTGGATATCCGCCGTCCCAAACAGTCACCGGTAGGTAATCCGTCCCCTGCCAGGCTCAACGTCAACACCATATTCCTCTTGCCCCGGGGTACCTTACCGGGCCCACCATGTACCCGTGACGGTTCCTCCACTCCTCGACACGGATCTCGAAAACCACAGCAAACTCATGGTGGACGACACTTACATCACTAGAAAACCGAAATTTACATATTTTAAAAAAAATATAATAAGTTTAGAAATTTTGCGGCTTTCCCCCGAAATCCAGAAATATCATAAAATCTCAAGAAATCCTCATAAGTGCATATGTCAATGGTGATGAATGCATATGGTATCAATAATTAAGCTACGATGTATGATTAATAGACTAGGCATGAACAAATAATATGATGAGGTACATGCACATGAATAGCAATCATACGATTTCATTTTAAGGAATTAAAGGCAATAGCACAGGTTTAAGCATCAATTAGTAAAAGGTTTCAAATTATAGGTTATCTAGTGTGGTGGCATGGCAATTACCAGGGCGTGTGTGTAAGCATGAATAGTGCTCGTGCTGCATATAAAAACCCTGGCAATGGTGCAAGTGTCCTATAAAATGGGTTCGCATATGTATGTCAATATAAGGCATGGATGCAGCAAATAATCATATAAGTATTACACCCCTAATTACTAACATCACCAAGAATCTTTTAAGTTACTAAAACTATCGGGCGGCTTGCGCCGTCCAACGATAGTCCCCCGTAGATGTTACATCTACTCACAGAAATCCCTAGCTAGCTGCGTCCAATCACCGCTTTCCCCTTTCGAGCCGCGTCTGACGTCTCCGCGACCGGACCTGGAATTTACATCAATACCAAACATAAGGTTACATGTCAAGAACGATGCAAAACCCAAACGAAAATACTAACGTTCACAAGCTAGGTACAAAGTGCACAGGGTGTGCGAAACACACGCGAAAATCGCAAAAACTGCAAAAATCGTCGATTTGGTCGCCCGGCAAAACTAAAACCCGATTACTCAAAAATCCGCACTCACGCATCCTAAATGTCATAGGATATGCTAAAAAAAATAATCAAGTTATCACAAATAATTCATCACATAATTTAAATAAAAATCTAGTAAGCACAAAACTTGCTAATTTGGTGCAACATCGAAAATTAACGATAAAGTTATCACAATTCAACACAAACATCCAACCACACAACTAGTTAGCCACAATCACATAATTTCAACACAATAACCATGCTTCAAACCTATTTCCATACACAAACCCTTTTCTTGATTTTTGTAATTAGCAATCACAAATCAAATTCCATACTACAAATTTAAATTAACACAATTAAAAGCCCACATAAGAAAATTAACCTCTTAGATTAGGTTAGAAAAATAACTAGATAGAAAAATAGATTTAATTAGCCTAGTAATGGTATGCTAAAACCCAAGTTCATATCAAACTACCCTCTTTAAACAAAACTAGATTAGGAATTAAGTAAAGATTTAACACTAAACAATTTCAAGGTTCTAATTAGCACCCTTAAGCAACAATGTAACCATTTGATTAGAAGTTATACCTCAAAAGTTCAAACCCTATGATGCTAAAGCCTCCCAAGATGCCATCTTTCTCCAAGATTTGAGTCAAGTTGGGTTTGAGAAGAGAGGGAATAAGGTTTTGCTTTGAAATTGTAAAAGGAATTGTTGATTTTTAAGGATTTTTGGATGAACTTTGAAGAAGAAAAGAGATGATGCAAGGAGGGGGAGGGGGCTGCTGTTTGCAGCTAAAATTTCAGCTGATGAGGAGTGGGGGAGAGGTGTGGGGGAGTGTGAGAAAAGTCAAGGTCAAAGCCATACCAATCAACCAAAAACCCATACCCAATTTAATATATTAAAACCCTTTTCATATCATTTTGTGCAAATGAGTTGGGGAAAAATTTTTGTGGGCTTGCTGCTGAGGTAGGGCCGGCCTAGAGGTGAGGAATGAGTGAGAGAGAGTGCACAAAAAAAATTTTATGCAAAAAGACCCCCTACAAGTCCAAAATTGCAAGTTTAAGCTTAAATTCAATAAATTTCGTTTTCTATAATAAAAATTAGTTAAAAATCAAAATAAAATACTAAAAATTTATGTTACAACTAGATTTTAATTAACATAATTTTAAAGATTAAAATTAGCCCAGAAAAATTTGTATTTATCGCTAATTTAATGTATTTTCTTACCGGCTTAAAATAATATAAAAAAATTGAAATATAGGGAAAATTTTTTAAATGACCAAAATTTAATAAGTAACTCATTAGCTACTAAAAACAAGCAATTACCTATCTATTTTAGGTATAACAAGTCCTAAACTGCAAATTAACAAAAAGACGATTTACGGAAAAATACCGAATTTTCACCGATTTTCAGGAAAACACCAAAACGACTTTTCAAGGCGCTACAATCTTCCCCCCTTAAAGAAATTCGGTCCCCGAATTTAAAAATATAACTACGCGTACCTTCAAAGAGATGGGGATATTTCTTCCTCATCTCGCCCTCGGTCTCCCAGGTAACCTCCTCGCTGCTCGGGCTCCGCCAAAGGACCTTGACGGTCGGTATAATCTTCGACCACAACTTCTTCACCTGCCGATCCAGGATGGACACCGGCTGCTCTGCAAAGGAAAGGTCGCTCTCTAGCTGGACTGTCGGGTGCTGAATCGCATGCGAAGGGTCGTGAAGGTACTTGCGGAGCATCGAAACATGGAAGACGGGGTGAACATCGGGAAAGCTGGGTGGAAGGGCCAAACGATATGCAACAGCGCCGACACACTCGAGGATCTCGAAGGGACCTACGAATCTAGGGCTAAGCTTTCCCTTTTGCCCAAAACGCATCACGCCCTTCATCGGAGAGACTTTCAGAAAAACATGGTCGCCAACTGCGAACTCTAATCTACGACGGCGCCTGTCCGCATACGATTTCTGCCTGCTCTGAGCCGCTCTCATCCGGTCTCGGATCAACCGTATCTTCGCTGTCGTCTCCTCAACAAGCTGCGGCCCCAAAATGCTGCTCTCGCTGAGCTCTGTCCAACAGACGGGCGATCTGCATCTCCTCCCATACAATGCTTCGAAAGGTGCCATCTGAATAGTATCCTGGAAGCTGTTGTTGTAGGAGAACTCCACTAGAGGTAAATGACGATCCCAGCTACCACCAAAGTCTAAAACGCACGCTCTGAGCATGTCCTCGAGAGTCTGAATGGTCCGCTCTGACTGTCCGTCTGTCTGCGGATGAAACGCTGTGCTGAAGCTCAAACGAGTGCCTAAAGCCTCCTGAAGTCTCTGCCAAAGTCGGCTGGTGAACTGAGTGCCTCGATCTGATACGATACAAGTCGGTACGCCATGTAGTCGCACGATCTCGTCAATATAGAGCTGAGCATACTGAGCGAAGCTGAAAGTGGTCTTCACTGGTAGGAAGTGAGCCGCTTTCGTCAATCTATCCACGATCACCCAGATGGAGTCGTACCCTCGACTGGTCCTGGGTAGACCCACAACGAAATCCATCGAAATCTGCTCCCATTTCCACTCCGGAATGGGTAATGGCTGTAGCTCTCCTGCGGGCCTCTGGTGCTCGGCCTTGACTTGCTGACAAGTCAGGCATCTCGAAACGAACTCCGCAATGTCCCTCTTCATCCCGTCCCACCAGTAGGTCTCTCTCATATCATGGTACATCTTGGTGGAACCGGGGTGGACACTATACACTGATCGGTGTGCCTCCTCAAGAATGTCGGGCCGCAATCCATCAGCATCTGGTACGCACAGTCTAGATCCATATCATAAAATCCCTTGATCGTCAACCACGAACTCGGAAAATCTGCCCTGTCCCATCTGTGCCATGATCTCTGAGCAACGGTCGTCACTGTGCTGTGCCTCATATATACAGTCAAGCAACTGTGGGCGTGCACGAACATGCGCGAGCTGTCCCCCTGTCTGAGTGAACTCGAACTCAACTCGGCTGTCGCATAACATCTGCCAATCTGCTGACGACTGCCTCTGCACTGCGCGCAAAAAGGATAGACTACCCTCGGGCCTCCTACTCAACGCATCTGCCACCACATTCGCCTTGCCTGGGTGATATAAGATCTCGCAGTCGTAGTCTTTCACCAACTCCATCCAACGACGCTGTCTGAGGTTCAGGTCTCGCTGCTGAAATATGTACTTTAAGCTCTTGTGATCGGTGAATATCTGACACGACTCGCCGTATAGGTAATGTCGCCAAATCTTCAGTGCAAAGACCACTGCAGCCATCTCCAAATCATGAGTGGGGTAGTTCTGTTCATGCTTCTTCAACTACCGAGAAGCATAAGCGATCACCCGGCCATGCTGCATCAATACGCATCCTAATCCCACTCGCGAAGCATCACAGTAGACAACAAATCCGCCTGATCCCGAAGGCAAAGATAATACCGGCGCCGTAGTCAAACGAGTCCGTAGCTGCTGAAAACTGTGCTCGCACTCCTCCGTCCAAACGAATGGAACTCCCTTCCGGGTCAAACCGGTCAAAGGTGCAGCTATACGGGAGAAGTCCTGAACAAAACGCCTGTAGTAGCCCGCCAGGCCCAGAAAACTACGGATCTCAGTAACCGATGTAGGTCGGGGCCACTGCTGAACAGCCTCAATCTCCTTTGGGTCCACACATATGCCGTCTCTCGTAATCACGTGACCCAAGAATCCGACGCTGTCCAGCAAGAAAGCACACTTGGAGAACTTTGCGAACAGCTGGTGCTCCCTCAGAGTCTGTAACGTAATCCGCAAGTGCTGCTCGTGCTCCTCTCTGCTCCGGGGGTACACCAAGATATCGTCGATAAACACGATGATGAACAAGTCAAGATACAGCCTGAATGTACAGTTCATCAAATCCATGAATGCTGCTGGGGCGTTGGTGAGTCCGAACGACATCACCAAAAACTCATAGTGGCCATAGCACGTGCGGAAAGCTGTCCTCGGTATATCCTCCTGTCGAACCCGCAGCTGATGGTATCCTGATCGCAAGTCGATCCTCGAAAAATACCCCGCACCCTGAAGCTGGCCGAACAAATCATCAATGCGTGGCAACGGATATCTGTTCCTCACGGTAACCTTGTTCAGCTGGCGGTAGTCGATACATAAGCGCAAACTTCCGTCCTTCTTCTTGACAAACAGGACCGGAGCACCCCACGGAGAAACACTCGGTCGAATAAGCCCCTTATCTAAAAAATCCTGCAACTGATCCTTCAACTCTCGAAGCTCTGTCGGGGCCATCCGATATGGCGGTATAGAAATAGGCCCCGAGCCAGGAATCAAATCAATGCAGAACTCAACATCGCGCTCAGGCGGTAGCCCAGGTAGCTCATCAGGGAAAACATCAGGGAACTCACAAACTACCGGGACCCGGTCCAACGGAACCTCTGCAGCTCGAGTATCACAAATAAACGCTAAGAATCCCTGACATCCCTTCCACAAGAGATGACCAGCGCGAAGAGACGAAATCAAGCTGGGAAGGGTGACGCTGCGGTCTCCCTGAATAACAAGGACTGGCTCTCCCGGAAAGCTAAATCTGACTGCCTTCTCACGGCAGTCCACCGAAGCATAACAAGTGGCTAGCCAATCCATGCCCAGAAGCACAACAAAGTCCAACATATCGAGGAGAATCAATTCAACCGATGACTCCCTCTCCCCGATACAAACGGAACACAATCGAAATACAAAACGAGCGACAAACGACTCGCCTACCGGGGTAACAACAACAAGCGGATGATCTAACGACGACGACTCACGGCCCAACATCGGTGCAAAGTGTGTAGAGACGTACGAATGTGTGGTACCTGGGTCGAATAATACCCGTGCGTTGAAAGAGCAAACTGGCAAGGTACCTGTCACAACGGCATTGGATGCCTACGCATCCTGCGGTGTCAAAGCAAATACTCGGGCCTGACCTCCACCGATAGCGGGCTGACCTCGACCTCGGCCTCTGCCTCCTCGTCCTCTCTGAACAGGACCGCCGCGTCCACGGCCTCTGGGTGCACCTAACTGGCGTGGAGCATCGCCTGTGGTAGGAAGTAGGGCTCTCTGAGGAAGGGGTGGTGATGGTGGTAGGGTCACATGTGGAATGGTCACCGCTCCCTGTCGTCTCGCCGGACAGTCTCTGACAAGATGGTGCGGACTCCCGCACCCAAAACACCCTGGCGACAGCTGCTGTCCCTGGGGATAAGAACCGTATAACTGTCCCCGTCCAAATCCTCTGCCAGGCCTATCTCTCGGAAGGAATCTGGCGCGCTGCCTCTGAGACGGTACATCGGTGCGAATCCTCTTCGGCCCAAAAACGGCCGAAGTCTGTGATATGCGTGCCTCCATCCGTAATGCCGTATCCATAGCCGCTGAATAAGTGTCGTAGTGCTGGGTGCCAATGGAAAGATATAACTGGGCATCAAGTCCCTGTACGAACCTCTTCACCATCTTCTCTTCGGTATCCACTAAATGCGGAGCATATCGGGATAACTGTGTAAACTGGATGTCATACTCAGACACCGTCATCCCAGGTGTCTTGACTAAGGCCTCGAAGCTACGAGCTCTGGCGTCACGAACGCTCTCTGGAAGGAAACGGGCTAGAAAGACCGCTGTAAACTCGACCCAAGTCATAGGCGGTAGACCTGCAGCTCGACCTCTCAAGACTGACTCCCACCATGTCTGCGCGAGACCCTCTAGTCGGAAACTCGCAAGCTCTACCCATCGATCATCCGAACATCTCAGCGAACGGCAGATCCTGGCTAAACTGTCAAGGAACGTCTGTGGGTCCTCCGCTGCCTCGGTGCCGGTGAATACTGGAGGTCTCAGCCTCATGAAATCCCGTAGCGATACTGGGATAGCCACGGTAGTAGCAGTAGGAGCAACTGTCTGGGTAGCAGGCACAATGGTAGTCTGTGAGGTGGTAGGTGCGTCCTCCGATCTCGGTGCACGACTGGCCGCTACTAGGGATCCCACCATCTGTCGTAACTCCTGCATACCTCCCATCATCTGTCGTAGCTCCTCCATACCAGACTCAAGCCTATCCATGCGGCCTGGGGAAGGTGGATCGGTCTGTCCCTGCGGCGTAGGCATGCCACCCAGCTCAGTCCTCGTCTCGGACGAGCCTGCTCGGATCTCATCTCGGACGGCAGCCCTCTGCGCTCTCGTAGCCTTCGGCGGCATAGTGGCTGGTACAGGAACAGGACAACAAGAATGGTGCAGTAGAATCATAGGATACACGGAATTGAAGAAGGAATTTCAAGCAAGTATATCCTAAAGTCACTTAGGCGGAGTACCGTATCGCAAGTATGCCGCGGACATACGCACGCTACGTTACCCTGCTTAAGTCACTTACTCCATCTACCAAGGGTCATCCTACACTCAAAAAGGTAAAACCTATCGCTCTGATACCAACTTTGTCACAACCCGCAGGGTACGGAACGTGACTGGCACTTAAGTTTACGAAACGTCTAAAGACATCCGTAAAATAAGTAAGCCAAAGCCCAGAAAACAAAACCAATTAAGCAAAAGAGTGAAGAAAACCCAATCAGTTGAAAGCGAGTTTATCAAATAAGTCATGTAAAACCCTTTTTGAAAACAATATCAATTTTTCCGAAAATTTCGGCAGAGTCTCCTTTGTAAATACTGGCCCCCAAAATGGGTACAACCAAAAATATATATGAATCCAACAAATAATGCATCCCCAAGCGGGAGCTAGCTCTTCGCCACAAGGCGGTCACAAATCCCACGCAAAATAAAGCAACAACATGCGAAATAAACATAATGAAGCATAAGAAAAACAGCATGTCGACTCAAGTGAGCTCGACCCCAAAATACAGCATAAAGGTCCACAAATCTCACAGTCTCATCTCTAGGTCAATATACAACAATACTGGTAGAAACAGTAGATGGAGTGTACTAGATACAAAGAATATACAAGGTGGTACAAAAATAATAACATAACCCACCTATGAGCAAAACCTCGAGTCCAGGCAAAAGAGGCAAAGAATCAAATGTGCCCGCCGCTACTGTACTGACGGAGCGGACCTGAAAAAGGCTGTGGCACAACGGGGGTGAGTTGCCAACTCGTGAGTAATAAATAACATCTACACAGGCTATCGAATGCATGCACACAAGCATCCTAGCATCTAAATACAGGTAAGGCAGGACATAATGGCAAGTATGTATGCAATATGGATATACTAGCAGGTATGAATGCAATGCGAATCAACTCGTGATCTGAATGTGTAAGTATAAGAAATCATGTTTTTCCCTTTAAGAATGTCTTTTGAAATACCAGCACAATACCAATAGAATCAACAAGAACCTGTGTCCAGCATCGACACCTCAAAACTGTCTCAAATCTCATATCAATGTATCTCTGGCCTCAGCCGTCCGGCTGACCCATCTCAAATATCAATATCTCATCATCTAGTGGCCACGGTCGGTATCCTCTGGATATCCGCCGTCCCAAACAGTCACCGGTAGGTAATCCGTCCCCTGCCAGGCTCAACGTCAACACCACATTCCTCTTGCCCCGGGGTACCTTACCGGGCCCACCATGTACCCGTGACGGTTCCTCCACTCCTCGACACGGATCTCGAAAACCACAGCAAACTCATGGTGGACGACACTTACATCACTAGAAAACCGCAATTTACATATTTTAAAAAAAATATAATAAGTTTAGAAATTTTGCGGCTTTCCCCCGAAATCCAGAAATATCATAAAATCTCAAGAAATCCTCATAAGTGCATATGTCAATGGTGATGAATGCATATGGTATCAATAATTAAGCTACGATGTATGATTAATAAACTAGGCATGAACAAATAATATGATGAGGTACATGCACATGAATAGCAATCATACGATTTCATTTTAAGGAATTAAAAGCAATAGCACAGGTTTAAGCATCAATTAGTAAAAGGTTTCAAATTATAGGTTATCTAGTGTGGTGGCATGGCAATTACCAGGGCGTGTGTGTAAGCATGAATAGTGCTCGTGCTGCATATAAAAACCCTGGCAATGGTGCAGGTGTCCTATAAAATGGGTTCGCATATGTATGTCAATATAAGGCATGGATGCAGCAAATAATCATATAAGTATTACACCCCTAATTACTAACATCACCAAGAATCTTTTAAGTTACTAAAACTATCGGGCGGCTTGCGCCGTCCAACGATAGTCCCCCGTAGATGTTACATCTACTCACAGAAATCCCTAGCTAGCTGCGTCCAATCACCGCTTTCCCCTTTCGAGCCGCGTCTGACGTCTCCGCGACCGGACCTGGAATTTACATCAATACCAAACATAAGGTTACATGTCAAGAACGATGCAAAACCCAAACGAAAATACTAACGTTCACAAGCTAGGTACAAAGTGCACAGGGTGTGCGAAACACACGCGAAAATCGCAAAAACTGCAAAAATCGTCGATTTGGTCGCCCGGCAAAACTAAAACCCGATTACTCAAAAATCCGCACTCACGCATCCTAAATGTCATAGGATATGCTAAAAAAATAATCAAGTTATCACAAATAATTCATCACATAATTTAAATAAAAATCTAGTAAGCACAAAACTTGCTAATTTGGTGCAACATCGAAAATTAACGATAAAGTTATCACAATTCAACACAAACATCCAACCACACAACTAGTTAGCCACAATCACATAATTTCAACACAATAACCATGCTTCAAACCTATTTCCATACACAAACCCTTTTCTTGATTTTTGTAATTAGCAATCACAAATCAAATTCCATACTACAAATTTAAATTAACACAATTAAAAGCCCACATAAGAAAATTAACCTCTTAGATTAGGTTAGCAAAATAACTAGATAGAAAAATAGATTTAATTAGCCTAGTAATGGTATGCTAAAACCCAAGTTCATATCAAACTACCCTATTTAAACAAAATTAGATTAGGAATTAAGTAAAGATTTAACACTAAACAATTTCAAGGTTCTAATTAGCACCCTTAAGCAACAATGTAACCATTTGATTAGAAGTTATACCTCAAAAGTTCAAACCCTATGATGCTAAAGCCTCCCAAGATGCCATCTTTCTCCAAGATTTGAGTCAATTTGGGTTTGAGAAGAGAGGGAATAAGGTTTTGCTTTGAAATTGTAAAAGGAATTGTTGATTTTTAAGGATTTTTGGATGAACTTTGAAGAAGAAAAGAGATGATGCAAGGAGGGGGAGGGGGCTGCTGTTTGCAGCTGAAATTTCAGCTGATGAGGAGTGGGGGAGAGGTGTGGGGGAGTGTGAGAAAAGTCAAGGTCAAAGCCATACCAATCAACCAAAAACCCATACCCAATTTAATATATTGAAACCCTTTTCATATCATTTTGTGCAAATGAGTTGGGGAAAAATTTTTGTGGGCTTGCTGCTGAGGTAGGGCCGGCCTAGAGGTGAGGAATGAGTGAGAGAGAGTGCACAAAAAAAAATTTATGCAAAAAGACCCCCTACAAGTCCAAAATTGCAAGTTTAAGCTTAAATTCAATAAATTTCGTTTTCTATAATAAAAATTAGTTAAAAATCAAAATAAAATACTAAAAATTTATGTTACAACTAGATTTTAATTAACATAGTTTTAAAGATTAAAATTAGCCCAGAAAAATTTGTATTTATCGCTAATTTAATGTATTTTCTTACCGGCTTAAAATAATATAAAAAAATTGAAAAATAGGGAAATTTTTTTAAATGACCAAAATTTAATAAGTAACTCATTAGCTACTAAAAACAAGCAATTACCTATCTATTTTAGGTATAACAAGTCCTAAACTGCAAAATAACAAAAAGACGATTTACGGAAAAATACCGAATTTTCACCGATTTTCAGGAAAACACCAAAACGACTTTTCAAGGCGCTACACGTAGTGTTTTGATTGTATTGTTATATTGTATTGTATAAGTTGTATAGTTGGATGAATGACCGAAACCATGATATCAGTAACGGATGTAATGGATGTAAACTGGAATCATGTAAATGGAAAGTATATCCATGGTTTGGTTCAGTCAAGTTGAATAGATTGATAACTGGATTCATGGATTCGGGTGTTCATGTTGAATTGTAATATTGTAGATTTATATGGTACTTGAATCATATTCAAGTCGGATTATAATCAGACTCAAACCCGAGTCAGACAGTTAGAAATATAAATCGAAGTCCTATATTTACAAGGGTCCTTAGGGTAATTTATAAAACTTGAGGGGGTTTTATGTAAAAATACTTTTATATACTTTTCAAAATACACCTCAAGTATTTATTACTCGTCTTTAGAGTTATAATGAGGGTGGATTTTATATTGTGACATTTCTAGTGAAAATATCCTAGTTTTTATAAATAAAGGTATTTATATGTAATATTGATTTATTTGAAGTTCATGGTATTTTAGTGTAAAATTTATTCTTGTGATTTTTTTGAAAAAGGCGGAATATTTATATTATAATAAAATAGATATTTAAATGATAAATATACATATATTTATACAAAAATAATTTTAATAAATATTTTATATTCCAAAAATCTCATTTTCTTAAGATGTCGTATTTTAAATCTTTCAAGACCGAATGCTCCTTGCGGAGGTCTGAATCTCGCACTACTAAGTCCGAGGATGTGCGATAATCCGCACCATCCCGAACGGGTTCCCCAAAATGGGTTGTATCGGCGCTTTGCAAAGATTTTATAAATACTAATCCTTTAGAAAACGGTTTTATAAAGTAAAAGATATTTATTTGTAAAGATGTCGATTTTTCCGTTTTGTATGTTCTAGTGACAAGTTCAAATCGCCTCTTCATCACCAACTGTGGCCAGGTAAGTACAAGTGAAGAAAGGAGGGATCCGCTCACGAATCACCGTGAGACGGGACTTTTAAAATTACCTTTCTCACTTGTCTAGCCTAGACACCACAAAGTCAGGTTTAGATAAACAACTGAAAGTTCACGACTTTCCTAATGAATGCGACAGTCCTTAATTGGATGAGTCTAGATATATTTTATTATTTCAAAAGTTATGTATTTATAAAAATGTATCAATACTAAAAGTTTTATTAAGTAAAGGGTATTTTAATGAAAAGGTTTGTTTTCTCGTAATTTAAATTTCCAAGATTATAGTACTATATTTAGATGGGAGTGTGTGAGGAGGTAGGTCATTACCTCATGCTCTACTTATAGTTATAGCAAGTTTAATGGAGTTCAATGTGAAATTGGAACAATGTGGTATTTAAATGAAAAAATACGATAAATGGAAAGATTATCATTTCATGAATTGAAACTTGATCAATTTATTTGTTTAGTGTTTAATAGTCAACATGATAGTGTTTAAACATAATTGAAATAATGAGATGTGAAGTTTATAAGAGAACCGATTCGGAAATCGGATTTGTGCCGATTCCGTCGGGTTTGTAATTTCGTATTTTAGAAAAAGAGAGAGAGAGGTTAGAATGTGACTTACGGGTTTGGACAAACACGAGAGTGATAAGGAAGAAGAGGGTTCGCCGGTGTGTCGATTTGGCGCCAAGAGTTCCTAGCACGATCACCGGAATTTTGCCGTCGATTTCGTCGGGGCTTCGCCTTTCGCTCGTTTTCAAAGTACACAGGGTTTTCTTGAGATTTCGGGAGAGTGGGATCAGAATTTTGGGATGAGAGGGTAGGAGGTAGGGGTGTATTTATAGGGTTAGGCTAAGGTTAGGGTAGGTGTAGGGTTTTTAATTAAAAAATGTAAAAATAATAGGAAAATGTATTAAAAATGTAGTAAATAGGTGTTAATGGGCTCTCTGGAGGTGGTCTGAAGAATTAAAGTATGCAGGGGTATAAGGAGGTGAAGGGGCACAAAATTTATTCAGGGGACTCGGCGGTCCGGCCGAGTCCGGCCGGCGGTGCCGGCCCCAGTCGGCCGGTCCGCCGGCCGACTCGGCTGATCCCGGCCGAGTCCGGTGTTTGGGAGAGGCGTCGTCAGTTGGTGATCTCACTGGTATATTTAAGTTTTAAGGTGTAGTGGGGTTTTTGTGAGAAAACACGTGTTGACTGTTGGGCTTCTAAAGAATTTAAAACAAAACAATATTAAAAATAATGTGGGGCATGGGATTTGAACTCTGGTGGCTTGGTTCAGCAGTGTAAGGTATTACCAATGAGCTACGAGCTCCTTCTTGTAATTATGGTGTGAAATAAATACTTAAAGAGATATCAGCAACATTAAATACTCCTAGTATATTTTGAATTTAAATCAATTCTTTGTTCATTAAAAATGGAGTTGTTACAAAGTTCGAGTTAAATCAAAGGATATTTGTAAGACTGTGTTCCGAACTCGATATGGACATTACGAGTATTTAGTGATGCCATTCGGAGTCACGAATGCACCGGCGATATTTATGGACTTGATGAACCGAATCTTTTCACCGTGCTTGGACCAGTTATAGTGGTGTTCATCGATGATATTCTGGTCTACTCGAGGAGCCTAGAAGAGCATGTTGAATACTTGAAGATCGCACTACAGATATTGAGGCATGAAAGATTGTATGCAAAGATGAGCAAGTGCGAGTTTTGGTTTGAAAAAGTGATGTTTTTGGGACACGTCGTATCCGGAGATGGAATCGCTGTTGATCCCTGATTGATTCGTTCTTCGTGTGTATGGAAAAGTTTTAATCACAACCAAAGAAATTTATACCGCAATCAATTGACGGTGTCTATTATAGTTTCGTCGGTGAATGCGGATCGTCCACTGAGAAAGTGTGATTTGTTCGTTATTGTTTCAGTTGAGTTGAAAATTACAGGATAAAAGAAAATGATTCAATATTTGTGAAATTTAATTTCAAGAATCATCAAGAAATAGATCTAAAATTAAGAAATGATAGAGATCAAGAAAATGTCCAAATCGTTTGAATTATCAAGATTTGTAAAGAGGCTTGTCGGAATCGATCCAATTGATAGTGATGATGAATACTAATGATTACAAATTCTATCTATTGAAGATTTGTTGCTAGATCGATGACGGTCAATGAGGTTTAGGGATCTATTGGAGAAACTAAGGTTTCTTCATCATCATCTCTTGTCCTTTCATTGATTATCATTCAAATTCTAGGCTCTAGCAAATTAAATCAGCGATCGTTGATCTCTAATTTGGAGCGAAGAAAGCGATCTCGCTCAAATTAGGTTTTCGATGATTCAATTTCCTAAAGTTTACAAAACTCATAAGACTTAAGAGTCGTTCAAGAATTTCATCAACATCATCTACATATTCTCTCGATTCTGCTACAAGCGGAGATTTCACTCACACATCATGAAAAAGGAAAGAATCAAGAATCGGTAATTTTTCATAATGCAAGAATGTAAAGAAAAACAAGATTTACAATATTCACCTTTATTAATCGGCGATTAGGTACAATTCACTCAAAGATTACAATATTTGAGGAGGTAACTAGATCCGCCGAATTTAGCTTCGCTTCTGTCTTCTTGAGTCGTGGATCTTCGTGGATCTCTTGCTCGGATGAAGATCGGCGTTGCTTCAAAGGCTCGTTGAAGGCTTGCTTAAGTCGCTTCTCGATGAATTTTGATTTGGCTTTTGAATTGGATTTGGGGCTAGGGTTTTGGAGTTACTCAACTTGCGGGTGAATTGATGTAGAATGTTGAACAACTCAATTAATGAACAACCTTTGTAATGAAGCCCTAGCTTCCTTTTTATAGTTTGCCCCTAGAAGCTTGGCTTATCTTCTACTAGAAGCTAGGTTGTTATGAAGCTTGCATAGAAAGCTAGGGTAGAGAAGTTTCTAGATTAAGGTAGTTAGCTAGCTTGCCTGAGAAGCCTTTCTGTTGGAGGGAAACTTCTGGAAATTTGAAGCGTCTTGAAGAAGTTTGGTTGTTGAGAGGAGGCCTCGGGGAAAATTACAAACCGCCAATGAGTCAACTCGGTCGCGGATCCGCGGCCATTTTAGGTGATCTCTGCATTATTTTTCCAGGGTAATTCTGATGTTGTCTTTAAGGTTTTCTTTTGATACCCGAAATCTTATAGTTCTTTCTAGTTTACAGCTAGACCTCAAGTCTTGGACTTGCTGCAATTTATCGGCACTTTTGTGATTCCGTCTCTTTAACCTAGAGAATTTCCTGCACACAATCTCAAGACAAGTGTTGAAATATACAAAGATCATGCGTGTAGTAATAAACACTTAATTTCCTTTTAGAATGTCGATTATAACTATAACACAGGTTATTTGGTATTTTCCAGATGAATTCGTAATATGTGTTATAATTATAATAAACACCTATATTTGAATGATAAGAGTAGGGAAATTAACGTGTTGAGAATGCACTATTTTCGACTGATCAATCCCGAGAAGATTGCAGCAGTTCAAGATTGGCCGATTCCGAAGAATGTAGCGGAGATCAGAAGTTTTCTGGGACTTGCAGGATACTACAGAAGATTCGTGGAGAATTTTGCTCGATTGGCTGAGCCTTGGACCAAGCTTACACGGAAGGAGGTACCGTTCGTATGGACGGATAGTTGTGCGTCAGCTTTTGAGGCGTTGAAGCAAAGGTTGATAACCGCTCCTATTGTGACCGTACCAGACGTCCGGAGGATTGGTGATTCACTGCGTCGCATCTGGAAAAGCTTTGGGATGTGTTTTGATACAGCATAGGAAAGTTATAGCCTATGGATCGAGACAGTTGAAGACCCATGAGAAGAATTACCCAACTCATGATTTGGAGCTAGCAGCTATGATTTTTGCTTTGAAGATTTGGAGACACTACTTATTGGGCGAAAGGGTCGAAGTATTCACCGATCACAAAAGCCTAAAGTATGTGTTCACGCAGAAAGAGCTCAACATGAGGCAGCGTAGATGGTTGGAGCTGATGGCTGACTACGATCTTGATCTAAAATACCATCCGGGGAAAGTTAATGTAGTGCCGGACGCGCTTAGTCGGTTGCCAGCAATTCGGATGTTGACTGCACAGAAGGAGCTTATCGATGATTTTCGGAGATTCGAGTTGGAGGTCGTGTTACCGCATTCTTCGGGACAGTTGATGCAGCTGCAAGTACAGTCGTCATTGATCGATATCATTAAAGCAGCACAGTCACAGGACCCAAGATTGCAAAAGTTTCGAGAACAGGTTGAAGCGGGACTTCGAACGGACTTGTTGATTCATGAAGATAGTTCGTTGCGATATGGTAGCCGTTTGTGTGTGCCGAAAGGAGACATTCGTGAAGATGTTATGAAGGAGGCGCACAGTTCCGCATATTCCGTACATCCAGGAGGCACGAAGATATACCGTGATCTACGACAGCATTTCTGGTGGGAAGGCATGAAAAGGGAGATTGCCTGCTTTGTAGCAAAGTGCTTGGTGTGTCAGCAAGTTAAGGCTGAACATCAAAGGGTAGCTGGTTTATTGCAACCACTTCCGATTCCTCAATGGAAGTGGGAACATATAACCATGGATTTCGTGATAGCTTTACCGCGGAGTCCAAAGGAAAACAATGCAATTTGGGTGATTGTTGATCGATTGACCAAGACAGCTCATTTCATTCCGTTTTGAGTGGGTCAGTCGACGGAAGCGTTAGCAGAACGGTACATGCAGGAGATTGTGAGATTGCATGGTGTACCTGTGAGTATCGTTTCCGATCGTGATACCTGATTCTTATCACACTTCCGGAGGAGTTTACAGGAAAGTTTGGGGACGCGATTGAAGTTTAGCACTGCTTATCATCCCCAGACAGATGGCCAGTCGGAGAGAACGATCCAAACTCTTGAAGACATGTTGAGAGCCTGCATGTTAGACTTCAAGGGCTCATGGGAGGATCATCTACACTTGGTGGAGTTTTCGTACAATAACATCTTTCAGGAAACTATTCAGATGGCTCCATTCGAAGTATTGTATGGTCGTAAGTGTCGCTCACCCGTTTGTTGGGACGATGTTGGAGAACAAAGATTGTTGGGACCAGATTTGATCATGCAAACAGTAGAGAAGGTTAATACTATCCGGAATCACATGAAGACAGCACAAGATCGGCAGAAGAGTTGGGCCGATATATCGAGAAGACCTCTAGAGTTCGCTGTTGGTGATCTTGTATTCTTGAAGATATCACCGACTAGAGGAGTGATTCGTTTTGGGAGTCGAGGCAAGCTTAGTCCTCGATTCGTGGGGTCTTTCGAGATTATTGAGCATGTTAGAGAAGTGGCTTGTCGATTGGCTTTACCACCCTCTTTGGCGAGTGTTCATGACGTGTTTCATGTATCTCATCTCCGTAAGTATGTTCGAGATGAGACGCACGTGCTGGATCATTCAGAGTTGACAGTAAGGAAGGATTTGACCTAAGAAGAACGGCCGATGTCGATTGTTGATCGAAGAGAAAAGGTCCTCAAGAACAAGGTTATCCCTCTTGTACTTGTTTCATGGGGAAATCGCTCGCACAGAAAATCGACTTGGGAACGATAAGACGAGATTCGACAGAAGTTTCCACACCTCTTCTTGTAGATTCATATTTGTTTATCTTTTCTTGTTCCGGGAATTTCGAGGAAGAAATTCTTTTTGTGGTTGGGTATTGTTAGTTATATGTATGCCCTAGAGGCCATTATTGTACATATGATGTATATTATAGTGGATGCTTGGATATATATATATATATAGAGGACTTTCTTGCTCGACATGATAGTATGCTATCTGGTTATCTTTATCTTAACATGTAGACTTATATTGTGATACTGTCTTGCTCTCACATGTTGATAAAGCCCTTAAGATATGTACTTGACTACCAGGACTATGATGGAGATCATACTAGTGGGGCCAGGGTAGTTCATAAGTACATCCTTTAATTGTTCCTAGTCGAGGGAATATTGAGACAGGGCATCGATATTCCAGAGTAGACTAGCGTATACGCTTCTTGACCCATATGATGGACGATGGATGATCTCACATCCATTGGTGTTTGACATCAAAGATGGTATACGGGTGCTCAGTGGAGACTAGATACACTGAACAAGACTCGCCGAGGACTCCTATGTGGTAGTATACCTATCGTCAGATAGCAGTCCTCTGGTGACACTGGTACAGGTTAGTCTGTAGACCCGAGATCGTCATAGAGTCTTGTGCGGCTCCCACTGTGCTTTGATTTCCTCCCTACCATTCTCAAAGGAGATATGCAAACAGGTGGATTTTGGGTACAGTCCCGAGTCGTATGGAGGCAATGAGCGATAGGAGGGGTTTCGTCTCTCCCGGTATTGGGGGTTGATGTTGCGCTATGTTCGATTGGCTATAACTGGAAGTCCCTGGCCAGGGCTACTACCGAGATATACTGATAAGTGTTATCAGTAGTTTCTTGAACCGTTATAGTCCAGACATCGACATGACTTATCACGTTATTGGGGTCTGACGATTTCCACCCCTAGATATGCTATGCGACATATCAAACGAAGAGACCGGACTGTACGGGAGTGTTACTGATAGGCTTCATGGAGACTATGGACAGGCTTGCTTGTTGATCTTCATATCGCTCAATACCCGGGTAGTCGTTACGTCCAGCTAGTACCGCTGACGGCTTGTGGGTGACTAATATGATCATCACCTACTGCTGGCGTATTGACGAGTCTTTAGAGTCCCACACAGAAGTTCTCTGGTTCAAGCGAAACGAAGTAGGACACATATGTGATATGTGTGTTGGCCTGATTAAATACGAGTATGTGATATCGTATTGTAATCTGGCAGTCATCTGTTATCGGTTCGGTTATATGTGATATAATCAGTTTGTCGAATCAAGTATTGATTCGATAATGTGATATACAGATAAATGATATTAGTCGGTCATATATGATATAACCAGATTATTAGATCAAGTGTCGATTTAATAATGTGATATAAATTATATGTGATATAATTATATATATTAACTAATATCATTAGCTCACTAATTATTCTTCATTAAATACATATTAATATATATATATATATATAATGAAGCATGCCATTTATATTTCTATTTTGTGAAAATAGAAATGAGGTGTAAAGTGGAAGCATGGTTGCAAGAATGGGATTTTCTATTGTTTATTCTTCTTGACTCACTATTCAAGCATGGTTGCAATTTTATATTGCATAATTCCATACTTGAATGAGTGAGGGGTCAAGAGGGTATGATTCATTATTCTTGTTCATGGAAAACAGTTAGTCATTCTCCATTCTTGCTCCCATGCTCATCTTCTTCTTCCTCTTCATGTCTTCAAGATCCACATCCTCACATATGATGTGAACCATGGATTCTTGAATGCATTTGTGAGCTTCTAACATCCCCTACTTCATCATCCTAGTGTAGATTGGCACTCTACACTAGTGTGTTCTTATACTAAAGGAGTTTAGTATGGTGGTAGTTTGAACTAGTAGGAGCTTCGTGGTGGATCGGTTTCGGCGCGAAGATCACCGGAGGAAGCCCGTTCAAAGCCTCAAGAGATGCCTAGTGGAGTCGCGGGACTATTACAATGAGCAAGTGAAGTGAAGGACTTGATTCTACCATGGTATAATCTTCCTACACTTATCTAGTTAACATATTATCTAAAAAAAACCTAATAATCTAGTTAAAGATCTTGTTAGTCTAGCTTAGCTCCAAGAAAAATTTGAATTTGGTATGGTAGATACTTCTATAAGCTCATCATGGTGCTAAGGTAGTCCTTCAGGTATAATGTAACACCCTAATTCATTTATACCAGTTCTATTTTGGGTGTTTCTTTATTTATGGCTATTTCTTGATTTATTGTTGTTTGGGTATGAATAGTGTAATTGGTGTCTGTATTTGCATCCGACCCGATTCTCATGCTGGAAACCCGTCTTGATTCCTGTTTATGATTTAACCCGGTTAGTTACGAGGATCCATGCACTTTTAATATTGTTAATACTTCATACTGGAATTATCTCTGGCATCTGCATTTTTTTAGTATAACAAGTAAAGTCAAATAAAATATTTTTAAAATATCTAGCATGGCTTGTATCATACCCCGAACCCTATGGTGGCATCCGTATATCGTGTTCTCGTCCTGTTCAGTGAAACGGACCTGTTTGGATCGCTACGTGCACGCTACGTGCATCCGTTCTTGGGGCTATGCATTTTCGTTACCCGGATATCGTATTTTGGTTTTGGTTTACACGTATATTAACCGTATTTTCAAACCGTAAGTTTAGGCCCAATCCGAGCATATTTTGGAATGCTTTTGTATTTGCCAGAAAACTCAAATTCACTTTAAAAAATATTCTTTTAAAATTAACTGTTTAAATATATATTTATACGTTATATATAAATCTTTTAAAACTAAAATATATCTTTTTAAAATCTTTTTTATCCTCACCAACTCCCTAGTATCTCTTTCCTCTCGTGACTCTTTCTCTCTACCCTATATATATACTTATATATTCAGCCATTGTTCCTCTCTCTCTCTTCTCCTTCTTCCCCAGTTCCTGCCTTCTTCACCTCATGAGAACCTACGCTCGTGCTGGCGTCGCTGCTTCACCCTCGTCGTCGTCGACATCCCCTCATCACCGACAACACCTTCTACCTCTCTTTCACCGCTCCAAACCCCGATGACGAACCCCGCAAACCTTAACCCCGCCTGCTGTTCATATCATAATTTTGCATTATTATATTCCCCATTCTTATTCATTTTACAAATAAACATGTGCTTTTGATCCATGTCTACTACATAGTTGCAGGTTACAGGTTCTCGAAACAAAACAGTGAAAATAATGAAAAGACGCTGCAAAAGTGAGACTTCGACCAACAAATAGAGAATCTTTATCATGCATACAGTTTGAAGAACAAACGAAGATCAATGAATAATTTTACAAAGTACAAAGGCTGAGCAAGATTCAAGACTTCAACACGAAGCAAACGGTAAAAGTCCACAACCTTCTACACTGTGGAAATCTGGAAGAAACTAGAAAACATTCTGAAGAACCAAGTGAAGAAAAATCAAGGAAAATGCAATAGGAAGCAAACCAGACAAATTCAGCCAAAGACTCCATAAGATGACCGCGGATCCGCGGCCAAACAGGGCATTTGGCCGCGGTTCCACGGCCATAGTGAGCACGTGTCGGTGCATTTTTTATCGGTGGGTGGCGGTGCGTTGACTAGGCTTTTTAGGGTAGTTTTGTAAATACAGATAGGGATCAGATGTAACCCTAGGGTTTTTATAATCTATAAATAGAAACCCTAATGCTCTTTTTGGAGCATGCCTCTTCTTGTGCCTCATTTTATTTATCAAATTAAGAATTTCAATTCCCTTAATGTTTGAAGAGTGCATCAAATAAAAGATAAAGTAAGTTTTCTTTCATTGTGTTGGGGTAAAAATTTACACCTCGGTTGACCAAGTCAAAATCAAAGTCAACCCCAAGCCAAATGGGCCCATGCCCAGGTCGAGCCCGAACATGAAGCGGCCGGCCTCCCCCCATGCCAAGATAAAAATTTTGTAATAAATAATTTTGTTGTATTTCTTTTATTTTATTTTATGGATAAATGTAAGAAAAATATGCATAAAGCCAAATTTTTGTAAAGCCCATGTCTTATGTGCAAAAAGAAATGGCACATGAGCCATGGGATAGGCAAAATGCCATTTTGTGAAGCCCAAGGGGCTATGTGTAAAGTGTATAGCCTATAAAGGCAAAGATAATGAAATATCTCAACAACTTTTTTCTCTCTCTAAAAATTTTCCAGATCTGAGATCTTTTTTCCTTCTTCAAGGTTCCAAAACCTTCTTCTTTCTCTTGAATTAAATCAAGAGTTTTACTCTTCTTTTTATAAAACAAAATAGTTTTTCACCACCAAACCTACAAAGGGGAACTTGGATCTGTCACTAGATCTCAAAAAGAAGAGATTTTTAAAAAATCCCATATCTCTTGATCTTCAAGATCCAGCTAACAGAGGAGGAAGAAGAAGAACATCTTTCACTAAACCCCCAAAGAAAAAAAAACACACTCAGGAGTCCAACTCCTCTCTGATTTCTCTTCCGAGAAATTTTTTTAGGCTAAAAGCCTCTTTTCCTCGCCGGCGCTCAAACGCAGAGCGCCCGCGTGCCGACACGTGGCGCGGTTGCGCTCAAGCGCTCAGCGTTCAAGTGCAAAGCGCCCACGTGCCGACACGTGGCGCGCTTGCACTCGAGCGCAAGTCGCTCCCGTGTCGACACGTGGCGCTCTTTCGCTCAAGCGCAAGCGCTCGGGCGCAAGTCGCCCCGGTGCCGACACATGGTGCTCTTACGCTCCAGCGCAAGCGCCCCAGCGCAAGTCGCCCACGTGCCGACACGTGGCGCGCTTGCGCCCAAGCGCTCAGCGTCCGAGCACAAAGCGCCCACGCGCCGACACTTGGCGCGTTGCGCTCCAGCACTCTGCGCTCGAGCGCAAAGCGCCCACGTGCCGACACGTGGCATGCTTGCGCTCACGCGCCCGGCGTCTGAGCGCAAAGCACCCACGTGCCGACACGTGGCGCGTTGCGCTCCAGCACTCTGCGCTCGAGCGCAAAGCGCCCACGTGCCGACACGGGGCGCGCTTGCGCTCAAGCGCCTAGGCGCTGGCCCCACGCATCCTTTGGATGTCTTTTCCCTTTTATTTATATATACATGTATATATATACATATGTATACATATGTACACATACACATACTCCACGACACTGTCCCTGTTAGAAAAAATTTCTAACGGGGCGCTACCCCGCACCCCGCAAGGGGGCTGCTAGCCCCCTTGACCCCCAGCCCGCTATCCGGGTAACGGGACCCCCGTAAAAACTCTGTGTGGATCCCGATATATTTAAACCCCCCTCCAAAACACAACACACGTACACTGCACATTGAGTTCGCATGGCCAGTTTAACCCGTCAATTGGAGGTTCCCTCGCCTCAAAGGCGGGGGGTAATTAACGGCAGCTTAGTCCGCGGCTGCCGGAGATTCGGATCCCCACAATCATTAAACCCCGGCCTACCCTAGGCAGGGGGAATCTGTAGTATGCCTTACAAGCGCGCGCGTATTCCCATCTCAATGGGGTGACGAAAAACACCCTACAGATTCTGGCACTCCCGGTGGGACATATCTCTCCTCCCATATTTCGGGTTAAACGTTCATGCGAACTCAATCAATACACATATCGATTGCCTATACTGAAATGATGTTTTTTTTCCGTGCAGCAATCAACCTTCGACAACAATGTCTCCCCAGACGAATTCAGCTTCCAACGTGATCCCGATTCCGTACATGGTCAAGATCAACGCTCGTGTGGTTCTCCCCGCAAGCCTCAGTCGACAGTGGGAGGAACCGCCCCGCCAGTTCGGCTCCGTCATCATCTACCCTGCCGGAAGCGCTCATCTGGCGGAGATCCCGGCGGAACAGGTGGCCAAGCCGGTCTCAAGGGGTAAGAGGCCGAATGTCGTGATCGCCAAGGCACCACAACCAAAACTTGAGACGGTATCTGAACGATTCTCTGGTGCTCCAGTGGGGGGCAAGAACTTCGGTACAAAGGGAAACATCAAATGTTGCGGACAAGCTCAGGCGATGACTCCAACAAATGCACAATCGAGCGTATCTCCAAGGCCCTCCATCGCCCGGTCTGCGGCGTCTTCCCAAAGAGCCGAAGTCTGCCAGGCGCTTAGAACAGAAAAGTTAAGGCAGAAGCGGCTCAGGTATCGAGCCAACAAGAGGGCCAGGGCTTCAGCCAAATGGAATCGTGTGAAGTCCCAAGTGCAGGGTGGCCCTGCGACGACGGCTGAGTCGGACGTAAGAATCAGCAATTCCTTCGAGCCTCTGAAGTGGGTTCAGAAAAATGTCATGACCGCCAGAATCAAGAAGACAGTGGTCTGAACAGTGCCACAAAGAGACGTGTCCCGGCCCCAACAGAAAAAGTATGACACTGTCTCTTCAAAGGTCTATCAGGCGCTCTATGCTGCACGAAAGCAGCGGGGCAAATCCAGAAAAGAAGCGCCAGCACCATTCAAGAACCTGGTTAGGCCAGCCGCCTTCAATCGACTACCAGCTACCGAAGCAAGGGGGTCAAGACAGCGATCCGTGAAATCAGCCGCCAATGATAGAAAGACGGCCGGATATATCATCCATACGGTCTATATGGCGGGCGGGCGCCCCAGCTACAACCTTCGCAGCAAAAGCAAGGACGGGGCCACCACATCCCAAGCCCAATCTAACCTTAATGTGGTTGCTGCCGCCCAAGAACAGCCACCCCCGCTGGATGAAGAAAACCCTCTCGATGAGGATGATAGGCAGATAGACCCCTCGGTCCATGTAGAGTCAAGCTCGGACAGCGAGGAAGAGCCGACTTTCTGCCCGAGGACTGCGGAGCAGGAGCTGCTTCAAGAGCTTCGAAAACAGCTCAGGAGCAAAGATAAAGAGATGGCCAAGCTCTATTCGAAGATTGACGACTTAACGAACGTGGTGATGCAGCTTACGGCTCAAATTGCTCGAGCGCCTCCCAATCAGGCACAAGCCGCTACTAATCAGCCGGGTGATGACAATCCGAGGCAGCCAATGCCTGTTCCTTTGGGACCAAGACTGGTCGAGCCGAATGAAAGCCGGCCTCATTCCGCTTCTGGGGACGCCTTATCCCCAGATAGCACTATCCCGCTAACACATGATCGGATAATGGATTTGGTCACCAGCAAGGTTAAAACATTGGTGGCCGAAGCTGAAGCTCAGAAAGAAATCGGCAGTAGTGGGCGGCCATATCCCGCGCAGTACGATCTGATTGAGTTCCCAAGCGCCTACGTCATTCCTAAGTTCGGAAGATTTGATGGAACGGGGAATGCAAATCAGCACGTCGCAAACTTCAAAGCATCGTGCGGAAATACAGGGGGCAACGACGCGCTCCTTCTTTTTCAGTTTGTCAACAGCCTGACCGGCGTCGCCTTCAACTGGTATGCGAGTATACCGGACGGGTCCGTCATTACCTTTGCCCAAATGGAGTCCCTGTTTCGGCAAAGGTTCATGAGTGTCAGTGATAAAATCTCCATTGCCGACCTTGTGAGGACCAAGCCGGGGAAGAATGAAAGCAACACCGACTTTATCGCCCGATGGCGTAATCTCACAGTCAAGTGCGAACCGACGCTGGAGCAGGACCAGTCCGTCAGCCTTCTCATTGGGAACCTCAGCAATTGGATGGTCCCATTCTTGTGTACAGCGGGCTTCAAGACATTTCAGGAGCTAACCAAGAAAGTCCAAATGCTGGAACGCTCGAAGCAAGAGTCCCCGCCGGACTCTCAGAGAGACAAAACCTGGAAAAGCAAGCGGGACGACAACCGTAAAAGCGGGAGTTCCAGCAGTACCAATGTCTTCAATGCCTCCGACAATGAAGAAAAGCGAAGGGCGGGCGAATCCAAAACCAATCGGTCTCGAAAGCCATTGTTGGGAGGAGATGGGCCTTCCCTAGAGGAGAAAAAGAACAAGGTTTACTCTTTCAGAAGGGACAAGGTCCGCAAGATATTTAAAGATGCCTTGAACAACGGCCTACAATTGCTGGAGTCGAAAAGACCCCAAGAAGCAAAAATGACCGACAATCCTCTGTATTGCCCGTACCACCGAGTAGTGAGCCATGCGATCGAGGATTGCTATATCTTCAAAGACTGGGTCGAGAAGCAGTACAAGGCTGGAGAGATCGAGCTGTCCAAAAGTGTGTTGGTGAACAATCAAGTTGCAACCACCAACTTTATACAGACAGAAACTGAAGTCTTCTGGGAGCAGACAGCCGAACCCGCTGCCCTGAGAAATGAAACGGACTCAGCGCGGCCTCCGTGGAGTACGCACATATCTAATAAGACGAAGAAGATGATAAAGCTACTTCGGAAAGAACCCAGGACGAAATGGGAAGGGCAGAAGAAGCCTACCAGTCCAGTTGCCAATGCGGCTCCATCAGGCTCAAAATCCAAGAAGCTCAAGAAGAAGAAAAGTGCAGCTCGACGCGAAAAAGAGTCTGCAGGGAGATCGACCATTCAAAAATATATCGATTCCCTCGAAGAATATGAACAAAAGGAAAGAACATTGATTCAATTGAAGGAGTTCTTCCCTGTACAAGCGGCTGAAATTCTGGAGGAGTTAGAAGAAGACTCCAATGAAGAGACCCCAGTAGTGACCTGCTACACCATCCATCTTGGCAGCGACTCCGAGGATGAGCTCTGTTTTCCCGAAGAGGACGAGGAGCTCACCACAAAGGCCAATCAAATCCAGCTCAGAAGCGGCAGGGCTCTACCGCCAAATCAGGGCAACGCCACAAAAAGGAAGGAAAAACAAGTCGCTAATGAAGAAGATGGCAGAGAACCGGCTGATGAAAACATAAGTCCTTCCTCGGTGGACTATAATGTCTTGGCACATCTCCGGAAGCTTCCGTCTCTCCTGAGCATCTACGACGCCTTGGTCCTATCTAAGGAGCTTAGAGATGTTCTCATTCACGCTCTACAAAACCCCGAGCGGTATCAGGCTCACTTTGCGGAAATTAATATGAAAGAAGCCCAGCACGCTTTGCATGCCGCCGCAGTCACATTTAAGGAAGAAGACTTGCTACTGGGAACGGCTGAGCATAATCGGCCGCTTTACGTGACCGGGTATAGCGACGGAGATCGAATTAATCGCATATTGATTGATCCGGGGTCTTCAGTGAACATCATGAACTTGCGAACTCTGAAGAGTTTGTCAATGGACGTCCGACACCTGTCAAGGAAAAGGATTGTAATTCAAAGCTTCAACCAAAATTGCCAGCAAGTTCTGGGGTCTATAGTTTTGCCAATCAAATTTGGGGATCTGCAAACTGAAGCTAAGATATACGTGATCGACGCCGGCACATCTTATAAGATTCTCTTGGGACGGCCGTGGCTCCACGATTACGGCATCATTCCGTCAACTCTCCATCAATGCATGAAGTATACTAAAAATGGTGAAGAAAGACGCATTGATGGAGACATCCAACCGTTCGGTGTGCATGAAGTCCGATATGAAGATTCTCGGTACTTTATGAACCACCAAAATGCTAAGCCACAACTGACTGAGGATAGACCGGCACCAAGACTCAAAAGCAAATCTGCGCCGGCTGTCACTTTCAAAAGCAAAAATACCCAAGTGCGCCCGCATTTCGGCAGCGACACTGATGAGTCCGACGCTGGAAGCCCGTCCTTCCGTAAAACTCGCCCTCATTTCGGCAGCGATACGGACGAATCTGTTACTAAAGGCCCATCTAGAAGCAAAGTCCGCCCTCATCTTGGCAGTGACACTGAAGAGTCAGAAGAAGAGGACATGCCGTGCAACAGCTGTGCAGATTGGCCCCCCATGCAGCAAGCGAAACTACGAGAGACCTTCGAAGTCGCAGAAGGGTCCCTGGCCATCACAAGGGTGCCGGAACGGATGTGCAAAGAGCTCGACGCGTTGTCAGTCTCTACCGTGGACCAGCTGAAAACTTTCTACGTGCTCGGGAGGAAAAATGGACAGAAGGGCATCCTGTTTTACAGGTCAAACCCCGTTGTGCACCCGGACGATCTTTCTGTCGCGTGCCTTCCTTATGAGAGAGGCATAAGAGCTGTCCTCAATCCCAGATACTATGCGCCCGAGATGCGGGAATACTTTAAGAAGTGCGGATGCCGGTTATATCAAACGGAGTCCGAAGCAAAGTTTTACGAAGGGCTATAGTATCCGCCCCAGGTCCGAGCACTCATCGATGGACGAATTCCAGATAGACGGGGCATAAGCTACATTCAACCTGATTCCAAAGCATGCTACATGATCCATGTTGGTGAGGCCAGCGAAAGGTCAAATGATGATGACGAGATAGCCGAGCCAGAAGAAGCTTCTCAAGAGCTCGAAGATGGTGGACAAGCAACCTTTGACGAGCTAACCGAGATTGACTTAGGAACGCCCGATAATCCAAGGCCGACCTACATCAGCTCGCTCTTGTCAGAGGAAATGAAAGCGTAGATAATTGCCCTGCTGCATGAGTTCGTCGACTGCTTCGCGTGGACATACAAAGAAATGCCTGGCCTTTCACGTGAAGTGGTCGTACATAAGTTGGCTATATCTCCTGATGCTAAGCCAGTCAAACAAGCTCCTCGAAGAATGAGAAGGGAACTAGAAGAAAAGGTTATCGAGGAAACTAAGAAGCTCATCGATGCCGGCTTCATCAGGGAAGAGAAATATGCGGACTGGATCGCATGCATAGTCCCAGTGAAGAAGAAAAATGGGTAGATCCGAGTTTGTGTCGATTTCAGGGACCTAAACAAAGCATGTCCTAAAGACGACTTTCCGCTACCAGTCATGGAAATGATGGTCGATGACACCTCAAATTACGAGCTGTTCACCTTTATGGATGGCTCGTCTGGATACAATCAGATCAAGATGTCGCCTGAGGATGAGAAGCACACAGCATTTCGAATCCCGATCGGAATATATTGCTACAAGGTGATGCCGTTCGGACTGAAGAACGCAGGTGCTACATATCAAAGGGCAATGACCAATATCTTCGATGACTTAATTCATAAAGTCGTCGAATGTTATGTTGATGATCTGGTCGTTAAGACTAAAACCAAGGCCGATCATATCCAGGATCTTAGGACCGTTCTCACCAGACTGAGGGAATTTGACCTGAAGATGAATCCTCTGAAATGCGCTTTTGGCGTGTCATCGGGAAAATTCCTGGGCTTCATAGTCCGACATCGAGGGATCGAAGTTGACCCATCAAAGATAAAGGCCATCATGGAGATGCCCCCTCCGAAGAGTCTGACGCAGCTAAGATCTTTTCAAGGCAAGCTTGCCTATATACGGAGGTTTATCTCAAATTTATCGGGGAGATGTAGGCCCTTCTCAAAGCTCATGAAGAAAGGAGCTCCTTTTATCTGGGATGCCGAATGTCAAGCAACATTCGAAAGCATCAAACAGTACTTGTTGCACCCTCCAGTGCTGGCCGCTCCCATTCTAAATAAACCGTTGATTCTCTATACTGCCGCGCTAGATGGGTCACTCGGTGCGCTCCTTGCCCAGAATAACGAGGAGGGAAAGGAACATGCCCTCTACTACCTCAGTCGAACTCTAGTCGGGGCGGAACACAACTATTCCCTAATCGAAAAGCAATGCATGGCTCTGATATTTGCTGTGAAGAAGCTGAGGCACTATCTGCTGGCTCATCGGGTTATGCTAATCTCCAAGGTCGACCCGCTCAAACACTTGATGATCAGAGCAAGCCTAGCCGGCAGAATGGCAAGACGGGTCGTCATGTTACTTGAGTTTGACATAGTATATACTCCTCAGAAAGCAGTAAAAGGGCAAGCTCTTGCAGACTTCCTTGCCGCTCATCCTATACCAGAAGGGTCGCCGCTAAATTGTGAGTTACCCGACGAACAAGTGCTGCACCTCGAGGAAGATGGGCCATGTTGGGAGCTCTACTTCGATGGAGCCTCATCAATAAGGACCTCCAGTAAATCAAGTGTCCCGGAGATAAAAGCAGGGATAGGATTGGTGTTCATCACGCCATCAATGGGAACCCTACGGCGTTCTTTTTCTCTCACAGAGCCTCGCACAAACAATGAGGCCGAGTATGAAGCTCTGATAGCTGGTTTGGAGCTCGCCATAGAAATGGAAATCCTTCGGCTACGGGTTTACGGTGACTCCCAGCTTGTCGTCAACCAAGTAAGCGGCAATTATAAGATATACAAACCCGAATTAGCTCGGTACAGAGGCCGAGTGGTGGAACTCATGAAACGGTTCACTCATATTGAACTAACGAAAGTCCCTAGAGCGTTGAACGGAAAGGCCGATGTACTCGCTCGCTTGGCCAAGGAGCTGGCTGATCCTGACATGGACGAAATTCTGATCACAGTCAGGAGCCGGCAAATTCTACTCCCAGTCTCTCTACGAGAAGAGGAAAGCGCGGAACAGAAGAGCAGTCCCGCCGAAGAAGCTTCGATTGTTCAAGACGAGCCCGATTGGAGAGAACCCTTCATAGAGTACTTCCGATATGATAAGCTGCCCGAAGGAAGGTCTGGGAGGGTTCAGCTGAAGAAGAGAGCTCTCCGATACTTGTTTGTAAATGACACGCTATACCGCAGGTCATATGACCAACTCTGGCTCAGGTGCCTGTCATCGGCCGAAGCCCAAAAAGTCATGAAAGAAGTTCACTCAGGCGTTTGCGGTGCTCACCAATCTGGCCCCAAGATGCGACTGCAAATTAAACGGCTTGGGTATTACTGGCCCACCATGATACAGGATTGCGGAGAGCATGCAAAGAAATGTTATATCTGCCAAATTCACGGTGATTTTATTCACAACCATCCCAATCCATTGCATCCTACGGTGGCGTCGTGGCCCTTCGAAGTCTGGGGTACCGACATTGTTGGCCCAATTGATCCTCCGTCATCCAAAGGCCATCGGTTCATACTGGCCGCGACAGACTACTTCTCCAGATGGGCTGAAGCTGTCCCGCTAAAAGAAGTCAAGACAAAAGATATTCTGACATTCTTCCAGCATAATATTCTATACCGCTTCGGTACACCAAGAAGAATCATTTCTGACAACGGGCCTTCTTTCAAGAGCTTCAATGTCTCAAGGTTCGCTACTCAGCACAAGATAGACTGGAGATATTCCTCCATCTATAATCCAAGAGCCAATGGGCTAGCCGAAGCCTTCAATAAGACTCTATGCAAGCTCCTGAGGAAAAATGCTTCAGCCAACAAGAGAGACTGGAATCTCAAACTTCACGAGGCGTTGTGGGCATATCGTACTACACACCGTACTCCAACTCAGTCCACTCCATACTCATTGCTCTTCGGAGTGGAGGCGGTCCTCCCCCTCGAAGTCGAAGTTCCAAGCTTAAGAATGGCCATTCAGCACGAGTTGACGGAGGAGGAAAACGTGCTCCTTCGACTTGAAGAGCTCGATGCCCTCGAAGAAAAGAGGCTCGCGGTGCAGCAAAATCTGGAGCTATACCGAGCCCAAATGTCATGGGCCTATGACAAGATAACCCGTCTCCGCGCTTTCAAGAAAGATGAATTGGTGTTGGTCCTCAAAAGACCGATCATCCCCAATCGACATGCCAAGGGAAAATTCGAGCCAAACTGGGAAGGACCATACGTCATTGAGAAAATGTTCGACGGAGGATCCTACCAACTAATAAGTGCCGAGGGAGAAAGGCCCATGCCACCCATCAATGGCCGATATCTCAAGAAATACTACGCGTGAATGCTCCAAGTCGCAGGCGAATTGAGCACATCAGCCCTACGGTCTGGATCACACATCCTGCAAAACCGTATACAATCCACGGGCGTAAACGACCCCTATCTCTCCCAAATCCTGCCGGTGAGACTACTTTTAAAGTCCCACCAGCGGCAAAAAAAAGAGAAAAAGAAATAAAAAAATAAACGGTATGTCCACAAGCAAAACGGGCACGGATGAAAACCCGAAAGGGCTCCGTGAGTAAAAACAGCAGGACTACCGGCGAGTCTGTGAAAACCCGAAAGGCCGCAAACTCATGAAAAGAGATGAAATACACTCGCAAAGTCCTCTCGACCTTGTGAGGAGAAAACCCCCGCGTGAGATCCTTACGACTCACTAAGGAGCGACACACTTAGGAATCCTCACGATTCCTAAGGAGAAAATACACCTGCGGGATCCTTACGACTCGTAGGGAGAAAATGCTTTTATGGGACCCTCACGGCCCATAAAATTGAAAAGCCTTAGGTGATAGGGACCCAAACCTGTCTCCTAAGCCATCGTTCCCCAACGGGCAACGGCAAATGATGAGTCGCTCCTGGCATTTCGCTTCAGTGTTAGCGGTGCTGATGCCGACCAAAAACCCAAATCCCAAGTCTTCCCAAAGCAAATGATGAGTTGCTCCTGGCATTATTCCAGTGCAGCAATGCTGATGCCAAACAAGATCCAAATTCTAAGTCCCCAAATGGCGAATGATGAGTCGCTCCTGGTACCACATTCCAGTGCAGCGATGCAGACGCCAACCAAAATCCGATTTCTCAAAATTCTCCCGGCTCTACGGTAGGTCCCCAAGTTGACCATCATATACAATCCACGGGCTCAAATAATTCTCATCATACCCATGCCCCACCGTAATCACCAGTTACGCGGCCGGTCTCCGCTTTGGGAACGATGCTCCATTGATAAGACCCACTCATGTGTCCTCACGATATATGAGGAGAACAAGCCTTTGTGGGATCCTTACGACTCATAAAGGAAAAACACACTTAGGAGTCCTCACGACTCCTAAGGAGAAAATACACCTGCGGGATCCTTACGACTCGTGAGGAGAAACTACTTTTATGAGACCCTCACGGCCCATAAAATTGAAAAGCCTTAGACGATAGGGATCTAAACCTGTCTCCTAAGCCATCGCTCCCCAATACCCAAATGGCGAATGATGAGTCGCTCCTGGTACCATATTCCAGTGCAGCGATGCAGACGCCAACCAAATTCCAAATCCCATACCCCAACGGCGAATGATGAGTCGCTCCTGGTACCATATTCCAGTGCAGCGATGCAGACGCCGACAAAGTCCCGAAATTTTTCTGGCCCTACGGTCTGGATCATACATCCTGCAAAACCGTATACAATCCACGGGCGTAAAATAATCCCAATCTCTCCCAAGTCCTACCGGTGAGACCACATTCAAAGTCCTACAAAAAAAAATAAAAAAATAAAAATAAAAAAATAAAAAAAATGTATGTCCACAAGCAAAATGGGCACGGATGAAAACCCGAAAGGGCTCCGTAAATAAAAACAGCAGGACTGCCGGCGAGTTTGTGAAAACCTGAAAGGGCGCAAACTCGTGAAAAGGAGATGAAATGCACTCTCAAAGTCCTCTCAACTTTGAGAGGAGAAAATTCCCGCATGAGATCCTTACGACTCACAAAGGAGCAACACACTTAGGAGTCCCTACGACTCCTAAGGAGAAAATACACCTACGAGATCCTTTCGACTCGTAGGGAGAAAATGCTTTTATGGGACCCTTACGGTCCATAAAATTGAAAAGTCTTGGGTGATAGGGATCTAAACCTGCCTCCTAAGCCATCAATTCCCAAATCCTCTCGGGGCAAATGATGAGTTGCTCCTGGCATTATTCCAGTGCAGCAATGCAGATGCCAAACAAAAAAAAAACCAATCCCCAAATTCTCTTAAAGATAGATGATGAGTCGCTCCTGGTACCATATTCCAGCATAGCGATGCTGATGTCAACCCAAATCACATCAAGTCAAACAACCAATGACCTCCCTGGCAGAATCAAATTCCACCTCGGAAACAAGTCAACTTCATCCCTGACGCCGCAAGAAGCGGGGCAAGTCAAATCCAGAATCGACCGTCCACGTTGCTAAAATGGCAGCACCGACCGTCCACGTCCCTAAAATGGAAGCACCGACCGTCCACGTCGCTAAAAGGGAAGCAACGACCGTCCAAGTCGCATAAAGGGCAGCATCGACCGTCTACGTCGCAAAAAGGGCAGTATCGACCGTCCAAGTCGCAAAAAGGGCAGCAACGACCGTCCAAGTCGCAAAAAGGGCAGCACCGACCGTCCAAGTCGCAAAAAGGGCAGCACCGACTGTCCAAGTCGTTAAAAGGGCAGCACCGACCGTCCACGTCGCTAAAATGGCAGCATCGACCGACCAAGTCGCAAAAAGGGCGGAACCGACCGTCCAAGTCGCAAAAAGGGCGGAACCGACCGTCCACGTCGCTAAAATGGCAGCATCGACCGTCCAAGTAGCAAAAAGGGCAGCATCGACCGTCCAAGTCGTTAAAATGGCAGCACCGACCGTCCACGTCGCTAAAATGGCAGCATCGACCGACCAAGTCGCAAAAAGGGCAGCATCGACCGTCCAAGTCGCAAAAAGGGCGGAACCGACCGTCCACGTCGCTAAAATGGCAGCATCGACCGTCCAAGTTGCAAAAAGGGCAGCATCGACCGTCCACGTCGCTAAAATGGCAGCATCGACCTTCCACGTCGCTAAAATGGCAGCACCGACCGTCTAAGTCGCAAAAAGGGCAGCATCGACCGTCCACGTCGCAAAAAGGGCAGCATCGACCGTCCAAGTCGCAAAAAGGGCAGCATCGACCGTCCACGTCGCAAAAAGGGCAGCACCGACCGTCCACGTCGCAAAAAGGGCAGCACCGACCGTCCAAGTCGCAAAAAGGGGAGCATCGACCGTCCAAGTCGCAAAAAGGGCAGCACCGACCGTCCAAGTCGCAAAAAGGGCAGCACCGACCGTCCAAGTCGTTAAAAGGGCAGCACCGACCGTCCACGTAGCTAAAATGGCAGCATCGACCGACCAAGTCGCAAAAAGGGCAGCATCGACCGTCCAAGTCGCAAAAAGGGTGGAACCGACCGTCCACGTCGCTAAAATGGCAGCATCGACCGTCCAAGTCGCAAAAAGGGCAGCATCGACCGTCCAAGTCGTTAAAATGGAAGCACCGACCGTCCACATCGCTAAAATGGCAGCATCGACCGACCAAGTCGCAAAAAGGGCAGCATCGACCGTCCAAGTCGCAAAAAGGGCGGAACCGACCGTCCACGTCGCTAAAATGGCAGCATCGACCGTCCAAGTCGGAAAAAGGGGAGCATCGACCGTCCACGTCGCTAAAATGGCAGCATCGACCATCCACGTCGCTAAAATGGCAGCACCGACCGTCCAAGTCGCAAAAAGGGCAGCATCGACCGTCCACGTCGCAAAAAGGGCAGCATCGACCGTCCAAGTCGCAAAAAGGGCAGCATCGACCGTCCACGTCGCAAAAAGGGCAGCACCGACCGTCCAAGTCGCAAAAAGGGCAGCACCGACCGTCCACGTCGCAAAAAGGGCATCACCGACCGTCCAAGTCGCAAAAAGGGCATCACCGACCGTCCACGTCGCTAAAAGGGCAGCACCGACCGTCCAAGTCGCTAAAAGGGCAGCACCGACCGTCCAAGTCGCAAAAAGGGCAGCATTGACCGTCCATGTCGTAAAAAGGGCAGCGCAGGATTCCTACAAAGCGGGAACCAAATCAGGTCGCCTCCAAGCAAAAGAAGATCCATCAATTTCATGCACACGACCCACATATGTGGTGTGCATTTATTGATGGGGGACAATTCGTTGGGGTAAAAATTTACACCTCGGTTGACCAAGTCAAAATCAAAGTCAACCCCAAGCCAAGTGGGCCCAAGCCCAGATCCAGTGGGCCCATGCCCGGGTCGAGCCCGAACATGAAGCGGCCGGCCTCCCCCCATGCCAAGATAAAAATTTTGTAATAAATAATTTTGTTGTATTTCTTTTATTTTATTTTATGGATAAATGTAAGAAAAATAGGCATAAAGCCAATTTTTTGTAAAGCCCATGGCTTATGTGCAAAAAGAAATGACACATGAGCCATGGGATAGGCAAAATGCCATTTTGTGAAGCCCAAGGGGCTATGTGTAAAGTGTATAGCCTATAAAGGCAAAGATAATGAAATATCTCAACAACTTTTTTCTCTCTCTAAAAATTTTCCAGATCTGAGATCTTTTCTCCTTCTTCAAGGTTCTAAAACCTTCTTCTTTCTCTTGAATTAAATCATGAGTTTTACTCTTCTTTTTATAAAACAAAATAGTTTTTCACCACCAAACCTACAAAGGGGAACTTGGATCTGTTACTAGATCTCAAAAAGAAGAGATTTTTAAAAAATCCCATATCTCTTGATCTTCAAGATCCAGCTAACAGAGAAGGAAGAAGAAGAACATCTTTCACTAAACCCCCAAAGAAAAAAAAACACACTCAGGAGTCCAACTCCTCTCTGATTTCTCATCCGAGAAATTTTTTTAGGCTAAAAGCCTCTTTTCCTCGCCGGCGCTCAAGCGCAGAGCGCCCGCGTGTCGACACGTGGCGCGCTTGCGCTCAGCGCTCAAGCTCAGAGCGCCCACGTGCCGACACGTGGCGCGCTTGCGCCCAAGCGCTCAGCGTCCGAGCGTAAAGCGCCCACGCGCCGACACGTGGCGCGTTGCGCTCCGGCACTCTGCGATCGAGCGCAAAGCGCCTACGTGTCGACACGTGGCACGCTTGCGCTTAAGCGCCCAGTGTCTGAGCGCAAAGCGCCCACGTGCCGACACGTGGCGTGTTGCGCTCCAGCACTCTGCGCTCGAGAGCAAAGCGCCCACGTGCCGACACGGGGCGCGCTTGCGCTCAAGCGCCTAGGCGCTGGCCCCACGCATCCTTTGGATGTTTTTTCCCCTTTATTTATATATACATGTATATATATACATATGTACACATACACATACTCCACGACACTGTCCCTGTTAGAAAAAATTTCTAACGGGGCGCTGCCCCGCACCCCGCAAGGGGGCTGCTAGCCCCCTTGACCCCCAGCCCGCTATCCGGGTAGCGGGACCCCCGTAAAACTCTGTGTGGCTCCCGATATATTTAAACCCCCCTCCAAAACACAACACACGTACACTGCACATTGAGTTCGCATGGCCGGTTTAACCCGTCAATCGGAGGTTCCCTCGACTCAAGGCGGGGGGTAATTAACGGCAGCTTAGTCCGTGGCTGCCATAGATTCGGATCCCCACAATCATTAAAACCCGTCCTACCCTAGGCAGGGGGAATCTGTAGTACGCCTGACAAGCGCGTGCGTATTCCCATCTCAATGGGGTGACGAAAAACACCCTACACATTGCCCTAGTTTAATTTTCCCTTCTGCCCCAGTATAACTTTTATTTATCTGCCCTAGTTTAGATTTTATTTATCTTCCGTAGATTAGATAATTAGGTTATTAAAAACAATCATAAAAAATAAAATCTTTTAATTTCCTAATGAGTGAGTAGTTCCTTACTTGTTAGGGTTATGAATAGGAAAGGTTTGAGAGATGAAAATCTCTCAACCCTTTCTTGCCCATCACATATTTTTTATAGGGCTCCATGCATATATACACACACCGCTCACTACGGCACCCTATCCCACGAGGTAGCGGTGATACCGTAGTTTAAAAGACCGGTTGTGTATGTTTTCCATGGAGGTTAGGGTAAGAATTAAGAAAGGACGGACAAGGACCTAGAGGAAGAAACATCTTTTCTTCCCGATGGTACTAATCCACTTTATTAATTATTACCATGACACCTAAATAAATCTAAATTAGGGCATTGAAAGCGGTGAGGAATATTGACTTTTCAAACTTAACCTAAACCTAACCCTAGCAAGATTTTAATCCTAATCAACTCATTTCAGTTTTCATTGATAATCCAATCCACCACAATTGGAATTAACTCATTAGAACGAAAAGAAAATACACAAAATTGCTGTGGACCGACCCGTACTCACCGGCTAGCTACCAAGCGACGCCGTTCTTGATTGTGGTAAAAATTCTTTGATTCATCTTTCGAAACCGCAAGCGCGCATAAAAAATCTTCTAACAATCACCTGCACGCCCTGTGCTCGCCCGACGCCCCCGATCACCTCGACAGCCTCGTCACCATCCTATCGAACTCATCTTCTCTCCTCTCCTCCCTCGAGCATCTCTCTTCTTTCCCCGACCAACCCCGAGCCTGCACACCCGCAACCCATTGCCTCCATCGCCGATGACCCCACGACCAGTCATCACCACCCTCGGCTGCACCCCCTCACCCTCGGCAACCCACAACCACCACCTCCATCACTTCCTCTTCCCCAGGGCCCGAGCCTTTCCCTACACAGAACCGACCCCGATCCCTAACTTCAAGAACCCACTGCCTTGGACGTGAAACCTCACCGGAAAACTCACGACTCGTCGTCACGTCTCCCTCTCCTTCTCCTCTATCCTAGATATCCCGATCCAACACCACAGCAACATTCTTCTCCTTCTTCTTCTTCTTCCTCTTTCTAGTTTCTTGGTTTCCCAGTCATCGCCGGATTCGTGCCGTCATCGACGATCCGGACGACCCAGCCAGCGTGATCGTGTTCTTGCTTTGCTTAGTTCAGTTCTGTATGCCGTGTGTGTATTGCGACGTTTACCCGACGTCGGACGCAGCGTACGCACCCCGTCGTGAGATCCGTTCAGGAAAGATTATCTTGCTACATGCTATATATTATATTTGCATCCATATTAATAATAATATTAAATATTCATTGCATTGTGCATTCTATGTTACAGTTTTACAGTTTTACAATACCCGTTCACATCCGTACAGTTTATTACATATCTAGTCGCATGCAAGTTTACCTTGCTACTTGCTATGATACATATTTTGCATCCATATGAATAAAAATATCACATGTTGACTGCATTGTATATCCATGTTACTGTTTTACTGTTTTCGGATAGCCGTACGCATACATATCATTAATTACATATCTGGTTGCATGCAAGTTAGCTTGATACATGCTATATTATTATACTTGCATCTATATTAATAAAAATATTGCATATTTATTGTATTGTGCATCCATGTTACAGTTTTACCGTTTTCCCGATATCCGTTCGCATCCGTACAATTTATTATATATCTAGTTGCATGCCATGTCATATTAATTCATATTACTGTTGCATTAGCACCCTATGCTTGATAATATGCATCCTACGTAGTCATGGAGTTGCAGATGAAATCCCTGATAGATATCTGTGCATCCGTACTTTTATCGTGCATCCGTATTTGCTACAATTTTATTATGAGCATCCGTTTGATACCTGTGCACTACCTGTCATGACCTGATACACCATTACTTGAAATGTTACCTGATCCTGTTTCTAATGCCGACAATCCTGACATGTTGTCCTGACAGACGTATCCTGTTGTCTGCATAGACAAACCTGTACCTATTTGATCATGTGTTGGCATTAGCTCCAGATTTATCAATACCTGACTTGAACACATAATCTTGTGGGTAAGGGAAAATCAAGAATGTAACCGAACGCAACTCAAAGGGCTATTATATTGTTTGACGTATTTCCGGGCGTTACGGAAAAATCCTGTTACCGTGGTCTCGTGGGGAATGAACGGGGCATATACTGAATAATCATGTTACCGTGGTCCCGTGGAGAATGAACAGGGCATAGTCTGATGGGTTACGATGAGGATTACATTAATTGTTTTCGAAGACTTTAGAATAGATAACCCAGTAGTATAGTTTAGATTACTCACTGCACTTCACCTGCACGTATACACTTCACTGTTCCATATCCATATTACTGGTTATATTCTTGTTATCGTTTATACTCATGCCTGCATATCTCGTGTATCCTGTTCATTTATTATTGTTTGATATTATGACGCACTGACGTCTGGGTTTTGCATGGCCCAGATCCTTACCTCTTTCGCAGGCTGATCAGGAGTATTTCAGCCGACAGGCCGAGCAGTGAGGATCATGTTAGTATCTAGTTAGTTTAGTTTTATTTTCGTACTTTTATTTTCTGATGTGAGCCCGTATTTGGGACGTATTTTCCAGATGTTATTATTTATTGGATTTATTGCTTCCGCATATTATTTCTTGACTCGTTTATTCTGACATATGGACATGTACTAGATAGTTTATTTTACTTTACTGTTCTTGATATCTTATGGACAGCCGTAATGTGACTGTCGAGGGATGTTTCCTAGCCACAGGTAGCATGGTTGGTTCTGTCACGTGCTGATCTTAGCGCACTCTGGGAAGCGGGACGTGACAGGATTTGATGGAGGGGATCGCAGGGGAGTTGGCGAGCGGGACGCAGGGCAGTTGGCGAGCGGGCGCATGTCTCGTGGAGATGGGCGCGGTCGTCGCGGGGAAACGTTGGAGGAACGTGGAGGGAAAATAAAAGAATAGGGAGAAGAAGAAGAAGAAGCGGGTCGGGGGAGGCGGGTCGGGTAGGGTGAGCACGGGTCGGGTCGGGGGAGTTTAGAGTTAGGATTTTTTTTTTTGAGTGTAGATTAGGAAAAATAATTAAATAAAATAATTAAAAAATCTAAAAAGTGCAAAAATTTTAGGAAAATCTGACAAAATACGGAAAATTATATATACGGGAACTGAGGATTTACAGATTATGATTTTTAAATGAGTATATTACTAATATAATAAACAATGATTTAATGGACGAAAAATGTCAAGAGAGGTTAAATGTGTAACTTGAAAGTTTTGTGTGGGAGAATGTTTCATAAATATTGAGTTTAGGAGAGCTAAATAAAGGCAAATATAATTGTTTTGCGGGGCTAAAAGAAAAAAATTTCCTTTCTTTATAGTGCACATGGGATTCTCTTAGCTTTTTAAATATATTTTTATTGAATAATAAGCCTATCTATCATCAATCCAGATCGTTATTCACTGGGCATTAGATTCTTTACTGTTGGTTAGGTTGAAGATATTGTGAAACCTTTATTTAATAAATCCCCATTAAATTTTATGTATGGACTAAATTAAGCTCAACTACATCTATATTTAATTTGTCTTTTATACGGATTTTTTTTATCTTCGTGTGAGGCTGTGGATCTTCGTGATCTCGTTGACGACCATCCTGCAATCAACATGGGACGGCATAAAAAGACGTTGGTTGTGAGGGGTGGGTAGAGAGAAAGTATTCCTTTTAAGTTATAAAAGAGGTATTTTAGTAAATTAAACCAGCAGCATAAAAAGACGAAAGTCTGATACAGCTGGGGTTAATTTTGTCCATACACATGTTTTGGTGTGAATTTATCAAATAAAGGTTTGGTAATATCGCCACCCAATAAAAATACTAAGAGATGTGAAATTTTTTTTTGCACGTGCTTAGAACAAGAAATCCCATACAATTAAAAGGTTCATAGGTGATTTTTTTTATGTTCAATATAATAACGAGCAAAGTGTTTTAGTAGTTTAATGTTTTCCAATATGCATTAACAAAATCAATCATCGGGCAACCAAAATAAGCAGAACTAATTTAACCTAAAAGCTCAAAACCAGTATTTAATGAAGAGAGAGTGCAAGAAAAAAGAGAGAGAAATAAAAGGAAAGATGTTGTAACGTGTCTTCGATACCCTTGGAGACTTCCTAAGGGGCATGTTTCTTTGCAAGATTAGGGAAGGATTTGGCGCTATTTGTATTCATGAACCCAAAAAAATTACGAGAATTAGCTAATTCTTGTTTGGTTGTAGGATTTTGGGTCTTTTGGATTTACAATTTTTTTGTGGGGGCCCACCATTTTTTAGGATTCATGAATCCTAAAAAATGGGTGGATGGCAAATGATTAGCCCTATTTACATGGGACCCACCGTACTTTAACCCCACCCTCTCTCTAAAGTTCTCAAATTCAAATCTCATCTTACTTTCACTAACTAAACAAGAATTATAAGGATCTACAAATCCATTACCGACCAAATAACAAATTACCAAATCTAGAAATTTTCAACTGTACTGTTTTGGAATCCAAATTTCATAATTCTGCAACCAAACAACCCCTAAACGTCAGGTCAAGAAAAAAGATTTGTTGACAACAATTAAGGACTGGTTTAACCACAACACAACACAATTCACAAGCTACCAACCTTTCAGGCCCTATTTGGGAATGGAGTTGAGCTTTCTAAACCGCAGAATCATAAAATTAGCAAACGTTAACTCCAAAATGCTAACCCTATCTTGTTTGACAACCATTTTCAAGCTACAATTATCTCAACCAAAAACTGAAGAAAACTGCAGTTATCTCAACTCTAATCCGACCAAAGTTTTGTAAACTCCGTTTTTGAAGTTTGGGGCTTACAAACCACAAGTTTGCATCTTTTATATCTTCACTTAAAATAAACCATACTATTCCTAACTCCATATCTCAACAGGGCCTCAATGTCCGAGTCAGGTTGCACTTCTAGATCATACGGGGAATAAATTATGCTATGTGGTTCAATGAGACCTAAAGTGGAGCAATTTATAGTTATATGGACATGGTCAAAAGATTACCTTTTAGCAATTTATAGTTATATACATGGTCAAAAGGTTCACAAAATTAGCAAACCTCAACTCCCTCTCTTGTTCTTCGGCAACCATTTGGGAGTTATGATTATCTCAAACAAAAACTGTGAAGAAATGCAATTATCTCAACTTCAATTTGACCAAAATTTTGTACATTCCATTTTTGGAGCTTGGGCTTGCCAAATCACAGTTTGCATCCTTTATATCTCCACTTAAAAATAATCCATAGTTTTCCTAACTAGCTTGCGGCAGAACAAAGATCGAATCCAGTATCCTCCCTAAAACCTTCAACAAGGTTTGGGTTTGCCCCGCATCCATCTGAGCCCAAATCCTTCTCTTGCTTACTGTTGGAGCAAAAGAGTTTTATATTTAAACACATGAACTTCTTATGTGGTATCCAATATAGGACTAAAGAAACATCTCTCTTTGAACCAAAACATAACACAGCCAAGATCATAAGGCAAGAAATCAAGTGGCTCCTACATGTGCCAAAAACAAAACTTTGATTCACTTAAGTACAATCATTGAATCCAACACAGACTCCTTGTGAATCGAACTGGCGACCTCTCACTTTGAACATGAAATTCTTACCGCATGAGCTATGCCCAATTGATAACAGAGATCTCTATCGAAAAGAATAAGTACCCATGCTAAGAAACTGGATAGCTGTGTAATTTTTCATCAGTATTTCTTAAACAAAACCCTAACTAATTAGTTGGCTAGGAATTTATAATGCATTATTTTGCTGCCTCTTTACGAGGGCAAAGCTCAACTCTAGAGATGCTTAAACACCAAGCTTCATAACTGTTGACACTGTCTCGTTTTGGTTGAACATTGACCTTATACATAAAAATAATTATTAAGTTGAACAGTTCCATTTATTTTCAAGAGAAAAGACTTAAGAAGGAAGTTTCTTCATTTTGTAGATAAAAATGTGAACCTCATAAGTTACATCAGAGTAGCATGAGCATATTGTTATTTTCATTTAAATCCCATGAAAAATATTTTAATTCATTAAGGTGTTAACAGTTGTTTTAAATTTTGCTATAAAAACCAGTACAAAAATGGTGCAGAAAAAGCAGAATCAATAACAATTAACTACGTACATAGAGAATTCATGGGTCCTGGTGTGGGAGAATAAAGTTTTTGGCAGTTAGGCTAATATAAATTTTCAAAAAAAATAAATTCCCCAGCATTTTACCTTTAAAATATTGGATAATGGAGATATGGTGCACTTCATAAAACTAATAGGAAGTAATTAAGAACCTTGAATTTCAAAATACAATGATGATCAATTTGATATAATTCATTTTAATTTCAAACTGTCAGTCATATTTGATTTCGACCATATACTTTCTAAAAACATAATATTAAGTTAGTGTAAACTAAATGATGATATAGGAGACAACCGAAGATGGAAGGACATTGGCGGCCGGTGACGATCGGCTACCAGTTGCCAGTGATGGACTTTGATAGAATGGGCAGTTACCAACGGTGGTCCAATGGCAGGCTGCAGTGGGCAGTTATCGACGGTTAGTTTCCAGCTATGAGCGGTTGTCGGTTGTGGTCGCCGACGGTCGGTTGCCGGCTGTAATCGTCAAGGGTTGTTGCGGCAATGAACGATCATCGATAGTAGTGCTGTTGTTGACGGGAGGTTGCATGTTGTGGTCATTTGCGAGCAGTTTCCGGCACGTGATTCTCGAAATGGTGGCAAGCGGTGGTGGATGGTTGCAATCAGCCGTCATTGACGGACAATTATTGTGGTTGTTAATGGGCGTTTGCGGCGGCGGGCGGAAGCCGGCGACGGTTGCTAGCGACGTTATTGTCGATACACAGTTGTTAACTGTCGGTGGATATCGGCAAGCGGCCGGCGGATGCTGGCGACAGCTACTAAGAGCGGTGTTGATGGAGGTCCTTTTCAGATCTCCTTTAGATGTTGTCTTCCGTCGATCTCCCGGCGGATTCTGGAGGGGATTCCCTGTTGTGAGTGGGTCTCAATGGGTTTTGAGGAGATTTGGTGATTGGAGGAGTTGGACGCCAAGTACCTGCAAAGAAGTCCCGGGATGGTTTGACGCCACCGAGGACCCTCCGACGATCAAGTTAGTACTAGATCCGAGCAGCGTAATGGCTAAGTAGAGTCAAAAATCGCTTCCTTGACCCCTCTGTGATGGGGGTTTATATAGCGGTGATGGCACGCAGCAGCAGGCGCGAGAATCTCGCCGACAGTTACGCTCCCGACGTCACGCCCGCGTTGAGAGCGGATCGCCCATTAATGGGGATCGCGGTGGCGTGGAACGTAGGATGTTGCTGGCAGAGAATCCGCGCATGGCGAGAATCGCGGAGCGGCGGTTACGCCTGTGAGCGATGGAGCTGGTCGGAGGACCGAGGAAGACGGCCTCGGCCGGAGGGCTCGGAGACGAGCGAGAAGGCCGAGGAGACTTAGTCTTGTGGCAGCTCAGGGCGAGCTGAGGGGCCGAGGAGGCCAATCTGCAGGGAGCCCTGAGGAGGGCTAGCTTGTGATTGCAGGTCGGGTACGGGGGAGGCCTGGTCGGCCTCTGTGGGCCCTTTCTTCCGAGTTATGGTACATGCCATCCGCCACGTGTCCTGATTCTAGGGGTCGCCAATATTGAGCATCATCATTAGCCCCCCACTCTTGTCCCGACCAGCCAGCGGGTCGGGTCAGGAGTGGACCGCCGGGCCGCCCGGGGTGAGCTCCCTCCTAAGGTTTCGTCGGGACACGTCTCCGGGCCGCGAGCTGTCTTTTTTGCCAGCGAATTAGGGCAAGATCTCCGCATTTAAGGAGGGTGCGCCGGTTCGTATATCTTGCCTTTGAAGTGACGGCCCACGTGTTGAGCGTCGGTTGGCTGATGCGACGTGTGCAGACCTGCGACGTCTGAAAAGGTGCGGTCCAGTGTGGGGATGACAAGTGGAGCAATCGGGGCCATCAGATTCGAGGAGGCGTCTTGGCGGGAGATGAAGGGCACCGTTGGATGAGGTCTCTTGTGGCGATAAAATAGGGGTGGGGTCCGTTTCGGGGCCCCTACTCCTTCATATTTCCCGTTCCAAGTCTCGGTTGCTCGGCGCTCGTCTTCTTCCTTCCACTTTCGTTCCCCGAGGATCATTCTTCCCAAGGTTAGATGTCTTCTCTTGTCGAGTCGGTAGATGTCGTTGGGGTAGGTTCTAGGAACCCTTTAGGTGAGCCTGAGTCCTCCCGGGGGGCAGGGGTTGGCCCCTCTTCCCGGGATCATGTGGCGGGGGCAGCCCCCAGGGAGGAGGCGGTAGATGCTGCCCCCGGTGCCTTGTGTTGGATAAGGCATGAGGACGATCTTGACAACGCACGGGCCCGCTTCCACATCCCCTCACGCTATACGCTCCGCCTGGCCAAGGAGGGAGAGAGGGCAGACCAAGTACGGGGCAGGGAGATCGCCCTATATTTGGAAGCATTTTGGGGTGGAATGCGTCTGCCCCTCTCTCCTGAGGTCGTTGAAGCGTTGAACTTCTTCGGGTTAGCCCCCGGTCAGTTGGTGCCAAACTCGTGGAGGATTCTCCTCGGGTTCCTGGTCCGCCTGAAGTTACGGGCGATCCCCTTCAGCCTTTCCCTCCTTGATTCTTCCCTCGTCTTCAAAAATCACCCCGGTGGTCGAGCGGGCGACCCGAGGTGGGTTTATCTCTCTTTCAGAAAGCGACCAGGGGGCGCCGCCGGGATGAGGGTTATGGCCCTGCCTTCTTCCATTCACGACTGGAAGAAGAAGTTCTTCTTCGTTTCCCCTCCTGAGGGCGAGGACTGGCCCGTGCCTACAGAGTGGTCGAAGGAGAAGCACTTGCCGGGGAACCAGTCCAATGACCCCGTTGCGGTGAGAGTGGCGTCGTGGGAGCCCATCCCCCGTTTCGACGTGTTGTTGTCTGAGAGGGTTCTGAGTTGGGCCGGGCTCAGCCCCGTTGAGTTCGTCGGTAAGTTTAGGTTTTCCTTTTTGGTTCGTATATTGCCCGTATCGCTGACTCCCTATACATTTGGTTCTGTGCAGGACCCATGGACATAAACTCGCTCCGGGCTTCAATGCGCCAGCCGAGGCCGACTGCGAAGGTTGGAGGCACCGACTCTTCCCGTTCACAGCCTGCCGCGGCTCCAACTCCCCCGGCAGTAGTGCCCCACGAGCGCTCGGAAGCGAATCTCGCCCCGGGGCCCAGCAGAACGTCGGGTCGGAGGCGGGCTCGGATTCTGGAGGACCCGGCCTCGGAGGAGGAGACCGGCTCTCCCTCGAGGCCGCTCAAGAGGAGATCTACCTGGGGACCGTCTTCGCCGATCACGGTGGAGGAAGGCGGTCTCCAGTTCGCCGTGCCTTCGGGGATATCCGTCGCGGATAGCCTGCTGCATGAGATAGAGGCATCGGCCGGGGGTAGAGTCCCCAGGGGGACCTTCAGGGCTCAGCTGGCATCCATCGCCCAGGAGTCCGTGCAGGTAAGCGCTTGTCTTTCATTATTATTATTCTCTGAGGTTCGGTGCCTCTCTCGTCTTCCTGATCTCTCTTCTGCCTTTCAGGTCCTTCAGCACGTCGCCCTCGCCTTGCGCATGGAGGCCGAGGTGGTAGCCCCGGCGATGAAAGCTGCGGGCCAGCTCGCCTCGCTGGAAGAGAGCTCCAAGCAGGAGCTGGAGGCGATGAAGGCGAGGGTCGTCGCCCTGGAGGGTGAGGTGGAGGCCGGGAAGCGGGAGGTTGACCGGCACCGCGAGGCCGCCGCGGTCGCTGAGGCCAAGCTTGAGGACGCTCAGGTGCTGGCCGGCAATCTGAAGAAGACTGTGAAAACCCTCCGGAAGGAGCTGGGGGCGGCGGCCGAGTGGGCGAAGTCGGCCGACCTGAAGGCAACCAAGTTGGCCGACCTCTCGGCGGCGAAGGCGGTGGAGGGCTACAAGAAGTCGAAAGACTTCTATGATGACTTGGCCGTCGCCACGACCCTCATCTGGCATGAGGCCCTCGACGTTGTTAAGGCCCGAGTGCCGGGGTTCGCCGATGAAGAGCTCCGGGCCCAGTATCCCCTCGCGGAAACCAGCGGGCAGGGGCAAGAGATTAATGACGAGAAAGTCACCGAGGACCCAGCTCGCCTCGTGGTGGATGTCGAGGGCCCCGAGGTTGCTCCTGGCCCCGAGGTCGCTCCTGGCCCCGAGGCCTAAAGCCCCCGTCTTCTTCCTCTTTTTATTTTGCTGCGTCTAGAACGTTGTAAGCCTCCGGGCATTTTGTTAGGTTGGGGAGCCAAAAATACCCTCTGTAAAGACCGCCTTTTAGTAATGAAACTTTTTCTTTCTTTGGTTTCCTTGATTTGCGCTTTTGTCTTTTGTTCATGAAGAATGCTTGTAAAATTTTTCTTCTTACGCTGTTGGGCCTCCATGTCAGGTCGGCTATCTGCCTAGCGATCGTCCGTCGAGTTGATTCAAGCGCTGCTGAGGAGAAAGCGTCTCCATGCGTCTCCATGGCCCCGAATTCGAGGGGAGATCGCTCGAGACTTGGATAGACCTGATGCCCCTGGTTGGAAGCTCGGGCCGTCTGCGTGTGGTGGGCGGAGGGCTGTCCACCTTATTTGGATCGAGCAGGGTAGCTACCCGGTTTCCTCTTGCGAGGGATTTTCATCCTTCAGGATGGGGACCGAGCAGAGTTACTTCCCAGTGCCTCTTGGCGGGGACTTTGATCCCTGTCGGTTGTGGTAGGAAGCTACCAGCCGGGGATAGCCGAGCAAGGACTCGACTGTCTCTGGGAGGACTTTGGTCCTTGGCGCGGGAGGGGCTGTAGAAGCCTACCAAGGACCCTTAGTCGGGCAGGTTTACTGCCCGGTGCCTCTTGGCGAGAGCTTTTTTCCTGAAGGATAGCCGAGCGAGAGATCCTCGGGCTCAACTGCCTCTGGGAGGGCTTTCTGATCCTTGGCGTTAACGTAGGGGAGCTACCCGCCGGGGATGATAGAGCAGGGGAGCTGCTAGGTTGCCTCTTGGTGAGGGCTTTAGTCCCCGGCGTTGCGGCAGGGAGGCTACCCGCCAGGGATAACTGAGCAGGGCGGCTGCTGGGTTTCCTCTTAGTGAGGGCTTTGATCCCTGGCGTTGCGGTAGGGGAGCTACCCGCCGGGGATGACCGAGCAGGGCAGCTGCTAAGTTGCCTCTGGGAGGACTTTTCGATCCCTGGCGTTGCGGTAGGGAAGCTACCCGCCAGGGATAACCGAGCAGGGCGGCTGCTGGGTTGCCTCTTGGTGAGGGCTTTGATCCCTGGCAATGCGGTAGGGGAGCTAACCGTCGAGGATGACCGAGCAGGGCAGCTGCTAAGTTGCCTCTGGGAGAACTTTCCGATCCCTGGCGTTGCGGTAGGGAAGCTACCCACCAGGGATAACCGAGCAGGGCGGCTGCTGGGTTGTCTCTTGGTGAGGGCTTTGACCTTTAGCGCTAGGGGGCCCGAGGAGGCCGGTTGAGGATAACCGGGCAGGGCAGCTGCTCGGTCGAATCTTCAAGAGGTTTCGCCCGACCATACACCTAGGGAACAGGAACGGTTAGCATGCGCATTGAATGCGGGGGGAGGTGAAGCGCCAGGGCCGCGTCGCTTCGGTTCCGTCGGAGGAGGCTTAATGATCGCCGCGTGGCAGCAACTCCTTGGACGAGAGTGGGTGACCGTTGAGTTCCTCTGGGGGCGCAACGGGCTATATAAGGCTGAAGGAGTACTAGACCTCCCTTCCCTTGCAAACAGAGCGTTGAGAATGCAGGACTTCCGTTTTACCATCCCCGACATCATTAATTTCGAAGATGTGTACATGTATGACCAGAACTGTACCGAGGACACGGTGCAGTTGGTGTACGGGAGCATCGAGGACCACTTCGGCCGGTCGCTCCCCCGACGTTCTTCCCTGCTGCAGCTGCTGATGTACTCCATCTGAAGGGCGTCGCCGGGGCTTTTCAACCCCCTGTCCGAGCAGCTCTACGATGAGGCCGTGGGCAAGCTGCGGTCTTTGAGGCGCTTCGGCCTCATCTCCGCGAACCGGCTGGCTCGCTCGGAGGCGCTCGTCCGCTAGTGCTATGAGTTGAGGCTCGGGATTAATGCGCGCGGGGGGAACCGAGGGGAGAGGTTGGATCTCGCGAGGCCTCGGCTGGCGGAGATCTTCACCGAGTATCACGAGCAGTGCTCTCTGCACCCCCTTCCCCCGTTGTTGTAATAGTAATTTTTTTCTTTTTGTATGTACGGCTGAGGAGCTCATAATACCCCCCCCCCCCCGCCCGTTTTTTGAATAAATAAGAAATTTTCTACTTTCTTCGCAATGTTCTGCTGATCTTTATTAAATTGACAATAGGCCTTAGGGAGAGTTTACATTGCCTCAAAAGAAAAGTACAGGCTAATAGATGACCCTATCAGCGTGGCCCGAGCTTCCTGGAGGCTTGCTGGTCTTCATTCCTGGCGCCGGGTACGGGGCACTCCGGGTGCCGGACTGGTCCTCAGCGGAAGCAGGCATGATCTGGCCGATGGTCAGCTCGGCGGGAGGAGGACGCTGCTCCTGCTCGCGGTCGGCCTGCCGTTTATCCCTTAAGTAGGCGGCGAGGTGCCCCGATCGGATGAGTTCCTCGATGTAATCCCAGAGTTGCTTGCAATCCTCGGTGGCGTGGCCCAGCGTCCGGTGGAAGGTGCGGTAAGGGCCCCGGGTCTGCTTTGAGGCCTGACGCGAGATTGGAGGGAACTTGAAGAACCCCTTGCCTTGGGCCTCCTCTAGTAACACTGCGAGGGAGACGTTGAGCTGGGTGTACTCCTTGAACTTTGGGTGATAGGGCTGCTGACGCTCCGGCCTCTCCTCCCGAGCCCTCTTTTTCTGGTCGGATCGTTCTGCCCGGGGGAGGTTCGCGTTCACCTCGGACTCCAGCTGAACCTCGCGCTCAGTCCACGCCTTGACTTCGGCCATGGTCTTAGGCTGTGCCAACGCAAAGGAGCGCAGCCACTCTTTGTGCCTCAGGCCAGATCTGAGCGCCGTGATGACGGTCTCATCCCGGTGCTCGGGAACCTCGAGGAGGGCGTTGTAAAAGCGAGTGATGTAAACCTTGAACGTCTCCTTGTCTCCACTCTTAATTGTGAAGAGGTAGTCAACCGTGCGCTTCTGCCAACGGTTCCCAACGAAGTGGCCGAGGAACTGAGTAGCCAGCTCGTCGAAGGTCGAGATCGAGCGAGGCTCGAGTCCTCGGAACCTGTCCCGGCCAGAACGGATGAGGGTGGCAGGGAAGACCCTACACTGGGCGGCGTCGAAATGGTCCTGGAAGCTCATTCCCGTGGTGAAAGAATCCAAATGGTCTTTGGGGTCGGTTTTCCCGTTGAACAGAGAGACCTTCGGGGTTTGTTGCGCGAAGAGACGTGGACAGCGAGCAGTTTCTCGGTGAACGGTTTGGTGAGCGAGTCGGCGGCGTACTCGGCCCCGTTGGCCGAGGGGTGACCTTCCCGACGCATGCCCTCGATCTACTTCTCGAAGGAGTCGAGTCGGCCGTGGTACACCGAGACTCGGAGCCTTGGGATCCCTGGCCTCTGCTGTGGGAGACCTGCGTCTGGTCTCGGCTCCGGTTCCTCTCGATGAGGTTCCTCAGATCCCCGGGTGCGGTGGCTCTCGAGCCATCGTAGTGAACCCCTTCTGTGTGACCCCGTCGGGGGAGTGGGTGTCGGTCATGCTTGTGGGCAGGCGAGACGACCGACATCTCCTCAAGAGGGCAAGGGTCGCGAAGAGGCTCGAGGCGTGGTGCTCCGGCGACGGGTCTGGGGGTGGAGCCGCTAGGCGCCCAACGGGCCTCAGGGAGTATGGGTCCGTAGGATCCGTAGTCGGGAGTCGCAGCCCACCGATGGTCGGCCGTGCCGACGGGGACAAAGCATTCCGGAAGCGGAGGAGCGGCGATCTGGGGCCCAGGCCCGGCCGTTGGGGCGTGGACGAGCGCCTCCATAAGGGACTGCAGCCGATCTATTCGGCTGGCGAGGGTGTAGATAATGGTCACCGGAGGGGGTTCATCCGCGCCTCCGGTGAGGGGGAGGCGGCGGCTGGTACCCGAATCTTCAGGATGGTCGCTTGCCATGTGGACGGAGATCGGAAGGCCAACTTTGTTTTTGTGGAGTTTGCGTTCCCACAGACGGCGCCAACTGATGGAGGTCCTTTTCAGATCTCCTTCAGATGTTGTCTTCCGTCGATCTCCTGGCGGATTCTGGAGAGGATCCCCTGTTGTGTGTGGGTCTCAATGGGTTTTGAGGAGATTTGGTGATTGGAGGAGTTGGACGCCAAGTACCTGCAAAGAAGTCCCGGGGTGGTTTGACGCCACCGAGGACCCTCCGACGATCAAGTTAGTACTAGATCCGAGCAGCGTAATGGCTAAGTGGAGTCAAAAATCACTTCCTTGACCCCTCTGTGATGGGAGTTTATATAGCGGTGATGGCACGCAGCAGCAGGCGCGAGAATCTCGCCGGCAGTTACGCTCCCGACGTCACGCCCGCGTTGAGAGCGGATCGCCCATTAGTGGGGATCGCGGTGGCGTGGAACGTAGGATGTTGCTGGCGGAGAATCCACGCATGGCGAGAATCGCGGAGCGGCGGTTACGCCTGTGAGCGATAGAGCTGGTCGGAGGACCGAGGAAGACGGCCTCGGCCGGGGGGCTCGGAGACGAGCGAGAAGGCCGAGGAGACTTAGTCTTGTAGCAGCTCACGGCGAGCTGAGGGGCCGAGGAGGCCAATCTGCAGAGAGCCCTGAGGAGGGCTAGCTTGTGATTGCAGGTCGGGTACGGGGTGTAAGTCCATGCTACCCTTCCCCGGTACTTGCGGGGTTGCGGAATTGGTGAAAAACGATTTTTCAAGAGGGTGGTAACATGGACTCAAAATACGGATCTTTGTTAAACAACTACCTAACAACCTAACTAGGAGTTTTATCTACTCGGTTAGGGGGTTATACCTTTCTTGAACTCCTTCGTCTTCAACTCTTGTGGTGTACGGACCGGCCTCCCCTCATCGTCTTCTCGCGCCGAAGATGGATCCACCCGAAAGCTTCTACCTTTTGGCTTCTTTTTCGAACTTGAAGAAACTAGAACACTTGGCTTGCTAGGCCTTGTGAACTAGGATGAGTAGAGGATTGTTTTGGTGTTTTTATCTCTAGGCAATGGTTCTCAACTCATGAGAGGGAGTTGCCTTGAGCAAGAGAGAGGAAGAGGAAGAGGGAGAGCTTGAGAATGAGAGAGAGAAAGCCAAATGAAAAGTGAGTCAACCTCTTCTCATCTCACCTCTCATAATCCAAAATTATGATAACAAGTAATAATAATTGAGTATAATGTAGATATCATGACAAATGACAATATCATTTCTTGCATTAAATGCAATTTATGAAGCATCAAGCAAGCACAAGTCAATGCAAATAAATGATAGCCATTGTCATGATGGTGGTCAACAAGTCCAACCTAGTCAACCGGTCAACAAAAGTCAACAAGTCAACAAGGTCAACCTTTCAACCCCAACCATGTCACTATAATACTTAATTAATATTATTGTTAATCATAATTCTAATTCTCATTAGGGTTAAGCAAAAGTCAACAGTCAACAACCCTAATGAGAATCCTCTGCCTCTGTCTCTGTCAACTGTGCATACACACCCGTATCTGCGTTCCGGGGAACACGAATACAAACGAGATAAAACCAATCCCAAAACGTATACTAGGATCTGGCTTAAACCAAAGCCCACTAGTAATAACCGCCCGGTCACTAAACGTGCACAAGTGCACGGATGTGACCGAACCCTGTCGCAAAACCATGCGACCTGTCGCAAAACCATGCGATCTCTACTCTTTTGCCTAAAGGCGAATAACTCTCTGTGTGGGACTCTAAAGACTCGACACTACGCTGGCAGTGGGTTTAACCACAGACCGCAAGCGGCACTAGCTGTGCGTAACGGCCCCCCAGGTAGATGTGTTGGAGATAGTGCCCTCAGAGTCAATTATTGGATCACAGGTACGTGATTACAATGATTGATGGAGGACCTATCCCGCTAGGACAGTCTTACTCAAGATGATAGTATGCTATCTGGTTTATCTTTATCATCGTGTACTGCTTTAGGTGACCTGACAGGTCACTATTGCACGTTGATAGAGCCCCTAGGATTCTTGCTTGACCACCAGCAGTATGAGGGCGATCATATACGTGGGAGCTGGTAGTCTATAAGCACATCCTTAAATGGTCCCTAGTCGTGTGAGTTTCGAGATAGGGCATCGATACTCCAGAGTAGACTAGTGTGTACATTCGAGACCCCGACGAGGGGCGGTGGCCGGTCTCACAAGCCATTGGTGTCAGTTGGTTCACCTAAGATGTATACAGGTGCTCATTGGGTTATGAGTACACCGGACAGGACTCGCCGGGAACATGCTAGTTGGTCATATACCAGACGTCAGATGGCAGTTCCCTGGTGACATGTGTACAGGTTAGTTCATCGACCTGGGGATCGTCATTTGTCTTGTGTGAGTTCCCACTGTACTTTGATTACTACCCTACCACGGCTCAAAGGAGTCGTGCAAACAGGTTTTAGTTGGGTACAGTCCCGAGCCACATGGAGGCAGTGAGCGCATCTTCAGGAGTTCGTCTCTCCCGGTATTGGGGGTGAGGTCGCGCTGTGTCTAGGAGAGCCATTACACGAAGCCCTCGGCCGAGGCAAGGAGATTTACTGGTAGGTATTCCAGTAGTATCTCAGGGTGTTCTGGGCTACACTCCGACACGACTTGTACCGCTTTTGGGGGTCTGACTTTTACCAACCCCCTAGGCCCGCCATGCGATGCTCATAGACGAACGGACCGGACTGTACGAATATTGTCACTGACAGGCTCAGTAGGGTTGTCAGGCTGAGTTCACTCACAGACGTCCCTTTTTAGTCAATACCTGGTAGCCCGTTACGTATTGGCTTATACCTCTGACGTGCTAGTGGTTAAATCCACAACCAAGGTGTTGACGAGTCTTTAGAGTCCCCCACATTCAGTTACTCAGCTTTCGGGCGAAAAGCTGTAGAGGCCGTATGGAGATATGGCAAGGGTCCGATCAGATACGTGCGGTATTGCACGGATCAGGATCGGACAGTTTGTACTACTGGCCGTATGGTTATATGGCAGGGTTCGATCAGATACGTGCGGTATTGCACGGATCAGGATCGAACGGATATTACTAGCCGGCTTTGGTTTAAGCCGGATCCTAGTATAGTACAGTGTAGATTTTGTCTCATTGCATTTGTATTTCGGTCGGAATACAGATGCGGGTGTGTATGCACAGTAGCGGGGTTTTTCCTGTAATTTATTACGGGACCAGTTTTCTGGAGTTGCCAGTTTGCTTTCCGTTTCGGCCAATTTCCTTTGTATCGTTCATTGGCCGAAGTTTGGTGGAGGAGGGCTTATTTGCATTGTTGCAAATAAGCATTTGTGGAGGGGGTCTTTTGCATATTGGTTGGATCATGATGGTTGCTCCATTGACCTTGACTTCTTGACTTCTTCATGATGGCTTGACCATTTGGAGTCATCATGGTTGTTTTGGAGTGTTTGTTTTTGTTTGTGATGATATTGTTTTAATCATCACTCATTATTCATGCTTGCATGATAGCTCACCCACTCCCTTGACTTTTCCTTGACTTTCACTCCATTCTCACCCTTCACATGGGTATTGGCCGGCCACTAGTAGGGAGAGAGGGGAATGCTTCTCTTTGGGGGTGGGGAGAAAAATGATAATCTCATTCCTTTTGCATGCTACATTTTTCTCACCTCTCTCCAAGTTCTTTTTCCTCCACAAAAGGCAACTCCATACAACCCCAAAAAATGAGACACAAGCCTCTACACTACATTCTACAGCAAACCTTGGGCACGTCGACTAGCCAGCTTCGTGCCCGAGTTGCCTCGGTATTGAGGTGGGAGCCCGTAAAAGATGCAGACGATGTGGTGCCCTTCCGGCGAGGAGGCGACGACCGGAGATTCCGCGAGAGATCGGGACGATGACGAGAAGACCGGAGGACTCGGATCAGTCGGTATATCTCTATTCCCTATCTTGTAGTTAGCTAGGACTTGTTAATGGTTCGATCCGGGTTTAGTGCGCGGTGGTGCCGGTTTGCTAAGTTCGCAAAATTAAAGTTTATCACCGCTTCCGCATTTTGGCCTCGGGATGGAGGCCGGGGCGCCGCCGTGCACTTACAGTGGTATCAGAGCCTCGCCATTAACTTAGTCTAGCTTTGTTTAATGTGTTTGCATTTCCGATCGACCAAAATTCCAAAATCCGCATTTTTGTTCACATCAGTTTTCTGTTGAAATTTTTTGGAGTCGAAAAATTTTTCAGGTTGCAGAAAAGTGATGTACTTGAAGAAATAAGAGTTCTGTAAAAATTCGATGCACTAACTCCACTACAGGAGCGCGGAACCGCGGCCAAACACCCCTTTGGGCCGCGGTTCCGCCGCACTATTTTGGGTTCGCTGCATCAAATTTCTGCAGTATCTTTTTGGGCTGAAAATAGGGGTTTTGGAATAATATCATTGGGCCCAGAATTTCTTGATGTGCTACAGTATTGCTTGGGGGCCCACTTGTTAAAATTTGATCGATTGGAATATTTTAAACACATTATTTCACAGTATTTACATTATATCTGCGACCGTGAATGTCACTCGATCGGTAAATCCTGTCTAACTGCTATAGCCCGGTTAGACGGATTTGCGAACGTGACTTTCACGATGATGTTCTGTGTTATGCTGTGATGTTGCAGATCGGTCGTGGGGGATAGCCTAGATGCAATGCTAGTACAGTTGTGGTTGTATTATGTACATTTGATATTGCGGGGCGAGCGTCCGACATGTGGACTGCCGTCACTGCCTGATTGTATTATTATTTTGGGGCACGGCCAGGTTGCGGTCGATGCACCCGTTGTATGTATATTTTACTTTCTGTACTAGGATTACCCCGCGGAGGAGTGCACGGATAGCCGGGTTCTAGAGGGCAACGGGCCCGCATCTCATGGCATTGAGACGGAGGGGGCTTCACTCTAGGATTGGCGGGCTATTCGCTGCACTCGTAGGGGGTACAGGTTGACCCAGGAGGGGTGCCCAAGTTGCCGGATTCCGTGAAGTGCTGGGTGGTCCATTCACGGTACTGAAGGGGGCTGCCTCGCTTTAGGTTTTGGCGGGTAACTTGCCGCGCCCGTAGGGGTCTAGGATTTCATTGCACAGGCTATCCACACGACCAGGGGAACGTCGGGTTTCAGTAGTGGCTCTGTGAAACCCGGGGATCCCAGACATCTGTATTGTTCTGTGATGCTGTACATTTATGTGATGTTGCATTTTTTATCACGCCTTGAGCAAAATATAATATATTGGTGTATATATTAGTAGATGTTGTATATGTTTTACATCCGCGCTAGTCCAGTCCCCGCTCTGTCGTTAGTTAGCTAACCTAACGGGTAATGACGGGACCCAGTGGCGAATGCGGATGGCATATACGTACATCAGTATATTTTCGTTCTTTGTGGTGTGATCAATTGATGGGACTGCGTTGATTCGGATCAATGCAAGTTAAAAACAAACCTAATCTGATGTTGTTGGAACACTTTTCAAAAAGCTGTTATTGCAAGGACGTTCACTTTTGTTTTGCACAGTGATATTCGGTTATGAATATCCAGCACCTCATTCGACGAGGCAAGGGCCGAGATCCCTTCACCGGGAGTGACCCCTTGGACAGAAGTTTGCGTCAGAGCATTAACTTCACTATAGCCGATTACTTTTTGCTTTGCATCGTGGTATTCATTTGGAATATCCTGCACCCCATTCTACGGGGAAAGAGCCGAGATCCCTTCACCGGGAGTGACCTCTTTAGCAAAGGTTTTCGTCACTATATTTTAAAAAGCTATCCGTTCCTTCAACGATATCAAGTTCTTTACGTTAAAGGTTTTCGCCAGAAACCATTCGTAGCCCTCCATCATTTCAGTTAAATATTCGGTAGTATTCAAGCTATGTATTTTGACCTCACGCCAAGGCATAGTGATTGGTAGCTGCCGGGTATTTATCTGTTGCATAGATAGATGCGTTGGTTTGGGACAGTCGTACTACTATTTTGGCCTACGTCAAGGGTATGTACGGGTGGATTCAAATTAACCTGGATAATGATGGGTAGAACTTGACATGTGACTTATGATATTTTGACCTCACGCCAAGGTCATAAGAGCATGGGGTAAAAATCCACATCGGGAGTTTCTAAAGAAACTGAAACTTGTCAGATATGCGCATACCTTCTGGAGTGTGACACCGTGAGCGGATTCCGTCACGTTATCATGTGATGATAGTTGGATCCCGATTCCCACTGATGAGTTGGTATACTCCTCGGGTGATCCCGACTAATTCTTCTTACAGGTTTGGAGGAGAATTTGACGGTACAGTGGGAGGTTTCCAGATTAGATAAATTGGTAACCATTCTGATCTAGGTTAGAGTGCACGCTGAGTGTTTCTTTTCTCTCTCTCTTTGGCAGCGACCATTGACCCGACCCTAAGACTATGACTCAGTGACCAAGTTGACCGAACCTTCTTAACACTGGCTTTTGGATTGTCAGAGTTGCAAACCTCATTGCCACTCCTACTTTTACCTTTTTCTCCAGGACACCCCGTATTATTACGAACGTCTACTTCCATTAGACAAAACCATCGTATGGTTAGATACGAACTCGAAAGATTTTATTCGAGGATGGTTTCAGGTTCTGGAGGAAATGGATAGGACTATTCAGTTGCCTTTTCCTTTTACCTTCTCTCAGGTTGCGAGTACTCCTTGGTTTAGGAGTAGTACACCTATTACGCAAATTGGATAGTCTTCTTCCAAACCTTAGGCTGGTGCCGAACGGTGGGGAATGAAGAAAACCAATTAGCATAACGATGGTGTACAGAAGGTATTAAGTTAAGACAAAGCAAGGGATTAGTAAGAGGGCAAAGTAAACTGCGATTGTTATTCACGACCATACCAAATATTTCTTCGCCAATCCTAAATCACCTTTGTATTTCTCCAGGACACTCCGTATCACTACGAAGATCCACAGTTTATTGGATATTCCATCGTATGGTTATATACGAACTCGAAAGGAACTTGTTCCAGTTCGGGGATGGATTCTGGTTCAGGAGAAATAGGAATAAGATTTATTCGGTTATCTTTTATCCTCACCTCCTCTCGCATTGCGAGTGTTCCTAGGATTAGGACAGTACACCCATTATGCTTATTGGATAGTCTTCTTCCAAACCATAGGCTGGTGCCGAACGGTAGGGAAGGAAGAAAACCAATTGGCCTAAAGGGGTGTACAGAAGGTAATGACTAAAGACATATAAAGGGATTTGGAGAGGTGGCAAAGAATTGCACGGTTACAGTTGTGGATCTGGATAATGGAAGAGGCATTACTAGGAATACCAGGATACCCCAACAAAACATTTCAATGTTTCAGTTTCACTGTGTACTGTTAATAAGAAAACTGATTTCCCAATTAGACACTTTCTCCAAGGTATGTATTTACCAGGGATGATTCTCACATCTGTATAGTTTTACAGATGATGAGTGGGAGTAAGTTATTAGGAATTAGGTGATCATCCTCATTATATCGGGATTCGTTGTAATCGGTGATATTTGAGGAAATCACCTTGGCTGTTTGCCGGTTGGCAAATATTTGGTTTTGAATATCCGTTGTTATGCACCAATTTCAAATCGATATATCTGTACGTCTATTTTCATAGAGTGAGATATACCCTTTTGAAATTATGTCTACGACATTTACCTATATCAGTGGATGGTTAGGTAAGGAGTATTGAACAGCGGTGTAATTCTTCATAACCAAAGGTACAGTTTTCAACCTACGACACACAGTGAATGAGTTATCAGACTCAAGGGACTTATACAGAGTATTGTATGTTGTCCAGGGTCCATCAGGACAGAGGGGTTGGTCCTCGTACTATATTCGGTTTACTTATGACTTCTCTAGTTTTTAGACAGGTGTTTCTTGGAAACACAGGGTCCGAATTTTGAGAAGTTATAGGTATTTGAATAAAGTAGAGAACCAGGTATTGCAAGTATCGGGATTCTTCAAAGTGATCGAAGATGTAGATACTTGTGTATGGTATTCAGTTGATAGTAATGATTAAGAGAACTTGCTTCTCTTTCAGGTTACTCATAATTGGAAGCATTCCTAAGTTGAGTAACGCTGATCGGCCTCATTCCATTTAGTTGACATGCACTGGAGACAGCTGCATGATTTGAATCTGGTTCAATTAAATCAGTATCTCTGGTTCTATATTGGATATAGAACAGTTCATATCTTAACGATGTTAAGGTACGGGGAGTTGTCCGGCCTATGCTTAAAACCAGACTCTGGATAACTCAAGGCACGTTTCTGTAATGGTTGTTTGTGGGTTGACCCAGGCTATGACGAGGGTTGATTTTCTACCATCTGGAAGATCAATAGTGATATTGTTCTAGACTCGCCACAGTTTTAATAAAAATGGATTTTTTCAAAAAAACAGTAGTGGGAGTATGGTAGAACTGGAAGTAATTCCAGAACCACAAACGATTACTGAAGATTTGATAGGAACCTAAAGATTCAATCTGGATTGACATTCCATTGGCCACTCCGCAGATAAGGTGGGTAACTTCAGGCACCCGAGAGGTACTCCGGTAGCCTCAAGGACGGTGGCAGGGAAGTTCTTGTTTACCCACACTTGCCATTGCTGTTGTTCCAGGTTGCGAGACCCGGCGGGGGGATGATTATAGCGTCGTTCTAAACTAGTTTTAGAAGTGTACGTGTATATGACTCTGGCAGAGGGTTGTCGTAGTCAGTGGGAGCAGCGGAAGCATTGGTGGACAGTTGGCTTATGTCTATTTATAGACTAAAGCAGGTATAGCGGAGATAGATCATCAATTTCTGATGTGACAGTCATAGGTTTGACTTCATCAGAATAAGGGATGGATCTGTTGAGAAGGTAGTAGGGTGTGATGTCATGGTATATGGATGACATACACAGAATAGGAAAAGAAACTCCTATACTACGATCGGTTATACTTTGGTCGTCACACAGTGATTTCTCCACATGGGACTTGGACATTATATCAGACATACTGGTTACTGGATCTATGGTTTTAGATCTAGATTTGGGTGGTTTCCCAATCTGGGTACATTGACAAGCATTCTATGAGTATTTAGAATGGACGACTCCTGGCACGGTAGTGTACCTGCAGGTGATGGAGTCACCCTCTCTAAAGGTGTCTTACAGACTAAAGGGGAGAGGGATGTGCATGATTGGCAGATCACTTGCTAAGGCAATTGAGTCAATCATGAGATGTCAAGTACCACACCAGATGTTGTTCTTGCACTAGATGCAATAAGTTGACATTGATCCAATTCTGGAGAAACAGTCGGAAGCAGTTTTAGAACATAAGCGAATGTTCTAGGGATATGATAACGACAGCCTCATTCGGGAGACAGTTATCATTCCAGGCTTCCAAGGTGACCTGGACGACAAGGAGGTTGTCAGAGTTATAGTTTTCCTTCTGACGAGGGGCAATATTTTAGACAGGTGGTCCAAGGCAATACTGAGGGTGGCATGACGCAGGATACTGATTAAGTTCAGTTGACGATACAGTCTAAGAAGTTTGGATTTGGAGTTCATTTATGAGCTAGGTCCCATCAGACATCCAGACACATTCTAAGACAGGTATTACTCATTTCGGGAGATGGGTTTCTCCACAAACTTGAGATATAGAGAGACATAGAAAGAAACAACAAAGCGGATCCACTCACTGAGGCTATTCCTCGAACGCAGTAGTTTCGCAAACGAGCTTTGTGAAACTGACTAGTAGAGGAGTTGGGTGTTCGATATCACACGGGCTGTGAGTATGCGACATCACAATAATTAGCCTTGAGTGCAAGTGGGAGATTGTTGGAGATAGTGCCCTCAGAGTCAATTATTGGATCACAGGCACGTGATTACAATGATTGATGGAGGACCTATCCCGCTAGGACAGTCTTACTCAAGATGATAGTATGCTATCTGGTTTATCTTTATCATCGTGTACTGCTTTAGGTGACCTGACAGGTCACTATTGCACGTTGATAGAGCCCCTAGGATTCTTGCTTGACCACCAGCAGTATGAGGGCGATCATATACGTGGGAGCTGGTAGTCTATAAGCACATCCTTAAATGGTCCCTAGTCGTGTGAGTTTCGAGATAGGGCATCGATACTCCAGAGTAGACTAGTGTGTACATTCGAGACCCCGACGAGGGGCGGTGGCCGGTCTCACAAGCCACTGGTGTCAGTTGGTTCACCTAAGATGTATACAGGTGCTCATTGGGTTATGAGTACACCGGACAGGACTCGCCGGGAACATGCTAGTTGGTCATATACCAGACGTCAGATGGCAGTTCCCTGGTGACATGTGTACAGGTTAGTTCATCGACCTGGGGACCGTCATTTGTCTTGTGTGAGTTCCCACTGTACTTTGATTACTACCCTACCACGGCTCAAAGGAGTCGTGCAAACAGGTTTTAGTTGGGTACAGTCCCGAGCCACATGGAGGCAGTGAGCGCATCTTCAGGGGTTCGTCTCTCCCGGTATTGGGGGTGAGGTCGCGCTGTGTCTAGGAGAGCCATTACACGAAGCCCTCGGCCGAGGCAAGGAGATTTACTGGTAGGTATTCCAGTAGTATCTCAGGGTGTTCTGGGCTACACTCCGACACGACTTGTACCGCTTTTGGGGGTCTGACTTTTACCAACCCCCTAGGCCCGCCATGCGATGCTCATAGACGAACGGACCGGACTGTACGGATATTGTCACTGACAGGCTCAGTAGGGTTGTCAGGCTGAGTTCACTCACAGACGTCCCTTTTTATTCAATACCTGGTAGCCCGTTACGTATTGGCTTAACCTCTGACGTACTAGTGGTTAAATCCACAACCAAGGTGTTGACGAGTCTTTAGAGTCCCCCACATTCAGTTACTCAGCTTTCGGGCGAAAAGCTGTAGAGGCCGTATGGAGATATGGCAAGGGTCCGATCAGATACGTGCGGTATTGCACGGATCAGGATCGGACAGTTTGTACTACTGGTCGTATGGTTATATGGCAGGGTTCGATCAGATACGTGCGGTATTGCACGGATCAGGATCGAACGGATATTACTAGCCGGCTTTGGTTTAAGCCGGATCCTAGTATAGTACAGTGTAGATTTTGTCTCATTGCATTTGTATTTCGGTCGGAATACAGATGCGGGTGTGTATGCACAGTAGCGGGGTTTTTCCTGTAATTTATTACGGGACCAGTTTTCTGGAGTTGCCAGTTTGCTTTCCGTTTCGGCCAATTTCCTTTGTATCGTTCATTGGCCGAAGTTTGGTGGAGGAGGGCTTATTTGCATTGTTGCAAATAGGCATTTGTGGAGGGGGTCTTTTGCATATTGGTTGGATCATGATGGTTGCTCTATTGACCTTGACTTCTTGACTTCTTCATGATGGCTTGACCATTTGGAGTCATCATGGTTGTTTTGGAGTGTTTGTTTTTGTTTGTGATGATATTGTTTTAATCATCACTCATTATTCATGCTTGCATGATAGCTCACCCACTCCCTTGACTTTTCCTTGACTTTCACTCCATTCTCACCCTTCACATGGGTATTGGCCGGCCACTAGTAGGGAGAGAGGGGAATGCTTCTCTTTGGGGGTGGGGAGAAAAATGATAATCTCATTCCTTTTGCATGCTACATTTTTCTCACCTTTCTCCAAGTTCTTTTTCCTCCACAAAAGGCAACTCCATACAACCCTAAAAAATGAGACACAAGCCTCTACACTACATTCTACAGCAAACCTTGGGCACGTCGACTAGCCAGCTTCGTGCCCGAGTTGCCTCGGTATTGAGGTGGGAGCCCGTAAAAGATGCAGACGATGTGGTGCCCTTCCGGCGAGGAGGCGACGACCGGAGATTCCGCGAAAGATCGGGACGATGACGAGAAGACCGGAGGGCTCGGATCAGTCGGTATATCTCTATTCCCTATCTTGTAGTTAGCTAGGACTTGTTAATGGTTCGATCCGGGTTTAGTGCGCGGTGGTGCCGGTTTGCTAAGTTCGCAAAATTAAAGTTTATCACCGCTTCCGCATTTTGGCCTCGGGATGGAGGCTGGGGCGCCGCCGTGCACTTACAAGATGCCGATAAGAAGACGGACGAGGTGAAACCCATCTGAACTCCTACTGAGCCTGAATGTGACAATCTCCGTACAGTCCGGTCTGTTCGTCTTATACATCGCATGGCGGGCCTAGGGGGCGGTAAACGTCAGTCCCCTAATAGCGGTACAAGTCGTGTAGGAGTGTAGCCCAGAACACCCTGAGATAGCACTGGAAACCTACCAGTATATCTCGCCTGCCCTGGCCAGGGACTACTCGTGTAAAGGCTCTCCTAGACACAGCGCGATGTCAACCCCCAATACCGGGAGAGACGAATCCTGTCTAACCGTCACTGCCTCCAAGTGCTTCGGGACTGCACCCAACTACTACCTGTTTGCATGACTCCTTTGAGCCGTGGTAGGGTAGTAATCTAAGTACAGTAGGAACACACTCGAGGCGAAGTGACAGTGTCAAGTCAGCGGACTAAGCTGTACTCATGTCACCTGGGAACTGATAACTGACGATACGTATAGTACCAACCAACAGTTCCCGACGAGTCCTGTCCAGTGTACTCGTAACCTAACGAGCACCCGCATACTATCTCAAGTACGACGTACTGACGGCTGTGGGACAGACTGTCTCCAACACTGGGATGAGAAGCGCATACGCTAGTCTACTCCGGAGTATCGATGCCCTGTCTCGATAGTCTTGCGACTATGGACCTGCATAAGGATGTGCTTATAGATTACCCAGCCCCCACGAGTGTGACTGCCATCACAATGCTGGTAATCAAGCAAAGATCCTAAGGGCTCCACTAATGTGTAAAGGTGATATACTAAAATAAACACATGTACACATTAAAGTAGAAACAAACCAAGTAGCATACTACTATATTGAGCAAGATTGTCTATACAAGATGAATATCCCAAGCTTTCATTAAGTAATATACAAACTAGTATGATACAGTAATGGCCTCTAGGGCATATACACTAACACGGGGGAGGCCTGGTCGGCCTCTGTAGGCCATTTCTTCCGAGTTATGGGACATGCCATCCGCCACGTGTCCTGATCCTAGGGGTCGCCAATATTGAGCATCATCAGGTGTTGTCGTTGCCGGGCAGTTGTCGGCGGCGGTTATCAGTGTTCGGCGACGGTCATTGGTCATTGGCGGATGCTACCGCCAGCAATCGTTGGCGTACAGTTGTGTTCTCAACGGACTGTTGCCCCATGGTTGTTGGTTGTCGGCAGCAATGGCTGTCGGGTGAGGTGAGTGGTTGCCGATGGCGGTTGGTGGACGGTAGTCTGTTTACTGCAGCACTCGTCGACCGGTAGTCGGTTTTAAGCGGGTGTCATCCAAGTCGATGAGTGATTATCAGTTGTTGGCGGCGGTTGTCAGCCGTCGGTTGCTAAGGGAATCGGCTGAAGGCAGTAAGAGGTAGATGGTTGGTAGCGGTGATGTTAGAATTCGACAGGGTACGAGGGAACTTGAGATCAAACTTCTACTCATGTTTCTATTATACAATATCCTTGCCTTTAATTATAATCTCGTATGAATTAAAAAAATCTAATTTTAGCATTTTAAATTAAAAATCAGGGGCTAACAACTTATTTGGAATGCTAGTTACAAATTACTTGAGAATGCCACTTTTCTTGAGATCCTATCAATTTTTCTGCATTTGTGATAGAGGTCCTTTTCGGGTCTCCGTCAGATGTTGTCTTCCGTCAATCTTCCGGTGGATCTTTGAGGTGATCTTCTGTTGCGTGTGGGTTTCAATGGGTTTTGAGGATATTGGTTGTTTTGAGGAGTTTGCGCTGAGTACCTGCAAGGAAGTCCCGGGGTGGTTTGGTACCACCGAGGACCCTCCGACAATCAAGTTAACACAAGATCCGAGTAGAGTAACGGCTAAGTGGGATGAAAAAAGCTTACTTGACCCCTCTGTGATGGGGGTTTATATAGTGGCGGCAGCACGCAGTAGCAGGCGCGAGAATCTTGCCGGCAGTTACGCTCCTGACGTCATGCCCGTATGATAAGCGGATTGCCTATTAATGGGGATCATAATGGCGTGGAACGTGGGATGCTGCCGGCGAAGAATCTGCGCATGGCGAGATTTGCGGAGCGGCGGTTACGCCTGTGAGTGGTGGAGTAAGTCGGTCGGAGGGACCAAGGAAGATGGCCTCGGCGGGAGAGCTTGGGAACGAGCGGGGGAGCCGAGGTATCTTGGTCCTGTGGTAGCTCGGGGGCGAGCTGAGAGGCCGAGGAGGCCAATTTACAGGGGGCTCTGAGGTGAGCCAGCTTGTGCTTGCAGGTCGGGTACAGGGGTGGCCTGGTCGGCCCCTGTGGGCCCTTTCTTCTGAGTTCTGGGACAAATCATCTGCCACGTGTCCTGATATAGGAAATCGCCAATATAGAGCATCATCATTAGCCCCCCACTCTTGTCCCGACCAGCTGACGGGTCGGGTCAAGAGTGGACTGCCGGGCCGCTCGGGTGAGCTCCCTCCTAAAATTTCGTCTGGATGCGTCCCCGGGCTGTCAGCTGTCTTTTCTGCCAGCGAATCAGGGCTGCATTTAAGGAAGGTGCACCGGTTCGTGCATCCTGTCACTAAAGCGACGGTCCGCGTGTCAAGCGTCGGTTGGCCGACGCGACGTATGCAGACCTGCAGCGTCTGATGGGATGCGGCCCAGTATGGGAACGACAAGTGGAGCGATCGGAGCCGTTGGACGCGAGGATGCGCTTTGGTGAGAGATGAAGGGCGTCATTGGATGAGGACGATTGCAGTGATAAATAGGGGTGGGGCCCACTCCAGGGCCCCTACTCCTTCATATTTCCTCGCTCTAAGTCCTGGTTGCTCGGCGCTCGTCTTCTTTCTTCTGCTTTCGTTTCCCGAGGATCCCTCTTCTCCAGGTTAGATGTCTTCTTTCGTAGAATCTGTAGATGTCGTAGGAGTAGGTTCTAGGGACCCTCTAGTTGAGATTGAGTCTTCCCGGGGAGCAGGGATCAGATCCTCTTCCTGGGATCGTGCGGCGGGCGAAGCCCCCAAGGAGGAGGCGGTAGACGCTGCCCCCGGCGCATCGTGTTGGGTGAGGCATGAGGACGAGCTTGCTAATGCTCGGGCTCGCTTCCACATCCCCTCACGTTATACGCTTCGTCTGGCCAAGGAGGGAGAGAGGGCAGACCAAGTACGGGGTGGGGAGATCGCCCTGTACTTGGAAGATTTTTGGGGTGGAATGCGCCTGCCCTTTTCTCCCGAGGTCGTCGAAGCGCTGAACTTCTTCGGGTTAGCCCCTAGCCAGTTAGTGCCGAACTCATGGAGGATTCTCCTCGAGTTCCTGATCTGCCTGAAGCTATAGGCGGTTCCCTTCAGCCTCTCCATCCTTGATTCTTCCCTTGTTTTCAAAAATCATCCTGGGGGTCGAGCGGGCGACCCGAGGTGGGTCTACCTCTCTTTTAGAAAGCGACAAGGGGGCGCCGCCGGGACAGGAGTTGTAGTCCTGCCTTCTTCCATTCACGACTGGAAGAAGAAGTTTTTCTTCGTCGCGCCGCCCGAAGGCGAGGACTGGCCCGTGCCCACCAAGTGGTCGAGGGAAAAATGCTTGCCGGGGAACCAGTCCAATGACCCCTCCGCGGTGAGAGCGGCGTCGTGGGAGCCCGTCCCCTGATTTGACGTGCTGCTATCTCAGAGCGTCCTGAGTTGGGCCGGGCTCAGCCCCGTCGAGTTCATCGGTAAGTTAGGCTTGCTTTTTGGCTTTTATATTGCGTGTTTCGCTGACCTCTTTGCATTTGGTTTTGTGCAAGACCCATGGACATGAACGAGCTCCGGGCCTCCATGCGCCAGCCGAAGAAGGTCACGAGGGCTAGAGGCGCCAGCTCTTCCCGTTCGAAGCCAGCCCCGGCTCCTTCGGCCTCCGTCCTGGTGCCTCCGGTGGCCGCGTCCCTTGAGCGTTCGGAGGCGGATCCCGCCCCGGGGCCTAGCAGAACGCCGGTCCGGAAGCGGGCTCGAATTCTGGAGGACCCGGTCTCGGAGGAGGAGACCGGCTCTCCATCGGAGCCACTCAAGAGGGGCCCCCGGAGGTCTCCTCGGGGCCTGCCCTCGCCGATCACGGTGGAGGAGGGGGGCCTCCAGTTCGCGGTGCCTTCGGGTCTATCTGTCACGGATAGCCTGCTGCACGAAATAGAGAAGTCGGCAGGGGGTAGGGTCCCCAGGGGGACCTTCAGGGCCCAGATGGCGTCCATCGCCCAGGAGGCCGTGCAGGTAAGTGCTCGGTTGTTTGTGAGATTTGGTTCTTCCTTCGTCTTCCTGACCTCTTTCTTATTTTTTCAGGTCCTCCAGCACGTCGCCCTTACCATACGCATAGAGGCCGAGGTGATAGCCCCGGCGATGAAGGCCGCGGACCAGCTTACCTCGCTGGAAGAGAGCTCCAAGCAGGAGCTTGAGGCGGCGATGGCGAGGGTTGCCGCCCTGGAGGGCGAGGTGGAGGCCGGGAAACGGGAGGTTGCCCGGCATCGTGAGACCGCCGTGGATGTCAAGGTCAAGCTTGAGGACGCTCAGGCGCTCGCCGGCAACATGAAGAAGACGGTGAGGACCCTCCGGAAGGAGCTGGGGGCGGCGGTCGAGGCGGTGAAGCGGGCCGACCTCTCGGCGGAGAAGGCAGTGGAGGGCTACAAGAAGTCGAAGGACTTCTACAATGACTTAGCCGTGGCCACCACCTTCATCTGGCACTAGGCCCTCGACGCCGTTAAGGTCCGGATGCCGGAGTTCGCTGATGAAGAGCTCCGGGCCGAATACCCCCTCGCGGACGCCGATGAGCAGGGGGAAGAGATTCCTGACGAGGAGGTGGCCGAGGACCTTGCTCGACTCATGGTAGATATCGAGGATCCCCAGGTCATGCTTGGCCCCGAGGCCTAAAGCCCCCGTCTTCCTCCTCCTTTTATTTTGCCGCTTCTGGAATTTTTGTAAGCCTCCGGGCAGTCTGTAAGGCTGGGGAGCCCAAAATACCCTTTGTAAAGACTTCTCTTTTGGTAATAAAACTTTTTGTTTCATCAGCTTGCACTTTATCTTCTGTTTGTGAAGAATGCTCGTAAAATATCCTTGCTTGCACTGTTGGGCTTCCATGTCAGGTCGGCTATCTGTCTAGCGATCGTTCGTCGAGTTGATTTCGATCACTTGCCAAGTGTGCCAAGCGCTGCTAAGAAGGAGGCATCTTCATGGACCCGAAGTCGAGGGGGGATCACTAAGACTTGGATAGACCTGATGTCTCTTGTTGGGGCTTCGGATCCGCTGCATGAGATGGGCTCAGTGGCCTCGTTATGAGAGCTACAAACCCGCAGCGTCTGTTGGGCAGGAGGATGCCTGCTGGGGATGACCGAGCAGGGAAGCTGCTCGGTTGATCTTGGCGAGGGCTTTGATCCCTGTCGGTTGTGGTAGGAAGCTACCAACCGGGGATAGCCGAGCAAGGGTCGGGCTCGACTGCTTCTGGGAGGACTTTGATCCTTAGCGTTGGAGGGGCCGTAGGAGGCCTGCTAAGGATAACCGGGAAGTGAAGCCGCGCGGTTGCCTCTTGGCAAGGGCCTTGATCCCTAGCGTTGCGAGTAGGGAAGCTACCGGCCAGGGATAGCCGAGCAGGGAAGCCGCTCGGCTGCCTCTGGGAGGACTTTGATCCTTAGAATTAGAGGGGCTGTAAGAAGCCTACTAAGGATAACCGGACAGTGAAGTTGCGTGGTTGCCTCTTGGCGAGGGCTTTGATCTCTGGCGTCGTGGGTAGGCAACCACCAGCCGGGGATGACCGTGCGGGGTAGCCGCTCAGATGCCTCTTGCGAGGGATTTAATCCCTGGTGTCATGGGTAAGGAGCTACCAGCCGGAGATGACCGAGTAGGGTAGCCACTCGGCTGCCTCTGATGAGGGCTTCGATCCTTAGCGTGGGAGGGGCTGTAAGAAGCCTATTAAGGATAACCGGGCAGTGAAGCTGCGCGGTTGCCACTTGGCGAGGGCTTTGATCTCTGGCGTTGTGGGTAAGCAACTACCGGCCTGGGATGACCGAGCGGGGTAGCCGCTCAGATGCCTCTTGCGAGAGATTTGATCCCTGGCGTCATGGGTAGGGAGCTACCAGCCGGAGTTGACCGAGCAAGGGTCGGGCTTGGTTGCGTCTTGCGAGGGCTTTGATCCTTTAGGACGGGGACCGAGCAGGGTTACTACCCAGTGCCTCTTGGCGAGGACTTTGATCCCTGTCGGTTGTGGTAGGAAGCTACCGGCCGGGGATAGCTGAGCAAGGGTCGGGCTCGACCGCCTTAAAGGAGGACTTTGGTCCTTAGCGCGGGAGGGGCTGTAAGAAGCCTACCAAGGACCCTTGGCCGGGCAGGGTTACTTCCCGGTGCCTCTTGGCGAGGGCTTTTGTTATGAAGGATAGCCGAGCGAGGGTCGGGCTCGACTGCCTCTGGGAGGGCTTTTGATCCCTGTTGGTTGTGGTAGGAAGCTACCAGCCGGGGATAGCCGAGCGAGGGTCGGGCTCGACTGCCTCTGGGAGTACTTTTTGATCCCTGGCGTTGCGAGTAGGGAAGCTACCGGCCAGGGATAGCCGAGCAGGGTAGCTGCTGAGCTGCCTCTAAGGAGGACTTTGATCCTTAGCGTTGGAGGGGCCGTAGGAGGCCTGCTAAGGATAACCGGGCAGTGAAGCTGCGTGGTTGCCTCTTGGAGAGGGCTTTGATCCCTGGCATTGCGAATAGGGAAGCTACCGGCCAGGGATAGCCGAGCAGGGAAGCCGCTCGGCTGCCTTTAAGGAGGACTTTGATCCTTAGCGTTGGAGGGGCCGTAGGATGCCTGGTAAGGATAGCCGGGCAGTGAAGCTGCGCGGTTGCCTCTTGGCGAGGGCTTTGATCCCCGCCGTTGCGTGTAGGGAAGCTACCGGCCAGGGATAGCCGAGCATGGTAGATGCTTGGCCGATTCTTCATGAGGTTTCGCCCGACCATCCCGTTGCAGGTATGGGGAACATGAACGGTCGCGGCGAACTGGGGCCCTGGGCCGGCCGTTTGGATGCGAACGAGCGCCTCCACGATGGACTGTAGTCGGTCTATTCGGTCGGCGAGGATGTTGATAACGGTCGCCGGAGGAGGTTCATCCGCGCCTCTAGTGAGGGGGAGGCGGCGGCTGGTGCTATGAAATGCAATTTTAAATTATTTTCTGAGACTTAACATGTTATATGTAAAATATGCGATACTAGATGAAATGCCAATATGCAATATACATGAGATACACGTGTCTATTTAACAAGCCAGGGTAATTTATAAATAAGAATCAAACGGGTTCAAGCCAGCGGGTCGGGTCGAATGCAATATAAAGTGTAAATACCATTCGCACCCAAGATACGCTAAATCAAGAAATATCACGAATAAAGGAAATACGAGCACTGGAATTGGTATAAATGAACTCGGGTGTTACATTATACCCAACTACAAAAAGAATTTCGTCCTCGAAATTCCAAGAACAAGAAAGGATAAACAATCAAGAAAACTACAAGGATAGATGTGGAAACTTCTGCCGGATTTCATCTTCTCGTTTCCAAGTTGATTCTCCATGTGAGCGATCACTCCAAGAAACAAGTACAAGAGGGATAGTTTGTTCATAAGAACCTTTTTCTCTTCGATCCACAATTGACATCGGTCGCACCTCAAAAGTTAAATCTTCTCATACAGTCTGCTCCGAATGATCCAACACATGTGTTTCATCTCGAACATACCTACGGAGTTGAGGTACGAGAAACACATCATGAATATTCGCCAAGGATTGCGGTAACACCAATCGATAAGCCACTTCTCCAACACGCTCCAAAATCTCGAAAGGCCCAACGAATAAAGGACTAAGCTTTCCTCGACTCCCAAAACGAATCACTTCTCTAGTCGGTGATATCTTCAAGAATACTAGATCACCAATAGCGAACTCTAGAGGTCTTTTCGATGTATCGACCCAACTCTTCTGCCTATCTTGCGCTGCCTTCATATGATTCCGGATAGTGTTAACTTTCTCCACTGTTTGCACGATCAAATCCGGTCCCAACAATCTTCGTTCACCAACATCGTCCCAACAAACAGGTGAACGACACTTGCGACCATATAAAGTTTCGAATGGAGCCATCTGAAAAGTCGCCTGGAAACTGTTATTGTAGGAAAACTCCACCAAATGTAGATGACCCTTCCATGAACCCTTGAAGTCCAACATGCAAGCTCTCAATCTGTCTTCAAGAGTTTGGATCGTTCTCTCCGACTGGCCATCTGTCTGAGGATGATAAGCTATACTAAACTTCAAACTAGTCTCCAAACTTTCCTGTAAGTTCCTTCAAAAGTGCAATAAGAACCAAGTGTCACGGTCGGACACGATGCTCACAGGTACTCCATGCAATCTTCATATCTCCTGCATGTACCGCTCTGCCACAGCTTCTGTTGATTGACCAACTCGAAATGGGATGAAATGAGCTGCCTTGGTCAATCCGTCAACAATTACCCAAACTGCATTGTTGCTCCTTGGACTCCGCGGTAAAGCAGTCACGAAATCCATGGTTATATGTTCCCACTTCCATTGAGGAATCGGAAGTGGTCGCAATAAACCAGCAACCCGTTGATGTCCAGCCTTAACTTGCTGACACACCAAGCACTTTGCTACAAAGCGGAAATCTCCAGTTTCATGCCTTCCCACCAAAAATGCTGTCGTATATCTTGGTACATCTTCGTGCCTCCTGGATGTACGGAATAAGCTGAACTGTGCGCCTCCTTCCTAAGTTCTTCGCGGATATCTCCCTTTGGCACACACAAACGGCTACCATATCACAACGAATCACCTTCATGAATCAATAAGTCCGTTCAAAGTTCAGCTTCAACCTGTTCTCGAAACTTTTGCAATCTTGGGTCCTTCGACTGCGCTGCTTTAATACTCTCGATCAATGACGACTGTACTTGCAGCTGCATCAACTGTCCTGAAGAATGCGGTAGCACGATCTCCAACTGGAATCTCCGAAAGTCTTCCATAATCTCCTTCTGTGCAGTCAACATCTGAATTGCTGGCAACCGACTAAGCGCATCCGGCACAACATTAACTTTCCCCGGATGGTACTTAAGATCAAGATCGTACTCAGCCATCAGCTCCAACCATCTATGCTGCCTCATATTAAGCTCCTTCTGTGTGAACACATACTTCAGGCTTTTGCGATCGGTGAATACTTCGACCATTTCGCCCAATAAGTAGTTTCTCCAAATCTTTAAAGAGAAAATCACAGCTGCTAGCTCCAAATCATGAGTTGGTTAATTCTTCTCATGGGTCTTCAACTGTCTCGATGCATAGGCTATAACCTTTCCATGCTGCATTAAAACACATCCCAATCCTTTTCCAGATGCGTCGATGTGAAACACCAATCCTCCGGAACTGTCTGGTATGGTCAAAATAAGAGCGGTTATCAACCTTTGCTTCAGCGGCTCTGTTTCCTGATTTAAAATCAGAAAAGCTTCAGAAGAGGGTCACATGCTTACACGTGACCAGCAGTCACGTGTTGTCACGTGACACCTAAAAGTATCGGCAAGGCAAGTTCAGTTTCCCAACTACATCGAAGAAAAGGGTTTCAGAAAGAGTCACGCGCTCCCACGTGACCAGGGTCACGTGTTGGCACGTGACATTTAAAAGCAGCAGACTTGTTCTCCAGTTAAATCAAGAAAAAGAGTCCAGAAAAGGGTCACGTGCTCACACGTGACCAGGGGTCACGTGGTGGCACGTGACGGTTAAGCAGCAACCAGAAGACAGAGCGCAAAAAGAAAGAGGAAGGCTCGTTCCAAGGGGGTCACGTGCCCACACGTGACCATGGGTCACGTGGTCACACGTGACCGGCTTTCAAAGCCCGTTTTGTTAACAGAATTAAATTCTGAAAGAGATTCAAATCTTTCCAAAGGAAAGCGATTATCTGGAACCAATCGAATTGAAGATTCAGAGGTGATTAAATATCATCTATCTATGGGAAAATCTCGGGTTTGGAAAGATTTCCCCTTTAAATCTAACCGAAATAACAAAGGAGAATCCTTGGATTTGAAATCCAATGGTGAATAAAATTCACCTAATAATCCAAAGGTCAAAAACGAATGATGGATGCAAATCAAATCTCTCAATGAAGATTCGTCAAAAACTAATTGACTCGGCTGCTTCTCCTATAAATAGGAGCCAAGACACACAAAAAACAGAGATACGCAGAGAGAAAAAGAAAAGGGAGAGAGCTTTGATACTTTGAGGAATTTGGATCTTCTGCAAAAGAAAACCCTAGGTAAGAAAGGGAAAGCTCCTTGAAAGAAAAGAGAATTTAATTCTCAACAGAGTTTAACTCTGATATATAAAACATAAGAACATATTTCTTCTCTCTTTGATAGAGGATCTGCAAAGTGCACATCTCCCCTTGAAGTTGAGAATTTAATTCTCAATGGGTCGAGATCCTGCCATGCAGATCCAAAACATAGAGAGGGAACGGAAGCACGAGAATTTAATTCTCACAGAACTATAGGAATTTAATTCCTTTAAAAATTAGGGCTTGACCCTGTGTCATGGGAATTTAATTCCTTCAGAACAAAGAGAAACAGGGTTTAACCCTAATTAAGAACCTAGTTCTGTTGAAACAGCGGGAATTTAATTCCCTTAATCATAATTTAACAGAGAATGGGAGTTCAATTCCTTAAAATCTTTTATTAGGGTTTAACCCTATTCAGTTCTTCACATATATGAGGAATTTAATTCCTACAGAAAATTCAGAGTTCAACTCTATTCCAGAATATAAGTCTTCAAAAGGAAGTAGGAATTTAATTCCTCTGAAATTTAAAGCTCGAGGAATTTAATTCCTGAAAAAAGATTAACAGATCCTCTAAACAACATATATAGAGGCAGGGTCACGTGTCACCACGTGACCCCCCCCAAAAGATCTACAGAAAGCCCCTTTGAGGCAGTGCCCCACGTGACCCACGTGACTCTTGACAGAAGCTTTAACACACAAGCATTTGAATGCCCGTCACGTGATGGCACGTGATGCTCTGAAAGATGCGATAATCTCAGCAGAATAAATGAAGGGAGGGCGCTCTCACGTGTTGCCCCTCTTGCCTTAGTGTTTAACACTAAATTGGAACTCCCGAATCCAGTGTTAAAACACTGTTGGGCCTTAGTGTTCAACACTAATCAAAAAACTTTATTTGCAGTGTTCAACACTGACTACCTTAGTGTTTAACACTAATTTGAGACCTCTGTTGCCAGTGTTTGACACTGATCTGTTTTAGTGTTTAGCACTAATTTGAAAGCCTTGTTGCTGGTGTTTAACACCAATTATCTTTTAGTGTTTAAACACTAACCTGTCAATCTCATTCCCAGTGTTCAACACTGGTTGGTCTTTAGTGTTTAACACTAGACATTGGTCCAATTGGCTAAATGGATAGAGGCAAAGCCTCTCCTGATTGGACTTAGCCCAAGATGGCCATAAGTCCTCAATTCGTAATTAACTGGGCTAATGGGCTCATAACATAATTAATTGGTCTTGATCCCAAATTGGGCCAAGGACTATTTAATCCACTCCGGTTCCAGGGTACATCTCTTCACTCCTTTGATACTTGGCATTGTAATCCCTCAATGTCTTCAAAGAGGTGACGGGTCCCGATGACCACACATTGATATGGACTGTGGGGTCCTTAAACCCATGGACTACGACGTCCTTAACCTTGACCGAGATGTCTTAAAACTAACAATGGACTGTGGGGTCCTTAAACCCATGGACTACGACGTCCTTAACCTTGACCGAGATGTCTTAAAACTAACAATGGACTGTGGGGTCCTTAAACCCACGGACTACGACGTCCTTAACCTTGACCGAGATGTCTTAAAACTAACGATGGACCGCAATGTCCTTAAACTACCCATGGACCGCAATGTCCTTAAACTACCCATGGACCGCCATGTCCCTAAACTGGAACAATAGAGCCCCGCATGCTCTTTTGTCGGATCTAAACGATCCCGTTTCAGTTGATCTTAGCCTCAAAGATGGCTAACGTATCCTTAAACCTTCAAACAGACTGGGCTATGAATCCCCCCAATTAACTCTGGTTCAAGGGTACATCTCTGAACTCCTCTGACATCTGTCGTTGTAATCCTTCAACGTCGTCAGAGAGGTGACGGGTCCCGACGGCCATACATACGATGGACCACTATGTCCCTAAACTGGAACAATGGAGCCCAAACGCTCCTTTGTCGGATCTAAACGATCCCGTTAAGTGATCTTAGTTTCAAACTAGGCTAACGTATCCTTAACAAACGTTTGAGTTGATCTTAGCCTCAAGTATGGCTAACGTATCCTCAAACCAAACCCCCAAACCCAAATCTAAGATAACACGGATTTGGACTAGTCCACGCCCTACGGGCGACGACATAACTCGGTCTCCGTAAACAATCCACGGGCAACAAAACATAAAATAAACACACATACGGCACGAAGTGACCATCTGGAGAAGGAGAAAGTTGTTACCGCGATGCGATAGCGTAATTAACTGCAGGGGCTTGCGCCTGCAGGGAAGAGCGTCCCCACAATCAAAAACCCCTCAAACGAGGGGGAATCTGACGAAGTCTGCTACATCGGCCGCATCCTTCTAAACCTCCGATGCACGGTGCCATAAATCAACTTGGCATCTTCGGAGAGGTGGACGGATAGCACCAATTAGCATCTGCCCCGAACCCCAGGCTTAGACGCCCCACGCATCTCGGCCGCCGTTCGGAGGGGAACAGATTCTGGCACGCCCGGTGGGACCTTTTCCTCTTTCCACTCCACACTTCGTGTGTCGTGATTCGCGAACCAATCGCGGTTCGCTAATAGTTGCCCTTGGGTTTCAAGATACTAAGAATTGGCGTCTTGCTTATTGCAGAAAGCAAAGGATCGATGGCTTCTACTTCTGCGAAATCCTCCAACCGCTCAGACTGCAATTGCGACCAACGCTTTACCTCGCCAGGAGGTATAGCCTACGGACCCCAAGCTGCTTCGTTATTCACAATGCCGGTGGATCAGATGACTCAGGCCACTACCGGATTGTTCTTTGGGACTATACTCCTGCCAACAAGCTTCACGGCGCCGGTGCTGACAAAGGAAGCTCTCAAGAAGTCGGTCTTTGATCATTTTACCCCTGCCGCGGCTCCTCTCAACGAGTCGCCCAACGTCAACGCCTCGGTCTTCTCTAGATTGGGCCAGAAATCCTGCGAACTCATCATGGGGCCTATAATCCCAGAGAAGGCTGCTTCTAAGAAAGTGACCGGTCCTGCTCCTGAAGACATCAAAGCGACTTCCCCTGCCACAAAGTCGGTCTTTACAAGATTAACGGCTTCAGCTCCCGCTCCTGCTGCCCAAAGGACATCGGTCTTTGACAGGCTAACACCAACAGCGACCCCCCATCCACACAGGGGGCAAGACGAAACCATTCTTACCGCTGACCCAACGCCGTCCGCTCGACACGCTCGACGTCGCCATTGGCGCCGAGTAAGGAAGGCTGGGGGCAACTCCCCCTCCGGGTTGACTCCATCAGCCCCGATGGCAGAAGTTAATGCTGCTGTTCCAACTGGGAACAACTTCGAAATGCTAAATAAGGTGCAAAGGAATTCTCCTACTGCAGTGCTAAAGAGGTCTCCTCCCCCATTAAAAAAGGTTGTGGAAATAAAACCAGAACAGCCCCGATCTCCTCAACGGCTGTCTTCCAAAATCTATAAGGTTTGGCGGCAGGCCCGAGACTCGATCATCGATCCAAACTTCTCCCGCCAGCACAAGAAGCTGAAAATCCAACCGGAGGCTGGTCACCAGGCTAAACCCCGAAAGGCTGTCTGGACGCCCACCTCAACGGCCCCCTCAACCTCCATGGCTCATAAAAGGAGGAGGCCAGAGAAGACCCCCCAGCATGCAACGACGGCTAAAAGCACTGAGCCCAGACGCCCTAAGTCTGGGGGCATGGTGGTGCACACTGTTTACATGGCCTCTGGAAAGGAGGAAATCCGCACTTCTACGGGCCACCGACCGCTTACCCGATCCGTGACGAAAGCCCAGGAGCAGCAACAAAAGCTTCAGGAAATGATGAATGCTATGGCCGCACTTACCGGGCCAAAAGAAAGCCCAGAAACGTCCTCAGACGCACGCCAGGAGGAAGAAACCGACGCTGAATTCCTTCGCCGGATACTGGAGAAAAAGGACAAAGAGGCTGCTGAACAAGCGTCCTACATACAACGTATGGGCCTTCTCTTCCAAGATATGATAGGAATGATGATCCAGCAGGACTTACCCGCCGAGGATCCCCCAATCGTTCTTGAAGACGACCGAGGAGAAACGTCAAATCCACCACCAACCCTCTCAACGGCCAAGGAGGAGGCAATCTCTAAGGCTGACTTGGTTGACTACATAGCCCAGCAAATCCGGGTTCATTATGCGACTGAGGCAGCTGGTCAAGTCGTAAAAACGGGGCGGCCCTATCCAGGCTGGTACGACCAAATCAAATACCCACAAGGCTATACGATACCAAAATTCCACGTGTATAAGGGGACCGGCAATCCCCATCAACATGTCGCCCAGTTCCGGTCCCTCTGCGGTAACACCGGCGATGATGATAAACTGTTGCTCCGCCAGTTCGTGGGCAGCTTATCAGAAACAGCGTTCGAATGGTATTCGGAACTCCCGAACGATTCTATCAAAACGTTCGCCGAAATGGAGTTGTTATTCACTCAGCGATTCGCAAGTGCCAGCGAACGCACTCCAATAACTGCATTGATTAACGCCAGGGTAAAACCAGGCGAAACCTGGGTCCAGTATGCTATACGCTGGCGGAATTTGTGGTCGAGATGCGAGCAACGCATTGAGGAAGCACCCGCAGTGGGCATGTTCGTGGGAACTCTAGACCCCCACGCAACTATCTCCCAGTTTATGATGTTCTTTAAGCCAACCACATTCCAGGCTTTAATCGACAAGTTGGCTCAGATGGACCAGATGGGTCATAGACCACCTCCCCCGAAGTCGGAACCTCGGAATGACAAGGGTAAAGGAAGGGCAACCTTTGTCGCGAATGCCCAACAGCAACCTAACGCCCCGAAACCGGCAGATCAATTGGAAGAAAGACGCCGGTATTATAATGAGAAGATGAAGTGTCCCTACTCGTTCCCACGAGACAAGACGAAACGGTTATTCGAGCTGGCAATACGCAACAGGCTTATAAACCTACCAAATCCAAGGCGACCGCCGCAACCCACCGAGGTGAATAACCCTAACTATTGCCCTTACCATCAAACGGTAAGTCATCCGATTGAAGATTGCTTCGTCTTCAAAGGATGGATTGAAGATCAATACCTCCAGGGGAAGTTTGTACTGTCCGAAAAGTGGAAGGTGGACCCACCACAACCGCATACTCCTAAGAAAGCAGATACACCGGGGGCAACCTGCTCCTTTATTGAAGAAGCTCCATGGGAGGTCGTGCTATCAACTGAAACCAAAAGAATGCTGAGAGACCTTCATGCGTGCCCTGCGATCGAATGGGAGGACCCTCTTGAACCTCAAATCATCGAAGGGATGCTGAAGCCCCGCCCAACTACGAAGACTCGCGATAAGGGCCTAAATTCTCACGCCCAACCGTCAAAATCTTCGAAGAAAAAGAAGAAATCCAAGAAGCCCGTGAAGCTTGGAAACGAGCACACGAACTTGCAGAAGCAAATCGACGCGCTGGAAGAATACAATCAAAAGGCGCGAACTCCTGTCATACTGCAAGAATTCTTCAACCACATCTTTCAAGAGAGAGATGATGGAGAGAGCTCGTCGGATGAATCCGAAGGGTATGTGGCGAGTTGTAACGTAATCTCCCACTCGTTTACCGACGATGAGAAAACTCCTGGCACTAAGAAGCTGGAGGCAGAGCCTGAACCAGAGCGTGCGTGGCCGACAAATGAAATGATCAATGCCTTTCTAGACGAGATTCGTCTAAAAAGTAAAGCGGATCAGGAGCGTGAGATGGCAGCGCCAGAAGAAACCAAATGCAGGCGACTGAACGAAAGAGTTGAACTACCTCTGCCAGAGCGAAAGGCATCCGAAGTGGACAAGAGGATATTCAAGACGAGGAAAAGGTTTGCCAAAGCCATGTCAATGGGGATGAAGCTACCACCCTCGGAAGGAAACACACATGATGGGGTGGAGAAGCACCCTGATTATTGCGCATATCATCGGAAAATCTCACACCCCACGAAGGAGTGCGACGCCTTTAAGATATGGTGGCAAGGATATGTTATTCGTCGGCAACATTTTAAGCGCATGAAACGCAAGATCCGTCGGGAGCGAAGAAGTACTGTCGATGGGCACAACAGAACTACTGGCAACTGTTATATGGCTCACGCCGGGGGGTCACAAGTTCTCACCTTTGGGAGCGACTCTGATGAAGAAATGGCTCTGGGCCCTCTCTTTAAAGAAGCCATTTTAGGGAAAGAGGAGAAATCGGAGGCCTGCGAGAACATTCAGCTACGCAATCGCACACTCCCAGAAAAGAATCTCGGGCCCGTAAGTAGAAAAGATAAGGGAAAGGAAAAGGTCACTGAAGATATCACTTTATATGACCATGTCATGAGAGAGCTGGCTGCCAAAGACCCTCCTAGGAAGGATAAGGTGGACTATAACATCCTCTCGCACCTAAGGAAGCTACCTTCTCAGCTTAGCATTCTCGATGCCCTCCTATTATCAAAAGAAGCGCAAGACTCACTAATTAAGGCGTTACAAGAACCTGAGCAATTCCAAGCCTTCCTCGCCACCGAAAAGATGAAGGATGAACTGGAGGAAGTGCATGCGGCCGACATCACTTTCGGTGACGAAGACCTCCTTCTCGGGACGTGCGACCACAACCGCCCCCTATATGTCTCCGGATACTGCCATGATATCAAGATAGGCAAGATCCTGGTGGATAATGGATCCTCCGTCAATCTCCTTAATGTTCGGGTGTTGAAGGAAATCTGCATGAGTGTGCAACACCTCGCTCGTGACAAAATTACTATCTCCGGTTTCGATTCACAATCGTCACGGACTCTCGGATCTGTGATACTAACATTACGCTTTGGACTTCTCATCACAGACATCAAATTCCATGTCATTGACGCCAAGACCTGCTACAACGCCTTGCTCGGTCGTCCTTGGCTGCACGAATACAACATCATCCCTTCTACACAACATCAGTGTATGAAGTACTTTAAGGATGGTTTCGAGTATACCGTAACAAGAGAGTTAAACCCATTTTCCATGAACGAAGTCCGCAAATACGAAGATGCGAAGTACTTTTTGCCAGATTTCGAGGATACAGAAAGGTGTCGCAACCCGGAGAACAAAGCCGCCGCCACCATCCCTGTTTTCGAGAGCGATACCGAAGAAGAAGAAGAGATAGTTTATGCCGGGCCATCTCAACGCAACAACCCAGGGACGTCCACCCCATGTTAGTCTTCGGAAGTGACTCGGAAGATGAGGTTAATGCCGTGTTCTCCAATCGGCTGTCAATACAAGCACCCCCTGGCGATGACCATAGTTTGAAAATCACCATGGTACCGCGAGAACACTACAAGGATCTCGACACGCTTCAAGCTCACAATGTACAGGACCTGCAAACGTTTTATGTCCCTCCCAGGCAAAGGGGTGAGAAGATGATCCTATTCTACCGATCCTCAGAGTCGAAAATAGAGAAAGAGATCTGGCATGGCGTGGATGCTACACTTGACAGGCTCCAACCCATCCGTCTGCCTAGATACTATACAAATGGATTAAAGAAGCTATTGAAGCGCCAAGGAGTACCCTTAAAATAGACTGTTCGGCAGGCTTGGTTCTACAACAAGATTTGGGATGTCCCTGGGACTCAACGCAAATTGCCCAACGGGAAAATGGGAACACTTGGGCTTGGATACGCGAGAACCGGAAAACGGGAACGGGCTCATAGCAGCTACGCTATGTATACCTTTGATGAAGAAGAGGACGCCCTGTCAGGAGATGCCAACCCCCTATCAAAACTAGACCCCTCGATTGAAGCGCCGAGTCCGTCGTTTGAAGAACGAATGGGCAAGCCTATCAGGAAAGTGGGTCAGAAAGCTCGGGAAGACCACAACCGCGAAATGGCCATCTATGAGAAGGCCAGGACACAACGTCTATCTCAACAGGCTGCGAAAGATAAAGATGTTCGTCCTTGTCAACCCGTTGTACGAAAGGCCCGACGCAGAGACGAAAATAAATCAAGAAGCGGAAAGAGGAGCCGACAACAACGACGCAGGATTAGAGGGTTACGTGATCGGGTATTGCACGGCTCGGATTTGTCCCTCATGAAGAAGATGAGTCGAGCGTACTCCTTCCCCCGAGACAAGACGGAGAGGTTACTCAAGCTCGCTATAAAACATCAAATGATCGCGCTTCCAGGGTCTAGACATCCTGAGCAAGCTAACAAGGCTTCTCATCTAAGCTATTGCTCTTATCACCGAGCCATAGGACATCCTACCGAAGACTGCTTCACCTTCAAGAACTGGGTCGAGGACCAGTACCAACAGGGCAGATTCGCTTTATCCAACGGATGGAGGGTAACGCCGCCACAAAAGCACGAACCCAAAGCCACAAGAGCAGAACCGGATCCACCTCAGTCCTGGGAGCGGATTCGTACCTGTTATACGATTACGATATTAAAAGAAGAGCCCGAGAACATAGATGACCTTCCCCGGTGCTTTGAGAACAGCGATGATGAGGTGATCTCAGAATTTCCGCCAGCTCCGAAAGAACTGGAAGATGGTATACATACTACTGCAGATAACCTCAAGAAGATTGAGTTGGGATCGGCAGATGACCCGCGACCGACATTTGTCAGCGAGCTGCTATCTGAAGAAAGGGTGGCTGCGTTAAGGAACGTGCTTCTACGGCATAAAGACTGCTTCGCGTGGAACTACTCCGAGATGCCAGGATTAGATCTGGAGATTGCTGTGCATAAATTAGCAATATCCCCAGATATCAAGCCAGTCAAGCAGGCGCCAAGGAGGATGCGACTCGAGCTTGAGATGAGCATCAACGCCGAAGTCAAGAAACTGATCGATTCTGGATTTATCCAAGAAGTCCAATATCCCGACTGGATCGCCAATATCGTCCCGGTAATGAAGAAGAATGGGACGGTACGCATATGCGTGGATTTCAGGGATCTCAATAAATCCTGTCCAAAGGACGATTTCCCGGTGCCGGTAACCGAGCTAATGATAGATAACACGTCCACTCACGAGGTTTTCTCTTTTATGGACGGTTCATCAGGATACAATCAGATAAAAATGCACCCCGAAGACCAGAAGCACACCGCTTTCCGGACCCCTTTGGGTATATTCTGCTACAGGGTTATGCCCTTTGGTCTAAAGAACGCTGGCGCTACCTATCAAAGGGCAATGACAAAGATCTTCGACGACCTCATACATGACATCGTCGAGTGCTATATCGATGACCTCGTAGTAAAGAGCATGTCATACGAAGATCATTTAAAGCATCTGGAGACTGTATTTCAACGCCTTCGGCAATATAATTTGAAAATGAATCCCCTCAAATGCGCGTTTGGAGTCTCCTCGGGCAAATTCCTGGGATTCATCGTTCGACACCGAGGTATTGAAATAGATCCGTCAAAGATTAAAGCGATCATAGAAATGCCTCCGCCAAGAACCCTCAAACAGTTGCGGTCTCTCCAAGGGAAGCTCGCATACATCCGGCGATTTATCGCAAATCTTTCAGGCAAATGCCGTCCTTACAGCCACCTGATGAAAAAGGGAACTCCATTCGTTTGGGATCATAAATGCCAAGGTGCACTAGACGAGATCAAGCAGTACCTGCAGAACCCTCCGGTGTTGGCTGCGCCGGTCAAGGGAAAACCCATCATTCTTTATACGACCGCCCTCGAAGGTTCCTTGGGCGCATTATGGGCACAAGAGAATGATCAGGGGAAAGAGAGGGCACTCTACTACTTAAGTCGAGTTCTACTGGGGGCAGAAAGCAACTACTCTCCCATTGAAAAACATTGCTTGGCGTTGATCTTCACGATAACAAAGCTCAGGCACTATGCGTTGGCGCATAAAGTCCGTCTCATTTCAAAGGTGGATCCCCTTAAATACTTGATGTCAAAAGCCATATTGACGGGACGACTCGCTAAATGGGTCCTGCTCTTGATGGAGTTCTCGATAACGTATCAACCTCTCAAGGCAGTAAAAGGCCAGGCCATTGCCGATTTCCTCGCTGAGCACCCGATACCGGCCGATTCTCCTCTGAACTGTGATTTGCCGGACGAGCATGCATTTGACGCGATTGGCGGCGGTAGCACCCGATGGGAACTCTATTTCGATGGAGCGTCCTCCGTAAAGAAACAGAAACAAGGTATCCCAATGATCAAATCGGGGATAGGCCTCGTCTTTGCAACTCCACAAGGAGGGATAATACGCTTCGCCTTCTCCTTAACAGAGCCGAGGACAAACAATGAAGCTGAATACGAAGCTCTGATAGCAGGCCTCGAAATCGCCATCGACCTGGGAATTGAAGACCTCCTTATATACGGGGATTCTCAACTGGTCGTTAGTCAAGTAAATGGTGACTACCAAACGTGCAAACCGGAGTTGGTGAAGTACGGCGAAAAGGTGCAACAACTATTGACCCAAATTCCCTCCTATACTTTGGAGAACATACCACGCGCGGAAAACAGCAAAGCAGACGCGTTGGCCAAACTTGCTAAAGAGCTGGCAGACGAAAACCTCGATGATGTAAGAATCGTGGTACAAAGCCGTCGAGTGCTCGCACCGGCAGAAATACCTCCGGAATTATATAAAGAAAAGGGGGCGACTGAGCAGACGACCCTACAAATAAAAGACCATGAGAAGGCCGAGGACTGGAGGGAAGTCTTCATAGACTACTTTAAGTCCCACCGAATGCCCAAAGAAGCGTCCTCAAGACATCAGCTCATGAAACGAGCTCTATCTTTTGCTTTCGTCAACGATACTCTGTACAAGAGATCGTTTGATTCTCTATGGCTGAGATGCTTGGGACCTGACGAAGCAGAAAGAGTCATTCAGGAAGTTCACGACGGACTTTGCGGTTCTCACCAAGCAGGCCCAAAGATGAAGTTAAAAATTAAACGGATGGGTTACTACTGGCCCACGATGATCCAGGACTGCCTCGAGTATGCGAAGCAATGCCACTCATGCCAGATTCATGAAGACTTTATCCACCAACATCCGAATCCACTACACCCAACGGTGGCTAGCTGGCCATTCGAAATGTGGGGGACTGACATAGTCGGCCCCATTGAGCCAGCATCATCCCGGGGACATTGTTTTATCCTGACGACAACTGATTACTTCTCCAAATGGGCAGAAGCAGTACCACTGAGGGAAGTGAAGACGGAGAATATCCTCCATTTCTTCAAGACGCACATCATCTATCGGTTTGGAACCCCACGGCGGATTATCTCCGATAACGGGCCAGCCTACAGAAGCCATAAGATTAGCCGCTTCGCGCAGCAGCACAATATAGACTGGAGATATTCTTCAGTTTACAACCCACGAGCTAACGGTCTGGCCGAGGCCTTCAATAAGACCTTGACGAAGATCATAAAAAAGACCGTTTCCCGGAATAAGAGAGACTGGCATGAAAGGCTGCAAGAAGCCCTTTGGGCTTATCGAACTACATTCAAGACGGCCACGAACACAACGCCGTACGCGTTGGTATTTGGGACGGAAGCAGTGCTCCCCCTCGAGATAGAGTTACCCTCTCTACGAGTAGCAGTCCACCACGAGCTGACGGACGAAGAAAATGCTCACCTTCGGCTTGAGGAGCTTGATGCCCTCGACGAAACCCGGCTCATAGCGCAACAACATCTAGAAGCCTACAAAGCAAAGATGACGCGCTCGTACGAAAGATTGACCAGGCCGAGGACATTCCGCCAAGGCGAACTCGTACCAGTGGTCAAAAGACCTATGATCCCCAATCGTGCCAAGCGGGGAAAATTTGAGCCAAACTATGAAGGCCCGTACATCATAGACAAGGTCTACCAGGGTGGAGTCTATCTACTCATGGACATGCACGGTGAAAGGCCTTTCAGGCCAATAAACGGCCGCTTCTTAAAGAAATACTATGCTTAATGAGCCACAGCCGGGGTCAATGATAGATGACGACGACTATGTCCGCTCTCTATCTTCCTAAGCTCAGACTTTACAAGCAGCAGCCGGCCTTCCCATAACAATGGACCGAAACGTCCTTAAACTAACGCTGGAGCGAAACGTCCTTAAACTAACGCCGGACCGAAACGTCCTTAAACTAACGACGGACCGAAACGTCCTTAAACTAACGACGGACCGAAACGTCCTTAAAACTATCGACGGACCGAAACGTCCTTAAACTAACGACGGACCGAAACGTCCCTAAAACTACTACCGCGGCATCTTTAGGCTAACGAGATAAAAAAAGAGAGAGAAAGAAAAAAATAAAAAATATACGAAAAAGAATAAAAAAACGGTATGCCCATAAGCAAAAGGGGCACGGATGAAAACCCGAAAGGGCTCCGTGAGTAAAAAACAGCAGGACTACCGGCGAGTGTTTGTGAAAACCCGAAAGGGCGCAACCTCGTTAAAAGACACTTATAGGGTCCTCTCGACCTTGTAAGGAGAAACCACCTGCGTGAGATCCTTACGACTCACAAAGGAGCAACACACTTAGGGATCCTCACGATTCCTAAGGAGAAAATGCACTTGCGAGATCCTCACGACTCGTAAGGAGAACTCTTTTATGGGACCCTCACGGCTCATAAGATTTGAAAGTCTTAAGTTACAGAAACCTAAACCTGTTCTTAAGCAAATCCTCCACAACCTTCGATATTGCCCTGCAAGGGACTCAATACTGACCCTTGTATACAATCCACGGGCGCGAATAAACATTTCCCCAGCAAAGTCCAACCCTTGTAGGTCCTCTCGACCCATAAGGAGAAAGCCCTCTTGTAGGATCCTTACGACTTACAGAGGAACACACACTTAGGAATCCTCACGATCCCTGAGGAGAAAATACACCTGCAAGATCCTCACGACTTGTAGGGAGAAATACCTTTGTGAGACCCTTACGGCTCATGAAGTCAAAAGCCTTGGTCGACAGGACCCTTAACCCTGTTTGCTGAGCCGCCTTTGTTCGTCATCGATAAAGAAAAATGATGATTCGCTCCTGGCAACATTCCAGTTGTAGCGGTGCTGATGTCGAAATCGGTGTCTAAAATCCAAGCTTGCGGCGAAAAAGCTAGCAAGCCACACATGCCTACAAAATAGCCGAAATGATGGGGCAACTTGCAATAAAAGGTAGCAAGTAAAAATGTATGCATGAAAAATAGCCGAAATGATGGGGCAACTCGCAATAAAAAGCAACGAGTAAAAAGAAAAATAGCCGAAATGATTGGGCAATCGCGATTTTCGCGATATATAAAGCTGAAATGATAGAGCATCGCGGAAAGAATAAAAAAAATGAAAGAATGAAACTTTTTGCCCTACAGGTGAGATCACATCGATCCCTGTAAACAATCCAGGGGCACAAACAAAGAGGAAACCATACCTTCCCAACAAGCTCCATCAGAAAGCTAAGCCAAATCTCGACGGTTCATAGACAACCCAAAGACAACCTCGACATTTGTCGCAATCTTGCAGACATAATGTCAATAGACAAAGCAAAAGAAGGTCCCTAGCTTCAGGGTCTCGACGTCAATATCGACAACTTAGAGATCACCAACGGCGTTTCTCCTCACTCCAACGAGATGCAAATGTGACGTTAACAATCGACCCCAGAGTCGCAACGAGAATGGAACCATGGAAAAGTCCCTAGTTCCAAATCTCAATGGCTACATCTGCAGCCTGGAGACCAATGACGGTGGGCCTCCTCATTCCAGCAGGACACAAGTGTTACACCATCAAACGGAGTGACGGCAAAATCCTCGCTCCACCTCAGCATTCGTCTCGTTACAGCAGATGCAGTGTCAACAGCAGCATTCCTTCGCGGTCCAGCAGGATGCAGACACAGCGTCAACAAAAGACCTTACGGTCAAAACAGATGAAGCAAAGGCCAAATTCCTAGCTTCAGGGTCTCAACGGCAAGTCATATAAAACCGGAAAGACAATCGGAGATCATCTCGCACCAGTGTGGAATGGTCACCACCTCTGCGTTCGTCTCGATACAGCAGACGCAACATTACCAAAAGAAACAGCGACAACTCCCAGTTCCATGACTCGGCGATGTACAGATCACCGAGAGTCAAATCTCCATCCCGCGAAATGCGGATACAATCAGCAAAATTCCCGGTTACGTGGAACGCGGATAACGTCACTCTTTGACCCCGTGGAAAACGTCCAGAGCGGATCCTGGTCCTCGCAGAGCACGGCAGTGAACCCGTGTGAAGCATCCAGAGCGGAGCCTAGTCCTCGCCGAGCACGGCAGTGAACCCGTGTGAAGCATCTAGTGCAAAATTCCTGGTTACGTGGAACGCGGATAACGTCACTCTTTGACCCCGTGGAAAACGTCCAGAGCGGATCCTGGTCCTCGCAGAGCACGGCAGTAAACCCGTGTGAAGCATCCAGAGCGGAGCCTAGTCCTCGCCGAGCACGGCAGTGAACCCGTGTGAAGCATCTAGTGCAAAATTCCTGGTTACGTAGAACGCGGATAACGTCACTCTTTGACCCCGTGGAAAACGTCCAGAGCGGATCCTGGTCCTCGTAGAGCACGGCAGTGAACCCGTGTGAAGCATCCAGAGCGGAGCCTAGTCCTCGCCGAGCACGGCAGTGAACCCGTGTGAAGCACCTAGTGCAAAATTCCTGGTTACATGGAACGCGGATAACGTCACTCTTTGACCCTGTGGAAAACGTCCAGAGCGGATCCTGGTCCTCGCAGAGCACGGCAGTGAACCCGTGTGAAGCATCCAGAGCGGAGCCTAGTCCTCGCCGAGCACGACAGTGAACCCATGTGAAGCATCTAGTGCAAAAGTCCTGGTTACGTGGAACGCGGATAACGTCACTCTTTGACCCCGTAGAAAACGTCCAGAGCGGATCCTGGTCCTCACAGAGCACGGCAGTGAACCCGTGTGAAGCATCCAGAGCGGATCCTGGTCCTCGCAGAGCACGGCAGTGAACCCGTGTGAAGCATCCAGAGCGGAGCCTGGTCCTCGCCACGCACGGCAGTGAACCCGTGTGAGGCATCCAGAGCAAATACCGGACTGTGGAGTCCTTAAAATCCACGGACTATGACGTCCTTAACCTCGACCGTGATGTCTTAAAACTAACGATCAACCACCCCGATTCCCTACGGATTCTGCCTTGGTTTAAGGGTACATCTTTATACTCCTTTGATACCTGGCGTTGTAATTCCTCAACGTCTTCAAAGAGGTGACGGGTCCCTGCAACCAAACATCGGACTGTGGAGTCCCTAAATCCACGGACTATGAGGTCCTTAACCTTGACCGTGATGTCTTAAAACTAACATCGGACTGTGGAGTCCTTAAATCCACGGACTATGAGGTCTTTAACCTTGACCGTGATGTCTTAAAACTAACAGCGGACTGTGGAGTCCTTAAATCCACGGACTATGAGGTCCTTAACCTTGACCGCGACGTCTTTAAACTACAATACCTGGAGAAACCCCTGACTCCGTGAAACACGGATAAGGATGATCACATCCGACACTTGCAGGTCCTCACGACCTGTAAGGAAAAAAAAACTCTCTTGTGAGATCCTTACGACTCTCAAGGGAAAACCTGCTTAAGAATCCTCACGATTCTTAAGAAGAACTTACACCTATGGGATCCTCTCGACCTGTAGGGAGAAAAACTCTTTATGAGACCCTCGTGGCTCATAAAATGTAAAAGTCTTAGGAAGCAGATCTTAACCCTGAATCCTGAGCCATCGCTGTCCTGCGAGGAGATCAAGATAGAATATCCGCAGAATACGCTCAATAAAAAGGGGACACACCATTGAGAAGAAAAATGTATCTTTTATTCATAAACCAAAATGGATACAAAGTACAATTCATGAAAGAAAAAAAAAGAAAGATACTCTCATCCATGAGTATGTACAAAAAAGGGAAAAAAGATACAAGTCCTCAAGCCGGCGGGCGGTGCAATAATTTTACCAGCTCATCATTCTGTTGCTGAGCCACGGCTTCATGACGCAAGATCTCCAGAAGACGAGCCTCCGCCTGAGCTTGCTGAGCCTGATACGAAGCGAGCCGAGCTTCGAGCTCTTTCTCGGTGGCCTTATGAGCCTCGACTCTCTCACGAGTGAACGTGGCAGCTTTATCGAGAGCCACCACCTCTTTGATGGACTCCTGAAGCACCCGCCAGAGTTCATACGCTTTGTTGGCCTTGGCTGTGAGATTGGTTTGAAGCTCGACCAGCGCCTTGGAGGCTAGCTCCCTCTCTGAGAACTTGCGACCAAGCCTCTTCTCACACGACATCATGTTTGCCGCGCACCGTGCTATCAGCCCCCGTAACTCCGCCTTTGCAGCCACAGCCTCCGAGGAAAGGCGAGAACACTCGAGAGCGTACAAACAAGCCTCCACCTTCCTACAGAACTCCACCCAGACCCGCACCACCTCCTCGCTGTGATAGGTGGCGAGAAAAGGAAGGGAGCCGTTAGCTTCAGCGGCAAACGCTTCGGCTGTGGTCGCACTACCAGCATGGAGCTCCTCGACGAAAGAAGATAGGGAGACAAGGCTCAATTGGGCCAAGCGTTCTGAAGCCCGCAAAGCGTAGGGGCCGGGCGGCATCACAATGCGTGATTCCAAAGCCATCGAGACTGGCAGGGCTGTTCAAATTCAGCAAATATTAGTAAAACTCTTAAACGCAGAACGAACGGGACTATAATAAAATGTCACTCACCGACAGTCATGCAAGTAGGAGCTGAAGGTTCCCCTGGCCCTTCAATGACCTCGACCTCATCGTCGGCTTCCAAAACTATAAGAGACATCAACGTCATTTCGCAAAATAGTAACAATGCTATGGTAAAAAAGGGCGAATGACACTAACCTTGCCCAGAGGAAAGGACAATACGCTGAGGGGAGATCGCCTGCGGAGCTGCCATCTCCAATAAACGCTGAAATGACTCTCGAGGCGACAGATCCGCGATCGTGGCCGCCAAACCGCACAATTCTGGGAAAGATAAAAGAGTTCAGACTATGAAGGGGTTGCTAAATTAAAACGCAGAGGAATACCTTCAACACTCCTCCCATTCTGAGCCAGGGGGATAGCAGCTTCAACGGTCTCCGCCGTGACCTCAGGCTCCAACAAAGGGAGAGTCGTCCCGACTACCTCGCTTCCAGCCTTTGGGCCGCCCTCAGTAAGAGTCATTGGGGCAGCGGCCTCCAAAGGAGCCTCCCCCAAAGGGGCAAGCACTCCCTGATCAAGAACCGCCGCTGGAAGTTCTACCATGAGAGGAGCAGCCTCATTAGCCCCCTCCACATCCAGCGAGACTTCATTGAGAATTTCGGCGGGCTTTAGCTTTAATGGGCCAGTAGGGAGCTCCCCCAGCGTCGAAGGTTCTGCACGATTCAAATAAGAATAATGATACATATGCACGGGCATAAATAATCGGAAAGACTACAAAAGAAGCACAACGTACCTATACGCAAAGAAGCCCTCAATATGGCTTCTTCAAGACGCTTCTCCTTCTCAAGGAGGTAAGCTCGCCGGGGTTCAAGGGTAGACTCATGACCGCCGGTCCATAAAGAAAGTGCATCAGCTGCGTCTTCTGAAGCGGCCTGCTTCAAAGCCCTTTCCCCCCATTCCTCCAAAGGGCCGATAAATCGCCGCCGAATCCACGAAGGGTCTTCATAAAAAATTACAGCAGGATAAGACTTCTTCGGAACCTTGGCGTTATGGGACGCGTCTTTTGAACGCCGTATGGCCTCAGCCAACTGTGCAGCCTCCTCATCAGCCGAACTCGGGAAGAGAAGTCCAGCGTCAGACTCTTGCAAGGCCAATGGTTCGTCTTCAAGGATAGGCTCAGACTCCACCACAGAATCAAGCGGGGTGGTAGCCGCTTTCCTCCGCCGTTTAGACCCAGAGCCGGTCGCTGAGGATGACCGCTTCCTCCCTCTCGAAGCCTTAGGGCGGTGCTGGCCCACATCGCCCTCAGCGCCCTCATCCCTGTTACTCTCGCTCGGTGCCACAACCGAGGACGACATCGCCATTGTCGACGCCACGGGGGGCGGTGCCACCACCGGCAAGGGTGCTACTACTGGGGCCCATTTACCCCGCGATCGGGAACCCAATGGCATACCAGCTGTTGGAGTAAGGTCTACCCCTGACTCCCCCGGAATGAGCGCGGTGCCAATCTCCCTCAAAGGGAAGCGCACTGGAACCCTCGGTCATAGCTTAGCTCCCGAAACCTGAGGAGGGGCGTCGTGACCAAGAAGCACCCTTCTTTCTTCAACAATAATTGGGCTGATCCGATGAAGATACCAGCCCGTAAATGCACCTACACATCGGGGCATGTACTCGGCTTCAGGGACCATGAAATGAGAGCCGGTGTTCAGCCTCATGAAATGATGAGCGGCATCGCGAACAGCATCGAGCGAAGGGATCGGGGCAACTATAAAAGCCTCGAAAGGAACGCCCTGGTCGTATCCAAGCTGCCGGGCGAATCGATGCGGATTGTACCGCATAAAAAGAGCTGCACTGTCCTGGCGAAACACCAAGTAGCCCGGTCTAATTGTATACAAATGCGTGGCCTCCCGGGGCTTCAAAGAAGGTGCGTTGTCTTTCGACTGGTCCCAGAGTTGTTGAACGGGACCCGAAGGAGTAGACAAGACCCGATCATTAAAAACCAACCCGCCAGCGGTGGCATGAGGAGAAATCAGCACCCGAATAGCCCCGAATTGAGTCGGGTCGGCAGCAGAAGCACCCACTAGTCGCGTAAGTCGCGGGAAGGGATAGGCGTCGTAAAAGGCAGGCCTCTGATGCATAGCGAAAGACCCCAGCATATGCATTTCGACCCAGGACGTGAAATAATGAAGCGAAAAGTTCACTACATCCACGCCAGGCGTAGAGGTATTAGCTGCGGTGCCCAATCCATTATAGAGGTGCGCCAAGGCCGGGATGCCGATGGCCAACCGCGTCCCCTCAGCAATACGATGAGCCGGGTAGATGACCGAGGCTCTCATGAAGCGGCGATGCATGGGGATAACGAACCAACTAAGCCAAACACTAACAAACCCCACAAAGAACGTCTCCTCGTCCATGCCTGGGACAGCAATAGATTCAAAAGATATCGGCGATATAATAGGGATGTAGTACTGAGGTAAATCTGATTCGTTGGTCGGCAACCTCTTCGGACCGAACCCAAAGGGGTCCCCAATGTTGGCAAACTTCGGGGCTGTCTTCGATAAGGCGTCCTCACGAAGGAAACGAGCAATGAAGCTCTTGAAAGTAACACCCTGCTCTTCGGACTCGGTGAATAATCGGTCGAAGATGCCTAGCGCCTTGATTAAACTGGGGCGCTTGTGGCGAACAGCATTCTCAGCAGACAGGCCGTCAACCGGGACGGGCTCGGGTTCAAAAACGTACTCGTCAGGAGGCAACAATTCCTCATACAAACTACCCCTGATTGGCAACCCCGAAATATCATAGAATTCTGCTAGGGAGATCGAAACCTCGCGATCTCCTAGGATGAAAGTGTTGGTAGGAAGATTCCATTGGTTTAAAAACGCCTTAACCCACCAGACATGCGGGGACTTATAATGGAATAGTGACGCGTATATGGCCTGATAAAGCCCGACTTTCTGCAACCGCGAACGATGGGCAGAAAGGATGTAGCGAGCCCAGAGAAGGTAGCCCGTGGGATGCCGGGGAGTGAGCCCTATCTTATAAATTTGCCCCCACGGGTGGGCCTCACCCTGGCAGATACGCCGCCCCAAGATGTCTATGGCCGGGATCGGATGGTTCGGAATACCGGTCGTCGAAGGCTCGAGCCTCCCCGTTGGAGTCCAGTTGGGCATTTCCACAGCAAAAACTGTCCTCGGAGGATCCATCGGTAAAAATGGGAAAGTGGGCTCCGTCGGCACCGCGCAAAGAAAACTCCGGCGACCCTGAATAATCTGACTGTACCAAGATCCCCATTGAAGAAGGTTGGTGCAGTTCGGGTCATAAGCCCGAATCATCGCCATCGCTTCTTCATCAGATGGTGACTGAGGAAAAGCAGCCTCCGAGCGAGAAAAGGGAAAGCGTGGAACAGAAGCCATCGCACCTGAAATCCAATAAAGGAAGACCGTTAAAAGAAAAGTCAGCAATATATATTCATGCATGAACATGAAGACTAGTTAAAGAAAGCAACAGCAGAGTTTTCTGGGACCATTGGCCACAAAACATATGGGCCCACAGAATCCGGATGACGGCTCATTAATAATGAGACCAAATAGTTACAATAAAACAAAGGGAATATCCTCATTTAATAAAGAATGATGACCATGCACATTCCCCCCAACAGGATCTGTCTCGGGCTCTACAATGAATCCAACAAGATCAAAGGAATTAAATTCCCACAGAAGACATCATTACAAAACCCCCATTTCATTAATTGCAGAAGAACAACCTCGGGCCAAGAGACCCCAGGAAGCCTCCGCGTGAAGAAATCAAGTCCTTCATTGGAATTAAATTCCTTATTAAGAAAATGGAATTAAATTCCCAGAAACATTTTTGGGTGGAATTAAATTCCATGGAGTTGAAACGCCATCATCATCTCCCCAAAGATCATCTAAACCCTAAGAGATCTACAGTTTGAAGGTTAAGCGGTTTCTTGTTCTTATGGAAAAACATGAAGAAAAAGGGTAAAAACCCTTGTTTTGGATTTAAAATCCAGAGGAATGTGAAGGTCCATCGTTTGTCCAAGAACATTACCTGAGGAAAAGAATTCTTTTCGAACAGAGTTAAACTCTGAAGATTGTTTCAAGACAGAGAACTAAGCTCTGGAAGCGAGAATTAAATTCTCAAGGAAAAAGTTCTCAGAAGAAGAAGATGAGCAAAGTGAAGGCTCCTATGAAGAGACAGAGGTATTTATAGAAGGCAATGGAAACGTTTCATCTCACCATATCCCTAGAGGAATCCAACGGTCACAAGAGGTGACAGCGTTGCACTCACGTGCAGACACAAGAGAACAACGCTGTGGGGGCATTTGTTTCCTGATTTAAAATCAGAAAAGCTTATGGAAAAAGCTTCAGAAGAGGGTCACATGCTTACACGTGACCAGCAGCCACGTGTTGGCACGTGACACCTAAAAGTATCGACAAGGCAAGTTCAGTTTCCCAACTACATCGAAGAAAAGGGCTTCAGAAAGAGTCACGTGCTCCCACGTGACCAGGGCCACGTGTTGGCACGTGACATTTAAAAGCAGCAGACTTGTTCTCCAGTTAAATCAAGAAAAAGAGTCCAGACAAGGGTCACGTGCTCACACGTGACCAGGGGTCACGTGGTGGCACGTGACGGTTAAGCAGCAACCAGAAGACAGAGCGCAAAAAGAAAGAGGAAGGCTCGTTCCAAAGGGGTCACGTGCCCACACGTGACCATGGGTCACGTGGTCACACGTGACCGGCTTTCAAAGCCCGTTTTGTTAACAGAATTAAATTCTGAAAGAGATTCAAATCTTTCCAAAGGAAAGCGATTATCTGGAACCAATCGAATTGAAGATTCAGAGGTGATTAAATATCATCTATCTATGGGAAAATCTCGGGTTTGGAAAGATTTCCCCTTTAAATCTAACCGAAATAACAAAGGAGAATCCTTGGATTTGAAATCCAATGGTGAATAAAATTCACCTAATAATCCAAAGGTCAAAAACGAATGATGGATGCAAATCAAATCTCTCAATGAAGATTCGTCAAAAACTAATTGACTCGGCTGCTTCTCCTATAAATAGGAGCCAAGACACACAAAAAACAGAGATACGCAGAGAGAAAAAGAAAAGGGAGAGAGCTTTGATACTTTGAGGAATTTGGATCTTCTGCAAAAGAAAACCCTAGGTAAGAAAGGGAAAGCTCCTTGAAAGAAAAGAGAATTTAATTCTCAACAGAGTTTAACTCTGATATATAAAACATAAGAACATATTTCTTCTCTCTTTGATAGAGGATCTGCAAAGTGCACATCTCCCCTTGAAGTTGAGAATTTAATTCTCAATGGGTCGAGATCCTGCCATGCAGATCCAAAACATAGAGAGGGAACGGAAGCACGAGAATTTAATTCTCACAGAACTATAGGAATTTAATTCCTTTAAAAATTAGGGCTTGACCCTGTGTCATGGGAATTTAATTCCTTCAGAACAAAGAGAAACAGGGTTTAACCCTAATTAAGAACCTAGTTCTGTTGAAACAGCGGGAATTTAATTCCCTTAATCATAATTTAACAGAGAATGGGAGTTCAATTCCTTAAAAGCTTTTATTAGGGTTTAACCCTATTCAGTTCTTCACATATATGAGGAATTTAATTCCTACAGAAAATTCAGAGTTCAACTCTATTCCAGAATATAAGTCTTCAAAAGGAAGTAGGAATTTAATTCCTCTGAAATTTAAAGCTCGAGGAATTTAATTCCTGAAAAAAGATTAACAGATCCTCTAAACAACATATATAGAGGCAGGGTCACGTGTCACCACGTGACCCCCCCAAAAGATCTACAGAAAGCCCCTTTGAGGCAGTGCCCCACGTGACCCACGTGACTCTTGACAGAAGCTTTAACACACAAGCATTTGAATGCCCGTCACGTGATGGCACGTGATGCTCTGAAAGATGCGATAATCTCAGCAGAATAAATGAAGGGAGGGCGCTCTCACGTGTTGCCCCTCTTGCCTTAGTGTTTAACACTAAATTGGAACTCCCGAATCCAGTGTTAAAACACTGTTGGGCCTTAGTGTTCAACACTAATCAAAAAACTTTATTTGCAGTGTTCAACACTGACTACCTTAGTGTTTAACACTAATTTGAGACCTCTGTTGCCAGTGTTTGACACTGATCTGTTTTAGTGTTTAGCACTAATTTGAAAGCCCTGTTGCTGGTGTTTAACACCAATTATCTTTTAGTGTTAAACACTAACCTGTCAATCTCATTCCCAGTGTTCAACACTGGTTGGTCTTTAGTGTTTAACACTAGACATTGGTCCAATTGGCTAAATGGATAGAGGCAAAGCCTCTCCTGATTGGACTTAGCCCAAGATGGCCATAAGTCCTCAATTCGTAATTAACTGGGCTAATGGGCTCATAACATAATTAATTGGTCTTGATCCCAAATTGGGCCAAGGACTATTTAATCCACTCCGGTTCCAGGGTACATCTCTTCACTCCTTTGATACTTGGCATTGTAATCCCTCAATGTCTTCAAAGAGGTGACGGGTCCCGATGACCACACATTGATATGGACTGTGGGGTCCTTAAACCCATGGACTACGACGTCCTTAACCTTGACCGAGATGTCTTAAAACTAACAATGGACTGTGGGGTCCTTAAACCCATGGACTACGACGTCCTTAACCTTGACCGAGATGTCTTAAAACTAACAATGGACTGTGGGGTCCTTAAACCCACGGACTACGACGTCCTTAACCTTGACCGAGATGTCTTAAAACTAACGATGGACCGCAATGTCCTTAAACTACCCATGGACCGCAATGTCCTTAAACTACCTATGGACCGCAATGTCCTTAAACTACCCATGGACCGCCACGTCCCTAAACTGGAACAATAGAGCCCCGCATGCTCTTTTGTCGGATCTAAACGATCCCGTTTCAGTTGATCTTAGCCTCAAAGATGGCTAACGTATCCTTAAACCTTCAAACAGACTGGGCTATGAATCCCCCCAATTAACTCTGGTTCAAGGGTACATCTCTGAACTCCTCTGACATCTGTCGCTGTAATCCTTCAACGTCGTCAGAGAGGTGACGGGTCCCGACGGCCATACATACGATGGACCACTATGTCCCTAAACTGGAACAATGGAGCCCAAACGCTCCTTTGTCGGATCTAAACGATCCCGTTAAGTGATCTTAGTCTCAAACTAGGCTAACGTATCCTTAACAAACGTTTGAGTTGATCTTAGCCTCAAGTATGGCTAACGTATCCTCAAACCAAACCCCCAAACCCAAATCTAAGATAACACGGATTTGGACTAGTCCACGCCCTACGGGCGACGACATAACTCGGTCTCCGTAAACAATCCACGGGCAACAAAACATAAAATAAACACACACACGACACGAAGTGACCATCTGTAGAAGGAGAAAGTTGTTACCGCGATGCGGTAGCGTAATTAACTGCAGGGGCTTGCGCCTGCAGGGAAGAGCGTCCCCACAATCAAAAACCCCTCAAACGAGGGGGAATCTGACGAAGTCTTCTACATCGGCCGCATCCGTCTAAACCTCCGATGCACGATGCCATAAATCAACTTGGCATCTTCGGAGAGGTGGACGGATAGCACCAATTAGCATCTGCCCCGAACCCCAGGCTTAGACGCCCCACGCGTCTCGGCCGCCGTTCGGAGGGGAACAGGATCAAAAGCTGACGCACACTTATCCATCCACACAAATGGTACTTCCTTGCGCGTAAGCTTGGTCAAAGTTCAGCCAAACGAGCAAAATTCTCCACGAACCTTCTGTAATACCCGGCAAGTCCAAGAAAGTTCCTGATCTCTGCAACGTTCTTCGGAATCGGCCAATCTCGAACTGCTGCAATCTTTTTAGGATCAACGGCGATTTCATCTCCAGACACTACATGCCCCAAAAACTTCACTTCTTCAAGCCAAAACTCGCACTTGCCCATCTTTGCATACAATCTTTCTTGCCCCAATGTCTGCAGTGCGATCTCCAAGTGTCCTGCATGCTCTTCAATACTCCTCGAGTAAACCAGAATATCCTCAACGAACACCACTCTAAACTGGTCCAAGAATGGTGAAAAGATTCGGTTCATCAAGTCCATAAATATCGTCGGCGCATTCGTTACTCCGAAGGACATCACCAAATACTCGTAATGTCCATACCGAGTTCCGAACGCAATCTTGCAAACATCTTCTGTTTTAACTCGGACTTGATGATATCCGGATCGCAAATCCAGCTTCGAGAATACCCTCGCGCCACTAAGCTGCTCAAATAATTCACCAATGTGAGGGATCGGGTATTTGTTCTGAATAGTCACCCGGTTTAGTTCTCGATAATCGATGCACATCCTCCTTGTGCCATCTTTCTTCTTTACTAGAAGAACTGGAGCTCCCCAAGGCGAGTTACCGCTGCGAATCTAACCCTTCTCAAGTAATTCAGTAACCTGCTTCTTGACTTCTTCCAACTCCACTGGTGCCATACCTTTGAGATTGGCGCTGCACCAGAAACAAGATCAATCGCCACTCCACACCTCATTTTGGCGATAAACCCGAGGTGTCTTCGAACACGTCCATGAATTCTCGAACTATATCCGTCGCTTCTTTCTTAACAACTTCCATCGACGAAAGAACCTTGTTTGTCGGCCTAGCCCTAAACTCGACTGGCCCGACAGAACTGCTTCCTCCAGTAAAACAAATTTCGGATGTCCGGAAATCTGGAAAATCACTTTCCTTTCTTTACAATCAATATGAGCATGGAAAGTGCCGCGAAAATCCATTCCCAAGACAACAACAAACAAGGGATGTACCAGAATTGAATAATTCCAATGTGGAAAGATATGAACAAGTAGGATACCAAGATGACTTCATCCGAAGTCAAGATACTGACGAAGATTAAGCACGGTAAGCATGATTTAAGCTGGCGGTAAAACAAAAACTGGTAAGCAATGAAACCGAGAGAAGCAAGGTAATATAACAACCATGAAACAAGGAAGTGAATCAAGACCAGGACTCCAAGTTACTTAAATAGAGTACCGCATTGTAACCATGCTGCAGTTCATGGGTACAATTACATAACTCCACTCAAGTCACCTAAATCCTAGTATCGGAATCAAGGAACAGGGAGAAACAATAGTGAACTAGAAAGGTTTCAAGTCGAGATGCAAGTGGCTTGCATATCGTCAAGGCGAAGGATAAAAGAAGGATATGATTCAAGAATTACGATAATAAGGTGGCAGGACATGTTCCTAATCACGAGTATTCTGATTCGTGTATTGGGTCCAATACCCAACTACAAAAAGAATCAAACCCGATTAACCTATATCCTATGGCTCTGATACCCAAAAAAACCATGTCATGCCCCGCTTCCCAGAGTACGCTAAAATAGGCACGTGACATAGCCAACCATGCTACCTGTGGATAGGAAAAATCCTACCACAGTCACATTACGGCTGTAGAGATATCAAGAACAGGAAAGTAAACTAAACTATCTAGTACATGTCCATGAGCCAGAATAAATGAGTCAAGAAATGATAATATGCGGAAGCAAAAGATACGATAAAAGAACCACCTGGAAAGTAAAACTGCATACCGATAGGATCTTCACCGCTCGGTCTAACAGTGGCAATACTCCTGATCAGTCTGCAACAAAGGTAGAGGATCTGGGCCATGCAAAACCCAGACGTCAGCGCGTCATAACATCAAGCAATAATATAAACAGAGGTAGCAATACATGCAAGTATGAGCATAAATGGTAAACAAGCATAACAGTGATACAAGTAAGGACAGTGGGGTAATGTGTAGTGAGTTATCTAAACTGGTCTAGTGGGTTAACTACTCTCAAGTCTTTGAAATCAATTTGATGAATCATCAATGTAACTCAATAGTATCCCGTGCGTGCCCGGGATCACGGTGAAGATTCTCGGGCTGAAACCGAGACATGCCGCCAGGCACTAAAGGAAAAGGGTAAAGATGAATGATGTCCATGGCATCATTCCAAGGCTGGCCTAGCCTCTAATAGGTAATGGATAATGATGGATGATGTCAGCAGCATCATCCCAAGGCTGGCCCAGCCTCTAAAACCGATCAGTAAAGGTAGCACACTGTCGAGTTACAAGTCAGGTTTCATCGTTGATTTCCCCATACCCCCAAGTTATATATTTAAGTCAGGTATTAAATAAACAAGAGCTAATGCCAACTCAGGATCAAGTAGGTGCAGATTTGTCTGGATAGACAACAGGAACGGTCCATGAGGACTACAGGACAGGTTTGTTGGCATTAGACGCAAGATTAGGTAACAGGTAAAGCCGTGGTACGTCAGGTCAAGCCGGGTAGTGTATATAAGTGGCATGTCATATCAAGAGTCGTACGGTACCATGTCGTGTCAAGTAATAGGTGTAACAAGTCATGTCAGGGTGCACAAGATGTCATGTGGGTGCTCATAATCAAGCTAGCATAAACATGGTATACAGAACAAGCATGTGTGCTAATAATCAACAAGCTGGAACTTGTAACGTGAAAAGCAATCAAGTACAGATTAAGGTATGTAAATGCACAGTTATCAGTTTGGGTCCAAGGGATAATTTCAACATTACATGAATACAGTAAAACGAACGTGGATGATAAAATCATGTTAATATGTACTAAGTAATCTAGAGATACAATTTATTATAAATCAGGTTAGATGTATGCAAATGGTCGTCCGACATGGTATAAAATAAAAAGGGGTACTGCGGGCTATGCAATTAATTGTTATAAGATTTAAATATGAATGCGGGTACTATGTATAATAGAACTAAATGCAACCTGGTACGTTTCGAGCTATGAATCTAAAATGATATAACGGGACGTCGCAATGTTAAAATGGAAATATGGTATTGAATGTAAACTACAGGGTTTAACGTGCACTCAAATAGGGATATAGTAATTTAAATAGCATATATAGTAATGTAAATAGTATGTAGCAAGTTTCACTTGCCTCGAGGGATCGCGATACGGATACGCTGCAATGTCCAAAGTCGGTAAAAGCTGCGATGCACACGGCGCACACGGGGCTCAACTAAGCAATGCAGGAATGGACCACACTGGGTACGGATGTCCACTTGGTCGCCCGGATCGTCAGCGTCACGCCCGGCTCTGGCGATCACCGAGAAACGCGAAAAAAAGAATGGAAGAATAAGAAGAATAAGAATCAGGGGAGGAAGAAGAGGGGATTGTAATAAGATGTTCTAGGCCAGAGGAAGCCGCAGGGGGTGACGTCGACGGTGGGGCGTCGACGGCGAGGTTCAAGCAAAGGACAACGAGGTTGCGGCAGGCTGTTGGGTGGTCGGGTGATGGTGTACGGGGTTCTAGCCTGGTTTATAGAAAGCGGTGGTGGTTTTCAGAGAGAGGGGAGAAAGGTAGTGGCGACGGGTGAGGGTGAGGCGGCAACGATGTGGTCGTCGGCGGTGAGGTGAGGCGTGCAGGCGAGTTGCAGTCAGAGTTCTTGAGTTGGTGGTTTGCAGTGGGTTGAGGGCCTCGGGGGAGGAAGGGAAAGGAAATGGAGAGGAGGCGAGACCGAGGTGACGAGGGTAGTCGGAGCTAGGGTTACGGTTAGGGTTTCTGTGATGGTTTCGAAGGTGGTTGGAGTTGGGTTGTTGGGGGTATTTTCAAGGGTTCTGGGTTTGGGAGAAGGGGAGAGGATAAGGTGGAGGTCGAGAAGGGAGGATGGTGCGAGGGGAGGCTGATGGTGGAGGTCGACGGCGATAAGAGGTGAGGGAGACGGTGATGGTGCAATGGGTTCTCCGTAGGGTTGGAGAGAGAGGAGAGACAGGTAGGGTGATGGAGATGAGGATGACGAGGATGATGGCAAAGGTGGTGAGAGGGTGGCGGCGACGGCGCGGGTGAGCGTGGGTTAGGGTTCACACGAGGAAGACGAGAGGAGAGGCCCGTGAAGTATGGTTTAAATTAATATTAAAGAGGTAAGAATATATATATATATATATATATATATATGAGAGAGAGGGGGGGAGAGAGGAGAGAGACAGAGAGAATGAGAGAGATCGAGAGGAGAGAGAGGAAGAGGTGAATAGAAAGGAGAGAGAATTTTGTATGTTAGCGGGGGAGAGAAAGAATAAAGAAAAGAAAGAGAGAGAGAGACATGGGTGATTGCAAAGATTTAAAAGAGTGAAAAATAATTAATGATATATATAATATATATTATAAGAGAGAGGGATACGTGGGTTTGTTAGGAAAAAATATTTATAGTTAAGAAAATTTACATTAACAGTTAAGGAAATAAAGAATATAATATTAGCCCGTTTGAGATTTTGGCAAATGCAAACTTACTCCAAAACACGTCCGGGTCGGGTCCAAAAATTCAGATTTAAAATATAAAAAATATATGCGACTTCCAAATTTCAAAATGAATGCTCCGTTAAAGAAAAAGCATACCCTCAAGAACGGATGCACGTACGTGCGTGTAGCCATCCAAACACGTCCGTTTCACTGAACGGGACGAGAACAAGATGCACGGACGCTACCACAGGGTTAGGGGTATCATGCAGGCTATGAAATGCAATTTTAAATTATTTTCTGAGACTTAACATGTTATATGTAAAATATGCGATACTAGATGAAATGCCAATATGCAATATACATGAGATACACGTGTCTGTTTAACAAGCCAGGGTAGTTTATAAATAAGAATCAAACAGGTTCAAGCAAGCGGGTCGGGTCGAATGCAATATAAAGTGTAAATACCATTCGCACCCAAGATACGCTAAATCAAGAAATATCACGAATAAAGGAAATACGAGCACTGGAATTGGTATAAATGAACTCGGGTGTTACACAAGGATAGCCCCCAACGGGCGTTCAGTGAGGAAGAGGATGGTGTGTGCTTGGAAGTAGTGCCGTAGCTTCCTTGAGGCTGCCATGAGGGCCAAAACAATCTTCTCTATGGATGGATATCTCGTTTCTGCGTCCTTAAATACATGGCTCACATAGTACACCGGCTTCTGCACTCCACCGAACTCTCGGACAAGCACCGAGCCCGCTGCTTGGTCGGATACCACAAGATATAGCGACAACTCGTCTCCTTCAACTGGTCGGGTGAGCAGTGGTGGCGTCGCGAGGTGCTTCTTCAATTGGTCGAAGGCGGCCTGGCACTCCTCCGACCACTCGAACATCGGGATCTTCCTCAGAGCTTTGAAGAACTGGAGGCATTTGTCCCCCGACCTGGACATGAAACGGCTCAGAGGAGCGACTCGTCCCGTGAGCCGCATGATCTCGACGTTGGTCTTGGGCACGGCCATGTTGAGGATAGCGTCGATTTTCTCTGGGTTAGCTTCGATTCCACGGTGAGTGACCATGAAACCGAGGAACTTTCCCCGGTGACTCCGAATGCGCATTTGGCGGGGTTTAGCTTCATCTTGAGCTTGCGGAGCACTTCGAAGGCCTCGCCCAGATCCTTGGCGTGGTCAGCCGACGAGACGGATTTGACAAGCATATCGTCAACGTAGACCTCCATATTCCTGCCGATCTGTGGCTTGAACATGCGATTGACCAACCGTTGGTACATGGCTCCGGCGTTCTTGAGGCCGAAGGGCATCACCTTGTAGCAGTATACCCCCCGGTCCGTGTGAATGCGGTAAGATCTTCATCTTCCGGATTCATACGGATCTGATTGTAGCCGGAGAAAACATCCATGAAACTCAACAGCTCGTGGCCGGTCGAGCTGTCGACGAGCTGATCTATCCGAGGGAGAGGATAGTTATCCTTGGGGCAGGCCTTATTGAGGTCGGTGAAGTCGACGCACATGCGCCACTTCCCGCTTGACTTCTTGACCAGAACTACGTTCGCTAGCCACTTCAAGTAGGGTACATTCCGGATGAAGTTGGCGGCGAGAAGTCGATCAACCTCGTCTTCGATAGCCTTCTGTTTGACCGGGGCGAAGCTTCGCTTTTTCTGTCTGACGGGTCGGGCCGTAGGATCAACTCCGAGCTTGTGAGAAATGATTTTGGGGTCGATCCCAGGCATGTCAGCAGGCGCCCAGGCGAAGACGTCGGAGTTATTTCTGAGGAACCGACCAGGTCATCTCGTTGAGTTCCTGTCAGGAGTGATCCGACCTGGACGATTTTTCATCGTCCCCCTCTGTCAGGGGCACCTCGGTCAGTGGTTCGACCGGGGTCCCCCGGACCTCCTTCTGCTCGTCTCGGGTGTCCAGAGAACCCTTGATGTCGTCTTTTACCTCAGCGTCGTCGGCCGGCTGCTCGGACGAAGATGTTTCGGTAAGGCATACCTTCGCGACCCGCTGGTCTCCGTAGACCCGACCTATCCCGCCCTGATCGAGAGGGAACTTCATCGCCAGGTGGTAGGTCGATATCTAGGCCTAGAGGGAGTTCAGCATCGGGCGGCCGAGGAGGACGTTGTAGGCCGATGGGACCTTTGCTACGATGAAGTCTACAGGAAACGTACGGGTGCGGCCGGGCTCCCCGACGTTGAACTGCAGGGTGACCACCCCTTCCGCCGGGATGGAGTGGTTGGTGAACCCTGAAAGGACGTGGGAGGTCGGTTTCAAGTCTGTTGGGGTGAACCCCATGCGCAGAAAGCAGTCGTGGAAGAGGATGTCTGCCGAGCTGCCCGAGTCGACAAGTATCCGGTGGATCTCGTATCGGCGGATTCGGGCCGTGATCACCAGAGGGTCGTTGTGGTGCATGGATATGCCGTGGAGATCCCCGTCGCTAAAGGTGATAGGCTCGTGGTCCCTGGCCTTTTTGCTCGAGCAGCCGTTGGCCTCCGTTGCCGGCGTGGGGTGCTGAGTCTCGCAGGTGCTCAACTGACCCCCTGTCGTCATGACCATAGTTCTTGATGGGCCTCGGTTCCTTCCGGCGAGGTCCCTTAGGCTCCGTGGTGAGGTTGTCTTCGAGCTGCCTTGGCGGGCCTCATGGGCGTGACCCCATCGAGGGAGGGGGTGTCGGTCATGCCTGGAAGCAGGCGAGCTGACCGCCCCGCCTTGGTAGGGACATGGGTGCGACGAGGCTCGAGGAGAGGCTCTCCGATGTGGGACCTCGAGGTTGAATGGGACGGATTAAGGGACCTGAGACCGCTGGAGTCTGCGAGGTGGTGGCCGGCAGAGGGATTGATGACATTCGGCGGAGGTTCATCCGCGCCCCCGTTGAGGGGGCGGAGGCGGCGGGTACTTGGATCTTCATGGTGATTGCTTGCCATGTGGATGGAGATCGGAAGGCCAACTTTGTTTTTTGTGGAGTTTAGTTTCCCACAGACGGCACCAACTGATGGAGGTCCTTTTCGGGTCTCCGTTAGATGTTGTCTTTCGTTGATCTTCTGGTGGATCTTGGAGGTGATCTCCTGTTACGTGTGGGTCTCAATGGGTTTTGAGGAGATTGGTGGTTTTGAGGAGTTTGCGCCGAGTACCTGCAAGGAAGTCTCGGGGTGGTTTGGTACCACCGAGGACTCTCCGACGATCAAGTTAGCACAAGATCAGAGCAGAGTAACGGCTAAGTGGGGTGAAAAAACCTTACTTGACCCCTCTGTGATGGGGGTTTATATAGTGGCGGCAGCACGCAGTAGCAGGCGTGAGAATCTCGCCGGCAGTTATGCTCCCGACGTCACGCCCGCGTAATAAGCGGATGGCCTGTTAATGGGGATCGTGATGGCGTGGAACATGGGATGTTGCCGGTGTTGGAGATAGTGCCCTCAGAGTCAATTATTGGATCGCAGGCACGTGATTGCAATGATTGAGGGAGGACCTGTCCCAGTAGGACAGTCTTACTCAAGATGATAGTATGCTATCTGGTTTATCTTTATCTTCGTGTACTGCTTTAGGTGACCTTACGAGTCGCTATTGCACGTTGATAGAGCCCCTAGGATTCTTACTTGACTACCAGTAGTATGAGGGCGATCATATACGTGGGAGCTGGGGTCTATAAGCACATCCTCAAAAGGTCCCTAGTCGTGGGAGTTTCGAGACAGGGCATCGGTACTCCAGAGTAGACTAGTGTATACAGTCGAGACCCCGACGAGGGGAGGTGGCCGGTCTCACAAGCCACTGGTGTCTGTTGGTTCACCTAAGATGTATACAGGTGCTCATTGGGTTATGAGTACACCGGACAGGACTCGTCGGGAACCTGCTAGTTGGTATTATACCTGACGTCAGATAGCAGTTCCCTGGTGACATGTGTACAGGTTAGATCATCGACCTGAGATCGTCATTTGTCTCGTGTGAGTTCCCACTGTGCTTTGATTACTACCCTACCATGCTCAAAGGAGACGTGCAAACAGGTTTTAGTTGGGTACAGTCCCGAGCCACATGGAGGCAGTGAGCGGATCTGCAGGGGTTCGTCTCTCCCTGTATTGGGGGTGAGGCCGCGCTGTGTCTAGGAGAGCCAGTACATGAAAATTCCTTGGCCAAGGCAGGAGATTTACTGGTAGGTATTCCAGTAGTATCTCAGGGTGTTCTGGGCTACACTCCGACACGACTTGTACCGCTTTTGGGGGTCTGACTTTTACCAACCCCCTAGGCCCGCCATGCGATGCTCATAGACGAACGGACCGGACTGTACGGATATTGTCACTGATAGGCTCAGTAGGGTGTCAGGATGAGTTCGCTCATCGACGTCCTTTTTGGTCAATAGCTGGTAGCCCGTCACGTATGGCTAATATTTCTGACGTGCTAGTGGTTAAATCCACAGCCATAGTATTGACGAGTCTTTAGAGTCCAACACACACAGTTACTCGCGTTTCGGGCGAAACGCTGTAGAGGCCGTATGGAGATATGGCAGGGTTCGATCAGATACGTGCGGTATTGCACGGATCGTGATCGGACAGATTTTACTGGCGGGCTTTGGTTTAAGCCAGATCCTAGTATTTAGACATTGTAGATTTTGTCTCTTTGCATTTGTGTTCAGTGGGAATACAAATGCGGGCATGTATATGCAGTCGCGGGGTTTTCCTGTAATTTATTACGGGATCAGTTTTCTGAAGTTGCCAGTTTGTATTCTGTTCCGGCCAGTTTTCCTTTGTTCCTTCCCGGCCGGACTTTTCCGATGGAGGGGTTATTTGCAAGTGTGCAAATAAGTTTTGTGGAGGGGTTTTCTTGCATTTGTGGCTTCATCATCATGAGATTCCTTTTGAATCAATCCTAGCATTTATGAGATTGGATTTTGATAAGGTTTGATTAGAAAATGGTGTGACCATTTTTTGTTGATGATTATAATTCATATTCTTTCCTTGCATTATTGCAATTTAACCCTCCACCATTTCTTTATGGGGCCGGCCACTTGAGGGGTGAGGAGAGAGAGGTTCATTTGATGTGTGGCATTTTCCTCATCTCATTTTTCTTTGCTAAAAATTGAGATCACCATTTTCCTCCATAGCTTTTTCTCTCTTTACCTCCATCAAAGGCAACTTCTACCCGCAAGAGACAAAGTGATTCTACACTGGTCTACAGCATTCCTTGGACGCGTCGGCTAGCCAACTTTGCGCCCAAGTTGCCTCGGTCCAGAGGTGGGAGCCCGTAAATGAACCCGGCGATGTGGTTCCCGTTTCGACGAGGAGGCGACAACCGGAGATTCCGCGAGGAGATCGGAGTGGAGGCGAAGACCGAAGGACACGGATCGCTCGGTATATCTCTCTACCCATCTTTTAGTTTGCTAGTAACTAGGTTAATGGCCCGATCCAGGATTTTTGTGCGCGGTGGTGCCGGGTTTCTAGTTGTTAGAAAATTTTCGTTTCCGCATTCCGGTGTCGGATTGACGGCCGTTGCGCCGCCGTGCACTTATATTGGTATCAGAGCCACGCCATTAACCTAGTCTAGCTTGCTCTAATATGTTTAGAACTCGATCGAACAAAAATCCAAAACCCGTATTTTTAGTGCATCTGTTCTCTGTCGAAATTTGTTTAGCTCCAAAATTTTTTCAGGTCATGGCAGAAACACATGCAGGAAATTCTAAGCATTCTGGGAAAATTCGATGCAATGATTCTTTAGTACGACCGCGGAAACGCGGCCAAACCCCTGGTTTGGCCGCGGTTCCGCGGTGGGAAATTGTTCTCATTGTACCAAAATTTTCCAGTAGGCTTATGTGTTTGCAATAGGGTTTTTGGAATATTTTTTTTTTGGGCCCAGATTTTCTGGGAGTGCTACAGTAGTGCTTGGGGCCCACTTAGGTATATTTGATCGATCGAGAATTTTAAACATGTTAGTTCACAGTATTTACATTATATCTGCGACCGTGAATGTCATTCGATCGGTAAATCCAGTCTATCTGCTATAGCCCTTTTAGACGGATTTGCGAACGTGACATTCACGTTGATGTTCTGTGTTGTGCTGTTATGTTGCGGATTGGTCGTGGGGGATAGCCTGGATGCAATGGTAGTACAGTTTTGTTTTATATGTACATTTGATATTGCGGGGCGAGCGTCCGACATGTGGACTACCGTCAGTGCCTGATTGTATATTATTCTTTTGGGGCACGACCGGGTCGAGGTCGATGTACCCGTTGTATGTATATTTTACTTTCTGTACTAGGATTACCCCGCGGAGGGGTGCACGGATAGCCGGGTTCTAGAGGGCAACGGGCCCGCATCTCATGGCATTGAGACGGAGGGGGCTTTACTCTAGAATTGGCGGTCTATTCGCCGCACTCGTAGGGGGTAAAGGTTGACCCAAGGAGGGGTGCCCAAATTACCGGATTCTGTGAAGTGCTGGGTGGTCCATTCACATTGCTGAAGGGGGTTGCCTCGCTTCAGGTTTTGGCGGGTAACTTGCCGCGCCCGTAGGGGTCTAGGATTTCATTGCACAGGCTATCCACACGACCAGGGGAACGTCGGGTTTCAGTAGCGGCTCTATGAAACCCGGGGATCCCAGATATCTGTATTGTTCTGTGATGCTTCTTACATTTCTGTGATGTTGCATTTTATCACGCCTTGAGCGAATATTATATATTGATATATATACTAGTAGATGTTGTATATGTTTTGCATCCGCGCTAGTCCAGTCCCCGCTCTATCGTTAGTTAAGTAACCTAACGGGTGATGACGGGACCCAGTGGGGAATGCGGATGGCATATACGTACATCATTATTTTCGTTCTTTTGTGGTGTGATCAATTGATGGGACTGCATTGATTCGGATCAATGCAGGCTAAACAAACATATTCTGATGTTGTTGGAACACTTTTCAAAAAGCTGTTATTGCAAGGGCGTTCTCTTTTGTTTTGCACAGTGGTATTCAGTTGGAATATCCTGCACCTCAGTCGACGAGGCAAGGGCCGAGATCCCTTCACCGGGAGTGACCCCTTGGACAGAAGTTTGCGTCTGGGAAATAACTTCACTATAGCCGATTACTTTTGCTTTGCATCGTGGTATTCAGTTGGAATATCCTGCACCTCATTCTACAGGGAAAGAGCCGAGATCCCTTCACCGGGAGTGACCTCTTTAGCAAAGGTTTTCGCCACTATATTTTTTAAAAAGCTATCTGGTTCCTTCAACGATATCAAGTTCATTACGTTAAAGGTTTTCGCCAGAAACCATTCGTAGCCCTCCGTCGTTTCATATGGATAGTCAATAGTATTCAAGCTGTGTTTGTTGGCCAAAGTCAAGGCACGGTGTTTGGTAGCTGTTGGGTATTCATATGCTGCATAGATAGATGCGTTGGTTTGGGACAGTCGTACTACTATTTTGGCCTTCGTCAAGGGTATGTACGGGTGGGTTCAAATTAACCTGGACAATGACGGGTAGAACTTGACATGTGACTTATGATATGTTGGCCTTCGTCAAGGTCATAAGAGCATGGGGTAAAAATCACATCGGGAGTTTCTAAAGAAACTGAAACTTGCCAGATATGCGCATACCTTCTGGAGTGTGATAACGTGAGCAGATTCCGTCACGTTATCATGCGATGATAGTTGGATCCCGATTCCCACTGATGAGTTGGTTTACTCCTCGGGTGATCCCAACTAATTCTTCTTTCAGGTTTGGAGGAGAATTTGACGTTACAGTGGGAGGTTTCCTGATTAGATAAAGTGATAACCATTCTGATCTAGGTTAGAGTGCACGCTGAGTGTTTCTTTTCTCTCTCTCTTTGGCAGCGACCATTGACCCGACCCTAGACTATGACTCAGTGACCAAAATTGACCGAACCTTCTTAAAACATTGGCTTTTGGATTGTCAGAGTTGCAAACCTCATTGCCACTCCTACTTTTACCCTTTTCTCCAGGACACCCCGTATTACTACGAACGTCCACTTCCATTGGACAAAACCATCGTATGGTTATATACGAACTCGAAGGAATTTATTTGAGGATGGTTTCCGGTTCTAGAGAAAACGAATATGACCATTCAGTTGTCTTTTCCTTTTACCTTCTCTCAGGTTGCGAGTACTCCTTGGTTTAGGAGATAGTACACCTATTACGCAAATTGGATAGTCTTCTTCCAAACCTTAGGCTGGTGCCGAACGGTGGGGAATGAAGAAAACCAATTAGCATAACGATGGTGTACAGAAGGTATTAGGTAAAGACATATCAAGGGATTAGTAAGAGGGCAAAGTAAATTGCGACTGCTATTCACGACCAAACCAAGTATTTCTTCGCCAATCCTAAATCACCTTTGTATTTCTCCAGGACACTCCGTATCACTACGAAGATCCACAGTTTATTGGATACTCCATCGTATGGTTATATACGAACTCGAAAGGAACTTGTTCCAGTTTGGGGATGGATCCTGGTTCAGAAGAAATAGGAATAAGATTTATTTGGTTGTCTTTTATCTTCACCTTCTCTCGCATTGCGAGTGCTCCTAGGATTAGGACAGTACACCCATTATGCTTATTGGATAGTCTTCTTCCAAAGCATAGGCTGATGCCGAACGGTAGGGAAGGAAGAAAACCATTTGGCGTAAAGGGGTGTACAGAAGGTAATGACTAAAGACATATAAAGGGATTTGGAGAGATGGCAAAGAATTATACGGTTACAGTTGTGAATTTGATAATGGAAGAGGCATTACTAGGAATACCGGGATACCCCATCGAAACATTTCAATGTTTCAGTTTCACTGTGTACTGTTAAAAGAAAACTGATTTCCCAATTAGACACTTACTCCAGGGTATGTATTTAACATGTTTGATTCTCACATCTGTATGGTTTTACAGATGATGAGTGGGAGTAAGTTATTGGGAATTAGGTGATCATCCTCATTATATCGGGATTCGTTGTAATTGGTGATATTTGAGGAAATCATCTGGGTAGTTTGCCGGACGACAAATATTTGGTTTTGAATATCCGTTGTTATGCACCAATTTCAAATTGATATATCTGTACGTCTATTTTTATAGAGTGAGATATACCTTTTTGAAATTATGTCTATGACATTTACCTATATCAGTGGATGGTTAGGTAAGGAGCATTGAACAGCGGTGAAATTTTTCTTAACCATAAGTACAGTTTTCAACCTACGACACACAGTGAATGAGAAATTGGACTAAGGGGACTTATACAGAGTATTGTATGTTGTCCAGTGTCCATTAGGACAGAGGGGTTGGTACTCGTACTATATTCTGTTTACTTTTAACTTCTCTAGTTCTTAGACATGTGTTTCGTAGAAATGCAGGTTCTGAGTTTTGAGAAGTTACAGGTATAAGAGTAAAGTAGAGAACCAGGTATTGCAAGTATCGGGATTCTTCAAGGTGATTGAAGATGTAGATACTTGTGAATGGTATTCAGTTGATAGTAATGATTAAGAGAACTAGCTTCTCTTTCAGGTTACTCATAATTGGAAGTACTCATAAGTTGAGTAACGCTGATCGGCCTCTCTTCCATTTAGCTGACATGCACTGGAGACAGCTGCATGATTTGAATCCGGTTCAATTAAATCAGTGCCTCTGTTTCTATATTGGATATAGAACAGTTCATATCTTGACATTGTTAAGGTACGGGGAGTTGTTCAGCTTATACTTAAAACCAGACACTGGACAACTCAAGGCACGTTTCTGTAATGGCTGTTTGTGGGTTGACCCAGGCTATGACGAGGATTGACTTTCTACCATCAGGAAGATCAATAGTGATATTGTTCTTGACTCGCCACAGTTTTAATAAAAATGGATTTTTTCAGAAAACAGTAGTGGGAGTATGGTAGAACTGGAAGTGATTCCAGAACCGCAAATGATTACTGAAAATTTGATATGAACCTAAAGATTCAATCTGGATTGACATTCCATTGGCCACTCCGCAGATAAGGTGGGTAACCTCAGGCACTCGAGAGGTATTTCGGTATGCTCAAGGACGGTGGCAGGGAGGTTCTTGTTTACCCAGACTTACCATTGCTGTTGTTCCAGACTATGAGACCCGGCAGGAGGATGAGTATAGCGTCGTTCTGAACTGGCTTCAGAAGTGTACGTGTATATGACTCTGCCAGAGGGTTGTCGTAGTCAGTGGGAGCAGCGGAAGCATGGTGGACAAGTGGCTTATGTCTATTTATAGACTAAAGCAGATATAGCGGAGATAGATCATCTATTTCTGATGTGACATTCATAGGTTTGACTTCATCAGAATAGGGGATGGATCTGTTAAGAAGGTAGTAGGGTGTGATGTCCTGGTATTTGGATGACATACACAGAGTAGGAAGTGATATTCCTATACTACGATCGGTTATACTTTGGTTGTCACACAGTGGTTTCTCCACATAGGAATTGGATATTATATCAGACATTCTGGTTACTAGATCTATGGTTTTAGATCTAGATTTGGGTGGTTTCCCAATCTGGGTACTTTGACAGCATTCTAAGAGTATTTAGAATGGACGACTCCAGGCACCATAGTGTACCTGCAGGTGATGGAGTCACCCTCTCTAAAGGTGTCTCATAGACTAAAGGGGAGAGGGATGTGCATGATCGACAGATCACTTTCTTAGGCAATTGAGTCAATCATGAGATGTCAAGTACCACACCAGATGTTGTTTTTGCAGTAGGTGCAATGAGTTGATATTAATCCAATCCTGGAGAAACATTCGGAAGCAGTTTTAGAACATAAGTGAATGTTCTAGGGATATGATAACGGCAGCCTCTTTTAGGAGACAGTTATCATTCCAGGCTTCCAAGGTGACCTGGATGACAGAGTGGCTGTCAGAGTTATAGTTTTCCTTCTGATGAGGGGCAGTATTTTGGACAGGTGGTCCAGGTGGATACTGAGGGAAGGCATGACGCAGGATACTGATTAAGTTCAGTTGACGATACAGTCTAAGAAATTTGGATTTGGAGTTCATTTATAAGTTAGGTCCCATCAGATATCCAGACATATTCTAAGACAGGTATTACTCATTTCGGGAGATGGCTTTCTCCGCGAACTTGAGATAAAGAGAGGCATAGAAAGAAACATTAGAGCGGATCCACTCACTGAGGCTATTCCTTGATTAGTCCAAAAATACTTGTTAACCGTAATCAGAAACGGCGTCACTTTGCAGCTAGCCGGTGAGTACGGGTCGATCCACAGAGATGAGTAATTTTCTAAATGTGTCTTAACGAGTTGATTCTAAATGATGTTTTGGTTGGTTTCTAAAATCTAGATCTATTATTAAACTAAATTAATCTAATTTAAAGTCTCGCTAGGGTTAGGTTTAGGGGAAGTTTGGAGATTTAAGGTTTCCTCACCGCTTTCAATGCCTTATTATTGATCTATTAGATGTTACAGTAATTATCCATAAAGTGGATAAGAATCTTTTAGGAAGATGTTTCTTCCTCTAGATTCGTATCCTTCCTTTATCGATAATTACCCTAACCTCCATGGAAGACGCGCGCAACCGGCCCTTTATACTACGGTTCATCGTTACCTCAAGGGGTAGGATGCCGCAAGGAGCGGTTGTGCGTGCATGCATGGAGTTCTAACTCTTAGGTGTGGATAGCATGAAAGGGGTGGGAGATCTCATCTCTCAAACCTTTCCCTAAGGCTAACCCTAACGAGCGAGGAGATTACTCGCTCATTAGGGGATGGTAAAACATACTAATTAAAAGAGAATAAAAACAAAGTATTAAAATTAACTTACTAGTTCGATGGCTCCCTCCAAGCAATATAGAACAGATCTGAATAAACTCCCAGCAATTCTGAATTTTATTGATTGAAAAGAGGCATGGGTTTTTACAGATTTGTGAGTACAATTTATAAGCAAACAGTGAAGCTAGGGTTACAGACTCTCGTAGATATGAAATTACAGATTTGCCCCCTAAAAATCCCAACATCTGCACCGACACACCGACAGAGAAGATTTCCACCGACACGGGCTTGAACAGGCCGCGGAACCGCGGCAATAGGGCGCTTGGGCCGCGGTTCCGCGGCCCTTTGGTGGGCTTGGCTCACCATCTTTCTGGGCTTGGTTCAGGACTTCTTGGGCTTCCTAATTTTATACTTCTTTTCTCTGTTGGGCTTCTTAGTCTTCTCCAGATCTTCAGTGAAAACTTGTAAGGATCTTTTGACCGTTTCACTTTCGTCTTTTTGGACCTTGCACTGTTCTTCGTCTCGGCTTGAGTAAGATCCGTCTGCTTGTTGGTCAAAAGTCCATTTTCTGTATCATCTTTCGTCTTTTTCACTGTATTTGTTTCAAGAGCCTGTATCCTGTAACATGCAACAAATGTGCGTCAAGAGTACCTGTTTACTTATAAAACGGATAAGAATAGAGGGATGAAAAATGCAATATTATGGTCTGAACATTCCTCGAACGCATTAGTTTCGCAAACGAGCTTTGTGAGACTGGCTAGTAGAGGAGTTGGGTGTTCGGTATCACACGGGCTGTGAGTATGCGACATCGCAATAATTAGCCTTGAGTGCAAGTGGGAGATTGTTGGAGATAGTGTCCTCAGAGTCAATTATTGGATCACAGGCACGTGATTGCAATGATTGAGGGAGGACCTGTCCCAGTAGGACAGTCTTACACAAGATGATAGTATGCTATCTGGTTTATCTTTATCATCGTGTGCTGCTTTAGGTGACCTTACGAGTCGCTATTGCACGTTGATAGAGCCCCTAGGATTCTTGCTTGACTACCAGCAGTATGAGGGCGATCATATACGTGGGAGCTGGGGTCTATAAGCACATCCTTAAAAGGTCCCTAGTCATGGGAGTTTCGAGACAGGGCATCGATACTCCAGAGTAGACTAGTGTATACAGTCGAGACCCCGACGAGGGGAGGTGGCCGGTCCCACAAGCCATTGGTGTCTGTTGGTGCACCTAAGATGTATACAGGTGCTCATTGGGTTATGAGTACACCGGACAGGACTCGCCGGGAACCTGCTAGTTGGTATTATACCTGACGTCACATAGCAGTTCCCTGGTGACATGTGTACAGGTTAGATCATCGACCTGAGATCGTCATTTGTCTCGTGTGAGTTCCCACTGTGCTTTGATTACTACCCTACCACGCTCAAAGGAGACGTGCAAACAGGTTTTAGTTGGGTACAGTCCCGAGCCACATGGAGGCAGTGAGCGGATCTGCAGGGGTTCGTCTCTCCCGGTATTGGGGGTGAGGCCGCGCTGTGTCTAGGAGAGCCAGTACATGAAAAGTCCTTGGCCAAGGCAGGAGATTTACTGGTAGGTATTCCGGTAGTATCTCAGGGTGTTCTGGGCTACACTCCGACATGACTTGTACCGCTTTTGGGGGTCTGACTTTTACCAACCCCCTAGGCCCGCCATGCGATGCTCATAGACGAACGGACCGGACTGTATGGATATTGTCACTGACAGGCTTAGTAGGGTGTCAGAATGAGTTCGCTCATCGACGTCCCTTTTGGTCAATAGCTGGTAGCCCGTCACGTATGGCTAATACCTCTGACGTGCTAGTGGTTAAATCCACAGCCATAGTATTGACGAGTCTTTAGAGTCCACCACACACAGTTACTCAAGTTTCGGGCGAAACACTGTAGAGGCCGTATGGAGATATGACAGGGTTCGATCAGATACGTGCGGTATTGCACGGATCGTGATCGGACGGATTTTACTGGCGGGCTTTGGTTTAAGCCAGATCCTAGTATTAGACAGTGTAGATTTTGTCTCTTTGCATTTGTGTTCAGTGGGAATACAAATGCGGGCATGTATATGCAGTCGCGGGGTTTTCCTGTAATTTATTACGGGATCAGTTTTCTGAAGCTGCCAGTTTGTATTCTGTTCCGGCCAGTTTTCCTATGTTCCTTCCCGGCCGGACTTTTCCGATAGAGGGGTTATTTGCAAGTGTGCAAATAAGTTTTGTGGAGGGGTTTTCTTACATTTGTGGCTTCATCATCATGAGATTCCTTTTGAATCAATCCTAGCATTTATGAGATTGGATTTTGATAAGGTTTGATTAGAAAATGGTGTGACCATTTTTTTGTTGATGATTATAATTCATATTCTTTCCTTGCATTATTGCAATTTAACCCTCCACCATTTCCTTATGGGGCCGGCCACTTGAGGGGTGAGGAGAGAGAGGTTCATTTGATGTGTGGCATTTTCCTCATCTCATTTTTCTTTGCTAAAAATTGAGATCACCATTTTCCTCCATAGCTTTTTCTCTCTTTACCTCCATCAAAGGCAACTTCTACCCGCAAGAGACAAAGTGATTCTACACTAGTCTACAGCATTCCTTGGACGCGTCGGCTAGCCAACTTCGCGCCCGAGTTGCTTCGGTCCAGAGGTGGGAGCCCGTAAAAGAACCCGGCGATGTGGTGCCCGTTTCGACGAGGAGGCGACAACCGGAGATTCCGCGAGGAGATCGGAGTGGAGGCGAAGACCGAAGGACACGGATCGCTCGGTATATCTCTCTACCCATCTTTTAGTTTGCTAGTAACTAGGTTAATGGCCCGATCCGGGATTTTTGTGCGCGGTGGTGCCGGATTTCTAGTTGTTAGAAAATTTTCGTTTCCGCATTCCGGCGTCGGATTGACGGCCGGGGCGCCGCCGTGCACTTACAGCCGGCGGAGAATCCGCGCATGGCGAGATTTACGGAGCGACGGTTACGTCTGTGAGTGGTGGAGTTGGTCGGTCGGTGGGACCGAGGAAGATGGCCTCGGCGGGAGAGCTCGGGAACGAGCGGGAGGGCCGAGGCATTTTGGTCCTGTGGTAGCTCGGGGCGAGTTGAGAGGCCGAGGAGGCCAATTTGCAGGGGGCTCTGAGGAGAGCCAGCTTATGCTTGCAGATCGGGTACAGGGGTGGCCTGGTCGGCCCCCGTGGACCCTTTCTTCTGAGTTCTGGGACACGTCATCTGCCACGTGTCCTGATTTGGGAGATCGCCAATATAGAGCATCATCAATCAAACAGATAGAAAATTTTTGGAATGCAACGATAAAAATCCCTGTTAAAAAACCACTGTGGTTAATTTTTAAGTGAAAGTGGAGAGATGCAAACCGGAGTTATCCAAACTCCAAAAATGGAGTCATCTAAACTTTGAGAGTTTAGATGACTGTTGTTTTCTCATTTTCAAAACATGAGATATCTGTAGTTATTTCAACTTCAAAATGAGCCATAAACAGAACAAAATTAGGATTTTAAGGTTTAGTATTCCTAATTTTATGAATACACAGTTTAAAAAACTTAACTTCATTCCCCCGACAGGGCCTAAATGGCGTTTGCTCGTCAGAAAATCAAAGATTCAGTGGTCCACTATAGGAAAGATCCACTGTCCTGTCGCCGTAATTTTCCACAACTCTAAGGACATTCACTTATTTCTCTCTCCTCATTCTCTTTCTCTCTCTACACCCTGTTGACCCCACCCAAAAGCCTCAGAGAGAGAGAGAGAGGAATGAAACGCGATGGCAGTTGCAAACCGAATCGAGATCTAAAGCTCTAAACCTCGCAAAAACAAAAAGGCAAGCTCGATCTCGATCTCGATCTCAATCTCGATCTCACGAATATAGAGCGATGAAGATCTTGGACAGCTTGCCGCCAATGGATCACCTGCGATCGGAGAAGATGAGCTTGGTCCAGCTCATCATCCCCGTCGAGTCCGCTCACAGGGCCGTCTCGTACCTCGGCGAGCTCGGACTCATTCAATTCAAAGACGTAAGAAACCCTAGCTCTCAGATCTGATCTCATCTCTTAGTTGCTGTTTTTCCTTTTAATTTTGTTTGTTCGCGCAATCGATAGTCATTTTGAATTGAGCAGTAGATGTAAATCTTGATATAGTTGTGTGAGATGGCAGCTGCAGTGCATCTCAGCTTGTTTAGGGCAGAATGCTAACGGTATGAATGAAAATTTGAGACATCTGAATCGAGAAAAGAAATATTGAGCAATATTTATTGAAAACGTTTCTGATGCTTGTTATGAATAATCCGATCGCAGACGGCCGATTTCAAAAATGACCGTCCAAATTCTAATATTGGGTTTACCATCTAATTAGCAGCGGGGTTTAAGTATTAAGGTTGTTAATGGTAGTGTGGATTGGATAATGAGTTCATTAATAGTTTAATAGGTTTATTATATGTCATTGGCTTATTATGGTTAATTACTAAATAATTTGCCAAATTGCTAGTCACTTCAGCTGCTTATTTAAAATAAAAAAACTAATCCTTAAAACTGCTATTTCTCAAACTATGTAAAATCTGATATTCCCGCATCGAGATGGCCAATATGACTGGCGGCAATTCCCTATTCTGGTTCCTAAATCTGATATTCCTGCATTGTGCTATCGATTTTAGGCCTTGCTTAAATGTTCAAGAAAAATACAGATTCGAGCATGTAAATGCAATTGTTTTACAAAAAAATTTGGAAAAGAAGCTTCTTATTTGGTTGTACTGAAGGAAATCAATTGTACTTTGGAATTTTGGACAAGTGCTTTAACAAGGAAGAGAATTTATTTAGTCTGTTGTACTGCCTTGTTGCTAATGACAGAAACGCCTTCAGCATGTTCTGTAACCTACAGACTAAATAGATTTTTTTTAAAAATTATTTTGGTTTTGGAGTTGTTTTGTGTGTGTGTGGGGGGGGGGGGGGGGGGGTTCTCTATAATTGTATTTTTCTAATGTCTCTCATTTTATACATTCAATGAAATGTATTTGTAAAAAAAATATACTCGAAGTGCAGGCTCACAAATCACAATTTATTGGAATGGTAGATGAGATGAAAGAGTTCCTTTTCCTCTCTTCTTTCTCTCTAGTGGGGTGTTATACATAAGAAAATTATGATGGCAGTTCTGAGAAGGATTTAAAAATGCGTATTGACAATGACACATATTTGAATATTTGAAGAAACATTGTGTATTGACTAAATGCTTAGTTTGAGGCTCTACTTTTCAAAATTATAAGAAAGATAATATGAACTCGATGTAAACATTCTATCTCTGCGCTCTACAATTATGGATTTTGATTACTTGTACAGAGTCAGTGCTGATACATGATGTCCAGACCACCCTTGATCCAATACACGACTTATTACCAGGTTGTTTACTTGAAAAGTTAGCAGTTTCAGTTTCTTGGAAAGATTTCATGATCTTAACAGGTTGTTTTCTTAGAAGCGACCCCCACTTAAAAATTGAACCGGTGACATCTCACTTGGAAAAGAAAGTTTTGCCGCATGGGATATGCTCCTTTTGTAGATTTTAACAAGTCGACCCACCTATAAGTGCATTAAACAGGTTCTTTTGTGTTTGACTTCTTAGTTTGCTTTGTTGAATTAACCTGTTTTATTCTCAGTAGGTTTTGTCCACTCGATGATTCTATGAGTGGTTACAGTTGCATTTTTTTAGTAACTGTAGAGTAAAATTACAATGCCTAAGAAACCTGCAGGCTAAGCTAGAATACATCACACTTTGGCTAGTCAAATGATGTTATTAGCTGATTAGTGATGTAAGGTTGATGGTCTACTTGTGTGCCTCACCTGAAATGATTCTATTATTAAACTGCCTGCACATGCTGATTTTGGGTTGTACTTGCATGGACATCTTGGATTTGGGTTTCCAAGTTGACCTTACATGTCGGTGGGAACTGTGGAGTATGCTCATCTAAGCTAGATATGAGCAGTTGGCATCCTATTTAGATTTTAACATGATCCTTAACTTTCAAGCAATTGAAACTTGAAATCTCCCTTGTTAGAATTTACGTGCTTAAATTTCCTTCTAATGCTTCTTATTTTTTCTAGCGTGTAACGTGTAAATTACGGTTTTATATTTCTGTGTTTATTTCTACAAGCTTTCAACTTCAAATCTTTATTTTTCTTGGCATACCATATTTCCCTGTCGTCATCTTTTCATGTATTATCCAGCGGTTCTTAGAGTGCCTAAAGGTTGTGTATGTATATATCCTCATTTGTCACTGAAAATCTCAAAGCCAGAGATTTGAATAACGAGAATAATGTCGCATTCCAATTCTCAATCTAAGCCTATATTGACCTCTTATCTCGTGGTTCTGTATCACTGTGTGACCAAATTTTCTGTGTGATTTCTTAGACATCCCAATTTTCTCTCTTTTTTGGCAGTTAAATCATGATAAGAGTCCCTTTCAACGAACATTTGTCAACCAGGTACGCAGTTTTGTTCTCTACTTTACTTCTGTTTATGCTGAACATTAAAATTAAGGTTATTATTCATCTGATTCTGAAAATGAAACAATGATACGATGTGTTCATCAGAAAGTTAACATGTTACAGTACAATTCAACCATTTTCACTTAAAGTTACTCTTTTTTTATACGATGCATATTCTGCTTTCATCATTTATGCATGCATCTCAAATTCCCATATTAATTGGTGAATAGACTAGTACAGAATCTACAGACCTTCACGATAGTTATATGGAAATATGAAAGGATAGGGGATATATAAATATTGATAATTTTAGGGGTGACAGGCGTGAAATAATAATAGTTAGGTGACTGGGTAAGTCTTTAATATGCATATTTTATCTTGGAATGTGAGGGGACTGTGCAAGTCTAAGAAGAGAAGTGGTGTTAAGGATTTCTTGAAATTATACAATGTTGATATTTGTTGTATTCAAGAATCTAAACCGTTTTGTCCTGATCATATGATTTTGAGATCTGTCACGCTCCGCTTCCCAAAATACACTAAATCGCGGAACGAGACTCGACCAGCCATGCTACTTACAATAAGAAATCATCCTCCCACAGTCACATTAAGGCTATCAATCAGTAATCAAGAACAATAAAATAATATTCATCTATCATATGTCCAATATGCCACAATAAACAACAACAATAATAACGAGTCCATACCGGAAGCAATGAATAATGACCAAATATCAAGATCTAAGGAAAGAATAATAACCAATACCTGTCCCTTATGGGATCGCAATAAAAATCCAATAAAAGTGCATTACTAGAAAAGAAACCTAAACCATAATAATAAACTAGACCAATGGAGTGCTCTTCACCGATCGGCAACTTTCTCGAAGTACTCATGATCATCCTATGCTAAGATCAAAGAATCTTGGCCATGCAAAACCCAGACGTCAGTACGTCATAGATAATACAATAATAATGTAACCGGAAATATATTATACTGTCAGTATACCGAAACTAGTGCCATATGAGTACAATAAACATGAACGATGCATGTGAGATAACAGCCAAGATATAGCAGTCATTCAGGTCATGTAAGTCCTATGGGTTCATGTCGCTAAGTTATCTATCCCATGGGTATTTGAAAACAATTGATGCAATCATCAATGTAACTCAATAGTATCATGTACGTATCCGAGACCACGTTGTCATGACTCTCGGGGCTGAATCCGAGACGTGCCGTTAAGCAGTAGAACAATGTCAATATGGACGAATGATGTCAGCCTCACCATTCCGAAGCTCGGAGCTCGTATCGACTGATCAGTCTCTAGCAATCAATCCCACTGAGTTATAATCCATTTTCTATTATTGATTTCCCCTTTCCCCAGGTTTCAATTCATGTCAGTTATCAATGGAATATCTACCTAATGCCAACATAGGAACGATCAATACAATTTGTGTCAATAAACAATTAATAAGGTCCTGTCAATCAAGACAATCCGGTCAATCGATACGATAAGGTCAATCAATCAATATTAATGAATTGTTGGCATTTCGGTAAACATTACAATACAAGTGGTTGACATGATAACAATAGCAATAGTCCATCAATCATGGTTTCATATAAACAATCAATAGCATGTGTAGGAATATAGTAATCTAGCAATTAACGAATAGCACAGGCAATCAATTCATGTACAATATTATGATTAGGTCAGGTAGCATGTCCAGTCGATGTTAATTATGTACTCGTGAAACAAGTTAACATTCAGTTTCATATCAGTTTTAAATATTAGTTTCATCAATTTTATTCACAAGACGTCAGTAGGAGACATCTAGTCTATCTCAAGTTCTATTCCAGACGTATGTAGGAGACGTCTCGTCCATGCAGAAGACGTCTGGGAAGACGTCTTTTGTTCAATTCAAGTTCTGAAAAATAAATATAAAGACGTATGGTCATTGCAGACAGACGTTTGTAGTTCAATTTTATTTACTGTAAAGTCATCTTACAGGCGTCTTGTTCCCTGTATGAGACATCTACATAGGATTTTTCCTAAATGATTAGATTCTAAAATTAGGGCTTTTTAGCAATCTTTCCAATACGAATTTTACACAAATATTAAATATAAAAACGATGCAAGTGTAGTACATTAAACTAGTCGATTATAGAGACCATAAATTCTAGGGTTTTACAACATGTAATATCTACTTCGATCCATCAACACATCGCGATTCAAATCTCGATATATCATGTTTTAAGTTATGGTTTATAAATTAATATAGTAATATAATATGACAAATACGATCTTGTCATAATAGCATGTTAAGCAAGCATTAAACTTGTCTCAAGGATGAAATCTCGCAATGTAGAAGACGACTATGTTGACAATCTTGATCCAACCAGCGCCAAGAATACGACGTAGAAGGAAGATAGCAATGACGGTGATGAGACGATCACGGCGATGACGATGGTGATCGAGATCAGCCGACTAGAACTAGGGTTAGCGTTTGAGAGATGGAGGGATATGGAGGCTAGGGTTTTAGGAATAGAATTAATATGGAGAAAAATAGCATATGCATATTTATTTGAGGGTTTAAATAGGATAGGTTAATTTGCAAACGGATCGGATATTTACATGAAGTCTTCTATCAATTAGGTTTGGGATTAAGACAAAATATAATATAATTATGACACATGGCTTTCTAATCTCATACTCATAAATCTTTTCTTAATTAAATATTTACCATCCAATAAATTATCACGACCAATAGTAATCATAATCAATAAAATCCAATCTAAGTCAATTTATCAATAAACCCCATAATATTCAATCTCATGGCGCAAAACTCAATCCAATAATCAAATAATTTTAAACGATCCGAACAATCAATCAACATAACTTTATTCCATTAAATTACCATACGATCGTTCTAGAGTGTTACAAGATCTCCGGGAGGTAATTATTTAGAAGGATGGTGCTGTTTGGATTCTATCGGTGTATCAGGCGGTCAATTAATTGTTGGAGAAATGATAAACTTATGGTGGAAAATATCCGGAGAGGTAAATACTTGCTTTCTGTGGGGATTAAAGATAGAAACTCGGGTGTGGGATGGATTCTCTTATCGGTATATGGTCCAACTAATAGAAGTCTTCGATATGAGTTTTGGGAAGAGATTAGAAGTTTCCGGAGGATTCATTCCGGCCTTTGGATCATTGCAGAGGATTTTAATGCGACATTGACAGTTGAGGAAAGGTTGGATAATATTGGTCATCCTAAAGACATGTAGGATTTTGCCAAAATGATAAGAAATTTAAATCTTATTGATATTCTAATGGGTGGTAGAAATTTTACATGGAACAACGAGATAGTAGTATCCCGCTATAGCGAGATTGGACAAATTTTTGATATCCATTGAATGGAAAGATTTGTTTCATTTTATCTTTGCCCAAGGACTATTTAGTACATTGTCTGATCATATTCCATTTGTGGATTCCGACATTCGAGAGATGAAACCCAAAAATTTTAGATTTGAGAAAGTGGTTAAAATAGGAAGGTTTAATAGAGTTGGTGGCATCTTGGTGGAAGGAAGTTCTTATGGTGCGTAGCTCTATAGAAAACATTGTTCACAAGGTTCGATGGGTTAGAAAAAAAATGTAAGGTATGGAGGTTTCAATGTTTTGGCAGTACTATTCGGAAGAAAAAATATATCCTTGAACAAATTAGATGTATTGATGTGCTTGAAGAACATAAAGCTCTTACTCCAGTGGATAAACAAAGAAGAGATGCATTAAACTTTCAATTGGAAGACATACAGGACAAAGAAGAAATGATGTGGAGACAAAGGTCCATGATGACTTGGTTAGAGGATGGTAATAAAAACACATCATATTTTCATAAAATTGCTAATGGTAGGCAAAGAATAAACAAAATTTGCTCTATGATATATGAGAGTATAGAAGTTTCTAATCAGGAACAACTTTTGCAATTGTTTATTTCTTACTATAAAGGCATTTTAAGTGATAACTCATCTAGAAGCATCACTTGTGATTGGAAAGGTTTGTATGGAAATGAGAATTGGGACTCCCAAGATTTGGAGGCCCCATTTTATGTGGATGAAGTTAAAATGGCGGTGTTTGATTTGGATGGTGATAAATCTTCAGGCCCTGACGGATTTCCAATTTTATTCTTTCAGGAGTTTTGGGATATTGTGAAGGTTGATATCATAGAAGTTTTTTCTGATTTATATCTTGGAATTGCTGATTTAAAAAGGCTTAATTACACTCTGATCACTCTAATTCAAAAGATTGAAAATGCATATAGTATTTCAGAATATCGATCTATTATGTTGTTTTTAAAATTGTGATCAAGGTCCTGACTACCAGACTTAAAGATAAAATGAGTTTGTTTGTGAATAGATCACAAACAATATTTATTAAAGGAAGAAGTATTTTGGACAGTATGGCTGCCGCCCAGGAAATTGTAACATGGTATCATAAAAGGAAGGAAACATGCGTCATACTTAAAATTGATTTTTAGACAGCGCATGACATGGTGGGCTGGGAGATTTTGGAAGAACTATTGCTTGCCAGAGGATTTGGAGCAAGATGAGTGTCATGGGTTATGCTTACACTAAGAGGTGGAAATACTTCAGTGGTTATAAATGGTTTTAAAGGAAATCCCATTCACTGTAAACGGGGACTTAAGCAAAGGAGATCTGTTGTCTCCTTTGTTGTTCGTGCTTATTGCAGCTGTGTTTTCTAGAATTATGGAAAAGGAGGTACATTTGTTGGAGGGGCTGGGAAGCAATGATAGTGGACATTGAGGTATCCTGAATCTTCAATATGCTGAAGATATCTTATTATTCTGATATCATTCATTAACTCAATTGGTAATCATTAAGTTTTTCTGGTTGCTTTCGAGTTATCATCTGGTTTGAAAGTGACTTTAAAAAACACAACTGTTTTTAATTGATGGATTTGAGGATTTGCATATTACATTAGCCGAAGGTTTTAATTGCAGCAGAGGGTTCTTTCCGCTGAAATACTTGGGTGTCCCAATTAGACCAATAGGTTTGCAAAAGGAGAATTGGTTTCTAGTTGCCCAAAAAATTGATTGATTAGCCGGATGGAAAGGTAAAATTCTATTTAGATTGGCAGACTTGTTTTAGTTAACTCTGTCATATCATCTATCCCTCTATACATGATGTCTATTATGTGATGCCCACTTGGGTGAGAAAAAAGATTTGATAAAATTAGAAGGGCATTTTTTTGGAAGGGGAAAGATAACATTTTCAGTTTTCATTGCTTAGTTAGTTGGGAGGAGCTTTGCAGAACAAAAGAGTTTGATGGTTTAGGAGTGTCGAATCTCAAGAATATGAACACCGCTTTGTTAGCAAAATGGATGTGGAAATTTGTCTCTGATCATTCTCTCCTTTGGTGTGAATTCATGTTGAGCTCTCATATTATAAAAGATCCTTTTAGGATTATGATTTGTTTTATTATTCTACTGTGTTGTTCTGGAGAGGTGTTGCAAGAACCGTTTTTCCATTCTCTAAAGGTTTTAATATGATATGCAACAAGGAAGATACAATTAGATTTTGGAAAGATTTATGGTTGGGAGACTTTTCTCTTACTATTTTATGCTCTCAATTATTCAATTTGGCTTGAAATTAAGATGAATTGGTATCTTCCATGTGAGAGTTTAGAAATGGACAATGGTTTTGGTGTCCTAAATTTAGATATCATCTTACTGAAGAACATCAAGATGAATTAACTCTCTTGTTTCAATTATTTCCCTCTCCTAATCTATTCGAGTACAAAGGTATTTGAAAGAGGAGGTTGAGTGTCGATGGCCATTTTTCAGTAAAATCTTTATATAGATTCATAACATTTAGTGGTTGCAAGTGTTCTGTTGCTGGAGTTTTATGGAGATGTAAGGTTCCAACGAAATTCAAAATCCATATGCGGCTTATAGTTAAAGGAAAGCTTCTCACTTTAGATGTTATGAAGAAAAAAGGAGTTGACAAAGGAACTTTGTGTCTTGTGCAATAAAGAAAGTGAAACAATTGAACATGTTTTCTTAAGATGTTCTTTTGTAAAATCGATAAGACATTTAGGGAAGATTAAAGGAAATCCAGCATCAATGTTTTCATTATGGACGAAGTGGAGAATCAAAAGGGTCAAACAGAATATTAGGAATGCTTTGGATATGTTTGTTATGACATTCTGCTGGTGTGTTTGGGCCGAAAGAAATACCAGGATTTTCCATGATAAAATGTGCCCTTCTTTAATTGTACTTCATAGAGTTAATATTTTACTGCACTTTTGAACGAATGCTTTGAAGAGGAGGATGTCTACATCTACATAATTTACCTGAGGTGTTTGAAGAATTTTGTGGACAAATGGTTTAATTCGCTTTACAGTTAATTTTTGTTGTCCATAGAGAGATGGTTCTCTAGAACTTGTTTTTTCCTTTTTATTTCCTTGTTTATTTGTTGTTGTAACTTTCCTCATTTCATATTTTTAATGAAATGTTTTATTTGGCTAGGGTTTTATTGACCCTATCCTTTCTCTAAATTTTTTTTATAATAATAATAGTTATTATATAATAAAGAAAATAAGAGAACTCTATTTTTTTTATATTTCTGCCTGCCTACCCATATTTGTAAAACTATTACTGTTTTAGTTATATTCAGGTTCTCATTTAGTATTGAAATGCTATTTCAAACTTTGAGAGACAAATAAAGAACTGTTGTAGTGGTTGATGGGGACTAGAGTCTAATTGACTCGCATTTGAATTCTGGGAGTTCCAAATGTTGAATCTTTATGGAATAGCTGATCAAGTTCTCCTCCTTTTGTTATGTAATACATATATATCTAGAAACTGATATCTTATTTTTTTTTAAAAACTCCCTTTATACTAATATTTATGGTGATTTATTCCAAGATTTCTGTAAAATTACCTCCTCCTTCCCAACATCTATGGAACAGGTGAAACGTTGCGGAGAAATGTCACGAAAATTGAGATTTTTCAGAGACCAGATTAGCAAGGCTGGAGTTACATGTTCTGCTCGTCCTGCTTTGCAACCAGATATTGACCTGGAGGATCTAGAAGTAATATCATTTTCCTATTCTCTTCCATGAGCATAACGTGTTTATTCTCTTTGAGAATAAGTATTGAAGATTGACGAACACATCCTCTTTGATTTAGGTACAATTGGGTGAACATGAGGCTGAACTGCTTGAAATGAATTCAAATAGTGAGAAACTACGTCAGACTTACAATGAGCTATTAGAGTTTAAGTTAGTTTTGCTGAAGGTATTCTTCCTTAATTCATTGTTATGATATTCTCTTAATTATTGATTTTTGAACCTCCAACATCTGTATTAATTCATATTGCAACAATTATTTGGTAAAAGGATGAAGCATTTAAACTTTTCTTTAGAGAATGGAATATAATTATAGATTCATGGAGAGCTCTGAACCAATTTCATTTTCATTCTTTATCTTAAGAAGCCAAGTGTTTAACATTCATATGAATTGCCTCCCATTTATGGGTTCATATGATGTTCTTTTCCAATTATTCAACTCATAGTGCCCACATCTAATGTTTACCATTCGTTTTATTTTTAAGAGCTCTATAGTCTAAACCATTAAGAGTTTTCATATAAATTCTCTATCTTAAGAAACAAAATCCATTTATCCGTATAAAGTTCATATAAAAATTAAGTGTTCGTATAAAGTTTTTTTCTTTTCCTTAGTAAATTTTCCAATCCATAACTGTCTATATCGAATGTTTATCTTTCGTTTACTTTGTCAGATTTCTGAAGCATATTTACTTCACTCCATGAATTTAAAATCCGCACAAAAAATGAATATGTACTAGATCTTTTGTGTTTCTTGGTTTTTTTTAATGTTTAGAATTTTAAAAAAAAACATTAGATGTGAATTTCTGATTCACAACAACAACAACAACAACAACTGAGCCTTTTATCCCAAGCATATGGGGTAGGCTACATGAACCAACATGAGAATCACGCCGGGTCCAGCACATGGATCCTCTGTCTCCACTCACTTCTATCGAACAATATACTTTCATTGAGTCCTTTGGCAAACCATATCGTTTCGTATCACCTCTATCCATGTTTTCTTCGGTCTCCCTTTTGCCCTTTTACCATTGCCCATATCGAGAGTATCTATTCGTCGAACCAGTGCTTCCATATCTGCATCGCACATGACCAAACCATCTTAGCTGGTTTTCCCGTATCTTCTCCTCCACGGGTGCTACACCAACTTTTGCACGAATATCCTCATTTCGCACCTTATCTTTTCTAGTGTTACCGCACATCCAACGAAGCATGCGCATCTCCGCTACGTGCATCTTTCGTGTATGATGCTTCTTAGGAGCCCAGCATTCTGTACCATATAATAAGGCAGGCCGAATAGCGCTCCGATAAAACTTCCCTTTCAATTTTAACGGAAAGTTACGATCACACAAAATCCCTGTTGCACTCCTCCATTTCAACCAACCAGCTTGGATCCTTTGATTAACATCACTATCGATCTCCCCATTCTTTTGGATGATGGAACCTAGATATCTAAACTGGTCGCTCGGTGATATCTCTTGCCCTTCCAATGTTATACCAATATGGTTTTGACTTCTCTGGCTACTAAATTTGCAGTGCATATATGCTGTCTTGGACCTGCTCAATCTGAATCCCCGAGATTTCAAAGTTTGCCTCCATAATTCCAATTTGGCATTAACCCCTGCTTTCGTCTCATTTACTAGAACAATATCATCAGCGAATAGCATACACCAAGGTACCTCATCTTGGATAGTTCTAGTAAGCTCATCCATCACGATGGTAAACAGGAATGGACTTAATGCAGATCCTTGATGTAAACCAATAGTAATCGGAAAATCACTCGTTAAGCCACCGCAAGTTCTGACATTTGCCACTACTCCATCGTACATATCCTTGATTATGTCAATATACTTGACGGAGACCCCCTTCTTCATCATTGTCTCCCATAATACCTCTCTCGATACCTTGTCGTACGCTTTTTCTAAATCAATAAATATCATATGCAAATCTCTTCTCCTCTCTCAAAAACGCTCGACAAGTTGACGAAGCAAATGAATAGCCTCTGTCGTCGATCGTCCAGGCATGAACCCAAACTGGTTCTCTGTTATCTTAATATCCTTCCTTAGCCTGTGTTCAATCACTCTCTCCCAAAGTTTCATGGTGTGACACATCAGTTTTATTCCACGGTAGTTTGAGCAACTTTGAATGTCACCCTTGTTCTTGTAGATAGGTACAAGGATACTTTTCCTCCATTCATTTGGCATCTTTTTTATCTGCCAAATCTTATTAAACAGGTCTGTCAGCCACTTAACGCCTATTTCTCCTAAGTATCTCCAAATCTCGATAGGAATCCCGTCAGGACCAACCGCTTTTCTTAAACCCATTCTGTTCAAAACTTCTTTAACCTCAGGAAGTCTTATTTTACGTATGAAATCATGGTTTATATCTTGAGATTGAATGACAAGTCCATCAAAATTCTTAGTAAAGTTCTCATTGAACAATTTGTCAAAATAATCTCTCCATCTTTCCTTGATATCCTCATCTCGAACTAAAACCTTCTGATTTTCATTTTTGACACACTTCACCGCACATAAGTCTTTAGTCTTCCTTTCCCGCATCCGAGCAATCCGGTATATATCATTTGCAGCCTCTTTAGTGTCTAGAATGTGAATTTCTGATTATTTACATAAAATAATGTTTATCTTGGACATGCATTACAGCCCCCCCCCCCCCCCCCCCCCGCCCTAAAAAAACCCAACAACAAAGAAAAGAATAGAAAACAAGAAGAAAAAAAGCAAAAGGAAAAATAAGATAAGGTAAAGAAATCCAAAAAAACCTCCCTTTTTTTAATATATGCGCATATTATCATAGGTATGATGATATGCATGTTCGGATTCTTTTGTCCCATATACATGTATAATGATATGCATGCTCTGCTTCTTTCATCACGCATATATGTAAAATCGAATGCATGTTCTGCTTCTTTCATTGTGAATATGTGTAATGACTGCATCGTTCTGGTGATGATTATGGCCAACTTAATTTGTTCTTTCCTTAGCAAAGGGCCGCCATTCAGTTCATTGGAATTGTACTTGCTAATTTTTTAATTCCAGGCAGGTGGCTTCCTTGTTTCAGCACAAAATCATGACGTTGCACCTGATAGAGAGCTAGAAGAAAGGGTATACCCTAAAGAGCGGGATCTCGAACACCTATCATTGCTTGAACAGGTTTCTTTCCCCTCCCTTTGTAGAAAATCAATAGTTATTGACAGTTACAATCTGGTGTTCTAAACCATATAATATGTGTTATAGCAAATGCAGCCAGAACCAACAAATACAGCTGGATTGAGATTCATTAGTGGGATTATTTGTAAATCAAAAGCAGTAAGATTTGAGAGGATGCTCTTCCGAGCAACGAGAGGCAATATGTTTTTTAATCAGGCACCTGCAGAGGGACATGTTTTGGATTCAGCATCTGGAGAAATGGTGTGATATTTTTTCATGATTTTTATTTTTGTAATATATATTAATCTATTTTCTTGCATATTTATAGGAATTCAAATTCCATTTTCTATGAACAGATTTAATGCACACCCTATTTCTTGTTAATTGCATTTTTTTATGCCTTGAATCCTCATTCATATTGGAGACATACTTTCTGCGTAAGGGAAGCTTTTCATTTCAAAATTCATCCTAGTATACCAGATAAGTAGTGATATGTATTCAGTTCTGTTTGACTACCATTTTCTCTATTGCAGGTAGAAAAGACCATCTTTGTAGTTTTCTTTTCAGGAAAGCAGGCCAGGACAAAAATTCTGAAAATCTGTGATGCATTTGGGGCAAATTGCTACCCTGTTCCTGAAGATAGTAATAAACAGAGGCAAATAATTCAGGAGGTACTTTAATCGAAAAAGAAATAGTCGTTCCAATCATTCAATCATTGGTTGGACAAACTGCTATTGCACTTCTAAATCCAGAATTGTCGAATGGCATATTATGTTGTTGAAAAATTATGGCATTTATAATTCACTTCTCCATTTGACGCCACTTCCCAAATAAATTAATTGATTTCTTATATGAGATGTAACTTAGCAGAAGCTCCGTCCCCATATCTAATATGCCTTTATATTAACCTTAAGCTAATTTATGACAGAATATGGGTATTAATCAACGATTTCAGGAACAATGGATGTGAGTCCAAGCAAATTGTCATATTCCATATCTTTCTTCTTAACTTTTGTTCTCTCTTACGTTTATTGATCTACAGTCTTGAAAATAATCTCTCATTTCTCAACGTCACGAAGAAACTAGTAATATTTCTAACATGGTTTCTGTAATATTACATACTTCATAGCTTTAATCTTTGATTTCTATGATAGAAGTAATTTTTCTAATCATCTCTGGAAGTCCTAGCAACAAAAATAGTATAATCTTCAGAAGTCACTGGAAATAATTTACCAATTACCATGTTCCGGAATAGTTAACAGCTACCTTGAATGGATCTTCCAACCAACTGATTCTGTCAATTATTCTAAAGGTATCATGATTTAACATAGAATCTTTCCCTCGTCCATTTCACTTGGTGGCTCAGAACTCATAGAGACATTTTCTTTAAAGCGCCAGGCATGTTCAGCAAACTCTGTCTATTACTGTGCTCAGGTTTCATAGAAGAAGGCCAGATTTGTGCAAATGTTGAAATTCCATTAACATTTCGAGCTTAATACATCAGCGATGGGCATTGCAACTAGATGTATAGAGTTACCGTTTTGTGAGGTCGTTATGGCATTACTTGTATGGTGCACACATTACACATGCTTCAATAGAATAACCAATGTTAATAAGATTTTGAAGAAATTACAAGGTATAAAATGTATAGTTAGAGACAGGCCCTACAAATTAATTGGCAATTATTTGATTTTTGTTTCCAACGTCTAATGGAAATTACTGCTCTTAATTCGTTTCTTGCGGTGATCCCCCGTCCCTGCTCTCTTTGTTGTAGGTTTCCTTGCGTCTCTCTGAATTGGAGACCACTTTGGATGCTGGAACTCATCATAGAAATAGGGCTCTAACTTCCATTGGTAACCAACTTTGGAGATGGATTATCATGGTAATTGAGCAATATTGATTATATTCAGCCTATTATGATTACTTGCAGACCTAGTGGGCTTCTATATAATCAAAAACGGGGATGCTTGTACAATAACTGTCATGTTGCATTTTCAGGTTAAAAGAGAGAAGGCTGTTTACGATACCTTGAACATGCTGAACTTTGATGTTACAAAAAAATGTCTTGTTGGAGAGGGATGGTGTCCAATATCTGCGAAACATCAGGTCATAAATCATGATGGAATAATGCCACATGGATTTTTATATGCCAAGATTATATCATATTCTACTTGAATATTTCTAGAGTATAAATAAATCATGCTGACATCATTTTCAATTTATCTGTCATTGTCCTACCACAGATGAAAGATGCTTTACAACGTGCAACACTTGATAGCAATTCACAAGTGGGGATTATATTCCATGAGATGGATGCTTCGGAATCACCACCCACATATTTTAGGACTAATCGATTTACGAATGCATTTCAGGAAATTGTGGATGCATATGGGTTTGTACTCAATCCCTTAAAAACACACAAGTTTATAGTGTGTATGATATTGCATTTATTCACTCACCTTTCCACATTATATGTGAGGCTCTTTACAAAAGGCCAATGTAAACTCAAAAGGCCAATTTAAGCTTAAAAAGTATTTAAGTTTAAAAAGAATCGTATCTGCTTTCTGCTGCAATCAGGATTTATTCAAACTGTTTCTGCAATTATGCTGAGAACTAATTATAGTAACCTATGTATAAATTTTTAAATAGACGCTCGTGAATGCCTTCTTACTGTTATTACTATGAATACTGAAGAATTGCAATTCCATCCTTGCAATAATCTTTGTGGCTCACCTTTTCGAATTTTAATTGAGATAGACCCTTGGACATGCCAGAATTAACTTGCATAATGCACAAGAGTAATAGAAAAGTAGTATTCAGACGTCTGCACTATAGTGAATAATTGTGTTTCAACTTTCAAGATTATCTCTTGAGTTACTGATCCAAACTTCTTATCTTGCAGTGTTGCTAGATATCAAGAGGCAAATCCTGCTGTTTATGCTGTAATTACTTTCCCTTTTCTTTTTGGTGTTATGTTTGGAGATTGGGGCCATGGAATATGCTTGTTGTTAGGATCACTGATCCTTATAGTTCGTGAAAAGAAACTCGGATCTCGGGTATGTTTCACCTACAAACAGTCTACATACTATCAATATCGTTTAACTTTCAATTTTTGTTGTTCTTATGATAGTATTTCTAAATGCATTTGGCTGATAGCTTGAATAGCAGTTGTTTGTTTTTTCTTTTTTCATTAGTAATACATATTTCATAGATTTGTTCATTGGTTTGTTAGCCATGCTCGTAAGTTTCTTTACTTGTTTTAGCTATTCTTACCTGACAAACAATATTTAAATTGTTTTTATAGAAACTCGGCAGCTTTATGGAGATGGCATTTGGAGGGCGTTACGTAATTCTGTTAATGTCATTATTTTCGATCTATTGTGGATTAATTTATAACGAGTTCTTCTCTGTTCCATTTCACATTTTTGGTGCATCGGCTTACAAATGCCGAGATTCTACTTGCAGGTATTCTAAAATACCTTCAAATATATTTTAAAATCCTGTTCAAGATATATTAGAGTACTCATTATGTGTGATCTAATTCTGGCAATAAATAATGAACCTCAAACCTCATATGTTCTTTGCATATTGTATTGTAGTACAGATAGCATCCCCTGCTTAAGTTCTAAAACAATAGCTGTTGCTTTCTTTATCCGTGAGTATTGGCTTACTTTTCTTATCGAAATCTCCACATACATTATTTTTTCAGTATACTACTTGCTATGTTCAGCACGGTAGAGACCAGAAAACTTTTAGTGGTGTTTATGCTTCATGACCTTTCCAATTTTACCTTTAGTCATCTTCTAAGTAATACTTTCATCCATGTTGCCTCTTTTTTCGCATTTATCATTATTCTTATTATTTTACGGAAAGCTGGGCTCAAGAGCTCGTCTCATTGAAATAATTGAGTACAGAAATTATGCAACACTTGCAACTTCAGTTACTGCACTACGACCTGGACGCCCGATCACAAGATAACCCATGAACAAAGGTTTACAACACCCTAAAACAACATACTACATCTTAACACCAGAAATTGATATGTACACTTTGACAGACCAGAAAGCTAAATTTCCCACGTTTGTACTTGTCGCCTTCTATTCCAAGCTTATAAAGCTGCATTATTTTCAGGCAAACTTTTATTTTTCTTCAACACCAACAAGCTACATGACGAGACCATATTGGAGCGAGAGACTCTAGTGGTAGTACAATAACCTGCAACAAAGAGTATCAGCCAACTATTAACATGTCTGTTATCTAATTTTGATCAAAAAAAGTTAGTCTTCCAATATGCTGTTACTCTTGAAGAAATATAGATATGTGTTTAAAAAAAGTGTTGTCGCTCACTTCGTCGTTGGAGGACTTGGCAAGAATATCCTCTTGCTCGGTCTGAGGGGTCCAAATAGTGAGAGGTGTAACAAAATATGTGCGAAGGGTGCTCTCTCTCGACCGGGAGACGTGCGGTGCGTGCATATTCATCAAATTCTTCCGCTCACATAAGTCGTCTACAAAGTTGGGTGACCAAAACGGGGAGAGAAAGAGAGGCGTTTGCACGGGATTTGGTGTGTCCAATCATACACAATAAGTGGCGACGCATGCAAAATCATTCGTTTTTTGGTCATCCACACGTTTACCATGTGTAAATTGGGTGTGTAGAATGAGGAAACGTGTTTGCTTCCTACAATGTTTCGTTGCATCCACCAACACGTGGCATACACGTTTCGGTGTATCGATGTACTCTTAATCCCCTTGTCGGAGAAAGTAACGTTTACACCCATAAATGGAATGTACGTTTCAAGTTTTTCGGGCAAGTCGTGTGCTTGCTTGAGGGGTGCGCCGATGATCTCCAAGGTCATCCCGGGATCAATGAAATGAATGTTTCCTTTAAATTCTACACGAATTATCCCCTCGGCGTCGATGCTTTGTCGAGTAAACCCATTATAGAATTCAATCACTAATGCACTAATTGCGTACGCGTCATGTTCACATCACAAATAACCTTAAATTTCGACGCAAAATTTCAGCATGAAAGTAAGTATTTAATCATGCGTCGTCAAACACTTCGATGAATTTTTTCCCAAGAAAGAGACTACCCATGACAGTAAAATTCAGATCTAGCTAGCAAAACACAAAGAGGGGAAGAAGAAGTTACCTTCACCCAAAATTCGGTAGGAGCTGACCAAAGAAGACCGTCGAGGGGCGGTTTTTGACCCCCTTTTGGCCCCCGACTGTTTTGTTGAGGAGAGGGGCTTGGGTTGAAGAAGAAGAATAGTGTTTTGAGATCTAGTTTTGGGAATGGGATCTCGGATTTTAGGGTGGGGGTGCTTTTAAAAAGAAAGATGCTTTGAATTTTGTCATTTAGCACAAAAGACCCCTATTTGCCAATTGTCAAAAGACAAAGAAAAGTGAGTATTTATAAATTTACAAGGAGATAATATCAATGAGTGTAGTTTGGCTCATGGAGAACCATGAGCTCCTCCTGATCGTCATTCAGAGACCGCAGAAACGGTTTGACTCGCTGACCGTTGACTTTGAATGTAGTCGCTTTCTCCGGGTTCTTAAGCTCAATAGCTCCGTGCGGGTAGGCAGATTTTACAATATACGGACCCGTCCATCTGGACCTGAGCTTGCCCAGAAACAAATAGAGTCTAGAATCATACAAAAGAACCTTTTGACCGGGCATGAAGTTTTGCGTACAATTGATTTGTCGTGAAACACCTTAGTCTTGTTCTTGTAGATTCTAGCATTTTCGTACGCGTCGTTCCTAAGCTCTTCTAACTCATTCAGTTGAAGTTTTCTACAAACACCGGGCTTTTCTAAGTCAAAATTAAGCGTTTTGATAGCCCACATGACATGGTGTTCGAGCTCAACGGAGATGACAAGCCTTTCTAAAAACAAGCCGATAAGGAGATGTACCTATATTGGTCTTAAAATCAGTACGGAAGGCCCATAATGCATCAATCAGTTTCAAAGACTAATCTTTCCGGTTTTGGCTTACGATCTTCTCTAAGATCTGCTTGATTTGGCGATTCGACACTTCGACATGCTTGCTTGTTTAAGGATGATATGGGGTTGAGAGTTTGTAGTTGATTGAATATTTCCGCATCAAAATCTTGAGACCGATTACAGAAGTGTTTGCCATTTTCTCTTATAATAGCGGGAAGCGTGCTAAATCGGGAAAAAATGGTTTCCTTCATATATTTGACAACAAATTGTTGTCATTGGTTTTGCATGGCACGAGTTCGATCCATTTGGATGCGTAATCAACTGCCAACAAGATGTACACATTCCCAAAAGAGTTTGGGAATGATCGACACATCAAAAATTTCGACGATCAAGATTGGGTGTGTTGGGGTCAAAATTTGCACCCCAGTTGACCGGGTCAAAGTCAAGGTCAACTCTAAGTAAGCAGGCCTAAGCCCAGATCAAGTGGGCCCATGCCCAAGTCGAGCCCCGCGGCCGGTCTTCCCGATGCCGAAATAAAAAATTATGTAATAAATAATTTTGATGTAATTTTTTATGCATGAATGTAAGGAAAATGGGCATAAAGCCAATTTTTTGTAAAGCTCATGGCTTATGTGCAAAAGAAATGAGCACATAAGGTATGAGGTGGCACAAATGCCATTTTGTAAAGCCCAATGGGCTATATGTAAATATGTAAGCCTATATAAGGCAACATGATAATGAAATAAAAAATAACTTTTTCATTCTCTAAAAACTCTAGGGTTTGTGTGCCTTCTTCCCTTTTCTCAAGGTTCTAAACGTTCTTCTCCTTTTCTGAATTAAATCAAGAGTTTTACTCTTCTTTTTCCAAAAATAAATAGTTTTCACCACAAACCCATAAAGGGAAGCTCAGATCTTCCATCCAATCTCCAAAAGGAGAGATTTTTAAACCTCACCCTCTTTTCCCCAAGAGACAGCCAATAAAGAAGAGGAAGAAGGAGACCCACTTCTAAGAACCCCACTTTGGGGAAGATTCAGGGCTCAAGGAAGAAGCCCCTTTTTTCAGCTCCAAAAATATCTTAGGAGTTTAACTCCTCAAATATATACACACACACAAAATAATAAATATTTCTTTTTAGGAGTACAACTCCCAGTGTAGGGGCTAACCCCACCTGTCCTATCTGTCAGGAGTTCAACTCCATAAGTCAAATCAGGAGCACAGCTCCCAGTGCATGGACAAAGTCCCTTTTCCTGCTGACGCTCAGCGTTCATGTGCCAGGCACGTGCTATGCACGTGAGGCACTGGCGCTCACGCGTCCTTTAGATGCCATTTCCCTCTCATTTTATATCAACTCCACACTAAAAATACCTCTCCCGTAAAAACTCTGTGGGGCCTCCGATATATCCAAAACCCCTTAAAAACAACACTGCATATTGAGTTCGCATGACCTGTTTGACCCGTCAACCGGAGCTTCTCCCGCTTCAAAGGCGAGGGGTAATTAACTGCAGCTTAGTCCGCGGCTGCCGGAGATTCGAATCCCTACAATCAATAAACCCCAGCCTACTCTAGGCATGGGGAATCTGTAGTACGCCTGACAAGCGCATGTGTATTCCCATCTCAATCGGGTGACGAAAAACACCCTACAGGTTCTGGCACGCCCGGTGAGACTGATCTCTCCTCCCATATTTCGGGTTAAACGTTCATGCGAACTCAATCAATATACATATCGATTGTCTGTACTGAAATCATGCTTCTTTGTGCAGGTTAACAAATTTCAAATTGCAATCTCTAGAAGCAACAAAATGTCTCTAAGGACAATCTCAGCTCTCAGCACAACTCCCATCTCCTACACAATGAAGATGGATGCCGGGACGGTCCTCCGGCCAGTCTTGGGCGACAATGAGAGGAGCCACCGCTACCATTCGGCTCTATTCTGTTCGTGCCAGCTAGCGCCATTCCAGCTCCTCAAGCTCCAGTGGCAGATAGACCGGCCTCGAAAGGCAAGAGGCCAAATGTGGTGGTCTCGAGGATGCCCCAACCTAAACGCGAGCCGGTGTTCAAATGGCTCTCCATGGCCCCAGCTGGGGGCAAAGCCGTCAGAACAAAAAAAGTTGCCAGACGTCGCCGGCAAGCCCAGGCGATACCTTCGACAGACACACGGGCGGATGTCTTCTCAAGCCTCCCTATCACTCGGCCTTTGGCAGCTTCCCAAAGAGCAAAAGCCTGCCAAGCGCTCAAGGCATAAAAGCTGAGGCAGAAGCGGCTCAGATACTGTCACGTCCCGCTTCCCAAAGTGCGCTAATATAGACACGTGACAGAGCCAACCATTCTACCTGTGGATAGGAAAAATCCCTCCACAGTCACATTACGGCTGTAGAGATATCAAGAACATCAAAATAATAAACAACTATCTAATACATGTCCATGAGCCAGAATAACGAGTCAAGAATAAAATAATGCGGAAGCAAAAGATCCAATATAATAAAACACCTGGAAGGTAAAACTGGATACTAACTGGATTCTCACTGCTCGGTCTGACGGCGGAAAATACTCCTGATCAGCCTGCGACAAAGGTAGAGGATCTGGGCCATGCAAAACCCAGACGTCAGTGCGTCATAACATCAAGCAATAATATAAACAGGGGTAGCAAGACATGCAGGTATGAGTATGAACAGTAAAACAGTATAACAATAATATAAATGAGGACAGTGGGGGTAATGTGTAGTGAGTAATCTAGACTGGTCTATTGGGTTAACTACTCTCAAGTCTTTAAAATCAATTTGATGAATCATCAATGTAACTCAATAGTATCCCGTGCGTGTCCGGGACCACGGTCTAAGACTCTCGGGTTGAATCCGAGACGTGCCGCAAGGCAGTAAAAGGGTAGTATGTAACGACGAATGATGTCAGCAGCAGTATCCCGGGGCTGTCCTAGCCCGTGAGACTGATCAGTAAAGGTATCAAACTGTCGAGTTACAAGTCAGGTTTCATCATTGATTTCCCCATATCCCCAAGTTATGTGTTCAAGTCAGGTATTGATAAATCTGGAGCTAATGCCAACTAAGGGTCAAGCAAGTACAGGTTTGTCTGAATAGACAACAGGAAATGTCCGTAGGGACAACATGTCAAGATTCTTGGTATTAGTAACAAGATCAGGTAACAGGTCAAGCTATGGTACATCAGGTCATGTCAGGTAGTGAACAAGTATCAATCATGTCAAGAAGTGCACAGGTATCAAGTCGTGTCAAGTAGTAGTAAATCAAGTCATGTCAGGGGTGCACAAGTATCACGTGGGTGCTCATAATCAAACCATAATAAGTATGGGTACACAAAAAAACAAGTATGGGGTACCAATGTAACAATTAAAAGGATTAATGTGATGTATTATGCAAAATAGGTATAGATTCAAACATGTGGATGCACAGTTATCGATTAGGGTTAAAGTTATAGTTCCAACACTAATTAGGATACACTTTTTTCAAACATGGAATGTTAATATCACATTATTATGTCTTAATATGATCTAAGAATGCAAATATATATATATATATATATATATATATATATATATATATATTAGGCGAGATAGATGCAAACGGGTGTCCGAAAGATTATAAACTGTAAAAATGGTACTATGGGATGTACAAATAAGCACTATGTGATATAAATATGGATATGGGTACAATGTATTGTAATCTAGTATGCAACAAGATATATTTTCCATGACCTAGATTTAAAATGATATAAACGGAACATCGAAACGTTAAAATGAAATATGGGGCACTAGATTTAAACAACATATATAATATGTATTTAAATAAGTATATAATAATTTAAATAGCATGTAGCAAGATTAACTTGCCTCGGGGATCCACAGATACACGGCAAGCAGCAAGAATGCGATAAAACGATAGAAAATCTCCATTGGGGCATTTCGTCGAACACTTTGCGCGCACAAATACAGAACAGAACCAGGCAATGCAAGAATATAACCGCGTAGGTAGGGAACGTCCACTGGGTTGCTCGGATCGTCGGTAGTAGCACGGCTCCGGCGAGCGACCACCGGAAAAGACCCGAGATTAAGAAAGAAGAAGAAAGAAGGAGAAGAAGAGATGAAGTGGGTTGCTACTGGGGTTGTGGTGCACTGGGGTCAGGGAGGACGATGGGATGGTTACGATGATAAGTGCACGGAGGCGACGGGATCGGAGTTCCGGCGAAAACCGGGAAAAGAAACAAGATCAAGAAGCAAAATAAGAAAGAAGAAGAAGGAGACAGAGGGAAGGGTCGGCCTCTGGTGTCAGAGGGTTTGCAGGGAGGAGAGGAGAAGGCGAGGGAGTGGAGAAGAGAGATGGTCGACGGTGGGTTCTCCGGCGAGGGTCGCGGGTGTGCAGGCTTTGTGGGGTTCTCGCTCGGGGTTGAAGAAGAGTTCGGGAAAAGGAGGAGGTGAGGGCGGAGAGGAGGGGAAGGTGACGAGATCGGGGATCGGCGCCGTGGGGCGAGCGAGGGCAGGATGGCGATGGGTTTGAGACGAGGGCGAAGGTGGGTGCATGGGCTGGGTTTGCAGTGGTCGGGTTGGTTGTCTTCGTGGGGTTGGAGAAAGGAGAGAAGGGTAGCGGAGATGGTGGTCACGGGGATGAGGGTGTTGGCAGCGAGGGGGTGAGGCGAGGTTGGAGGCAGCGACGGCGACGACGAGGCGAAGATAAGGGATAAAATGAGGAAGACGAAAGAAGAGAGGGGAGAGAGAGACGTGTGATTAAAGTTAAATGGATTTAATTAAATTAGAGGGGAGAGAGAGACTGAGAGAGAGAGATGGGAGAGAGAGAGCGAGAAGGAGATAGAGAGAGATCGAGATGAGAGAGAGAGCGGTGAACAGTGAGGAGAGAGATTCGTCGTTATGTGGGAGAGAGAGAGAAAGGAAGAGAGGAAGAGAGAGGCTGAGAGAGAAAGAGAAGAAGAAAAGAAAGAGAAAAAGGAGGAGAGAGGGAAAGTAGGGCCACGGGTGAGCTGTACATTAGTTAGGAAAAAGATTTTAAAAACTTTAAAAGGATTTTAGTTAGGTACCAAAATTTTTAAACGTAGTATTATTTTTAATTAAAAATTGGATTTTCAGGTAAATACAAATCTAGTCCAAAATACGCCCGTGTCGGGTCTAAAAATTCAGATTTAAAATACGAAAAATATATGCGACTTCCAAATTTCAAAATGAATGCTCATGTAACGAAAATGCATACCCCCAAGAACGGATGCACGTACGTGCGCGTAGCCATCCAAACACGTCCGTTTCACTGAACGGGACGAGAACAAGATGCACGGATGCAACCACGGGGTTAGGATTATCAAGCAAGCCATGAAATGAAATTTTAAATTATTTTCTGTGACTTAAAATGTTATATGGTAAAAGATGTAATGCTAGATGAAATGCCAGTATGTACTAAAACATGAAAATGCACAATCTACGTAACAAGTCAGGGTAATCCATAAATATAAATCAAACAAGCTCAAGCAAGCGGGTCAGATCGAATGCAAAGTAAAATGTAAAATACCATTCGCACCCAAAACACGATAAATCAAGAAAATACCATAGATAAGGGAACACGGGAACTGAAATTGGTATAAATGAACTAGGTTACAGATACAGAGCCAACAAAAGGGCTAGGGCTTCGGCCATGTTGAAATTTATGAATTCCAAAGCCCGGACCGCTCCGCGAAACCAGTTGCCAGTGATGAAAGGATGGCCGAATATGTTATCCACACCGTCTACATGGTGGGCACACGTCCCAGCGACAACCTTCGCAGCAAAAGCAAGGATGGGCCACCGCATCTCAAATCCAATCTGGTGTGAATATGGCTGCCACAGTCTAAGACCAGCCTTATCTGGAGGGTAATGAAGACCCTTCCAGTGAGGCTGATAAGCAGAGAGAGCCATCGATTCATAAGGAGTCGGGCTCGGAAAGCGAAGATGAGCCAATTTTCTATCCTAAGACCGTAGAGCAGCAACTTCTCCAGGAGCTCCGAAAGCAGCTCAGAAATAAAGACAAGAAGATAGCCAAGCTCTACTAAAAAATTGACGACTTGACAAACGTCGTCTTACAGCTTACGGCTCTCAGCCGCCCAATCAAGCGCAGGCTTCTGTTCATGAACCGGGAAATAGTGTCCCAAGGCAGCTGACGCCTATTCCCCCAAATCCAAAGGTGGGCAGACCGCACGAAAGCCAGTCGCATCTTATCTCGGCAAATGTCTTGGCTACCGATGAAAGCAACCCGCTAACTCAAGATCAAATCATGGATTTGGTTGCCAACAAAGTCAAAACCTTGGGACCCGAAGCCGAAGCGCAAAAGATATCAACAGTAGTGGGAGACCGTATCCTGTTCAGTATGATCTGGTAGAATTTCCTAGCGGCTATGTCATCCCTAAATTCGGAAGATTTGATGGGACGGGAAATGCGAATCAGCACGTCGCCCATTTTAAAGCCTCATACTAGAATACTGGGGGCAATGATGCGCTTCTCCTCCGCCAGTTCGTTAATAGCCTGACCGATATTGCTTTCGACTGGTACGCGAGCATACCAGATGGCTCCGTTACTACTTTCGTTCAAATAGAATCTCTATTCCGACAAAGGTTCATGAGTGTCAGCGATAAGATTACCATTGCCGACCTCGTAAGGACCAAGCCAAAGAACAACGAAAGCAGCACGGATTTTATAACCCGCTGATGCAATCTCTCCGTCAAATGCGAACCGCCGATAGAGCAGGACCAATCTGTCAGTCTCCTCGTCGGAAATCTCAACAATTGGATGGTCCCGTTTCTATGCACCGCGGGTCTCAAAACATTCCAAGAGCTGATCAGGAAAGTCCAGATGTTGGAGCGCTCAAAGCAGGAGTCCTCCTCAGATTCCTAAAATAACAATAGGTCTTGGAGAAACCGAAAGGACGATAATCGTGAAGGCGGAAATTCTGACGATGCTGACTCTTTCAACACTTCGGCTAACCGAAATAAGCGAGAGGTGAGCGGGCCTAATGCCAACCAGCCTCAGAAGCCAGTGCTCGGAGAGGGAGGGGGATCTCCACTGAAAGAGAAGCTGGATAAAGTTTATTTCTTCAGAAGGGACAAAGTCCACAAGATATTCAAGAACGCCCTAAGAAACGGTCTACAATTACCAGAATCAAAAAGACCGCAAGAAGCGAATATGTCCGACGACCCAAAATACTGCCCCTATCACAGAATGATAGGTCATGCCATTGAGGACTGCTTCGTCTTCAAAGATTGGGTCGATAAGCAATACAAGGCAGGAGAGATAGAACTGTTTAAAAACATATTAACAAACAGTCAAGCTGCGACCGTCAATTTCATACAAACGGAGACCGAAATCCTTCGTGAAACTGATTCTCTCAGACATCTGCCTTTCTCTGAGAACAATCGACCACCACGTCGTTAAACTGGGGGACAACCGACCACCACATCGTTAAACTGGGAACCGATGACCACCACGTCGTTAAACTGGGAACAGTCGACCTCTAAGTCGTTAAACTGGGAATATAAAAAATGTGTAAAAAAATGATGGGGCAACTCGCAATAAAAACCATCGAGTAAAATAAAGATGAAAAATAAAGCCGAAATGATAGAGCAACCGCGAATAAATAGCCGAAATGATAGGTCAATCACGACCTTCATGATAAGAAAAGCTGAAATGATAGAGCAATCGCGGTAAAAAAAACCTTCAGCGGCGAATGATGAGTCGTTCCTGATACTAAATTCCAGTGCAGCGATGCAGACGCCGTCCAAAACTCAAATCCCCAGCGACGAATGATGAGTCACTCCTGGTACCATATTGCAGTGCAGCGATGCAGACGCCGTCCAAAACTCAAATCCCCAACGGTGAATGATGAGTCGCTCCTGGTACCATATTCCAGTACAGCGATGTAGATGCCAACCAAATTCCAAATTCCAAATCTCAAAACGGCGAATGATGAGTCGCTCCTAGTACCATATTCCAGTGCAGCGATACAGACGCCAACCAAAATCCAATTTCCTAAAATTCTCCCAGCCCTACGGGTGGTCCCCAAATTGACTACCGTATACAATCTACGTGCTCAAATAATTCTCCTCACACCCATGCCCCACCGAAGTCACCAGTCCAGCGGCCGGTCTCCGCCCTTGGAATTATGCTCCATTTAGGAAGACCTACTCATGTGTCCTCACGATACATGAGGAGAACAAACTTACGAGATCCTCTCGACTCGTAAGAAAACACCTTCGTGGGATCTTTACGACTCACAAAGGAAAAACACACTTGGGAGTCCCCACGACTCCCAAGGAGAATACACCTACGGGATCCTTTCGACTCGTAAGGAGAAAATGCTTTTATGGGACCCTTACGGCTCATAAAATTGAAAAGCCTTAGGTGATAGGGATCTAAACCTGTCTTCTAAGCCATCGCTCCCCAACAGGTAAAGGCAAATGATGAATTGCTCCTGACACCTGTACTTCAGTGTCAACAACGCTGATGACCCCAACCCCAAAATTCCAAACTTTCAATCAAATAAACCCCTAAGTCTTTAAACTGAGAACAGATGACCTCTAAGTCGTTAATATGGAAACATATGACCTCTAAGTTGTTAAACCGGGCACATATGACCTCTAAGTCGTTAAACTGGAAACAGAAGACCCCTAAGTCTTTAAACTGGAAACAGATGACCTCTAAGTCGTTAAACTGGAAACAGATGACCCCTAAGTCGTTAAACTGGGAATGAGGGAAATCTCCTTATGGCAAATGATGATTCGCTCTTGGTACCATATTCCAGTGAAACGATGCTGATGCTAAACCAAAACCAAGATCCCCAAATCCACTCATGGCAAATGATGATTCGCTCCTGATGCCATATTTCAGTGTAGCAATGCTGATGTCAACCCAAATCAAATCAAACCAACAACCTCTGCGGCGGAATCATGCTTCGTCTTAGAGTGTACCCAGTGTCGAAATCATGCTTCGTCTCGGAGTATCCACCTTCCCTGTCGGAATTATGTTTCGTCTGGGAATCATCCTCTACATCAAAATCAGTGACACTCCGTGCCGGGGACAAGTCAACCAGCGACCTCCTCGTCGGAATTATGCTCCGCCCTGGAATCAAGTCAACCAGCAACCTCCTCGTCGGAATTATGCTCCGCCCTGGAATCAAGTCAACCAGCGACCTCCTTGTCGGAATTATGCTCCGTTCTGTAATCAGGTCAACCAACGACATCCTTGTCGGAATTATGTTTCGACTCGGAATCAAGTCAACCAACGACCTCCCCGTCGGAATTAAGCTCCGTCTCGGAATCAAGTCGACTAACAAGCTCTGCGTCGAAATCATGCTTCGTCTCAGAATGTACCCCGTGTCGAAATCATGCTTCGCCTCGGAATATTTGCTTTTCCTCTCGGGATTATGCTTCGCCTGGGAATCAACCTATGTATCGAAATTATGCTTCGGTCAGAATGCCTGCCGCCCGTTGGAATTATGCTCCGACCCCCTTTGGAATCATGCTCCGCTCATCGAAATCATGTTCCGATCTTCGGAATTATGCTTCGCTCTTCGGAATCATGCTCCGATCCCTGGAATCATGCCTCCAATCCTCGGAATTATGCTTCGATCCTCGGAATTATGCTCCGACTCTTCGGAATGATACTCCGACCCTGGAATTATGCTCCGCAAATCGGAATGATGCTCTGATCCTCAGGAATCATGCTCCCCGAGGGATGCTCCGTCCCCGGAATGACGTTCCACCTCGAAGTCCAGCTTCAAGATCCATCAATTTCATGCACACAACTCATATGTGTGGTGTGCATTTATTGATGGGGGCACTTTGTTAGGGTCAAAATTTGCATCCCAGTTGACCGAGTCAAAGTCAAGGTCAGCCCCAAGTAAGCGGGCCCAAGTCCAGATCAAGTGGGCCCATGCCCAAGTCGGGCCCCGCGGCCAGACTCCCTGATGCCGAAATAAAAAATCATGTAATAAATAATTTTGATGTAATTTTTTATGCATGAATGTAAGGAAAATGGGTATAAAGTCAAATTTTTGTAAAACTCATGGTTCATGTGCAAAAGAAATGAGCACATGAGGCATGGAGTAGCACAAATGCCATTTTGTAAAACCCAAGGGGCTATATGTAAATATATAAGTCTGTATAAGGCAACATGATAATGAAATAAAAAAGAACTTTTTCATTCTCTAAAAACTCTAGGGTTTGTGTATCTCCTTTTCCTTTCTCAAGGTTCTAAACGTTCTTCCCCTTTTATGAATTAAATCAAGAGTTTTACTCTTCCTTTTCCAAAAATAAATAGTTTTCACCACAAAACCCACAAAGAGAAGCTCAGATCTTCCATCCAATCTCCAAAAGGAGAGATTTTTAAACCTCACCCTCTTTTCCCCAAGAGCCAGCTAATAAAGAAGAGGAAGGAGACCCACTTCCAAGAACCCCACTTTGGGGAAGATCCAGGGCTCAAGGGAGAAAGCCCTTTCATCAGCTCCAAAAATATCTTAGGAGTTTAACTCTTCAAATATATATATATATATACAAAATAATAAATGTTTCTTTTTGGGAGTACAACTCCCGGTACATGGGCTAAGCCCACTTGTCCTATCTGTCAGGAGTTCAACTCTATAAGTCAAATCGGGAGCACAACTTCCAGTGCAGGGACAGTCTCTTTTCCTGCTGAGGCCCAGCACCCGCGTGCCATGCACGTGGGGCGCCCAGCGGCCGCGTGCCAGGCATGTGGGGCGCTGGCGCCCAGCGGCCGCGTGCTCATGCGTCCTTTGGACGTCATTTCCCCCTTCATTTTATATCAACCCCACACTAAAAATACCTCCCCCGTTAGAAAAAATTTCTAATGGGGCGTTGTCCTGTACCCCGCAAGGGGGGTGCTAGCTCCCTTGACCCCCGGCCCGCTATCCGGATAGCGGGACCCCCGTAAAAACTCTGCGGGGGCCCCGATATATCCAAAACCCCTTCAAAACACAACATTGCATATTGAGTTCGCATGACCTGTTTGACCCGTCAATCGAAGGTTCTTTCGCTTCAAAGACGAGGGGTAATTAACGGCAGCTTAGTCCACGGCTGTCGAAGATTCGGATCCTCACAATCAATAAACCCCAGCCTATCCTAGGCAGGGGATTTGTAGTACGACTGAGAAGCGTGTGCGTGTTCCCATCTCAATGGGGGTGACGAAAAACACCCTACAGGGTGTAAGGGCATCCAGTTCCCCTTTGTTATTTTTCCCATATGTTGACATCGGCTGCAGGTTTTGTAATAATCAAACGCGTCTTTAAAAAATGTTGGTCAATAAAATCCGCATTGCAAAACCTTTTCAGCCGTCTTCTTGGATCCAAAGTGTCTCCCACAAACCTGATCATGACAAAAGGAAAGAACGCTCCTTGTCCCTGCACCTGGGATATACCTCCTAAGAATCTGATCAGGACAATACTTGAACAGGTAGGGGTCATCCCGGTAAAAGAATTTTACTTTGGGAAGAAATTTGTATTTGTCCTGGTTAGACCAATTAGAAGGTGTGTTTCCCGTCACAAGATAGTTTACAATATCAGCGAACCATGGTTCGTTAGATATGATAAGGAGTTGCTCGTCGAGGAAATGGTCATTGATCGGAACATCCACTGATGGTGAACAGGGGAGACATGAAAGATGGTCAGCTACCACGTTATATGATCTTTTTTTTATCTAGAATTGGGAGATCAAATTCTTGGAGCAAAAGGATCCAACGGATGGGACTTGCCTTGGCGTCTTTCTTTGCAAAAAGATATCGTAGGGCAGAGTGATCAGTGTAAACAGTCACTGCTGAGCTGACCAAGCAGGGATTGAATTTCTCAAGAGAAAAAACGACAGCTAAAAACTCTTTTTCAGTAGTGGTATAATTAGCTGTGCGTCGTTCAATATCCTACTCGCATAGTAGATTACGTGTGGCATTTTGTCGATACGCTATCCTAAGACAACGCTAACGGCAAAATCCGATGCATTGCATATGATCTCGAACCGGTGGCTCCAATCGGCGGCAGAAAGAATGGGAGCAGTCATGAGCTCTTGCTTAAGTCTCTCAAAGGAAGAGAGACAAGCAGAGTTGAAGTCAAAGGCTGTTTCCTTGGCTAATAGATTCGTCAAGGGTCTAGCGAGTCATTGTTTCTGGAGTCTCCGAGCGACGATCAGGAGGAGCTCATGGTTCTCCATGAGCCAAATTACACCCGTTGATATTCTCTTTCCTTGAACATTTTTAAATACCCACTTTTCTTTATTTTTTGGCAATTGGCAAATGGGGGGTCTTTTGTGCTAAATGACAAAAGTCAAAGCATTTTTCTTTTTGAAATCTCCACCCCAAAAAACGAGATACCATTCCCAAAATCAGATCTCAAAACACATTTCTTCAGCCCGAGCCCGAGCCCCCTTCTTCTCAACAAAACGTGGCAAAAAAGGGGTCGACAAAGCATCGATACCGAGGGGATAATTCATGTAGAATTTAAAAGAAACATTGATTTCATTGATCTCAGGACGATCTCAGAGATCATCGGCGCACCCCTCGAGCAAGCACACGACTTGCCCGATAAGCTTGCAATGTACATTCTACATTCTGTTTATGGGTGTGAATGTTACTTTCTCCGACAAGGGGATTAAGGGTACATCGACGCCCCGAAACGTGTATGCCACGTGTCTGTGGATGTAACGAAATATCGTAGGAAGCAAACACATTTCCTCGTTCTACACATCCAATTTATATGTGGTACACGAGTTGATGACAAAAAAAGAACGATTTTGTATGTGTCGCCACTTATTGTATATGATTGGACACACCAAATCATGCATAAACGCCTCTCTTTCTCTCTTTGTTTTGGTCACCCAACTTATGGGAGCAGAAGAATTTGATGAATACGCACGCTCCGCTTCCCGTCTCCCGATCGAGAGAGCACCATTCGCACATATATTTTGTTACACCGCTCACTATTTAGACCTCTCGGACCGAGCAAGAGTATATTCTTGCCGAGTCCTCCTCCGACGAAGTAAGCGAAAGCACTTTCTTTAAACAAATATTGCGACGGCGCCATTTGTTGAAATCGTAGATCTAGTTCTTTAAAAGTTAACCGTAAACACACGGTGAACTGGTGAGAATGAGTTGTCCACGGAGAAGATTTGTTCTTTTGAGTTGATTAATGCAAGTTAAAATGGTTTGTTTTCAAAGGGTTTGTTTTTGTCACAAGGAAAACAAGAAATCAACAAGGAAAGAGAATACTTAAGATTATGGGTTGGTTAGTTTAGTTTGGTTGCCCCTACTAAACCCACTCTCATGATTATATTTGTTAGCTAATTATCTACAAGTTTAAATAAGGTGTATGAGCCATCATATCTAAGTATAAGACTTAGGGAGCATGACTAATCAACTGTACTTTAAACCTATAACTAATCAAACTAGCTTTAAGAGCTAATTGCAACATTAGCGAATAGAGGTTTTAAGATAGCATGTGGCATGTGATTAGGTGGAGGCAAAGCCAATCCATTTCCTAATGACATGACCCATCAAACTTGACCCAAAATTTACGGATCTCGCCCTTAGCTCTAATCCAAACCATATTAATCATTTTCTTCACTAAATATAATTCATGAAACTTAATCACAATAAAATAGGAGGCAAAACTATCATTTCTAATCAATTATATTAAATAAGAATGGAATATCAAAGAGGAAGAGTGATTAATCTTGCTTGGAGTATTTTAGTTAATCAAGAGAGAGGTTAGAAGGAGGCAAAGCCATCCATCCCTAACCTTCCCTTATCTTAAGTATAAGTTAATTTCTCACTAACCATATTCAAAAAAAAAAATAAACACAAGAAAAGAAGAACATAAAGGAAAGTGGAAGGAAATAAATTGCAAGTATTAAAGAGTGCAATAAAATTTAATTACAAGCAAGAACAATTGTTGCTTAGCATTTGGGGTCTTTCTTCAATTAAGAAGTAACCCACCTTGCTAATGACAACTACAATCTTAAGGCAAAAGAAAGAGAAAGAGAAGACAATTAATAAAATGGGCTACTTTCTATTGATTAATCAAAGTTACAAGAAAAAGGAAGGATTACAATTTTCTTGATGAAACCATCTAAGTCTTCTCTCTTAGATGAAAGCCATGGAACCTAGCAACTAAGGAAAAAAATCCTACCTACTATCAAACTAATCATAGTTTCTTATATGATCCCTAAAATGGCTGCTGAACTATTGCTTATATAGAGCATGGAACACAAAACCTTAGGCGTATACGGGCTGGGAATCCCGAGATGTCCCACAGTCCAAAATCCGAGACCATTGGCCTATGGACGGTTTTTAAGTCCTAAAAACCGCCCATGGGCGGTTTTCCTGGGGCCAATTAGCCTCAGGTTTGGTCCATGGATTTGGGGCATTTTTGTCTTTTATTTGGGCCCTTTTACTTTCTGATTTAATTTAAGCATTGAGAGCATTTGAACATGTATTCTTTCGAGCGTTGATTTGTCCTGAATGTGCAAGTTTATGTCAGAAATCCGTCTCCAGTGTCCAGTACCGGTATCCTGTATATACGTAGCAGAGGTATCTCAATAGCATTTATTTATATACAAAAGCGATAGTATTTGAGCTGTATGAAATGCAAATAAACGTGCTAAACAATATGTGATATTAATTTCCAAAAACATAAATAAAGTAAAGGGAAGCAGAAAGTATATACAAGAGAAAGAAACAAAGGACAAATCAAAAAAGTTATACACAAAAGAAAAGGAAAAAAAACAAGAGAATGTTAAAAAGAGAAGGATAGGGAGAAAAAAGGAAAGATGAGAATATTTAAACAGAAACCAATATAGAGGAAAATGGATTCATTTTCGGGTAAAACAAGTTATATTCAAATTTTGTCAACATAGGTTATAGGAAAAAGACCATTAGGCTTATTAGAATGTATTGGGGTTTTAGTAAAGAAGAAAGATTAGAGAAAAATTATTTTGGATGGTTAGAGATCTCTCTTTAATTCTCTTTATGTAGATAATACCACATTACATGTGTGCCTCTCTCGTATTACATATAGCATATTCTAACACTCCCCCTCAAGTTAGAGCTTACATATTGTACATACCCAGCTTGTTACAAATAAAATTCACTCGGTTTGGTAATTAAAAAGTGATTGCATAAGAGCTTAAGTGGTCGCTAAGCGGTTGATCTCTCTCTGCCGCTTTGTTTTTTACCGTTTAAGCGCGGTGACATTCTCACACTTTTATTTAGGTAACTATACTCTATTTCTTATTGAATGTGGTGCATTTAATGATTTTTGGGTGTGGTTTTAGTACATTAGTTATCACACCCTTTTGATTAGTGTTTAAACCCTTCAAAAGTCTTATAATGTGTAAAATATGTATTGCATTAGTGTGAATAACATTTAAAGTAACCCCACACCCCCAATTCTTTGACTGCTGTTTTTGCTTGCTGGCCGAGACTTCGAACTATGGTTTTTAGGACTTCGACTTGGAGACTTCAACTTTGAATATGATCCTTCGACTTCGATTTTGAGGCTTCGATATCGAGCAATTAGGGTTTCGACTTAAAGACTTCGATATCGAGCTCAGAAGAGATTTGATTTTGGATTCGAAGTAAGGGGTGGAATAGTTAGGGTTTTCGAATTTTGATTTTGATTTCAAAGCTGGGGATTTCGAGCAACATTGGTCTTGAGCTTCGGACAGTTTTGGCTTCTAGTTCTCGATTATGACTTTGAACACAATTGATTTTGAATTTAAAAATCGACTCAAGAGATGCTAAAGTATTTAAAAATAGTTAAAATAACCCATTAGAATCAATGTTCAACAACCGACTTGCGATAAATAGCAAATTTAAACAAAAATAAGACATTGGGCATCAACTTTGAGTTCGAGTTTGTGTATTGAGTCTAGGGAACAATGAATGAGTTTTTGGGGAAGGAATTCATGCAAAAGATAGAAGTAGGTCTGGATTTAGATATGTTAGCAAAACTAGAGGAATCAATTCCTCCAGTAGATGGAGACGGTACGAGCAAGAATCCTATTGATGGCTCGAAGCTAGTCATAGAACCTCAAGATCTTCGTAGGTCAAATCGGGATTAATAACCTAATGACATTTCAATGCTGAAGGGGACGTATTCATGGTAATACCATATGTGTTGCGGAACCCAAGTCATTTGAAGACATTATTTCTGGACTTACTTTATAGGTTTAATTCCAAAAAAAAATCCAAAAACTTTTTAAATACACAAGAAACTACCACAACTTTCAAAACTATGAGAAATAAGGTGCCACATCAGCAATAAATTGCACGAAACTGCTAAAAAACTAGAAAAAGTTGCACCATGGTAGTTTCTTGTAATTTTGAAAGTTTTTAGGGTTTCTTGTAGTTTAGATAAAAGGTTTGGGTTTTTTTGGAATTAAGCCTACAATTAAAAGAGTAAATGACGCAATGGAGGAGTTGTAAGTCGACAATGGAGGAATCAAGTCTTGGATATAGTTGAGTTTCTTGCCAAATGTTGCGTTTTCCAAAAGTAGGTTTTCAACATTATGCGTAAGGAGGATGGATGGTAGCATAGAAAGATTCAAGGTCTGCATGTCAGCGAAGGGATTCACCTCGAGAATGCAGCCAAGGTATAAACATTCTCACCCGGAGCAATGACCACGTTTATTCACCTTTCTCTTATGGATTGTTGCATACAAAGATCTTGAACTAGTCCGTGGGACGTGGTCTGTTTTCTCTACAGCGATTTGGATGCGGAGATCTGGAAGATCTTTCTTCATGTATTGAAGCTAGGGGACTTGAGTTGACTTAAGGAGTCCAATTATAGCTTAAAACGGTTATCCAAATAGCCGTATACATGAGTCATTGATCTATATAAGGTAACCGACATACAATGATTGAATGTGACTATTGTAAGTTTCTGAGATCTTGTCGTTATATGTGAACGACGTTGGAATTGTCAAGAGTGGCTTGGAGACAATAGATGCCACTTAAGGTGGCAGTCATCGGCTATCGCGATAGATTTACATGAGAGATGTTAGGTTCCTGTTTAGGAATTTATAGCATGAGGAACCATTCTGAGAGCATCCTATGTTTGCCTTCAGTAACTCACATAAGGTATGTTTTAGAATAATTTAGCCTATATGTGCTCTCCAATCTGTACTCTGGTCATTTATGGCCTTAAGTTTTCCTTGATCTATACTCTAAGACTCTTTGCCAAAAAGACAGATATTAACGGTTCCATTTTGCATAAATCGGTAGTTTAATATATGCATAGTGTATATTTGACTAGATATATTCTTTGCCATTGGACTTGAGATCTAAGGTCTGGTTGTTGTGTTGAAGTGAAGGAGAATTTTTTAGGTATTTACGCGGGCTGACCTACTATACCTTGTTCTATAAGAGTTCATATTTTCGGGTAATGTGAATACACGAATGCGATTGGGCCGACGTTCTAGATCCACATCCACAAACACTTTCTGGGTTAATGACAGGGCGATCACTTAGAGTAGCAAGAAGCAGAATTGTATGATCTTTTCCACAATGGAGATAGAACATATGGCTGTCTCTGAAGCGGCCTAAGAGGCTACTAGCTAAGGAGATTCCCGGAGAGTTGTGCGTGATTCCGGATGTGAGAGACATGGTTTTCTCTCAATTGCTTCAGTATGTCGGCGATAACAAATTTGAACTATCCCAAATAACATAGGAAGTTAAAGCACATGGAGATCACTTATCACTTCATCAGGTTGCTTGAGGTATAAGAAGGTGGTCTAAGCTACAGTGTATTCCTTTAGGTCAGGTGATCGAGGATGAAGGATACAAAAGAAATAACCGGGTAACACTTCATGCATTTGGCGTCCTAGATGACAAGTTACGTCGTAGACACCGTACTCTTGTATTTAACCCTGTTCATATGGATGGTGGCTTTGTAGACATGTTTTGTCTGGTAGTTTATTACGTTCTTTCGTAACTAAATGGGATATACATGTACATATGTTATCTGACTGTTTTTGACATAGGGTATATGGAATTAGATGTATGGGTATACAGGATGCACATGGTTCATATTTATCAATATTACCTCAGCAATTAGGAACCGTCCCTCATACGAGAGATCCCGTTCGAAGCTATACCAGCAAGCAAAGATGAGACTAAGTGTTGTGTGTCACGTGATAGAAGCAATGACCACACCATCATATTACTTGGCGCTGTGATAGTGGAAGCGTTTATATGAGTCGCTTTGACTGGGTCTAAATGAGGTTGTGGTGTTATCATATGTAGAGTTACTGAAATGGTGATCCTACGACCACTTTACATGTTTATTAGTAGCCGGACTAGAGATCCGATTTAGGGCACTGGATGCGGGCTCGTCAGGAAATCCTAAGCATATTATGAGATGGTATAGTCGGACATGTCCATCATGGGATAGAGTTCGGGTCTGTACGATATACTATAATGACATATGCTCTTAAGGAGAGAGAAAGCCATAACCAAAGGTGTTGCCATATGACTTGTGCTTGAGACCGTATAACGAGACTGAGAGATGGATCCCATGTTCTCTACGTTGCACGGACACGTCTTGTTGCTTGTTGTATCCGTGTCAGACACGGATTCGTGCCCGACACGTACCCGACACAGAATTTCTGTGTCCTGCTTCAAAATGAGACGGTTTTGGATTCAGACACGTATCAGATATATTTTAGTTCAACTACGATACAAAAAGTGATTCTTGACGATCCTATTTTTTCAACTAAAGAGGGAAAAACCTTATCCTTAATGAACTTTTGAGTAGTTGACCTTTTCTTCCAATTTTAAGCAATATTAGTATTTAATATAATTTCTATGATAATATATATAAGGTTTTTGCTAAAATTGTTAGAAAAACACCGAAATTATATGTTTTTACTGAAATTACGTTGAGTGTAGTAGTTTATTGTATGGTTATTGCTGAAATTACATCAAATACAATTAAAAATGCTAAAATCATATTTATTTGGTGAAAATTGCTGAAGTTATACTGAAATAACTTAATTCTTTGCTGAGTTTTTATAAATACAAAAAAAAATGTTGAACTGCTAAGGTTTTTGATGAATATTTTGTTATTATGTTATGGTATTATACTTCTTATAATTATATATATCCGTGTTCCTGTATCCTATATTTTTGGATTTTGCCGTATCGCCGTGTCGCATCGTATCGTGTCTATGTCCCCGTACCCATGTCCGTGCAACCTTACATGTCCTTCACTATGTGAGCTCTTATTGACAACCACCAAAATGGAGGGCATGCATTGTATTCATGGTGACATTAAGCTGTCTATGAGGGTTTGTTATGAGTATCTGCTATTTTGGTTGTTATTTCCTGCTGCGATGAAATTATAACTCACATACGGGCAGTGTTAGGAAAGCGAATGAATAGCATACCTGACTATTTAGAGCTGGAGAAAGCTCAATTAGTGTCGCCTAATTTCATCGCATGACCAACTCTTATTAATGCCAGTGGGCGAGGTTTAAGTGAGCGATGAGTCAAGGGTACAAGATACCACTAGCTTACCACTTTTCGTTCGTGTTTTGGTATAAGGAGATTCTTTTGTCGGTCCTAATAGAGCCGGTTGCAAAGCTACCTCTCAACGGTCCATGTCGTGCTAACATGTGTGGATAGGGAAAAGGAAAGAAAGAGATTTTTAGACAGGCATTGCCTTGGGGAGTCACAGGGAGGCCTTTCAACCCATGCCTGCCCAAATGAGTAGGCGGGCAGGTCGAGTTGGCATCGATCTTGGAGATCGACTGGCTCGGTTCACAACCCTGTAAATACCAGGGGTATTACCTATAGGGTTTGATAACTCTTGTTAATCTAGGGTTTCTAGCCTTCATAAGATTTATGTTGCTGTCTCCACTTTGCCTTCTTCTCTAGAATGGTTAGAAGCGTGGGGGTGTCTTGCCTAAATGGTGAGGTCACCCTACGGCCGTTGCACCAACGAGGACAATGAATAGGAGATAATGTGACGTGAGTACTAACACAAACCTACAAACTGGTAATATCTATCTACGCTTTCAATAGATTAGATCACATGCTAATAATTGTTTACTACAGCTGTGTATTTGTGTTCTAGATCACATTTAGAAGACTAGATGATCGATCTACTTTTCATATATCTAATATCATGTGCGACAAAACCTATTTGAGACAATTCAGTAGATTGAGCTTTGGTCCTTAGCAAGTGGAGGGACATTCCTTGATACTGTTGCATGCTACCTTTTGGATCCTGAGAGTTTGACTTTCAGAAGATTGGGAGTGGGAAGTGGATGCGGTAGGAATAGGATATGAAACATGTGGTGTGCCTTGAGGTAGGAATAGGAGATGAAACAATTGGTGTGCCTTGAGATAAGCACAGTTTACTTTAATGGAGGGTCAGGAGCAGGTTTGGTGTGTGACGGTTTCACTATCTATGGTGGACTAGAGGAGACCAGTTGTTTATCCTTGTGTAACGTGTTTATCCTTGAAAACAATAAGACCACAATCATGTCCGTTCCACAAATGAAGAGGTAAATTAACCAAAGAAACCCATATCAATTTGGATTTTGAAATGCAGATAGATCCTAATGAGGCAGAGAATGAAGCTTTGAAGTTATCAAAAGAGACAGGACTATCTTGTTTGGCTTTAGCTAAAGTACTGTCATTTAGGAAGTTGACAAAAAATTGTTTAAAAAAACAAAAAGAAAATGTGTGTTGTGTGTGGAGGAGAGGGGGGGGGGGGTATCCATTGAGGCATATTCTTCAACAATATCAACTATCTCAGATTGCATTGGAACTTTTATCTCTTTGATGGAGCAGTCAAAGGGGGAAGAGAAACATGTAAATATTTAGATCCTTCAGGATTGTTTTAAGAAAGAGAGATTATGATCATGTGAAACATTCTAACATGAATTTTTTTTAGGAAGAATTCATACCTTGCTATCCCTTAATGGTCTTTTTGGTACAAAACCTTGAAACGTGCCCAGGAGTCCACAATAGTAGCATAATGGAAGGAGTTGTTTGCATTTATTACTAATTTCAATTCTCTGTACTCAAATGCTATTACTTTTGAATTGTTAGCCTTATCTATTTTTTCTTTGCTATAAATATGATTGTTTTTTCAGAGTCATTGACATTTATGCTTTTTCAGAGTCATTGAAATTTATGTTTATGTTCAGATATCTTACTTTTGATAATCTGAATAACTGACATACTGTGCTTCATCAGTGATGCACATACTGCTGGCCTTATAAAGTACCGAGATCCATACAAGTTTGGAATGGACCCCAGCTGGAGAGGAAGTCGAACTGAGCTTCCATTTCTGAACTCTCTAAAAATGAAGATGTCTATACTGTTGGGTGTAACTCAGATGAACTTAGGAATTCTTTTAAGTTATTTTGATGCAAAGTTTCATGGAAACTCTCTTGATATACGGTTGGACAAGCTCTGGTGTTTTCTTTATAATTTTCTGCCTTTCAGAAGAGCTTTGAAAAGAAAATTCATCTTAAATTACTTTTTTCAGATATCAATTCGTGCCACAGATGATCTTCCTCAATAGCCTGTTCGGGTATCTTGCTCTTCTGATTGTCATTAAGTGGTGCACTGGGTCTCAAGCTGATTTATATCATGTAATGATTTACATGTTCCTGAGCCCCACCGACGATCTTGGTGATAATCAGTTGTTGTGGGGTCAGAAACTGCTACAGGTGCACACACCTCTCTTGCACCCAAATTATTCATTTGATGTTATTTTTGGTTTCCTCTTGCATTAAGTGGTTTCAGATTGTCTGCAGATTGTCTTGCTGCTTCTGGCTGTTGTTGCGGTTCCTTGGATGCTATTTCCAAAACCTTTCATCTTAAGAAAGCTTCATACAGAGGTAGATCATTTTGTTCCATGAGTGCTTCTTCCTGTTGACTGCATGCGCAAACAAATTAAAACTAGATTAATTATCGGGTTAATCTCTTAGCCCACCAGTACTTTGCCCTGTATAGAACTTGTCCCCCTCAGTTGATTTATTAGCACAAGCACCGCCTCTGTTCACCGACCACAACCTCAAATTCAACTGTTTACAACACAAACAAGTTCAGTTGACAATCATTTGAGTTGTTTTGAGTAGAATTCAGGTGTTTTCAAACTTTTTGGTCGATGAGAAGAAAAAAAAGTTAGCGCTAATAAATCAGCAGAGGTGGGTATAAGTTTTGTAAGGGGTAAGCTACAGGGTTTTTTGTGCAGTTACTGCTCAATTATTGGATGCCCTGCAATGTCCTTATGTATCTTTATGCAAATTTATCTAGAGATTTGAAGGTCGTACATATGCCATGCTTGGGACATCTGAGTTAGATTTTGATGTCGAACCTGATTCTGCAAGGCTTAGGCAACACCATGAGGATTTCAACTTCAGTGAAGTATTTGTGCATCAGATGATCCATTCAATTGAGTTTGTCTTGGGGGCGGTCTCAAACACTGCATCATATCTTCGGCTGTGGGCTCTAAGGCATGCCATATTGGCCAATTGTTTGTATTCCTTATCCACAATGTTTTAATATCATTGTTTTTTCTGATATATTTTCATTTGCAGCTTGGCACATTCAGAGCTGTCGACTGTATTTTATGAGAAAGTTCTTCTCCTTGCTTGGGGGTGAGTCCCCCCTCCCCCTCCCCCTCTTCTTGTCTACCTTTAATTGCTTCGTAATTCTAGCTTGTTGAATAATTTATTCAAAGTGTTAGATAGTTTTCCCTCAAGTTTAATAGTATCCTAGTAGTCTAGGACACACAAACATACACCCAACATAAACAAAATATTAAAATCTACAGCTTCAAGACCAACCATCATGCAAATCAAAATAGAATCAACCCCAAAATATATACACTCGAACAAAAATACACATCAGCGATTCTTAAAATCTGCAACCGCTAAACACAAGAAATCAATAACCAGATCAATGAAATCGTTGACGTTACATGGCATTAGCTCTAAGAATAGAAAGATCTTGATCTTGACAGTTCTTAAAAATAAAAATAAAAATCAAATGTGTATAATTAAAGGGACGACTAGCAACAAGAAATCAGTAATCAAATGATTTTGCAATCAGGCGCTTAGCATGAACCTCCAAAACAAATAAACCCTAAAGTTTGGAAGGTCATCATGTATCATACAATAACGATTAAAATAAAGAGGAAACGGGGTCTGCAGGCTCAAACTGCATTGGGCTCTCATATAGGCTAGTGGGGCCCGTTGGTTATTTTACAGTTAGGCCCCTATACCCCACTGGTCCATGTGATGAACCACTGCAGTTTGGGCCTGCAACATTTTCTATAAAATAAAATGTATGAGAATTCCGATCAAATGTATTTGTAAGCAAAGACATAAAAATCCCTAGCCTATAAACCCTAAACTTTCGCAAACTCAAATCCTAAACCATCAATAGACTAACCTAATTCTGTCATCAGATGTCAGAAGAATATTTATAAGGAACAGGGAACAAGTCATATAATCATATTGAAGAATTTTGGTGCACCGGCAAAGATAGTTTGGTGCCTCCCTATACTGCATGTTGATTTACTTAAAGATTATTTCACTTTACTAAGATAATAAGCTTCAGCAGGTATGACAGCATCATCATCCGGTTAACTGGGCTTGCAGTTTTTATCTTTGCAACGGCATTTGTTTTGCTCATGATGGAAACATTAAGTGCTTTTCTTCATGCTTTACGTCTGCATTGGGTCGAATTCATGGGCAAGTTCTACCACGGCGATGGTTACAAGTTCAAACCCTTCTCATTTGCATCTCTAGCAGATGAGGAAGATTGATCGATCACCCTATAGTATTTACAGTATAGAAAGTGTTAAAGCTGATTTTATTTTCTTCATGAGATAGCGAGGAGAAAGCAAAGAAGTAAGAGAGATCCTTTGTAAACGTAGGTAGGCTACAGACTAATTCTTTTGACATAAGATAGAAGCGAGGATTTCCAAAAAGCCGGCTCCTGTTTGTTTCGTATTTTGTTCTTGATCTAATTATATCTCCAATCCATTAAACCTGTACACTAAAATGCTTACTCTATCTATAGCGACGGCTTCTAGCCTCTTATTTGTATCTATCTACTTCTCTTCTGTTGTAGCAGTAGAAATTTTATTTCCAATGTAGAGTATTTTGTATTATAAGTTATTTGAAAAACTTATAATGGTATGAATACAAGATATAGTGCTTATCAGCTGTCGATGGATGTGACTAAACTTCCTGCTTATCTTATCATCAATTGAACCATCCTTACCTATGTGTCGCTTTAATGATTTAACATGCGACTCTCAGTTTTAAAACTGCTTTGATTTTATGTTTGTCTCTTGAAGTTGCCGCAGTAAGTTCAAGTTACTGCAGTAAGTTCGTTTATTCATTTACATCATTTGATGCTCAATCTTAGGGTCCCTTATTATTTGAATGGGATGATTTAGTGCCCTGAGATTTTGTTTAGTGTTTCTCAAGCCAATAGAGGGTTGTGTTGGGGAAATACCTGCCATTTGGGTATCTATTGGGTTCATTTTTCTGTCAATTCCATCCGAGTATATGTGAGCTATGTATGAGCTCTCTCTCTTTCGAGCTGTATCCAAAAGGGGTTGAATTGTAGGGCACTTTCATCGCTTCTCGTGTACCATAATGCAACCATTTTTCTTTTTCTTTTTCTTTTTCTTTTTCTTGTTTGAAAAATGTGACGTTTCCCCCCAATAAACAGATGTTTTTATTAGTTCATGGAGCCCCCCACCCCCACCCCCCCCCCACCACTCCCCGTGGGTGTGTGCGTGCATGCATGCGGACAAGTTGGCTATGCCATCTCCCCCTTTCTCTCTCTCTCTCTCTCTCTCATCCCCACTCCCCCCCCCTCTCCCTGTGCGTGCATGCATGCGTACAATCGGAGATTTGTGTGCATGCACAAAAGAAAATAAAAATGTGGATGTCTTTTTAAGAGAAAAACAAAAGAAAATAAATCAGTGAATGGTGTTATTTAAGGCTAAAGAAATTAGCATACAAATGGGGCAACGTTGGAGATTTGTGTGCATGAAGTATGCGATCATTTTTTTAGGTATGCATCCACAGAAGAATTATGCTAGTTAGTTAACAAATTTCTCTCTCAAAACTTATACACCGGTAATGTTGATGAGCTCATTAGTAGACGACCCTTTTTTGTTCCCCAAGCTGGGTTCCCTCTTCTCTCTTGCCTTATGCTGGCGGCTCCTCTTTTTGGTCAACATTTTTCAATATAGCCTTCTCCTTGGTTTGCTTGTTACCTCACTTTTGATGGCCTTGTCATACTCTAATGGCTCTGAAATCAGTCTTTTGTATGTTCGCCTATTGATGCTTTATCTATATTCATTTTTCAGTCATTTTGTTAAAAAATGCCAAAACCTCTTCTGATGATGTAACTTGTCCTCATTCTGATAATATTAGAATCGACCCCACGCGCTTGTGGTGGGATTAAAATTTTTCCAATGAAAATCGGGCAGACGAAAAACCAACTCAAATAACACATCTTCTAACTTTTATCGTATTGACACTGTCATGCTAGGTTCTTATTTTTATGTAATACAAAACTTGGTATGAACGGTTGTAGTTGGTAAAATTTAATTTAAAAAATCCATTTTAGATATTTATATTCTGGTAAGAAACTCAAAAAAGTGTCTCTATAAATTAATTTCTCATTTAGTATGTAACATCATATACAAGTAGACATGATTTAAGGTCTTAGTTTGTCATTATCCAAAACGATCAATCTTGATCCAAAATACCAATTTCGATCTCAAATTAATGTTAGGGTACCGAGATTTTAAAGCTTGATCCCGGATGACAAAATGATTGTCCGAGTAATAATATAGATGTTGTGACCCATTGTAGAATTTGGTTTGCCAATTTCTTTAAATTATTTATTTAAAATGTATTTGGAAAAAATCTACTCTAGATATCTTACGATAATAAATATTAAAAGAAACTAGGTTATTTTTACTATGTTTTGAGTATCATTGATAATAACATGTTATATATCAAATTGTGAAGAAAAGCTAAATTGAATTTACTTTGAAAATTAATCATCAATAATTTCATTTTTTTAATAAAAAATATGTACTTATTTAGATTGAGGAAACGGACCAAACAGAAAATATTGAGTAATTTCGGAAAGATACGAATTCTCTATTGTAGTCAAAGGCAATTTATTACCTTTAAGGTATTTAAATAAAAATAGAAGAATAAGGATACATAACGCTATCGATGTATTTCTATTTCGCTATTGGAATCCATAGAAGATATATAACGCTATCGATGTATTTCTATTTTGCTATTGGAATCCATAAAATTCTCTAAACCATCTTAACTAAACAATACATCAAAAATCCAAATCAATGAAAAATTGAAAGAAGTTAATTAAACAAAAGGGTATTATGGAAAGTTCAAAAAAATGGTGTTTTGAGAGAATATTCCCTTTTTAGTGGAATATTCTCAAAAACCTCATCTCTGTGTTATATTAATTAAAATTAATGATTAATGATGGGATGATGCCTCCACTGTTACTTTCATTTTAAATTTAACATGCTATTTTTACTTTGGTGCGCTTGGTTTCAAATCATACCTGCTCTCTCTAATTGCTTGGTACTCTTTTACTAATGCTTGCTCTCATATACACCTTTTAAAAAAAAATTTGGTCTGCTGGTATTTTGTTGACTTTGCACATGAGGGATGTCTCAGCTTTGTTTTGATTCATTTTTGGTTTTTCAGTGGTTTCTGATCTCAATTTTAGAGGAGTGCTGGATGCTAAAAATGTTGCTGAATGCTTTTTCCTCTTGGTTTTGGCTTTTAACAAAAAAGACTGAAATGTGGTCATAGCTTCACATCTTGGCACACATATACATTTACTTCAAATACAACTGCTTTGCTTTATATGCATGGTTGTTTGCTATTCTCTTGGTACTGCTGTATTTCTTTTAGGAATATTGTGCAGGCCTTAAAATGTTGGTTCCTGTGGGGAGCTGAAAGGCATCATTACTGGAGACAAAACTATGTCAAAAAAGAAATGAAGATGGGTCAGTGTATGACTTGAGTTTTATCTCTCATGCTACTGGACTTTTAAATGTGGGCTGCTGAAATATGAGTGTCTCTCTCTCTCTGTCTTTCTTTCACTTTCTGTTTTTCTTTCCAAATGTAAGGGCTGTGTGTTTTGCTTTTGTTTGTAGTTTTTGCAGTAATCCGTTGTTTTGATAAAAAGAACTTGGGATCGGCTCTTCTTTCAAAAAATAAAGGGATCGGCTCTTCTTTCAAAAAATAAAATATAATTTACGAGCATGTTTTAATATGTCTCTACCATCGCGTGCATTTCTTTTCACGTTTTACTTATTTCGGGTTTGAAAATTATAATTAGAAAAACAGAAAATTCTGACTTGATTTCGCACATGTGCACCACATGGAACTCAAAAGTTTTCAAATATATTTTCTATCGGGAAAACAAAGTTTTCAAATATATATTTTTTTATGAAACAGGATATCAGCAACAATCGGAGGAAATCTCTTCTGGATGTTTAAAATGTCAACTTTACGAATTTAGTTCCATGGTTGACACTATTTTTCATCCAAATCTGGATGGTTTTATATGATTTTTTGAGCCGAGTGGTATATTTATATGTTTTCTAATATGGATGGTGTTTAGCAAAATTATGTGGAGACATATTAATTTGGATATGGATACATATATGGATATATGAAACTGGATATGGATGGATCTAGATATTCACATACAACTCCAAGAAAATACATAATTTTAAATTTAATTTTCAGTTAATAATACCTATTTAAACAATACATTTTTATATGTCCAGCTTTTAAAAGAACGTTTTGACTTTATTTTGTCATTATTGTTTCAAAAATATACAAATATGTTAGTAGGATATAAAATATATTTATGAACATACCTATATTAGGGAAAGATTTTCATAACTTATGCAGATTTTTGTGATTACAAATCTTTCAATAACTTTTCTGATTTTATTTATTAGGAAAGATTTTATTTTATTTCTTCAATGGATATACACACTTTTGATATTTAATGCAAATCAATTAAGTTCAAACCCTAAATTGCATTTTCTTCAAGATCTTTTATAATATCAGAGCCCTGCGATTAAAAACTCAATTTTCTAATCCATGACCTTTTCTCAAAACTCGACCTCTATCATCTCCAAATTCCCTTTCCCTACAAAACTTTCTCACACAAACTTCACTGTGTGGAGATATCAAATTCAATCGGCATTAATCGGTCACGATCTCCTTGACCACATCGAAGGCTTCAAATCTCCTCCTCCGAGGACTATCATTGACGTCCATGACATCACCAAGCGTGTCGAAAATCCGGACTACCATTAATGGTACCGTCAGGATCAACTTATTCTCAACGTTATTCTCGGCAGCTGCGTCGAGACGATCCAGCCCCACATCTCTTCTGGTTCCTTCAAGAAAGCATGGAATCGACTTGCTATTCTCTTTACGAACAAATCTCGCTCACGAGTTACTTCGCTCAAGGAACGCCTCATCAACAATCAACACGGTTTGCGATTAATAAGCGAGTACCTACAAAATATGCGATCTATCTTCGACGATCTCGCTCGCCGACCACCTTTCCCGAAGATGACCTAGTTTTTCACATTCTCGCTGGCCTTGGACCTAAATTCATAGAAGTCACCAGTGCTATCCGAGTTCATGATAACGCAATCATCTTTGACGAGCTCTATGACAAACTCAAAGACTATGAATGCCATCTCAAGAAGGAAGACACAAGTGCGCCTCTCTCTCGCAAGTGCCAACTATGCCAATAAACCCAATCGCTCCTCCTATCGCCCTATGCAACAACGTGGAAGCGCCTCCTACAATCGCAACACCAACACCAACAACTTCGCTCGCAACAACAATAACAGCCAGTGCTTCGGCACCCACAACAATAACTCATCCTGCTCCAACTCCTACTGCAATTTCTGCAAGCATCCCGGTCACAACACCAAAGACTGTCACCAACTCGCTTGCTTCCTTCATAAGAACGCAATGCAAGTCAATCCCCCGTAGACCCCCTCTCAACCTGTTGCCAACAACACCAACGCCAACTGGCCTGCTCCCTCCTCCTGGATATTGGACACCGGTGCTTCTCACCACGTTACGTATGATATTGGGACTCTTCATAACTACACCGATTAAGGTGATCCCGATGAGATCAACATAGGTGATGGTTTAGGTTTGAAAATTTTCCATATCGGCAAAACAACACTGCACTCACCCCAAAATCCATTTCTTTTAGATAATGTTTTATGTGCAGCATCTATCACTCAAAACTTAATTTCTATTGCCAAATTTTGCAAATCAAACAAAGTCACGCTTAAGTTTTTTTCTTCTAATTTTTTGGTGAAGGATCTTTGCATGGGAGCATGTTTTCTTCGCGGGGATAGTTATAATGATGCCTACTACCTCTCACACTCTATCCAACCTCAAATTCACGCTACTTCCAAATCAGAAATAAGTGAGTGGTACTGTCATCTTGGTCATCCATCCATCCGCATCCTTCAGACAGTTGTTAGGAAAAATAAGTTAGTGTCTAATGTCTCAATAGTTAATAATTTTCAATGCAATTTTTGTGATTGCAATAAAAGTCATAAACTTCTTTTTTCTGAAAATTCACTTCGTACTTCTAAGCCTTTGCAATTACTTTACATTGATATTTAGGGACTGACTGAATTATCTTTTGATGGTTTTCACTATCATGTAATTTTTGTTGATTATTACACAAAATATGTCTAATTATACCCTATGAAATGTAAATCTGATGTTACCATCATTTCCCCCTTATTCAAAAAGCTTGTCGAAAAGTATTTTCGATTACTGCTCATATCAATATACTCTGATAATAGCGGTGAATACACATCTCTTGCCTCCATTCTCACATCCTATAGTGTCTCTCATCTCACCACTCCTCCATACACCCCTGAACACAATGGCACGTCAGAACATCGCCGTAGTAATGTTGTCGAAACCGGTCTTACACTTTTGCATACGGCCTCTCTTCTCTTTAAGTATTGGCGTCAAACCTTTCAAACCGCCGTTTATCTCATAAATCGTCTTCCTATACCGATTCTTAATTTCCAATCCCCATTTGAAAAACTATTTCAATTTTTCCTAAACTACAAACGTCTCAAGATTTTTGAGTGTCATTGCTATCCCTGGTTAAGACCGTACACCTCCTCCAAACTTCAACGTAAATCCACTCTCTGCATTTTTCTAGGTTATTCAATATCTCAATCTGTGTATAATGTTTAGATCCTGTCACTCACAAAATTTACATTTCTCGTCATGTTAATTCGTCGAAACCAATTTTCCCATGCAGGTATCTAGTAGACATCAAGAGGTTCTTCCGTAAGATTGGTCTCCTCTGGCACAGCATCGCAACCAATTAAGTATACCCAATCTACCAAACTTCACATTCTACCCACCTTATCTAACCCAACCCCCACTGAACCCTAATCATCAACATCTCGTACCTTCGACCTCTCCCCCTCCACTAACTCTTCACAATCTTCATGCTCTAATTTCGATAACCTCGCCAACCTCGCAGTCCCTACCTCCCCACCTTCTTCCACAACCGCTCAATCCTATTTACCCTATCCACAATTATCCCGTTCTCCCCAACTTCCAAATCTCCACACCAACAATGAACATAAACCGAACCCAAAATACTTCAACTCCCATTATATAAATTATACCACTGTTCACCCAATATCCCAAATCCTTGAACCAACATGTGTATCTCAAGCTGTGAAGGATCCTAACTGGCGTGCTGCAATGTCCGGAGAGTTTGATGCCCTCATGAAGAATGGAATATGGGATCTTGTTCCCAAATAAAATCAGAAGCTTATAGGTTGCAAGTGGGTCTTCCGAATCAAGCGCAACTCCGACGACACCATTGCCAGATACAAAGCTTGCCTTGTGGCCAAAGGCTTCCATCAACGGCCTAGTCTAGACTATTCTGCCACATTCAGCCTCGTTATCAAGCCGACAGCATTGCATGTAGTCTTATGCCTAGCACTCTCCCAAGGATGGCCTCTTCGTCAACTCGACATTAACAATACTTTTCTCAACAGTACTCTGCATGAAGATGTGTATATGGCTCAACCACTCGGCTTTCTCCACTCTTCCCTACTGTTCCCTCATAAAATGAGGCGGCACCTTACGTGAGCACCGGTGTGCAAAGCACATGGACGCCTGTCTTGGATATGATTAAATCTTAGGGCCAGCACCTCACGTTCTGGGCACGTGAGCATCGGCATGCAAAGCACGCGGATGCTTGTCTTTGATAGGATTAAATTCTAAGGCAGCACCTTACGTGCCATACACGTGAGCGCCGGCATGCAAACTACGTGGACGCCTACCTCTGATAGGATTAAATCCTAGAGCATCGCCTCATGTGTTAGGCATGTGAGCGCCGGCGTGCAAAGCACGCGAGTACCTATTTCTATAAGAATTAAATTCTTTGGCTACGTCCATGTGCTTAGCACGTGAGCGTCAGCGCCCAAATTGAAATGGTTTTACTTTGGATAAAATTAAATTCTATATGGGAAACTATTTTCCTAAAATAAGAACAATATTCTCTATTAAATAGAGAGCTGTTAGATAAAAGATCCAATGTTCTATTAGAAAAAATATCTCCCTAATCAAATTAAATATTCCCTGTTAAACAGAGAGCCATTGGATCAAAGGCGATTTTAAAAATCATCAAAAGATAGAATTAAATTCTATATGAGAAAATATTTTCCTAATCTTTCTAAATAGAAAAAATATATTCTGTTAAACAGAGAACCCTTAGATTAAAAATCTAATGGTGATTAAAAAACCACCGTTTGAATTAAAAGATAGAATTAAATTCTATGCATGAAAATATTTCTGCCAATCTTGTTAAAAACAAGAAAAATATATTCTGTTAAACAGAGAGCCTTGGATCTAATATCCAACGGCGATTAAAGATCACCACCTGATTATAAAATCAGATTGAGATCTCTCAAACAAGAAATCTTTTAAAATAACCAACTGTAACCACTCTGTAATCCCTGTACAAAAGTAACTTGTTCAATATATAGAAATGGTATTTCAGCCTGATTAGAAATTATAAGTTAATTTTGTTCCATAAAAGAAAAAAGCAACTTGTAACTCATTGGTTAAGACTCATTACTGTTGTGCCATAGCCAGCGTGTTCGAATTCCATCAGTTCCAATTATTTTTATAATTTTTTCTTTTTAACTTTTCGGAAGCCCAAGAGTTGCACGTGTAATACACGGAGAATCGAAAAGTTTCTGAGAAATCAAACAGGATAAATAAGGTTTTAATTACGAGTTTAACACATACCCAAAACCTCGAGATACGCGACAAAATTTCGACCGCCGAAATTAACCCAAAAACCAGCTGTTGGATTTGATCCAATCGTCTCCGTGCTCACCTTGTGCGACCCTCTGACTCCCCTTTACTTTATTTTATTGTTTGTTTTCTCTGATTTCAACCAGAAACTTCACAACCTTTCAATTCCTCCATTAACATCATTTAATCTCTTTTTAATTCACACACTTTCATTTTTATCCTATAAATACCACACCATCCCCTAATTCTCCCCTATTCTGAAAATCTAGCGAAATTTTCGAAATTCTTAAGTTCAAGAAAAGGGTTAAGACTAGTCAAGTGGAGTTAGCTTTGTTGGGGTAAAAATTTGCTCCCCGGTTGACCGAGTCAAAGTTAAGGTCAACCCCCAAGCTAGGTGGGCCCAAGCCCAGGTCAAGCGGGCCCATGCCCAAGTCGAGCCCGCGGCCAGCCTCCCCATGCCAACAACAAAATCATGTAATAAATAATTTTTATGTAATTTTTTATACATGAATGTATGCAAAATGGGCATAAAGCCAATATTTTGTAAGCCCATGGCTTATGTGCAAAAATGAAATGGCACATGAGCCATGGGATACGCAAAATGCCATTTTGGGAAGCCCAAGGGGCTATATGTAAATATGTAAGCCTATAAAAGGCAACATGATGATGAATAAAATGATAACAACTTTCATTCTCTCAAAAAAAACCTAGGGTTTATATTTCTTACCCTTTTCTGAAGGTCTCAAACCTTCTTCTTTCTTTTGAATTAAATCAAGAGTTTTACTCTTTCTTTTCAAAAACAAGATAGTTTTTCACCACCAAACCCACAAAGGGGAACTTAGATCTGTCTTTAGATCCCAAAAAGGAGAGATTTTGAGATCTCACATCTCTTGATCTTCAAGATCCAGCTAACAGAGGAGGAAGAAGAAGAACCCCTTCCATTAACCCCAAAAACACACTTAGGAGTCCAACTCCACTCTGATTTCTCTTCCGAGAAATATTTTTAGGCTAAAAGCCTCTTTTTCTCGCCGGCGCTCAAGCGCAGAGCGCTCGCGTGCCACCACGTGGCGCGCTTGCGCTCAAGCGCTCAGCATTCGAGCGCAAAGCGCCCACGTGCCGACACGTGGCGCGCTTGCGCTCGAGCGCAAGTCACCTCGGTGCCGACACGTGGCGCGCTTGCGCTCCAGCGCAAGCGCTCGAGCGCAAGTCGTCCCGGTGCCGACACGTGGCGCGCTTGCGCTCAAGCGCAAGCGCTCAGGCGCAAGTCGCCCCGGTGCCGACACGTGGCGCTCAAGCGCTCAAGCGCAAGCGCTCAAGTCGCCCCCATGCCGACACGTGGTGCACTTGCGCTCGAGCGTCAGGCGCTGAAGCGCAAGTCGCCCCCGTACCGACACGTGGCACACTTGCGCTCGAGCGTCAGGCGCTGAAGCGCAAGTCGCCCCCGTACCGACACGTGGCACACTTGCGCTCAAGCGCCCAGCGCTCAAGCGCAAGTCGCCCCCGTGCCGACACGTGGCGCACTTGCGCTCGAGCGTCAGGCGTTCAAGCGCAGAGCGCCCACGTGCCGACACGTAGCACTCTAGCGCCTGAGCGCACAGCACCTGGGCGCACAGCATCTGGGCGTACAGCGCCCAAGGTGCTGCCCCCACGCATCCTTTGGATGCATTTTCTCCCTTTTTCCCCCTTATATATATACATATATATACATATGTGCACACACACATACACCACGACATTGTCCCTGTTAGAAAAAATTTCTAACGGGGCGCTGCCCCGCACCCCGCAAGGGGGCTACTAGCCCCCTTGACCCCCAGCCCGCTATTCGGGTAGCGGGGCCCCTGTAAAAACTCTGTGGGGCCCCGATATATCCAAAAACCCCTTTCAAAACACATCATATGCACACTGCACATTGAGTTCGCATGACCAGTTTAACCCGTCAATCGGAGGTTCCCTCGCTCCAAAGGCGAGGGGTAATTAACTGCAGCTTAGTCCACGGCTGCCGGAGATTCGGATCACCACAGTCATTAAACCTCGGTCTACCCTAGGCAGGGGGAATCTGTAGTACGCCTGACAAGCGCGCGCGTATTCCCATCTCAATGGGGTGACGAAAAACACCCTATAGATTTTGGCACGCCCGGTGGGACCAATCTCTTCTCCCATATTTCGGGTTAAGCTTTCATGCGAACTCAATCAATATACATACCTGTATTTATACTAAAAATAATGCTTTTTCATGCAGATTTTCAAGCAATCACCTTCCGATGATGTCTTCGATGATGAACTCAGCTCCCGTCTCCTACACGATGAGGATAGACTCTAGGACGGTCCTTCCGGCCAGTCTCGGGCGACAATGGGAGGAGCCGCTGCTACCATTCGGCTCTATTATGTTCATGCCAGTTGGCGCCATCCCAGCTCCTCAAGCCCCGGTGGCAGACAAACCGACCTCGAAAGGCAAGAGGCCAAATGTGGTGGTCTCGAAGGCGCCCCAACTCAAACGCAAATCGGTGTTCGAAAAACTCTCCTTGGTCCCAGCTGGGGGCAAGGCCATCAACACCAACAATGCAACAAGGCGTCTCGAGCAAGCTCCGGCGGTACCCCTGACAACTGCTCGATCAGGTGTCTTCTCTAAGCTCCCCGCTAATCGACTCACGGTGGCTTCCCAGGAAACAGATGCCCGCCATGCCCTTAAAATTAGAAGCTAAGGGAGAAAAAACTCAGATATAGAGCCAACAAAAGGGCTAGGGCTCCTGCCAGGCTAAACCTCATGAGGTTCGAAGAACAGGGTTACCCCGCCAAAGATGAGGGGATGGCTGAATGTGTTATCCACACTGTCTACGCGGTGGGCACGCGCAGCAAGAGCAAGGACGGGGCCACCACATCTCAAATACAATCTGGCTTGAATGTGGTTGCCACTTCCCAAGAACAGCCGCCTCCGCTGGATGATGAAAACCCTCTCGATGAGGCTGATAGGCAGAGAGAGCCCTCAATTCATGAGGAGTCAGGCTCAGAAAGCGAAGATGAGCCAACTTTCCGTCCTAAGACCGCAGAGCAACAACTTCTCCAAGAGCTCCGAAAGCAGCTCAGAAGCAAAGAAAAGGAGATGGCCAAGCTCTACTCAAAGATCGACGACTTGACAAATGTCGTCTTACAGCTTACGGCCCAACTTGCCTCTCAGCCGCCCAATCAGGCACATGGCTCTCATGAACCGGGAAATGGTGTCCCAAAGAAGCCGACGCCTATTCCCTCAAGTCCAAAAGTGGGCGAACCGCATGAAAATCAGTCGCATCCTATCTCGGGAAATGTCTTGGCTACCGATGACAGTAGCCCGCTAACTCAAGATAAAATTATGGATTTGGTTGCCAGCAAAGTCAAAACATTGGCGGCCAAAGCCGAAGCGCAAAAAGATATCAGCAGTAGTGGGAGACCATATCCTGCTCAGTATGATCTGGTAGAGTTTCCTAGCGGCTATGTCATCCCTAAATTCGGAAGATTCGATGGGACAGGAAATGCGAATCAACACATCGCCCACTTCAAAGCCTCATGCGGGAATACTGGGGGCAATGATGCGCTACTCCTCCGCCAGTTCGTTAATAGCTTGACCGATGTTGCTTTCGACTGGTACGCGAGCATACCGAATGGCTCCGTTACTACTTTCGTCCAAATGGAATCTTTATTTCGACAAAGATTCATGAGCGTCAGCGATAAGATCACCATTGCCGAGCTCGTAAGGACCAAGCCCAAGAACAACGAAAGCAGCACGGATTTTATAACCCGATGGCGCAATCTCTCCGTCAAATGCGAACCGCCGATAGAGCAGGTACAATCTGTCAGTCTCCTCGTCGGAAATCTCAACAATTGGATGGCCCCGTTTCTATGCACTGCGGGTCTCAAAACATTCCAAGAGCTGACCAAGAAAGTTCAGATGCTGGAGCGCTCAAAACAGGAGTCTTCCTCGGATTCCCAAAATAACAATAGGTCCTGGAGAAACCGAAAGGACAATAATCGCAAAGGCGGAAACTCCGATGATTCTGAATCTTTCAACACATCGGCTAACCGAAATAAGCAAGGGATGAGCGGGCCTAGCGCCAACCAGCCTCGGAAGCCAGTGTTCGGAGAGGGAGGAGAATCTCCACTGAAAGAGAAGCTGGATAAGGTCTATTCCTTCAGAAGGGACAAAATCTGTAAAATATTCAAAGACGCCGTGAAGAACGGTCTACAACTGCCAGAGTCCAAAAGACCGCAGGAAACGAATAGGACCGACGACCCCAAATACTGCCCCTATCACAAAGTGATAGGTCATGCCATTGAGGACTGCTTCGTCTTCAAAGATTGGGTCGAAAAGCAATACAAGGCAGGAGAGATAGAGGTGTCTAAAAGCGTGTTAACAAACAGTCCAGCTACGACCGCCAATTTCATATAAAAGGAGACCGAAGTTCTTCGTGAAACTGATTCTCTCAGACATCTGCCTTTCTCTGAAAACAATTGACCACCACGTCATTAAACTGGGAACAGTCGACCTCTAAGTCGTTAAACTGGGAATGTAAAAAAAAATTTGTAAATAAAAAAAATGTAAATAAAAAGAAAAATAAAGAGAAAAGCCGAAATGATGGGGCAATCGCGATCTTCGCGATAAGAAAAGCTGAAATGATAGAGCAATCGCGGTAAAACAAAAACGAAAACAAAAACAAAACAAAACAACGGCGAATGATGAGTCGCTCCTGGTACCATATTCCAGTGCAGCGATGCAGACGCCAGCCAAAATCCAATTTCTCAAAAAATTTCCGGCCCTACGGTCAGTCCCCAAATTGACTGCCGTATACAATCCACGGGCTTAAATAATTCTCGTCATACCCATGCCCCACCACAATCACCAGTTATGCGGCTGGTCTCCGTTCTTGAAATTATGCTCCATTGAGAAGACCCACTCATGTGTCCTCACGATACATGTGGAGAACAAACCTTTGAGGGATCTTTACGACTCACAAAGGGAAAAACACACTTAGGAGTCCTCACGACTCCTAAGGAGAAAATACACCTGCGGGATCCTTACGACTCGTAGGGAGAAAATGCTTTATGGGACCCTCACGGCCTATAAAATTGAAAAGTCTTAGGGGATAGGGATCTAAACCTATCTCCTAAGCCATCGCTCCCTAATCCCCAAGTGGCGAATGATGAATCGCTCCTGGTACCATATTCCAGTGCAGCGATGCAGACTTCAACCAAATTCCAAATCCTATACCCCAATGGCGAATGATGAGTCGCTTCTGGTACCATATTCCAGTGCAGCGATGCAGACGCCAACCAAATTCCAAACTCAAATCCCAAATGGTGAATGATGAGTCGCTCCTGGTACCATATTCCAGTGCAGCGATGCAGACGCCAACCAAATTCCAAATCCCAACGACGAATGATGAGTTGCTCCTGGTACCATATTCCAGTGCAGCGATGCAGACGCCAACAAAGTCCTAAAATTTTTCCGGCCCTACGGTCTGGATCATACATCCTGCAAAACCGTATACAATCCACGGGCGTAAAACGATCCCAATCTCTCTCAAGTCCTACCGGTGAGACTACATTCAAAGTCCCACCAAAAAATAAAAAAAATAAAAAGAATGGTATGTCCACAAGCAAAATGGGCACGGATGAAAACCCAAAAGGGCTCCGTGAGTAAAAACAGCAGGACTGCCGGCGAGTTTGTGAAAACCCGAAAGGGCGCAAACTCGTAAAAAAAAAAGAAATGAAATGCACTCGCAAAGTCCTCTCGACTTTGTGAGGAGAAAATTCCCGCGTTAGATCCTTACGACTCACAAAGGAGCAACACACTTAGGAGTCCCCACGACTCCTAAGGAGAAAATACACCTACGAGATCCTTTCGATTCGTAGGGAGAAAATGCTTTTATGGGACCCTTACGGCCCATAAAATTGAAAAGTCTTAGGTGATAGGGACCTAAAACCTGTCTCCTAAGCCATCGTTTCCTAATAAGCAAATGCAAATGATGATTCGCTCCTGGTACCATATTCCAGTGTAGCGATGCTGATGCCAAATAAAAACCAATTCCCAAATCCTCTCGGGGCAAATGATGAGTTGCTCCTGGCATTATTCCAGTGCAGCAATGTAGATGCCAAACCAAAACCAAATCCTCAAATCCACTCATGGCAAATGATGATTCGCTCCTGGTACCATATTCCAGTGTAGCGATGTTGATGTCAACCCAAATCAAATCAAACCAACCACCTCTGCGGCGGAATCATGCTCCATCCCAGAATTTACCCCGTGTCGAAATCATGCTTCGCCTCGGGATATCTACCTTCCTCGTCGGAATTATGCTCCGCCTCGGAATCAAGTCAACCAGCAAGCTTTGCGTCGGAATCATGCTTCGTCTCAGAATGTGCACCCCGTGTCGAAATGATGCTTCGCCTCGGTGTATCTGCCTTCCCTGTCGAAATTATGCTTCGGCTCGGAATCAACCAACAACCTCCTCGTCGGAATTATGCTCCGCCTCGGAATCAAGTCAACCAGCAAGGTCTGCGCCGGAATCATGCTCCGTCTCAGAACGTACCCCGTGTAGAAATCATGCTTCGCCTCGGAGTATTTTCCTTCCCTGCCGGAATTATGCTGTGCATGGGAATCAACCTCTCCATCGAAATTATGCTTCGGTCAAAATGTCTGCCGCTCTTCGGAATAATGCTCCGATCCCCTGGAATCATGCTCCGCTCTTCGGAAAGATGCTCCGAACTCTGGAATCATGCTCCGCTCTTCGAAAAGATGCTCCGAACCATGGAATTATGCTCCGCCCTTCGGAATGATGCTCCGATCTCTGGAATTATGCTCCGCCCTTCGGAATGATGCTCCGAATCTTGGAATCATGCTCCGATCATCGGAATGATGCTCCGATCTCTGGAATTATGCTCCGCCCATCGGAATGATGCTCCGATCTCTGGAATTATGCTGCGCTCTTCGGAAAGATGCTCCGATCTTTGGAATTATGCTCCGCTCTTCGGAATGATGCTCCGAATCCTGGAATCATGCTCCGATCATCGAAATGATGCTCCGATCTCTGGAATTATGCTCCGCCCATCGGAATGATGCTCCGCCCTTCGGAACGATGCTCCGAACCCTGGAATTATGCTCCCCCCTTAGGAACGATGCTCTGATCCTTGGAATTATGCTCCGCGAATCAGAATGATGCTCCGATTCCCGGGAATCATGCTCCCCGGGATGATGCTCCACCCCCGGAATGATGTTCCACCTCGAATTCCAGCTTCAAGATCCATCAATTTCATGCACACATGATTGTTTGATTCGAAAGAGTGTGTTTATACTTAACCGCAATCAGAACGGTGTCGCGTGTAGCTAGACCGAGGTGAGTACGGGTCGTCCTCAGGGAAACGTTGAATCTTTTACTCTTACTTTAGATGTGTTGAAAAAGAGAGGAGGAATAAAGAATTTTGTGGAAAGGTTTCTAGATCTACGTTAAGCAAGAATGCAAAATATATAGATCTAGATTATTTTAGGGATGTAGTTAATATAATAAGAGGGCTTGTAGGGTTCGTTAGGATTTAGTAGTTATGGAAGATTAATTAAAAGTTACCCTTTTTATTCTTTAATAGATTTAAAACTAGAACGACAGTGATGTGTGTAGATTAGGGTTTCTGGAGGGAAAAGAAATCCCACTCTTAACCCTTATCTCGACACGGAACTCCGTTCATATCCAGCCTTTACCAAAACAATCATTAATCTAATCTCTAATCGCGGTCGGAACTAACAAAGAATTGGTAGCGCGCCCGATTAGGATGTTAATGATTCTTTTGATAAAGTTTATAAACTTTATAGGACTTAAAAAGTGTTTAGAGATGTTCATCATCCATTAGCCTACCCTAATCCTACGAACTCTAACAAGCGGAGAATTACTCGCACATGTTGGGAGAAAAAGAGATGGAGAGAAAATGCATAATTAAACTACGAAGAAATAGAATAAGAAAAAGAAAGCTACCTTTGTTAATCAACAATATTCATTACACTTTGATTCCTTAGAAAATGATTACAAAGACTAGTTTGCTTCTCGATCTCTTCCAAGGAGGTAGATGAACAGTTGATGATCAGTCTGGATGCGTGAGCCATCTTGGACTTCGTGATCTCGTTAACTTGATAAATTTTCCAAGAGGTTCTCCGTGCCTTTTTATAGTGCAAAGCCAGAATCTTTTGCTTGAAAACTTGGAAAAATATAGAAAAGATTTTCCCCAAAAATTCTTAACTCCCAACTCACTATATCTGCGGCGGATCCGCGGCCCAAGTGGGGTTTTGGCCGCGGATTCGCGGCCAATGGTCGAGATCAATTGATCAAACTTTTAGGGCTTGCTCCCTGTGACATGTGTCGATATCTGGAACCTTAAGAATTTGGAAATCTTCTCGTGGTTGCTGCCAGACTTGGTCTTCAAGTTTTGATTCTTAAATAGGCAAGTCTTCTTCAACAACTTGATTTGCTTGATTCTAGTCTTGAAAAATTCTGCACACTTGGAAATCTTTTGCACAACAACTCAAATAATATTTAGTAGACTTAGTTCTACTAGGATTAGGTCAATGAATTTATTTGCATACATTTTTCTACCAAATGCTAATTAAAATATATTAACACATGGAAAATAGTGTTTTTACACATAAACCCTCATATGTATAATATATTATAATAAAGTCCTTTTTTAATATGAAAATGGTAGGAAAAATGTAATACAAATGTGCAGTTTTATCAACTGAACAAATACCCCCAAACTTATCTTTGATCGTCCCGAGCAAACTAGTTTATTCAAGAGGACAAAAAGAAAGGAGAAAACTAAGCACACTTTCGTAGGCAGACACGATTGCACTGAGCACGTGCAACAAGCCGTTAAAACTCTAGGTGTCCCTAGTAGGAGGAGTGTTGTCTCCTGAGGGTTTTCAACGGATTACACCCACAAAATCCAATAACAAAAGAGAGATGGTGAAATTTACATATAAAGATAAGAACCATAAAAGAAAGACTTTGAAAATAAGAGTTTCCAACTATACTAGCTTTTCAGTCGTCATGAGCCCTATCTTAATAGTCATGAAAAATGTTAGAAATCATATTATCCCTCAATAAAACATCGTCTTTATTCTTCATTTCTACCTTTCATCCAAACATAGATCATATACCCCTAAGTGTGTGAAATGGACATCCCTACACTCGGAGAATTCAATTCAAGCTATCATACTCTTGTCCTTCTACCTTAGTACTTTTTAATTTGATGAATACTTAGGTTTGCTCACACCTTTTCATGCGACCGTTAATACTTCTTGAGGTACTAACCGACCGATTACTCATGTGCTTGCTGATTAGGTGATAATATTTTCCTCGTCTTGCACCACCTAAGGCTTAGCAGTGACTCCCAGACCAGTTGGCCTTAGGGCACTAGGTGAAGAGGCACCCTCGCTATATTTTTTTTAATGTTGCCTTGGCGATACAAAACCAGTGTTCATTTTTTCTTTTCACCATTTTTATATTTTCTTCATTTTTTTATTTCCTTCATACTTTGGCTTTTAGACAAGAGCATTTCAAGGTATCCTCTACTATCCCGAGTTTCAAGACGTGTGTAAGTGCATATAGTAGGGTATCAACATTCAAATGTTTGGCTTCCAGAAAAGAAACTATTTTTCAGACTTATTTTTATCCTCAGATTAGTGACTTCCTTCATCTTACTAACCCTTGGGACATCAGCTCATAACTACTTATTGCTAGTTCGTTTAAGAAAACTTCTAATTTTCTTGGTTTTCTTAAACTATTCCTATCTTTTGGATATAATTTTTCACTTTCTACTCTTTTGTTATCAAAAAAAAAAAATTCTATATTTTTTTAAAAGTTGTGCTTATGCAAAATAGGATGCAAATTGATGTGTAAATAAGCACAAACCTCCCCCAAACCTGTTTATAGCAGTGTCCTCACTGATGTCATCCGTTAAGCTTAAAAACCTGTAGACTTGGGAAGAAATTATTAATGGGGGAAAGAATATATGAAAGTGAAAATCCTCCTCCAAACTTATTTTAGGCTCATAATTTTATAAAAATCATTTTCTTTCAAGAGCCAAAATATCCCCCCCAAACTTGAGTTAAATAATGTTAAGCAATTAAAATCATTGGGGGGGGGGGTAAAGTTATTGGTCAAAGTAAAGCCTTACAAAGACCAAAAGTCAACACCAACCATTCAAAATTTTTATCGATGAAGCACCAAGATTGGTGGAAGAACATATCACCTTTCGACGTGAAGAAGTGGGGAGGTGATAAGAGGTGTAATGGAAAATGATTGCGTCTCAATTTGGAGAGACGACACAGTGATAGTAATGATAGATTACTCGCATTATCATGATTGTCCAAAAGAAGGGGTGGAGGTCCAATTTCTTCATCTTGGAGTTGATTTATCTCAACACCCGTATCTTTTAAAAATGCGAGTTCATCAGCGAAAATTTCCTCAAAGCTTTCATGGATACCCCGAAGAATAATGTCATCAGAAAAAATGGGGTGATCGTCAGACTCTATAAAAAGTTCCTCATCAGCGTTAGATGACAACTCGGTGGAAGAGTACATGGTTGGGTCCAACAACAACATATGAAAAGAGTCAGTATCATGAGATTGATCAAATTCGCTGCTGTCGACATCCATTAATTCGACAGAACACACATGAGCATAGGGTTCGGAGGGTTCACTTCCCAACTTGTAAATGTTAAGCTCAATTGACTTCTTTCCAAAGGATAGGGTCATAGAGCCGTTTCTACAATTGATTACTGCGTTGGAAGTGGCCAAAAAGGGTCGACCGAGTATCACCGGGATTTGATTGCGTGGGTTTGCTACAGGTTGTGTATCTATAACGATAAAGTCCACAGAAAATATGAATTCCCCGACTTTGATTAACACATCCTCTAGCTCACCCCTAGGTTGGGTGATAGATCGATCGGCCATCTGAAGAGTGCAATGCGCAGGTTTTAACTCTCCGATCCCTAATTGCTCATAAACAGAATACGGAAGCAAGTTAACACTAGCACCTAAATCGAGTAGAGCACGATTGATATTTTTACCCCCAATAGAAATTGAAATTGTAGGACTTCCGGGGTCCTTTCGTTTCCTGGGTAGTTGTTGTGTAAAAGCTGTGCTCACATTACTCGCAAGGAAAACTTTTTTAGGTACTTGAACTTTTCTCTTCCTAGTGCACAAGTCCTTTAAGATTTTTGCATATGACGGAACTTGTTGAATAGTATCTAGGAGAGGAATGTTTATGTTAACTTGCTTAAAAATTTCCACAATTTTCTCCATTTGTGGACTTGGTCTGTTGCCCCTTAACCTGTTTGGATAAGGTGCTTTATCAATAATTTTTGGGTCCAACGTTTGTGGAGAAAACTGTGGGGATGGATTCGATCCCAAAACTGGAGTGGGAATCGACTTAGATAGATTTGGCGAAATGGGCGAAGGGTTCGAGCCTTGGGGAAAACGGAGAATAGGCTCGGGTAAAGGTGGGAGACTAGACGAATTAGGGGAAGAAGAAGAAGTTGGGGTATCATTGGTGTCACTATCATCACATTGCTCACCCACTCGGTTATTCAGCATTTTTCCCGATCTCAACGTGGTAACAACACTCACATTATAACTTTGTGAGTGGCCAGGATTAGGTATGGGTTGAGATGGGAGTTTCCCTTTTTCTCTCGTACTCATTGCGGCGTTTAACTGTGCGATTTGGTTTTCTAATGATTTAATACTCTCACCATGGGAAGCAGAGTTTTTCGTTATGGTATCAATAAAAGACCTCATCTCAGCCGAAATTTGCATGGATTGTTTCATGAACATATCCAAAGTTTGTGCAAGTGAGTTGTCAGTACCGGCCACTTGTGGTGTAGAAATGTTGGCCGGATTTTGGAAATTCTGTGACTGAAATGGGGGCTGATTCTGTGGTTGTGGTTGCTGTGGAGGAGGTCTTTGATAATTGCTTTGTTGGTTTTGATTCCAAGCAAAGTTAGGATGATTCCTCCATCCTTGATTGTACGTGGAAGAATAAGGGTCGTTTCTAGGTTGTTGCTGAAAAGCAGCATTAGCTTGAAACGATGCATTCATAGGACATTCTTCCGTTAAGTGTGAAGGATCCGAACAGCAACTACATACGGTCTTAGGAAGCGTGACCTGATTTAGAGAGACAGATGAAAGTTTGTTCTCAATAGCATCGAGTTTCTTCTGCATCGCTGCCATTTCGGCTTTCACTGTGATGGAAACATCGATCTGGTGAATACCTCCCCTAGATGAAGGTGGTCTTACGCTTTCCCACTGCAAAGTGTGTTCAGCGAGGTCTTCCAGATATTTCCAAGCTTCACCGTCGTCTTTAGACATGAAATTGCATTGACACATTGTTTCAAGCATCTGCTTTGTCGCTGAATTAATGCCCTCATATATAATCCGACATAAATCCCATCTATTGATTCCATGATGAGGACATTGGACAAGCAGATCTTTGAAACGTTCAAAGCACTTCCAAAATGGTTCATTGGGAAGCTGGGTGAACTGGTTGATCTCGCTCCTAACACGTGCAGTCTTATGGTTTGGGTAAAACTTCTTAAGAAATGCTATGACGAATTCATCCCAATTAGTGATAGAGTGTGCGGCAGTATTATAAAGCCATTTTTCTGCCAAGTCGCACAGTGTGAATGGGAGAAGACGTAAGCGCATAGCATCTAAAGTCAATTGTGAAGTACCCATCATTGCGCATACGTTTTCGAATTTGGTGATGAAAACGTACGCGTCTTCCGACTCAAGCCCGTGAAATTTGGGCAGCAGATTGATGTAGTGGGGTTTAATTTCGAAACTATCCCCGTTAGGTGGTGGAAGAGATAGACAAGTGGGAAGAGGACCACAGATAGGATAGCATCTCTCTTGGAGAGAGATGCGCGGTGGATTCTGCGCACCTACGGGCGGTGGCAGCATGGTGTTATAATCTGATGGATTACCATCCATCTCGGTAGTGGTGTGTGGTGGGGGAAAAGAAGATGAAGAAGTACCGACTTCGGCGTCGATAGCAGGAACGCGGACAAGACGGGCACTAGGATCCCGTGTCCAGCCGAGCATGCACTAAGCGGGTTTAGTGCAAGTGGCAGCGTGCGTGTGATTTAAAATTGGCTTGTTTTGAAAAAGTGGGACTCAAGACAAATCTCCCTAAAATGCACAAGCAACCCTAGAACTAAGGTCACTTAGGTCCAGTCTCTAGACCGCTCCTAGATTTCCAAAGGACAAGCCGCAGGATCAATCCTCTACCACCTCCGTACTACCCTTGTAGCCAGGTAAGTGCCGGGTAAGTGGGAAGGAACCACGGTAGTGGGCCTAATTAAAAACCACTAGCCTTTGACACACTTGCCTAGGCACTACAAAAGTAATGCGGATAAACGATAGATTACCCACGACCTTCCTCTGTCCTTAATGAGCGCGACAATCCTTAGAGTCTGGTCTAGATATTTTTTAAATTAATGAAGGGTTGATCTATATGCTCGGTTTGTGATTTGTGGGGCTTAGGAAGGGTGATGAAATCCCCACCTAATCTTGATTTGGTCTTTGCCCCTTAAAGTCCGTATTAAAATATGCAAAACAAAACCAATCACAAAAATTTTGCAAAAAGATTTTTGAGCGGCGCTATTTTGCAAAGAATCCTGCAGAAAATAGATTTTATTGGATTTGAGAGGAGAGAGAAGGAGTTAAGAAAGATACCAGAGAAGTTCGGAACCCTAGATCTCCTGTTTCCTCAAGTCCGTGACTCCAGATTCCCTCGCAAAATTCACACACAAATCGTTAAATATGCAATTTGCAGTTTTGTTTTAATAATGATATGAATCGTCTAAGAATTCAACACAAATAATAAGAATAAAAAATTACGCACGTATCCCCGGCAACGGCGCCATTTGATTGTAGTATAGTGGTGAGTATTCCCGCCTGTCACGCGGGTGACCCGGGTTCGATCCCCGGCAACGGCGCCATTTGATTGTTTGATTCGAAAGAGTGTGTTTATAATTAACCGCAATCAGAATGGTATCGCGTGTAGCTAGACCGAGGTGAGTACGAGTCGTCCTCAGGGAAACGTTGAATCTTTTACTCTTACTTTAGATGTAATGAAAAAGAGAGGAGGAATAAAGAATTTTGTGGAAAGGTTTCTAGATCTACGTTAAGCAAGAATGCAAAATATATAGATCTAGATTATTTTAGGGATGTAGTTAATATAATAAGAGGGCTTGTAGGGTTCGTTAGGATTTAGTAGTTATGGACGATTAATTAAAAGTTACCCTTTTTATCCTTTAATAGATTTAAAACTAGAACGACAGTGATGCGTGTAGATTAGGGTTTCTGGAGGGAAAAGAAATCCCACTCTTAACCCTTATCTCGACACGGAACTCCGTTCATATCTAGCCTTTACCAAAACAATCATTAATTTAATCTCTAATCGCGGTCGGAACTAACAAAGAATTGGTAGCGCGCCCGATTAGGATGTTAATGATTCTTTTGATAAAGTTTATAAACTTTATAGGACTTAAAAAGTGTTTAGAGATGTTCATCATCCATTAGCCTACCCTAATCCTACGAACCCTAACAAGCGGAGAATTACTCGCACATGTTGGGAGAAAAAGAGATGGAGAGAAAATGCATAATTAAACTACAAAGAAATAGAATAAGAAAAAGAAAGCTACCTTTATTAATCAACAATATTCATTACACTTTGATTCCTTAGAAAATGATTACAAAGACTAGTTTGCTTCTCGATCTCTTCCAAGGAGGTAGATGAACAGTTGATGATCAGTCTGGATGCGTGAGCCATCTTGGACTTCGTGATCTCGTCAACTTGATAAATTTTCCAAGAGGCTCCTGGTGCCTTTTTAGAGTACAAAGCCAGAATCTTTTGCTTGAAAACTTGGAAAAATATAGAAAAGATTTTCCCCAAAAATCCTCAACTCCCAACTCACTATATCTGCTGCGGATCCGTAGCCCAAGTGGGGTTTTGGCCGCGGATCCGCGGTCAATGGTCGAGATCAATTGATCAAACTTTTAGGGCTTGCTCCCTGTGACACGTGTCGATATCTGGAACCTTAAGAATTTGGAAATCTTCTCGTGGTTGCTGCCAGACTTGGTCTTCAAGTTTTGATTCTTAAATAGGCAAGTCTTCTTCAACAACTTGATTTGCTTGATTCTAGTCTTGAAAAATTCTGCACACTTGGAAATCTTTTGCACAACAACTCAAATAATATTTAGTAGACTTAGTTCTACTAGGATTAGGTCAATGAATTTATTTGCATACATTTTTCTACCAAATGCTAATTAAAATATATTAACACATGGAAAATAGTGTTTTTACACATAAACCCTCATATGTATAATATATTATAATAAAGTCCTTTTTTAATATGAAAATGGTAGGAAAAATGTAATACAAATGTGCAGTTTTATCAACTGAACAACACAACTCAAATGTGCGGTGTGCATTTATTGATGGGGGGCAATTTGTTGGGGTAAAAATTTGCACCCCGGTTGACCGAGTCAAAGTCAACCCCCAAGCTAGGTGGGCCCAAGCCCAGGTCAAGCGGGCCCATGCCCAAGTCGAGCCCGCGGCCAGCCTCCCCATGCCAACAACAAAATCATGTAATAAATAATTTTTATGTAATTTTTTATACATGAATGTATGCAAAATGGGCATAAAGCCAATATTTTGTAAGCCCATGGCTTATGTGCAAAAATGAAATGGCACATGAGCCATGAGATAGGCAAAATGCCATTTTGGGAAGCCCAAGGGGCTATATGTAAATCTGTACGCCTATAAAAGGCAACATGATGATGAATAAAATGATAACAACTTTCATTCTCTAAAAAAAAACCCAGGGTTTGTATTTCTTTCTCTTTTCTGAAGGTCTCAAACCTTCTTCTTTCTTTTGAATTAAATCAAGAGTTTTACTCTCCCTTTTCAAAAACAAGATAGTTTTTCACCACCAAACCCACAAAGGGGAACTTGGATCTGTCTTTAGATCCCAAAAAGGAGAGATTTTGAGATCTCACATCTCTTGATCTTCAAGATCCAGCTAACAGAGGAGGAAGAAGAAGAACCCCTTCCATTAACCCCAAAAACACACTTAGGAGTCCAACTCCACTCTGATTTCTCTTCCGAGAAATTTTTTTAGGCTAAAAGCCTCTTTTTCTCGCCGGCGCTCAAGCGCAGAGCGCCCGCGTGCTAACACGTGGCGCGCTTGCGCTCAAGCGCTCAGCGTTCGAGCGCAAAGCGCCCACGTGCCGACACGTGGCGCGCAAGCGCTCGAGCGCAAGTCACCCCGGTGCCGACACGTGGCGCGCTTGCGCTCAAGCGCAAGCGCTCGAGCGCAAGTCGCCGCGGTGCAGACACGTGGCGCGCTTGCGCTCAAGCGTAAGAGCTCAGGCGTAAGTCGCTCCCGTGCCGACACGTGGCGCACTTGCGCTCAAGCGTCAGGCGCTGAAGCGCAAGTCGCCCCCATGCCTACACGTGGCGCACTTGCGCTCAAGCGCCCAGCGCTCAAGCGCAAGTCGCCCCCGTGCCGACACGTGGCGCACTTGCGCTCGAGCGTCAGGCGTTCAAGCGTAGAGCGCCCACGTGCCGACACGTAGCACTCTAGCGCCTGAGCGCATAGCACCTGGGCGCACAGCGCCCAAGGTGCTGCCCCCACGCATCCTTTGGATGCCTTTTCTCCCTTTTTTATATACATACATACATACATACATACATATATATATATATATATATATATATATATATATATACATATGTGCACACACACATACTCCACGACACTGTCCCTGTTAGAAAAATTTCTAACGGGGCGCTGCCCCGCACCCCGCAAGGGGGCTGCTAGCCCTCTTGACCCCCAGCCCGCTATCCGGGTAGTTGGACCCCCGTAAAAACTCTGTGGGGCCCCGATATATCCAAAAACCCTTTTCAAAACACATCATATGCACACTGCACATTGAGTTCGCATAACCAGTTTAACCCGTCAATCGGAGGTTCCCTCGCTCCAAAGGCGAGGGGTAATTAACGGCAGCTTAGTCTACGGCTGCCGGAGATTCGGATCCCCACAATCATTAAACCTCGGCCTACCCTAGACAGGGGGAATCTGTAGTACGCCTGATAAGCGCGTGCGTATTCCCATCTCAATGGGGTGACGAAAAACACCCTACAAGCTTGAGCTAAGTTAGTTTGTGAAGACCAGAGCCATTCTCGATGCTACCAAAATCCATGAAGACTCCCCCTCTCTTTTTCCTCTCTTCTCAACGCTCTAAACCCATAGGTCTCTCTCTCTTTCTTTCATTTCGACTTAAACCGTCTTCTAAAAGAATATCGACAAGTGGAGTTAGCATTTTTATAATTTCCTTTAAATAATTTTCATTACAATTATCATGCTAAAGAAATAACACTAATCCTTTAATAACAACCTTAAACTAATTTTCATTCAATCAATTTTTAATGTGTTTAAATTCCATGTTAAATAAAACGTATAATTGAACATTTTCATATAAATACCATGAACTTTAAAAGTAACCATTTTATCGAAACTTAGAAATATATACCTATAAAAATTCACGGGGTAACAACCTACCCCATCACATACACTATGGTTTCATAGCACAATGTTATTGATACATGTTTAATTTGAAGAATACGATTTACATTAAAATACCATTACTTTTACAAAATGCTTTTATCAATATTTTTAAATCTTTTGCAATTATGTCTCTACAACCCTTTTAGGGGAACCCTTTTATGTATGGTGCAGGTTATCGCACATCTTTGGGATAGTAGAGTGGGATACAGAACTACTCACGGAAAATTAGGTCTTGAAAGAAAATAAAAATACGATTTTTAAAGAATACGACTTTTTACAAATTAAAGCATTCGAAAATTTACATAAATCATAAATGCGTATTTTTTTATGAAAACTAATTTTTGAAAATATATTATTAAAATGAAAAATTAAAATTACACAAAAATACCACCAAGTTTCCAAAAAGTATAGTTTGCACAAAAACACCATAAACTTTTAAAAACTAGATTTCATCAATAAAATACCAATAAAACTAAAACACACTTTTATAAAAACTCTTAATATTATAAATCATCCTCGAGCTTTATTTTTAAATTATAACATTTTCATTAAACCCCCTCGAGAAATGCAAATACAATGTAAATAATAAGAATAAATATTTAAAGACCCTACCTTTATATTGGTTTAAGCGGTATCATTTCTCTTGAGCCCCAGGGAGCTGGAGAAAGCGAGTGCTTGCGTATTCAGATTATACAACACTGTAAATTAACGGAGTTATCAATAGCAATCGTCTTGGAAAAAAACACAAATCCTGCCGTCCATGTACAGTGGTTATCCGATTATTCCCGAACTTTAGAATTTCAAAAGTTAAATTCATTCATAAGATATTGACGATAACCTGAATACAAACTCAAATTCGAAGCCAACTCAAACCCAAACTTGAATACTTGATCTTGAACTTGAACACTTGAACTTGAACGTGAATATCCAAAATTGAACTTGAATACTTGACTTGACTTGATCGAACCATGAATATAACTTGACATGAATACCTAAATACATGATTACAACTTGAACCTGAACTTGCACTCTTTATATTCATGTATTCGGTCTAGACCTGTAAACTTGAACTATACACTACAATACGCGGGGATAAGAGGTAGATTGGTACGGAACGTATATCATGGCATAAGAGGTCACTTTAAAAGACATCTACATGAATTCACGTGTCGTTATCCCGTGGGTTATGATGAGGCCTTATACTACATGTTACCATAGTCTACGGGGTAAGTTGGACTCCTCTCGTATACATGAATACCTTCTTTATCAAATTACAAACAACCACGTTAGAATAGCTATCTTATACATGTAAATGATCATGCTTAGATACTCTCATATACAAGTTTACCTGTTCACTTTTACTTAGTTTCTATTCACTTTATACACCTTTCAGTTATCTTTATTTACTTCTTTTGGGGACTTACTGAGCGCTAGTTCGCTGGCGATATTTCTCTCTATTTTTTTTTCTGGGAACGTTCGTCAGGAGGACCGGACTCTGAGGAAATAAGGCCGAGCCAGGAGGACTTGGACCAGTTCGCTACCCAGCCTGACTACTAGCTCCTTTTTGCATTTACTTTCTGTATGCTAATATTTAGGAATTTGTTTAAATCATTGTATCATTTTATTTTCGACAGTTGTATTTGAAATTTAAATGTAAATAATGTTGCTGTTTAATTTTATTACTCTTGTTATTCTTGCACATTTTTATATTGTTTACTTACGCTTAATGTATTTATTAAGGGAAATGACCCTCTCGTAATAAATACGTTGCGGGCTTGCCACGTCTTCGTTTTTGTCTACTGGGAAGCGGGGCGTGACAGGTTTTATTGGTGGTCCATGCAGGGCAGTTCTGTATGAAGTCTTAAACAATATATTACAAGAATTATAAGAATCAGTAACTATACATTCTTTGCATTTCAAATTTCTTGAATCTATCCTGTTAGGATCTGGCGCCCATACCGTGGAGGCCGCGGGCGATGCAGAAGCTAAAACAAAAACTTTTTGCGGGCACCGGGCGTGCACACCCGAGGATTTAATCCAAACACCTTAAACTAGAATGCTAAAACATGCAAGGGTTAAAGAAATACAACCTTTGTCGCGTGTCCACCCAATTTTGGAAGACCCTTTCAAGCTCTTAGCTGCCGGGAACGCGCTTGAGCATCGACCACCCTTGCCGAAGACGATCCACCTGAGGGAACACGGTGGAGGCTCTAACCGACGGTCCAAAGTTGCTAGGTTTGGATGGCCAAGTGATGTAGGAATACTTCACTATATTTCTCTCTCTAGAATCTTGCTTGAAAATGAAAGCAAGAAGAAGAAGGAGAAGGAGAAGATGAAGCATGAGCTAACCATGGAGGATATGAAGTCATCAAGTAATGAAGTAGAAAAGGAATGGATACTAAAAATCAACCATGATCCAATAGTGCTCACAAATGAATTTTCCAATATAAAATTCCCAAGCTATACCTCTCAACTTCATGCACCATGCCTCATTGTCTCCACATGCTACCTCATTTCCCTTTTAATTTTCTAAATATAAAATTAAGGCGTCCTTCTTCTTGAAGCATTCCCGTATAAATACGGAATATTTCACCTGGTATATGTATCGCTACACATACACGTATCCGTATAAAAATACGGATAGCACCAAAGAGAGAAAATGAATAGTGAACAATAATACTAAAATATATGTATCGAAATACATATATAAATTATTAAACCAAAATCTGATTTAATAATCCGGCTTAATCCTTAGTCGGCTAGTATTATCAACCGTTCGATTAAAGTCCGTGTATCGCGTACACATGTTTAATCGGACCCCCTGCACGTACCACCGTACGGCTCCTACATTTGCCGCATGAACCGGAAAAACCCTCTGTGTGGGACTCTAAAGACTCGACAATACGCTGGCAGTGGGTTTAACCATAAGCACGTAAGCGGCACTAGTTGTACATAACGGCTACCCAGGTATTTGTTGAAAGGGGGGTCGATAATCAAGTGCGTCCTTACCCTACTGAGCCTGAATGTGACAATCTTCGTACAGTCCGGTCTCTTCGTCAAAGAGTATCGCCTATCGGGTCTAGGGGGTGGATAACGTCAGACCTCTACTAACCCGATAATTCATGTCTGATTCTAGCTCATCACCAACTGAGATACTACTGATCAACTATTAGTAAATCTCCTATATCGTGGCCATGGATTTCTGGTGATAGCCAACTGAAAACAGTGCGACATCGACTCCTAATACCAGGAGAGACGAATCCCTAACACTCGACCACTGCCTCCATGTGGCTCGGGACTGTACCCAACTAAAACTTATTTGCACTACTCCTTTGAGCCGTGGTAGGGTAGTAATCAAAGTAAAGTGGGAACTCACACGAGACAAATGACGACTTCAGGTCAAAGGACTAACCTGTACTCATGCCACCTGAGAACTTCCATCTGATGATAGGTATAATACCATCTAAAAGTTCTCGGCATGTCCATCTAGTGTATGTAGGGCTTGCCTAGCACCTCGTCAAGAGTTCGGTAGCATCACACATGCCATAATAAAAAATTTAGAGGTGTTAAGTTAACCCGACAAGAATCGAAACTAGAAGTTTTAGGGATTATACAACTAAACATCACATGAAATTGTAAAACTATCACTAAGAGGAAAGATTACAACCTTTGTAGATCTCCCTCGGTGACTCCTTGGCACTATGAGAGTTTAGAACGGATCGATGGTAGCCTTCCTTGTCCACGATGATCCACCCGAAGTCCCTTTGCCCAAAGCTCCTTACCTTACTTGTTTCGCAAACGAAGTAGAGTAAACACCCTACACAAATCGGCTAGAGGTGTGTAGTATGATGATGTGGTTTATGTTCTTCAATTAAAATCCTTTCTTTTTTCAATCTTCACTCAAGAGAGAAATCTAGAGAGGAAGAAGAAGATAATGGTGGCTTGAGCTTTCTATCATATCACATATGATAACTTGTATTTTTCACACCCTTGCAATCAATTTTGCATAAGTTTTGTACTAATTTTTCTCTTGTTTCATTGTGTGTTTCTTCATATCACATATGAAGCTATTTATAGTGATAAGAAAGGAATAATCACCATTATTCCATTACCACCATAATTGTAAGTGGAAATTCTTTTCCTAAAGAATTAACCATGGGTGGAAATTCTTTTCATTAAGTTAATTAAAGCTTACCCACTAAATAATAAAGGAGAATTAGTGGATATTCTTTATATTAACTTAAAATGATAAATACAAATTAAAAGCTTCAATATAAGTCTTATATTGCCATCATTTTTGTATCAACAACCATGATACTATGTATGCATGTATGTGTCCATGCACATCATCATGTGCATGCATGCATGCATACAAAAGGATTTACTTAAAGGATTAATCTAAATGTAATTAGTTAAATCAACACTTGATTTTACCAAACCGGTCATATCTCATACGATCGGACAAATAGAAAATGCCCGATTAATATACGTTATCACATAACCGTATTTAATCGGGTCCCGCGCATATCTCATATGCACACCACATCGTTTTGCCTGAGCCAGGAAACTTCATTTGTGGGACTCTAAGACTCGTCAATACGCCAGCAGTAGATGATGATCATATCAAACATCTACAAGCCGCAAGAGGTCAGCTAAACATAACGGCCATCCGGGTATTGAAACGATCAGAAGAAAACCAGCGAAGCTGTAAAAACTCCCGTCGAGCCAACTGGCAACACTTACCGTACAGTCCGGTCTCTTCGTCAGATATGCTGCATATCAAGTCTAGGGATGGTATCGTCGACCCCAGTAACTCAATAAGTCATGCTGGTGTATGGCTCATAACAGATCGAGAAACTACTGATAACTCTTATCAGTAAATCTCAGCAGCCCTGGCCAGGGACTTCATGTTATAGCCAATCTAGCATAGCACAACATCAACCCCCAATACCGGGAGAGACGAAACCCCTCCTATCGCTCATTGCCTCCATGCGCCTCGGGACTGTACCCAAAGACCACCTGTTTGCACGACTCAGTAGAGCCGTGGTAGGGTGGAGATCAAAGTATAGTGGGAGGACACACAAGACTCTATGACGATCTCGGGTCTACAGACTAACCTGTACCAGTGTTCCTTGAGAACTGCTATCCGACGATAGATATAATACCACATAGGAGTTCTCTGTGAGTCCGTTCAGTGTACCCAGTCTCCACTGAGCACCCGCATACAATCTTTGGTGTCTCCTCACCAGATGGATATGGGATCATCCATCGCCCATCATATGGGACAAGAATAGTATACGCTAGTCTACTCTGGAATATCGATGCCCTGTCTCGATACACCCTCGACTAGGAACAGTTCAAGGATATGCTTATAGACTACATGTGCCCCACTAGTATGATCAGCATCATAATCACAGTAGTCAAGCATATATCCTTTGGGCTTTATCAACATGTGTAAATGATTAAATCTACATGTACAGATAAAGTAAACCAGATAGCATACTATCATTTTGAGCAAGAAATTCATCTATCTCCATAGATAATATGTCCAAGTTTCCACTATCCATATAATGGCCTTTAGGGCATACAAATTACTAACAATCTCCCACTTGCACTAAGGCCAGTTATTGGCGTATCTCATACCCAACATTTCAAACAGTCGCTCATGCTGCGGCTGTGGAAGTGCCTTGGTGAATGGATCCGCTGTGTTATCCTTTGTATCTACTCTCCGAATCTCGATCTCCTGGCGATCCACTATCTCCCGGATCAGATGATATCTCCTTAGGATGTGTCTAGATTTCTGATGGGACCTTGGTTCTTTAGCTAATGCTATAGCTCCATTATTATCGCAATATAATGGTATTGGATCAACAATGGTTGGAACTACTCCTAGTTCCGCGATGAACTTCTTCATCCAGACGGCTTCCTTAGCAGCATCACTTGCAGCAATATACTCAGCTTCCATCGTGGAGTCTGCAACGGTGTCCTGTTTGGAACTCTTCCAACTAACCGCTCCTCCATTTAGGGTAAATACAAACCCTGAGATTGATTTACTGTCATCCTTGTCACTTTGGAAGCTTGAATCGGTAAAGGCCTCCATCTGGAGATCGCCATTACCATACACCAAGAACAATTCTTTAGTCCTTCGCAAGTACTTAAGAATGTTCTTCACTGCTATCCAATGTTTCTCCTCTGGGTTGGATTGATACCTGCTTACTACAGCCAGTGCATAAGCTACATCAGGGCGAGTACACAACATCGCATACATTATAGATCCCACGGCTGAAGCGTAGGGTATAACGCTCATGCGAGCTCTCTCTTCATCAGTCTTCGGACAGAAGTCCTTAGAGAGAGTGATTCCATGACTAGCAGGCAAGGCACCACGCTTGGAATCTTCCATACTAAACCTCTTTAGAATGGTGTCTATGTACTTTGATTGGGACAGTCCCAATAACCTCTTGGATCTATCTCTATAGATCCTAATGCCCAAAATGAGCGAGGCATCACCCAGGTCCTTCATGGAGAACCTTTGTGATAAGAATAGTTTGACCGATTGTAGCATAGGAACATCATTTCCTATCAGGAGAATGTCATCTACGTACAATACGAGGAATGTGACAGTACTCCCTACAATCTTCTTATAAATACATGGTTCATCTTCATTTCTGACAAAATCAAACTCTTTGATTGTATCATCAAAGCAGATGTTCCAGCTCCTTGAGGCCTGCTTTAATCCATAAATGGATTTAAGCAATCTACATGCTTTCCCGCTGCTCCCACTATCAATGAAGCCCTCTGGCTGATCCATAAAAACGCATTCTTCTAAATCACCATTTAGAAATGCAGTTTTCACGTCCATCTGCCATATTTCATAATCATAGTGAGCAGCAATAGCAAGTAGGATCCTAATGGATTTAAGCATTGCTACCGGAGAGAAAATTTCATCATAGTCCAAGCCTGGTCTTTGACGAAAACCTTTCGCTACAAGCCTTGCTTTATAGGTCTCTACCTGTCCATCTACACCAATCTTTCTCTTAAAGATCCATTTGCACCCAACGGGTTTTATCCCAGGAGGTGCAACGTCCAAAGTCCATACTTTGTTGGTGTACATTGACTCCATTTCAGATCTCATTGCTTCCAGCCATTTCACTGAGTCACCACTCGTGATAGCTTGCTGAAAACTAGTAATGTCATCATCATCCATGATGCAATCTTCTCTATCACCATCTATAAGAAACCCATAGTATCTCTCTGGTGGGTGAGAAGTTCTACTAGACCTCCTGAGCGGCTGAGGTTCTTGAAGTTCTACTGCAACATCAGTTTCAACCAATTCCTCCTGAGTAATTTGTGTCTCTAGAACCTCTTCTAGTTCTACCACATTGCCATTAGTACTTTCCGTAAAGAACTCATTTTCCAAAAATGTGGCATGCTGAGCAACAAACACCTTTTGTTCCTCTTTGTGGTAGAATAGATATCCATACGAATGTTTTGGATACCCCACAAATTTACACATGACCGATCGTGTCTCGAGTTTGTCTGGATTCTGCTTTTTAACAAAAGCCGGACAACCCCAAATCCTAAACCTTTTAAGAGATGGTCTCTTTCCATTCCACATCTCATATGGAGTGGTAGACACGGTCTTGGTTGGCACCCTGTTCAATAGATACATTGCTGTCTCCAATGCATGTCCCCAAAAGGAAAGCGGTAACTCAGCATCACACATCATGGATCGTACCATATCCAATAGGGTACGATTCCTCCGTTCTGACACACCATTGTGCTGCGGTGTGTAAGGAGGAGTGAGCTGAGAGAGAATCCCATTCTCTTTTAAGAAGTCTAGAAACTCTGTACTTAAATACTCTCCACCTCGATCCGATCGAAGTTTCTTGATGCTCAAGCCTGTTTGCTTCTCTACTTCAAGTTTATACTCCTTGAATTTCTCAAAAGCTTCAGATTTGTGCTTTATCAAAAACACGTGTCCGAATCTTGAGAAATCATCAGTAAAAGTGATGAAGTATGAAAAACCACCTCTTGCAAGTGTAGACATTGGTCCGCATACATCACTATGTATGAGGCTTAAGAGTTCACCAGCTCTCTCTCCGTGTCCACTAAACGGAGTTTTGGTCATTTTACCTTTGATACAAGACTGGCAAGTCGCATAAGATTTATATTCAAACGGATTCAAATATCCATCTTTGTGTAGCTTGTTTAGTCTTGTTTCGTTAATATGACCAAGTCTACAATGCCAAAGAAAAGCTTCATTTATATCTGAAAACTTTCTTTTACTAGTATGTTGTATATTGAAAACTGTGTGTTGGTTCAGGATGTAAATACCGTTATTTAATGTACCAAACCCAATCAACTCTTGATTCAGGTTAATGTTCATAACATTATTTTGCAACATAAAATGATATCCTTCATTGTCCAATAAAGAAACGGATATAATATTACATAACATACTTGGTACAAAATAACACGGGTTCAAAACCAAAATACTTCCTGAAGGCAACCCTAGATGATACTCTCCCACGGATACAGCATGTATATTGGAACCATTTCCAACCCGCAGAGTATGATCTCCAACTTTTAAAACTCTACTATTTCTCAATCCCTGCATACAATTGCAGATGTGAGAACCAGAACCGGTATCCAATACCCAGGATGCAGAGTTTAAAGAAAAACAGTTTTCAGTTACAAACACACCTGAAGTGGAAGCATCAGCATGCTTCTTCTTCTTGAGATCAGCAAGATATTCAGCATAGTTGCGTTTCCAATGTCCTGACTTTTTACAGTAAAAACATTCTCCTTTTCCACTTCCCATAGCCCCCACTTTGTCTTTCCCCTTCGCCTTTCTAACTCCACCTTTCTGTTTGATGGACTTCTTCTTCTTCTTTCCCTTGGCCTTAGCTTTTGGGAATGAAGAGGAAGATGGCCCAGCAACCAGAGCGGGAGTCCTTGCCGTTTTCAATGTGTTCTCTGCACTTCTCAACATATTGAGAAGTTCAGGCAATGATTTCTCCAAACCATTCATATTGAAATTTACTATGAACGGAGCAAAGGCAGGGGGGAGAGACTGAAGAACAATATCCGTATATTGCTCATTATCCATGGTCCATCCCAGACCCTCAAGTTCTTCAATAAGACCAATCATTTTCAAAACATGGTCTCCAACTGATGTACCAGCGGCCATTCGCATCTGAAACAGCTTTCTACATGCCTCGTATCTCAAGGTACGAGTTTGCTCTTCATACAACTCCTTTGTGTGAAGAAAGATGGATTGCACATCCATATTCTCGTGTTGCTTCTGATGGACATTGTCCATAGAAGCGAGCGCGAGGCACTTGGCCGTGTTGCAGTCAATTTCCCAAGTTTTACGGATCTCCCTATCCGCGACAGATGATTCAGGTCCTGGGACGGGTGGGGGTTCAGTATTGAGGACATATGATACCTTATCATATGAGAGTGCAATGTTCAAGTTCCTCAACCATTCTTTATAATTTGGTCCTGTAAGTTTATTTTTCTCAAGTAGAAGCTTAAGTCCTGACATCTGTAATTGTCATTCGGAGAGAGAAAAAGATACACTTAGCGAATTGCTCTTTCAAAGAATTAGATTGGTTATTATTTTATCTAATCGATGTCTCCCACTGCTTTTAATCAAATTTTCTTTCAAAACCTGAAAAGAAAACTAGCCAGGAAAGTTTTCCTGGAAGTAACACTTACTTACAGTGAGATCGAGATCCAACTATCATATAGATGGTATGCAATCTCATTGCAAATTTCAACTCTTGAAATTCCCGATATGGTTTTTACCCCTAGTCACTTATGACCTTGGCTATGGTCAACATATCATAAGTACTAGTCAAATTCTACCCGTCATTTCGTGATTAACTAGACCCACCCATATGACCCTTGACTATGATCAACATAATCACATGAATGTCCTAACTAATCGCATCATATGCTTTGTAGGAAGACATCACTTAGCTACCGTACACTACGCCTTGACTATAATCAACATACGCAGCACGAATACTAAGTACTCTACTTCCTAAAATGACGGAGGGTTGCGGATGGTTTTTAAGAAAACCTTTAACGCTTTGAACTTGATCTCGTTGTAGAATCAAACGGTTAAGAAAAGGAGTGGCTTAAGCTCCGCATATTCTTGAAACTTGCATTTTTCATAAAAAGCCGAGTTTGTTTCAAATCCGATTCTACAACATCATTAGGTTTCTTTTCTTTACATTAATCTCATTAATGTGATCCCATCATTTAAGTTCCTAAGCCATCACAGAATAGAACATATACTTATACCATCCGCATTCGCCACAGTGTCCCGTTATGCACCGTTAGGTTACTTAACTAACGGCATAGCGGGGCGGGACTAGCGCGGGTGTAAAATATAAGCAACGTTTATTATATATCATATATATAATAATAATCCATTCGTCTCAGATACTAAGTAATCACATTACAGAATATAAACAGCAGAAGCATATAAAAGGATATCTAGGACGTCCGTATTTTGTATCGAGCCAACAATAGAAAATACGGATTCCACGGTCGTGATGAATAGCCAATCCCACACCCTTAGACCCCTACGAGAGCGGCAAGTGATCCCGCCAATTCTAGAGTTTAGGAGACCCGATCTCGACTCCTCGAGATGGCCTCCCACTGAACCCTAGAACCCGGTCACTTGAGCTCCCCTCCTTGGGTCTATCATAATGCGGAAAAGTAAATAATATACAATTGATTTTACATGAATGAAAAATAAAACTCTCATCTCACATAAAAACCCCCGGCTATTCAGTCACGACAATCCTGCTCATCATATCTCAGCAACACATAATATCTCATATCATCAACGTAAGTAAGTATGCGTATCCCGATTGTCGTTCATGTATAGCAACGAAAACGGCGATACACCACATACTACACTTACGGTCACAGAAAATAAAATGAAAAACTACAACATTTGGAATCCACAATCACCTTAGACATCATAAATTCGAAATATCACATACTTCGTATTTCATGCCTAACTATATGAATTCCACATATTGTATCACATTTCAGATAAATAGATAATGTTAAACTTTTCGATCGAATAAACAAACACCCAGGATTTCCCAAACCGCACAACACTTGAGCCAAGTTCAAAATTTCTAGAACATGCCACAGCCCTTTATGGACCAACCGTAGAAGGGTCAAACCAACGCCTCACATGTGGCAACGCTAAACTACCACAAACCCTAAGGTTCAGTGACAGTTTTGACGGTCACATAATCGAGTTAAGGTTATGTTCTTCTAGAGTGTCCATAGATGCGCTTGCATGTTTTTCGAAGGTTTTGAACTAGGGAAAAACTGTGTTTGTAATATTCGTTCAAATATTTTAACAAGTTCTAAAAATCTGAAAATCTGAACGAAGTTAAACTTTTTCCAATCGAATCACCAAAACCAATTTATCTCCAGAATACTCAACACTTGAGTATGTTTTTAAATGTTCCAGAGGCATGTACTAATTAAATCAGGTATTCTGCAATAAAAATTTTTTCATGATGCTACAGTACGGCCGCTAAAGCGCCGCCAAAACCATGTTTTGGCCGCCCTTCCGCCGCGCTTTAGAGAGATCGTTCAAAAATTTTTACATGGTAATTCTTAGTTTTTCCTGCTGATTTTTTTAGGATATTTTAATTTGGAAAAATCCAATTTTCAAAAAATTTCCAGAGAGCTGTCAAAAACTGATATTTCGTGGTTCGATCGGACTTTTAATTTCGCCTACGCATCGCCTAAAGCTCTAGCTTGGCTCTGATACCACTGTAGGGCTTGCCTAGCACCTCGTCAAGAGTTCGGTAGCATCACACATGCCATAATCAAAAATTTAGAGGTGTTAAGTTAACCCGACAAGAATCGAAACTAGAAGTTTTAGGGATTATACAACTAAACATCACATGCAATTGTAAAACTATCACTAAGAGGAAAGATTACAACCTTTGTAGATCTCCCTCGGTGACTCCTTGGCACTATGAGAGTTTAGAACGGATCGATGGTAGCCTTCCTTGTCCACGATGATCCACCCGAAGTCCCTTTGCCCAAAGCTCCTTACCTTACTTGTTTCGCAAACGAAGTAGAGTAAACACCCTACACAAATCGGCTAGAGGTGTGTAGTATGATGATGTGGTTTATGTTCTTCAATTAAAATCCTTTCTTTTTTCAATCTTCACTCAAGAGAGAAATCTAGAGAGGAAGAAGAAGATAATGGTGGCTTGAGCTTTCTATCATATCACATATGATAACTTGTATTTTTCACACCCTTGCAATCAATTTTGCATAAGTTTTGTACTAATTTTTCTCTTGTTTCATTGTGTGTTTCTTCATATCACATATGAAGCTATTTATAGTGATAAGAAAGGAATAATCACCATTATTCCATTACCACCATAATTGTAAGTGGAAATTCTTTTCCTAAAGAATTAACCATGGGTGGAAATTCTTTTCATTAAGTTAATTAAAGCTTACCCACTAAATAATAAAGGAGAATTAGTGGATATTCTTTATATTAACTTAAAATGATAAATACAAATTAAAAGCTTCAATATAAGTCTTATATTGCCATCATTTTTGTATCAACAACCATGATACTATGTATGCATGTATGTGTCCATGCACATCATCATGTGCATGCATGCATGCATACAAAAGGATTTACTTAAAGGATTAATCTAAATGTAATTAGTTAAATCAACACTTGATTTTACCAAACCGGTCATATCTCATACGATCGGACAAATAGAAAATGCCCGATTAATATACGTTATCACATAACCGTATTTAATCGGGTCCCGCGCATATCTCATATGCACACCACATCGTTTTGCCTGAGCCAGGAAACTTCATTTGTGGGACTCTAAGACTCGTCAATACGCCAGCAGTAGATGATGATCATATCAAACATCTACAAGCCGCAAGAGGTCAGCTAAACATAACGGCCATCCGGGTATTGAAACGATCAGAAGAAAACCAGCGAAGCTGTAAAAACTCCCGTCGAGCCAACTGGCAACACTTACCGTACAGTCCGGTCTCTTCGTCAGATATGCTGCATATCAAGTCTAGGGATGGTATCGTCGACCCCAGTAACTCAATAAGTCATGCTGGTGTATGGCTCATAACAGATCGAGAAACTACTGATAACTCTTATCAGTAAATCTCAGCAGCCCTGGCCAGGGACTTCATGTTATAGCCAATCTAGCATAGCACAACATCAACCCCCAATACCGGGAGAGACGAAACCCCTCCTATCGCTCATTGCCTCCATGCGCCTCGGGACTGTACCCAAAGACCACCTGTTTGCACGACTCAGTAGAGCCGTGGTAGGGTGGAGATCAAAGTATAGTGGGAGGACACACAAGACTCTATGACGATCTCGGGTCTACAGACTAACCTGTACCAGTGTTCCTTGAGAACTGCTATCCGACGATAGATATAATACCACATAGGAGTTCTCTGTGAGTCCGTTCAGTGTACCCAGTCTCCACTGAGCACCCGCATACAATCTTTGGTGTCTCCTCACCAGATGGATATGGGATCATCCATCGCCCATCATATGGGACAAGAATAGTATACGCTAGTCTACTCTGGAATATCGATGCCCTGTCTCGATACACCCTCGACTAGGAACAGTTCAAGGATATGCTTATAGACTACATGTGCCCCACTAGTATGATCAGCATCATAATCACAGTAGTCAAGCATATATCCTTTGGGCTTTATCAACATGTGTAAATGATTAAATCTACATGTACAGATAAAGTAAACCAGATAGCATACTATCATTTTGAGCAAGAAATTCATCTATCTCCATAGATAATATGTCCAAGTTTCCACTATCCATATAATGGCCTTTAGGGCATACAAATTACTAACAGTGTACTCACCTCCAGTGAGCACCTGTATACTATCTTAGGTGACACAACATCAATGGCTTGTGAGACCGGCCACCGCCTCTCGTCGGGGTCTCGAAGCGTATACACTAGTCTACTCCGGAATATCGATGCCCAGTTTCGATTCTCCCACGACTAGGGACATTTAAGGATGTGCTTATAGGCTACCCAGCTCTCACGTATATGATCGCCATCATAATACTGGTAGTCAAGCAAGGATCCTATGGAATCTATCAATATGTAATAGTGATCTGCAATACCACATAATGCATGTGCATGATGATAAAGACAAACCAGATAGTATACTATCATTTCGAGTAAAATTGTTCTACCTGTATAGGTCCTCCCTCGATTATCATAACCGCGTGCTTGCAATTACAATAATTGCCTTGAGGGCACTATATCCAACAATCTCCCACTTGCACTTAAGGCCAATTATTGCAGTATCGCGTACCCACAGCTCGTGTGCTACCGAATACCCAACTTCTTTACTAATCAATTTCTGAAATCTCGTTTGATGAACATCCGTGTTCGAGAAATAGCCTCTGTGAGTGGATTCACTATGATGTTTCAACTTCTTCTCTCTATATCTCAACTTTGCATAGATCAACAATCTCCCAAACTGAGCGATACCCCGCCACAAGAATTTGTCTGGATACCTGATGGGACCAAGTTCATCAATGAACAACTCCTATCCAACAAACTTCTTGGGCTGTATTCTCTGTTGAGTTATAACCAGCATCTTGAACCATACCTACCTCAGTATCCCTATTAGAACACTATCCAATATATTGATCCTCAGAAGAGGCTAAACTCAAAACTTGACAGCATCTTTGTCATCTAGGTCACCTTGGAAGCCATAACCGATAACCGCCTCTCGGAGGAGGCTGCCGTTACCTAATACTAAGAACATCCACTAATGTTCATAATTGCTTCTCTTTGTTTCTCTAGGATTGGATTAATATATGCTTGTTGCAACTAATGCAAAAACAATATCTGGTGTTGTACAAGACTTTGCATGAATGACTCAATTTCCTTAGCAAATGATATGTCATTTATGCCTGCCCCTCTTTCCATCAGTCTAGTAGACATCCTTTTTAGAGAGGCCGACTCCATCACTTGTGGGTACACCACCACGCCAGGAGTCGTCCATTCTAAAATTGTCACCCCCCGCTTCCCAGAGTACGGGTAAGGAGACGTGGCAGAGACGCGACATATTTACTCAGAAGCAAACACGTTAATCGTAAATAAGCAATATAATAAATGTACACAAGAAATGATAAGATATATAAATAAACAGCAACCTTTTTATTGATTAAACATTCGTTACATACAACTCGAAAGTAAATACAATGCCAGAAAGCGATGCCGAAACAATGGCATATGAATTGAAAATAAAAGTATGTACAAGTAGAACTAGAGCTCGGGATCCTTAATGAACTGCTCCAAATCGTCCTGGCTGGGCTCGATCTCCTGAGAGTCGGTCCTCCTGACAACATTCTAAAGAAAGAAGAGAAAAGGAATATCGTCAGCGAACAATCGCTCGGTAAGTCTCAAAAGAGAGAGAGAAAAAATAGAGTGGACAATTAAAGAGAATATAACTTTATAATGTATGTTTGTTATGCTAACGTAGTTGTTTGTAGCTTGGTACAGAATGTGCCAGTGTATACGAGAGGAGTCCAACTTGCTCCGTGGACTAAGGTATATGGAGTACAAGGCCTCGTCAAAACCCACGGGACAACGACAACGAATATTCAGGTTAGGTGTATTATAGTGACCATCATCGTGCCACTTTTAACACATTCCGTACCAGTTTACCTCTTAAAAACCCCGTAAATGAATATTGTATTGATTGTAATGATTTGTTGTATAAGACTTGCCGAAACCATGGTATAAATTGTTCATGTAAATGGATAAGGATATAAAAGGATAGTCATGTAGTCAAGTTAATATATATCCATGGTTTGGTCAAATCAAGTCATTTTGATATTTGATAGTATTCTGGTATTCATGTTCAAGTTCCAGTATATATGGATTCATGTTGTATTGGAGTTATATTTGAATTGTATTCATATATGGTTGTATTCAGATTAGGCTGAGACTCAGATTGAGTCAGACACTTAAACAAAATTTGATTCATGAATTAGGTTTTGGAGTTATCGGTAACTGCTGCACATGGATGACAGGATTTGTGACTTTTTCCAAGCCAATTACCATTGATAATCCCGTTTTAGTTTTCTACCTTAAATAGGCAAGCACCCACTTTCTTCGGCTCCCTGAGACTCAAGAGAATTGGTCCCGCTTAAACCTATATTTACCAGGGTCCTTAATGTAATTTATTATAACTTGAGGGGGTTTTATGAAAAATAATTTTAGTATACTTTCAAAATAAACCGCAAGTATTTATTTATTGTATTTAGGGTTTTCATGGATGTAACTTTTAAAAGTGAGGTATTCTAGTGAATAAATACCAAGCTTGAATAATATATGGTATTTTTGTGTAAATTTGACTTGTATGGATTTTTGATGGTATTTTCATGAAAATGTAATTCTTTTCTTTGGTTTGGAAAAACATAAAATTTATTATATATTTAAAATAGATAATTTGATAATATATATATATATATTTATTAAAAATAAAATTTATTTATTAAATAGAAAATCACGTTTTCCTTAAAAATTGCATTAAAAATTCCATCGAGATCGGATGCTCCGTGAGGAGGTCTGCATCTCGCTATACTAGTCCTGAGGATGTGCGATAACCCGTACCATCCCGACCGGGTTCCCCAAAATGGGTTGTAGAGGCTTAATCGTAAAGAATGTAAATAATACAAATTTAGAGAATACAGTTTTTAATAGTTTATGCTATTTTAATGTAAAAGTCGTATTTGTCCCAAAAAATATTGTTAAAAGGAAATCGTGCTACGTCAAGATGCGTGTTGTGAGAGGTAGGTCATTATCTCGTGAGATTTTCCTAAAGGCAGTACAAGCAAATATGATAAAAGATATCGTATGTAAAGTTTGTGGTATTTAACATAGTCACATAATTCGCGAATTATTCGGCGAATTCGCGAATAATGTGACTGCCGATTAAATTTGCGAATTATTCGCCATCACCGAATGCGCCGAATTATTGCCGAATTATTCACGAATAATTATCGAATTATTCGCGAATTATTACAAAAAAGCGAATTATTCAAAAAACAGCAAATAATTCACGAAATCAAAATCTAGCGTCTAATATATTAATTTTATATTAATTTTTTGTTCTAAATCCTTCCCGAACATTTCCCGAACACTTACCGAATCTTTCCCGAATACCTGCCGATTTTTTCCGAATAGTTCTCCGAATCCGAATTTTCAATCTCGCCGAATTATTGCCGAATCACGAATTTGTGACTATGGTATTTAAACGTAAAAGTGCAATAAAAGTGGTTTTATATGGAGTTTTGAATTGAAATTTGTTTCTAATTATTGTTTAATGTTTAAAAAACTAAGTACAATGATTTAGATAAATAGTTCTTAAGAAAAATTGTTAGTTTAAGAAGTTTTAGAAATGAATGTCGGTATAACTCCACTTACCGATATCATTGAAAAGAAAAGGTTTTGAGAGGTGAAAAGAAGAGAGTAGAGGGGACTTACGAGTTTAGAGAAGAGAGGGGAGGTATAGAAATAGAGTGGTGGTTTCGTGGAGTCGCAGGATCGCCGGAATCGTCTCGAATTGTCGCCGGAACTTGACCTTGGGCTAACTCCAATTGTACTCTTCTTTAGCTTGAAATTTTTTGAGAATTTTAATAATAGACTTCAGAATGAGGAAGGCTAGGGTGTGATGTTGTATTTATGGGGTAGAATTAGGGTTTTGTGAGTGAAGAGTGAATTAAAAATGTATTAAAAATAGGATTTATGAGTGAATTTAAGTTCTTTGTTAATTTACAGAGAAATCAAATGGCACTGGAGTAGTGTGGATAGGCCAAGGGACTGGGGTGCAGAGTATGGGAGTATTTGGTATCGGGGGGGGGGGCCCGGTGGCGCCGGCCCAATGGCGAATCTCGCCGGACGTTTGTATGGGGTGGAGTCTTGGATATTTTCCACGTGTCCTAGTCTGTTTAAATACTCATTTGCACATGTTTATTTAATTTGACTTTTCATTTTTACGTGTATTGCACGTGTAAACTTTTGGGCTTCCAAAAAGTTTACAAGAAAAAATCACTAAAAATAATATGTGGCTGATGGGATTCGAACACAAGGGCTATGTCACAGCAGTGTAAGGCTTTACCAGTGAGTTGCAAATGTTTCTTGTTTTTTTTCAAACAAAATAATACTTAATGTATACTCAGGCTTGCAAATGCTCCAGTACATTAACTTTAAGAAAGTTTTGTACATTAAAACAAAGTCGTTACAAAAATACTTTTAGAATGCTGTCTAAGTACCCAATTAGGGAAACTTCCCAAATCTAGATCTAAACCATAGATCTTGTCACTAGAACTCCTGATATACTATCCATATCCAACGTAGAGAAAACACTGTGTGACAACCAAAGTCTGATCGATTGTAGTATAGGAACATCATTTCCTATCTGGAGTATGTCATTCAAATCCAGGACAGTACTCCCTTACATCTTTCTTACTAGGTTCATCTTTTGTTTTGATGAAGCCAATCAGCTTGACTGTTACATCAAAACAGATGATCTGTCTCCTCTATCCTTGCTTTAGTTTACGAATAGACATAAGCATTTTGCACACCTTCCGCTGCTCCCACTGACTACGATAACCCTTTGGCAAAGTCAAATACACGTGCACTTACAAAATGCCATTTGGAAAGACGTTATAGTCACCCACTTGCCAGATATCGTAGCCATGAACTGCATCGGCGCCAAAACATATCCATATGGACTTTAGCATAGACACTGATGTAAAAGTCACATCAGAATCCATAACGGGTATTTGATGAACACTCTTTACAACAAGTCTACCCTTATTAGGTTAGCACCTTTCCACCCGCACAGATCTCGAAAGATCTTCTTACTCCTAATGGGTTTTACCCCTTCAGGAGCATCCAGTAAAGTCCAAAATCCATGATTTGCTGAAGTGCGTAGAGTCTATCTTGGGTATGAAATATCTGGTCACATGGAAGTTACCACTTCCTATGACCTGCTGATAACAAGTAAGGCTATCATTACCATAATGTCGACCTCCCTGTCATCGTCTACGACAAAGCCGAAGTGTCTCTCAGGTGTCTGAGGTCACCTATTAAAATCTGCAGAGTGGCTAACGGTTTGTCAAGTCCAATTGAATGTTTAGGTTCTACTAAATTTTCAGTAACCGTTTGTGGTCATGTAATTACTTCTAACTCTACTATACTCCCACTAGTTTCTTTTGCAAAAAGATCCATTTATAAAATGGTGGCGAGTCAAGAATAATGTAACTATTGATCTTGTAAATGGTAGAAACAAAATCCTAGCGAATGCTCGGGATAATCCACAAACTGCCATTACCGAAGCGTGCCTCGAGTTTGTTCGAATTCTTCTTTTAAACAAAAACCAGATAACTCCATATCTTAACAACCATAAAATATGTAACCATCCTATATTCATATAGAATCAAGGCACTAATTTAGATGGAACCAGATTCAAATGTCATGCAACTGTTTCCGGTGCATATCACCTAATGGAAAAAATGCCAATACAACATTATTTATCATGGAGCGCGTCCACGGATGAGTAACCTGTGAGGGAATCAAGTTCTCGATATTACTATAATGGAATAACTAGCATAAGTATTTACATCTTCGATCATCTCGAAGAATCCCGATATTTCCAACGTATGGTTCTCTACTTTTTTCTTATACCTATAAACTTCTCAAAATCTTTGATCTTGCATTACTACAAATGCGTGTCTAAAACCAGAGAACTCATAGATAATCCTGAATGAAATAAGAGTACCAATCCCTTGTCCCGAAGGAAAATGGACAACATACACTTTCATGTATAAGTCCCAAGAGTATACCAACTCAAATTCTGTGTTTTGTAAATTGAAAACTGTATCTTGGTTAAGAATGTCTTACACCGTTATTCAATGCACCTTACCTTATCCTGAACTGATAAAGGTAAATGTTTACAACACAATTTTCAAAATGTATATCTCACTTTATAAAAATAAAAGTACAGATATTTCATTTTAAAATTTGGTGCATAACAACGGTTATTCAAAACCAAATGTTTGCCTCAGGCAAAAGCCAGACGATTTAATCCAAAACCACCAATTGCAACGAATTTCGATATTAAGGATCAAATTGCCCATTTCCCAATATTCTATTCCTACTCATCATCTGTAACACCGTACAGATGTGAGATCCAAAACTGGTAAATACATACCCTAGAGTCAGAATTGATTGGGAAAACGGTTCTCTATTACATGTACACAGAAAAACTGAAACATGAAAACGTTTCATAGGGGATGGTCAGGTATTCCTAGTAATGCCTTTTCCATTATCCAGATTCATGATAGTATTCGCAATTTCCTTTGCCCTCACTTCTATCCCTTTATATGTCTCTACTTCTTATCTTCTGCACACCGTCCCTGCACTAACTAGTTTTCTTCTTTCCCTACCTTTCGGCACTAGCCTAAGGTTTGGAAGAAAACTATCCAATAAGCGTAATGGGTGTACTCTCCTAATGCAAGGAGCTCTGTCAACCTAAGAGAAGGTAAAGAGAAGAGACAACCGAATAATCCTATTCAATTCTTCAGAACCTTAGGCCATTCTCGACTGAAGTAACTTCTTCGAGTTCGTATGTAACTATACGATGGCCGTTCCAAGCAATATAGATCATCGTAGTGATACGACGTATTTTGAAGAAAATGCAAAGGGTAAAGTAGGAGTGGCAGGGATATATACGATTTTTTCGTGAATCAAGACAAGCCAAAACCAAAGGTTGTAAGAAGGTTCGTTCAAATTGGTTCATGAGTTTTTAAGGTAAGTCATGGGTCGCTGTACCAGAGAGAGAGAGAGAGAGAGAGAGAGAGAGAGAAAACACTCAGCGTGCACTTTATCAAGATCAGATTGGTTATCACTTTATCTGATCAGGATGGTGATTATGTCTCAAAAACTATCTATTAACCGCAATCAAGAACGGCGCCGCATGTAGCTAGCCGGTGAGTACGGGTCGGTCCACAGGGATGTTGTGAATTTCCCAATCGCTCTTACGAGTTAATTCCGAAGGGTGTTCAGAGTGATTATTAAATCTAAAAACTAAATCTATCTATACTAAGATTATCTATATCTAAATCTTGCTAGGGTTAGGTTTAGGAATGGTTTGGAAATGTAAATAAATCTCAACGCTTTCTATACCCAAATTAGGATCTAAGAGGAGTTATGGTAATTATCAATAAAGGGGATTAGATCCATTCAGGAAGGTGTTCCTTCCTCTAGGTTCTTGTCCTTCCTTTAAAGATCCTTACCCTAACCTCCATGGAAAACGAGCGCAACCGGACCTTTATACTACGGTATCACTGCTACCTCGAGGGATAGGGTGCCGTAGGGCGCGGTGCGTGCGTGTATGCATGGAGTTCTATTGAACATATATAATGGGAAAGAAAGGGATGAGAGATCTCATCTCTCAAAAGCCTTCCCCAAAGCTAACATCTAAGGCAAGGAATTAAAATCTAAACTAGAGCAATTAAAATAAAACTATTTACAGATGGCTCTCTCCAAACATCAACACAGGGTTGTCAGATCTGAATTCATGAATTGAAAAGAGGCACCGATGCTCTCCAAAAGAATTCTAAAATTTATTAATGAAGGGAGGCATAAGAAAATACAATGATTTGGGTTCTATTTATAGGACATAGAAACCCTAGGTTACAATTGATTCGCACGTCTGCTTTTACAAAAATGCCCTCTAAGAAAAGACCTAGTCAAAGATCCGCGCCGCCAGAATTAAGGTAAAAAAAATTTCTTTCCTCCGGGCTCTAGATAGCCGCGGAATCGCGGCCTGGGTAGGGTTGGGCCGCGGTTCCACGGCCCAATGGAAGGATCACTTGTTGAAACTCTGTGGGCTGCTTCTGTGATTCTTGGGCTTTTTATTTCTTTAGTACTTTTCTCAATTGGGCTTCTCCAGTTCTTCCAGATCTCCAGTGAACAATTGCAGTGGACTTTTAACCGTTCGCTTTGTAATCTTGGACCTTGCATTGCCTTGTACTTTGTAAACTTTATCTTTTATGTAGGCTTTATCAAGATCCTTCTGTTTGTTGGTTGTAGTTCCACTTTTGCATCGTCTTTTATCTTTTTCACTGTTTTAGATCCACGAACCTGTAACCTGTACTATGTAGCAGACATGGGTCAAAAGCACCTGTTTATTTATAAAACGAATAAGAATGGGGAATATAATAATACAATATTATGGTGTGAACTAATACCCCCAAACTTATCTTTTGCTCGTCCTCGAGCAAACTTATTTTTTATTCTCTACAAAAACCTAACCGCACTTTCGCAGGGAAACGCGATTGCACTGAGCACGTGCAACAAGCCGTTAAACCTCTAGGTGTCCCTAGTAGGAGGAGTGTTGTCTCCTGAGGGTTTTCAGCGGATACTACCCACAAAATCCTATCAATTTGGCTTTTTCGACTTTTGTTCTCCAATTAGGTTTTCTAACAGGGAATTCTATTATCTTCGACCCGCAAATTATCCATCCATATTCTTCACACTTCCTCATCATTTAACTTAAGATTATATATGTTCTGCAGACCTACTTAGCTTTCGGCATTTCTAAAGTTTTCCTTCTAGGGTTCCATCTCCACTTAGGAATTTCTATCACCTACTAAAGATACAAGTTCTATTCTTCATTCCTTTCTCTCATCTAAAGTCCAATCACATATCCCTACGTGTGTGTATAAGTCACCCCTACACTTGGAAATTCAAATCAAGCAATCATACCCTTGTCCGTTGTCCAAAGCACTTATTAATTGGTGAATTTTTAAAAGAATTTTTCTACACATCCTTCATGCGACCGTTAATACTTCTTGAGGTACCAACGACCGATTACAAAATGCGTTTGCACCTTAAAGCGTAATTCCTAGTCTTACAACACCAAGGCCTTTAGCAGTGACTCCCAAACCAGTTGGTCTAAGGCACTAGGTGATGAAGCACCCTCGCTAAATATTTTTCTATTTTTTGCAGCTTTAAGTAATCACAAAAACCAGTGTTCATTTTTTTTTCTTTATTCACTTTTTCTTCTTTTATTTTCATTGTACTAAGGACTTTAGACAAGAGCATTTCAAGGTCTCTTCTATTATTCCAAGTTTCAAGGTGCGTGATTGTGCAAATTGTAGGGTATACATTTTCAGAATCTAGACTTAAGCTAGGAATTATTTTTCAAACTTATACCCTAATAAGAACACCAATACTTTTCCTTTGTTTCAACTTAGCCCAAGAACTGAACTCAAAATTTGCCTATTTCTAAATAAACTACAAAGACATATACTTTCTACCGTTAAATTTTAAGGAAGGTTATTTTTAGGGTTTTTAATTTACTACGTCTAAGATCTAGTTGTTCCTAGCTAGTTAACCTATCTGTCAAACTCTAGTCAAATAAGCCAAAATTGAATACAATAATTTTTATAATTTTTGAAAATTTTCAATTTTTATGGGTTTTCAAATAAATATGCAAATGCAAGAATATACACATGAATGCGAAGGAAGAAGACGTACCGAGCATACCCCCAAACTTAAACTTGACAGTGTCCTCACTGTCATGCTACACCAAGAGGATCAAAATGCTGGCACTCCCCTGTTTATTTATTTATAAATTTTTTTTTTAATGTTTTGAATTTTTTTTTATAGAAAAAGAAAACAAAAAATATATATGCATATATACAACAAGGTTTCCCCCAAACTCAAGCTTGGCCTTACACAAGCCAAAGGTTAGCACCAACCATTCAAAAATCTTATCGTTGTAATGGTCGAGTTGGTAAAAGAATGGAATGGAAAGGAAAGAGATGAGAAGCATACGAGACCGTGTGGAGGTAGAAACGGGATACAGTCTCGGTGGGGGATAAGAATGGCGGAAAAGAGAAAGAGGTGGAGCACGATCTTAAGGGTGTAAATCGAGTGAATAAATTAGCGCAATTTGTGATGACCGATGTGTTACAAACGATTGCGCTAACCAATCAAACCGTCGAGAAATGGGGTCAAATCCCTTAAGATTCGCAAGAAAGCATGGGTACTCCGAACTTGGTATAGGAGATGAAAGCGTAACGGTCTCTTGTACGGTTGGAACGATAGGAAGGACGAAAGGAAGTGAATTAGGGATAGTGTTATTCTCACCTAAGTAATCTGTCGCGAACTTGAAGGATTCTTTCAATGGTTCGAAACAACTGTAAGCAACCGAGTCTGATGGTTCGACTAACTCATCTGAAAATGTAAAGGACTCAAACTCGGGCGGTGAGTCATCAACATCGTCCGAAAAAGTGAAACACTCGTACGTGTTATCGTCTGTGAGAACTGTGTTAGATTCAAAGAGAAAATTTTCAAACTCACAGTCTTCAAGCGTGATATTAGGCGTGGTCGGAACGATGGAAAGGAGGGAGGGTGATTTAGGTAAAGGTTCAAGAGGATGAATTAGAAAATCTGACACATCAAACAAAAATGGTTCAACCTCAATATTATCCTCACTACTTTCCTCAATACTATCCTCATAATTCTCCTTAATATTTATCTCATCCATGCCATTATCATCAAAATCAAGACGCATATGAAGTTCGGGAGAAACAATTAATGACTCGGGATGATGAATTGGACATAAAATTTCAATCAAATCGACAGGTTCATCATCCGAAATATTCCCGGTGTCTATATCCTCAATCAAGTGAAAATCAATATTTTCTGACACCTCATCAAAAGCATGGATATTTATCGATTTAGGTTCTAGATTGGAGGTGTAAAGATCGAAAGGATTAAGTGTGGTTTCACTCGAAAGGGGTTCTTCACAATCTGGCAAATCAAGCACTACAAAGTCGCACAACTCATCATTTTGGACACATGTTTGAAAATTGGAGTTATTGGATTCAATTGGGTATGGGTAGGTTTGATTTGGAAATCCTCTCATATTCTCACTCTGTCCAACCGCCTCGTTATACATTGAAAAATTTGAAGCTAGTTGAAAGCTAACTGCCGGTTCACAAGGTTGTCTAAGGGCGGTAATGGATGCTTCCACATTCCTAACCATTTTGTTTATTGCAAAGATATAAGCCCCCAACGACTCTTCCAAACTAGACTTGGGTGGTAAGGGGGTTTCGGTAAAAGATTCGAAATTGTGTGGATATGTGAAACTCCCAAAAGGCTGTGTAGAAACAATGTCTAGTGAAGGTGGGAAAGTCGGGTAGGACTGGTAGGAAGTGGATGGCTGGACAGGAGTAGGATCAACCTGTGGATAGAAAGGTGAATGAACTTGTTGATCCCTATAACTGGATGTGTGGAGATGAGTGAAAGATCGGCTACGAGATTGAGCAATATGCTCAGCAATGGACATCGGTTTAGGAGTTACAGCAGGACTTGGAAAAGTGGTGTCAACGTACGAAGGTGGTGACGGTCGACAAGGTTGACACAAAGTGGGTTGCAACGTCAAACTGTTTCTCCTAGATGCTTCTATTTGATCTTTCAAAGATATTTTTGGCATGGAGGGATCTTTTTTAAATCGACCGAAACAATTGACGTACGACGCAAAGTTAGGTTCAGGATACCAAAGTTCGGCAAGAGATTTATGATGTGGGGTACCCATGATAGAAGAAAGAGAAGATGAAGAAGGTAGGTGGTGGGGTGCAAGGATTTTACGCGACAAGTTGCAAGTTTTTTTTATAAATTTTTTTCCTTTTTCTTTATTTGAAACTGTTTGCAAAAAAAAAAATTTGATAAAGGGCTAAGACACACTTTCGATCAACCAAAAACGCACAATCAGGCCTAACTCTAGGGTCACCTAGACAGCTCCTAACTGTTCCAAAGGGCTAGAGATAGGACCTCAAACCGCCTCTTCACCGTCAATTGCGGCCAGGTAAGTGCCAGGTAAGTGGGAGGCTCCCCGCTACAAGAAGCGGTCATAATTAAGTAACCACTTGCCTTGACACACTTGCCTAGACACCGCAAAGTCAGGTTAGGATAAACGGATGATGCCTATAACTAGTCCTCTGTCCTATTGAGCTCGAAGTCCTTAGGGCTGAGTCTAGTATTTTTTAATTAATAGATGGTCAATGCATATGCCTTATGTGATTTCTGGGGTCCTGAGAAGGGTGATGAAATCCCCACCCAATCTGAATTGGTCAAAAGCCCCTTAAAGTCAGTTTTAAAAATATGCAAAACAGTAAATCACTTGCAATCAAAGATTTTTATTTTATTTGCGGCGCAAAGAATCCTGCAGAGAATCAATTATTGGAACGGGGAAGAAGATTTTTACCGCAAAGAATCCTGCAGAAGATTTGACAGAAGATATATGGGGATTTGCAGAGGGAAGAAATAGGAAACAAACCGTGCAAAAATTTCGCGATGATGATGCAAGAGGGCCGCGGAAGGGCGGTGGGAGCGCGCTTAGGCCGCAGTTTAGCGGTGGTATGGAGGCTTTAGGGCTCCAAAAAATTTCTGCTAATCTGTACTTGCAATCCCTCTCTGTTTTGATGTATCCTTTTCTGATTCGCCTTCTGTAGATTTCCAGATCCGAATATGTGTGCAAATCCTGCAAAATTCAAACAACAAAGTACCCTTTCAAAAAATAACAGATGATATATTTTTATATTTTTTTTGATTTTTCAGATTTTTATGATTGTTTTTAATTTTGATTAACCCGAAATTGCAAAAAGGAAATTTTACGCCATTCCCGGCAACGGCGCCATTTGATTATCTGAAAAACTATCTATTAACCGCAATCAAGAACGGCGTCGCTTGTAGCTAGCCGGTGAGTACGGGTCGGTCTACAGGGATGTTGTGAATTTCCTAGTCGCTCTAACGAGTTAATTACGAACTATGTTCGGAGTGATTATTAAAACTAAAAACTAAATCTATCTATACTAAGATTATCTAGATCTAAATCTTGCTAGGGTTAGGTTTAGGAATGGTTTGGAAATGTAAATAAATCTCAACGCTTTCTATACCCAAATTAGGATCTAAGAGGAGTTATGGTAATTATCAATAAAGAGGATTAGATCCATTCGGGAAGGTGTTCCTTCCTCTAGGTTCTTGTCCTTCCTTTAGAGATCCTTACCCTAACCTCCATGGAAAACGCACGCAACCGGACCTTTATACTACGGTATCACTGCTACCTCGAGCGATAGGGTGCCGTAGGGCACGGTGTGTGCGTGTATGCATGGAGTCCTATTGAACATATATAATGGGCAAGAAAGGGATGAGAGAACTCATCTCTCAAAAGCCTTCCCCAAAGCTAACATCTAAGGCACGGAATTAAAATCTAAACTAGAGCAATTAAAATAAAACTACTTACAGATGGCTCTCTCCAAACATTAACACAGGGTTGTCAGATCTGAATTCATGAATTGAAAAGAGGCACCGATGCTCTCCAAAAGAATTCTAAAATTTATTAATGAAGGGAGGCATAAGAAAATACAATGATTTGGGTTCTATTTATAGGACATAGAAACCCTAGGTTACAATTGATTCGCACGTCTGCTTTTACAAAAATGCCCTCTAAGAAAAGACCTAGTCAAAGTTCCGCGCCGCCAGAATTAAGGTAAAAAAAATTTCTTTTCTCCGGGCTCTAGATAGCCGCGGAATCACGGCCTGGGTAGGGGTTGGGCCGCGGTTCCGCGGCCCAATGGAAGGATCACTTGTTGAAACTCTGTGGGCTGCTTCTGTGATTCTTGGGCTTTTTATTTCTTTAGTACTTTTCTCAATTGGGCTTCTCCAGTTCTTCCAGATCTCCAGTGAACAATTGCAGTGGACTTTTAACCGTTCGCTTTGTAATCTTGGACCTTGCATTGCCTTGTACTTTGTAAACTTTATCTTTTATGTAGGCTTTATCAAGATCTTTCTGTTTGTTGGTTGTAGTTCCACTTTTGCATCGTCTTTTATCATTTTCACTGTTTTAGATCCACGAACCTGTAACCTGTACTATGTAGCAGACATGGGTCAAAAGCACCTGTTTATTTATAAAACGAATAAGAATGGGGAATATAATAGTACAATATTATGGTGTGAACAGATGGCTCCCACTGTTTCCTCAAATTCTCCTTCAAACCCTAAAAGGAGTGTTGGATATAGTGCCCTCAAAGTCAATTATTGGATCGCAGGCACGTGATTGCAATGATTGAGGGAGGACCTATGCCGGAAGGACATTCTTACTCAGGATGGTAATATGCTATCTGGTTTATCTTTATCATCATGTACATGCTTTATGTGATATTACAGATTACTATTACACGTTGATAGAGCCTTTAGGATTCTTGCTTGACGGCCAGCAGTATGATGGCAATCATATACGTGGGAGCTGGGGTCTATAAGCACATCCTTAAAAGGTCCCTAGTCGAGGGAGTTTCGAGACAGGGCATCGATACTCCAGAGTAGACTAGTGTATACGGATCGAGACCCCGACGAGGGGCGGTGGCTGGTCTCACAAGCCATTGGTGTCAGTTGGTTCACCTAAGACGTATACAGGTGCTCATTGGGTTATGAGTACACCGGACAGGACTCGCCGGGAACATACTAGTTGGTTTTTATACCTAGCATCAGATAGCAGTTTCCTGGTGACATGTTTATAGGTTAGTTCATCGACCTGAGATCGTCATTTGTCTCGTGTGAGTTCCCACTGTGCTTTGATTACTACTCTACCACGGCTCAAAGGAGTCGTGTAAACAGGTTTTAGTTGGGTACAGTCCCGAGCCACATGGAGGCAGTGAGCGGATCGGCAGGGGTTTCGTCTCTCCCGATATTGCGGGTGAGATCGCGCTGTGTCTAGGAGAGCCATTACACGAAGTCCTTGGCCAAGACATGAGATTTACTAGTAGGTATTCCAGTAGTATCTCAGGGTGTTCTGGGCTATACTCCGACACGACTTGTACAGCTTTTGGGGGTCTGACTTTTACCAACCCCCTAGGCCCGACATGCGATACTCATAGACGAACGGACCGGACTGTACGGATATTGTCATTGACAGGCTCAGTAGGGTGTCAGGATGAGTTCGCTCATCGATCTCCCTTTTGGTCAATACCTGGTAGCCCGTTACGTACAGCTAGTACCACTGACGTGCTAGTGGTTAAATCCACAGCCAAAGTATTGACGAGTCTTTAGAGTCCCCCACAGACAGTTTCTCAAGTTTCGGGCGAAACGTTGTAGAGGTCGTATGACATTATTGCAGGGTTCGATCATATATGTGCACTTGTGTACGGATCATGATCGGACGGATCATACTAGTGGGCTTTGGTTTAAGCCGGATCCTAGTATTAGATTTGTTGGATTACTTTAGTCTCATTGCATTCGCATTCAGTCGGAATGCGGATGCAGGTATGTATATACAGGTGAGGGGTATTCTTGTGATCCGTCACGAGTTTACTTTAGTTGATGCCGTATCTTTTTGTTAGATTAAACATTTGGGTTAATATTTATTTTGGTGGAAATTATGAGCTTAATTCATGATGAGATGTATTAATTGTGACATGTGCATGGGTGATGACTCATGGTCTCTTTATTTGTGCATATGTCACATTTTTGATTGATTTAGTGTGTGAAATGGAAGATGGAGAGAGAGAGGGCAGCCATGTACATGGGTTAGCTCTTGTGATTATCATTCTTAGCCTCTCTCATTTTTCATCTCACACAAGAAAAGAAAAGCTCTTCTTCTTCTTCTTCCTCTAACTCATAACTTCCACCAATGGCATCATCTTCAACCTCCATCCATATACTCTCATGTGTTGAGAATCAATGGATGTTTGAGACAAAATTATCACACACATTCTCTATTTCACCTTGGACATATCGGCTAGCAAACTTCATGTTCGAGTTGCTTTGGATGAAGCGGGAGCCCGTAAAAAGTCTCATTGATGTGGTGCCCTTCCGACGAGGAGACCGGAGATCGGAGATGCCGCGAGGAGCTTGGGATGGTGGCCAAAGACTGAAGGACACGGATCGATCGGTATATCCACTCTCACTTCTTAGTAGTTAGCTAGTTTAGCATTAATGGTTCGATCCGGATCAAAGACTACGATAGCGCCGGTTTCCTAAAAAGTTTTTGTTTCCGCATTTGTCTTCGGATTGACGGCCGGGGCGCTACCGTAGACTTTCATGGTATCAGAGCCACGCCATTAACCTTTACTAGCTTGTTCTAACGTGTTTAAAATATCGATCGATCGAAATTTCCGAATTGTATTTTCATTTCAGTGTGCTTGCTGTCGAATTTCAAAGTTGTTCAAAAAATTATTTTAGGCATCTTAAAAATACATTCAGGCATAACTAAAGCTACAGAAAAAGTTTGGAGACCTAACTCCAAAATTCCACCGATGAACCGCCGCTAAATGTCGCATTTGGCGGCCCTTCCGCGGCCTTTTTTGGGCTACAGTGCCCCAAATTTTTTCTTGGGCTTTAGTTCATGGAAATATGATTTTTTTGATATATAGTTTTGTCCCAGATTCTTTTGAGTGCTGGAATTGTACTTGGGGCCCACTTCTGGAAATTTTGTCGATCGAAATTTTAAATAAGTTAGTTCACAGTGCTTACATTATATCTGCGACCGTGAATGTCATTCGAGCGGTAAATCTTGTCTAATTGCTATAGCTCTTTTAGACGGGTTTGCGAACATGACATTCACGTTGATGTTCTGTGTTGTGCTGTGATGTTGCGGATTTTTCGTGATGGATAGCTTGGTGCAATGTCAGTACAGTTTAGTTTTATTTGTACATTTGATATTGCAGGGCGAGCGTCCGACATGTGGACAGTCGTCATTGCCTGTTTGTATATTATTCTTTTGGGGTACGACCGGGTTGATGTCGATGTACCCGTTGTACATATTTTTCTTTTTTGTACTAGGATTACCCCGCGGTGGAGTGCACGGGTAGCCGTGTTCTAGAGGGCAACGTGCCCGCATCTCATGGCTTTGAGATGGAGGGGGATTCACTCTAGAATTGGTGGGCTATTCACCGCATTCGTAGGGGGTATAGGTTGACCCAAGGAGGGGTGCTCAAGTTACCGAATTCTGTGAAGTGCTGGGTGGTCCATTCACTTTGCCGAAGGGGGCTTCCTCGCTTCAGGATTTTGGTGGGTAACTTGCCGCACCCATAGGGGTCTAGGTTTTCATTGCACAGGCTATCCACACGACCAGGGGAACGTCGGGTTTCAGATGCGGCTCAGTGAAACCCGGGGATCCCAGATTATCTGTATTGTTCTGTGATGCTTATTACATTTCTGTGATGTTGCATTTATCACGCCATGAGCAATTATTATATATTGATATATATACTGGTAGATTTTGTATATGTTTTACACCCTCGCTAGTCCAGTCCCTGCTCTGTCGTTAGTTAAGTAACCTAACGGGTGATGACGGGACCGAGTGGCGAATGCGGATGGCATATACGTATATCGTATTTTCGTTCTTTATTGGTGTGATTAATTGATGGGACTGCATTGATTCAGATCAATGCAAGGAAAACAAACCTATTTGATGTTGTTGGAACAATTTTCAAAAAGCTGTTATTACAAGGAAGTTCACTTTTGTTTTGCACAGTGTGTTTTGCACAGTGGTATTCGGTTATGAATATCCTGCACCTCATTCGACGAGGCAAGGGCCGAGATCCCTTCATCGGGAGTGACCCCTTGGACAGAGGTTTGCATCTGGGTAATAACTTCACTATAGTCGATTACTTTTTGCTTTGCGTCGCGGTATTCAGTATGGAATATCCTGCAACTTATTCGATAAGGAAAGAGCCGAGATCCCTTCACCGGGAGTGACCTCTTTGTAAAACCACTCGGTTCCTTCAACGATATCAAGTTCATTACGTTAAAAGTTTTTTGCCAAAAACCAGCCTAGCCCTCCGTCATTTCAGATTAGTATTACTTAGTATTCGTGCTGCGTTTGTTGACTCCGTCAAGGCGTAGTGTACGGTAGCTGAGTGGTGCTTGTTTGTATCATGGATATGCAATTGGTTAGGACAGTCGTACAGCCTTGTTGACTCCGTCAAGGGCTCGTGCGGGTGGGTTTAATGCAATCAAGATAATGACGGGTTGAACTTGACTAGTACTTTTTGATTTGTTGACTCCGTCAAGGTCACTTGGGTCCTAGGGGTAAAAATCACATCGGGAGTTTCTAAAGAAACTGAAACTTGCCAGGCATGCGCATACCTTCTGGAGTGTGATAACGTGAGTGGATTCTATCACGTTATCATGCGATGATAGTTGGATCCCGATTCCCACTGATGAGTTGGTTTACTCCTCGGGTGATCCCGACTAATTCTTCTTTCAGGTTTGGAGGAGAATTTGAGGATACAGTGGGAGGTTTCCTGATTAGATAAAGTGATAACCATTCTAATCTAGGTTAGAGTGCACGCAGAGTGTTTCTTTTCTCTCTCTCTTTGGCAGCGACCATGACCCGACTCTTGACTATGACTCAGTGACCAAGTTAACCGAACCTTCTTAAAACACTGGCTTTTGGATTGTCTGAGTTTCATACATCATTGCCAATCCTTCTTTTGCCCTTTGCATTTCTCCAGAACACCCCGTATTACTACGAACATCCACTTCCATTGGATAAATTCATTGTATGGTTATATACGAACTCGAAGGAACTTGTTCCAGATTCGAGGATGGATTCTGGATCTGGAGAGATTGAATAGGACTATTCAGTTGTCTTTTCCTTTTACCTTCTCTCAGGTTGTGAGGGCTCCTAGGATTAGGAGAGGGTACACCTATTACGCTTGGATAGTCTTCTTCCAAACCATAGGCAGGTGCCGAAAGGTAGGGAATGAAGAAAACCGATTAGCCTAAGTGTGGTGTACAGAAGGTAATAAGTAAAGACAAATAAAGGGATTAGTAAGAGGGCAAAGTAAATTGCGACTGCTATCATTCACGACCAAACAAAGTGCTTCATCGCCACTCCTATTTCATCTTTGTATTTCTCCAGAACACTCCGTATCACTACGAAGATCCACAGTTATTGGATACTCCATCGTATGGTTATATACGAACTCGAAGGAACTTGTTCTAGTTCGGGGATGGATTCTGGTTCAGGAGAAATAGAATAAGGTTTATTCAGTTGTCTTTTATCTTTACCTTCTCTCACGTTGCGAGTGCTCCTAGGATTAGGACAGTACACCTATTACGCTTATTGGATAGTCTTCTTCCAAACTATAGGCTGGTGCCGATCGGTAGGGAAGGAAGAAAACCATATAGCCTAACGATGGTGTGCAAAAGGTAACGACTAAAGACAAATAAAGGGATTTGGAGAGATGACAAGGAAATATACGGTTATAGTCATGGAAGAGGTATTACTAGGAATACCAGGATACCCCTTTGAAACATTTTCATGTTTCAGTTTCACTGTGCATTGTTAATTGAAAACTGATTTTCCAAATAGACCTTGCTCCAGGGTATGTGTTTACCAGGTATGATTCACACATTTGTATGGTTTTTACAGATGATGAGTGGGAGTAAGTTATTGGGAATTAGGTGATCATCCTCATTATATCGGGATTTGTTGTAATTGGTGATATTTGATGAAATCACCTGGGTTTTTGCCGGACGGCAAATATTTGGTTTTGAATATCCTTTGTTATGCACCAATTTCAAACTGATATATCTGTACGTTTATTTTTATAAAGTGAGATATAACTTTTTGAAATTATGTCCATGATATTTACCTATATCGGTTGATGTTTAGGTAAGGAGCATTCAACAGCGGTGTAATTCTTCATAGCCATAGTACAGTTTTCAACCTACGACGCACAGGGTTTGAGTTATTAGACTCAGGGGACTTATACAGAGTATTGTATATTATCCAGTGTCAATTAGGACAGAGGGGTTGGTCCACGTACTATATTCTGTTTACTTATGACTTCTCTAGTTTTTAGACAAGTGTTTCGTAGAAATACAAAGTCTAAGTTTTGAGAAGTTATAGGTATAAGAGTAAAGTAGAGAACCACGTGTTGCAAGTATCAGGATTTTTCAAGGTAATCGAAGATGTAGATACTTGTGTATGGTATTCAATTGATAGTAATGGTTTTGAGAACTTGCTTCTCTTTCAGGTTACTCATATCTGGATGTACTCCTAAGTTGAGTAATACTGATTGGCCTCTTTCCATTTAGTTGACACGCACTAGAGACAGCTGCATGATTTGAATCTGGTTCCAATTAAATCAGTGCCTCTGTTTCTATATTGGATATAGAACGATTCATATCTTAACGATGTTAAGGTACGGGGAGTTTTCCGGCTTATGCTTAAAACCAGACTCTGGATAACTCAAGGCACGTTTCTGTAATGCCAGTTTGTGGGTTGACCCGGGCTATGACGAGGGTTGATTTTCTACCATCTGGAAGATCAATAGTGATATTGTTCTTGACTCGCCACAGTTTTAATAAAATGGACTTTTTTTAGAAAACAGTAGTGGGAGTATGGTAGGACTGGAAGTGATTCCAGAACCGCAAACGATTACTGAAATTTTAATAGGACCTAAAGATTCAATCAGATTTGACGTTCTATTAGCCACTCCGCAGATATGGTGGGTAACCTCATGCACCCGAGAGGTACTTCGGTATTCTTAAAGACGGTGACAGGGAGGTTCTTGTTTATCCAGATTTGACACTACCGTTGTTCCAGACTATGAGACCCGGCAGGAGGATGAATATAGCGTCGTTCTAAACTAGCTTTAGAAGTGCACGTGTATATGACTCTGCCAGAGGGTTGTCGTAGTCAGTGGGAGCAGCGGAAGCATAGTGGTCAGGCAGCTTATGTCTATTTATAGACTAAAGCAGATATAGCGGAGATAGATCATCTATTTTTGATGTGACGGTCATGGGCTTTGACTTCATCAGAATAGGGGATGGATCCGTTAAGAAGGAAGTAGGGTGTGATATCCTGGTATTTGGATGACATACACAGAGTAGGAAGTGATATTCCTATACTACGATCGGTTATACTTTGGTTGTCATATAGTGGTTTCTCCATATAGGATATGAATATTATATCAGACATTCTGGTTACTAGATCTATGGTTTTAGATCTAGAATTGGGTAGTTTCCCAATCTGGGTACTTAGACAGCATTCTAAAGGTGTTTTAGAATGGACGACTCCTGGCATGGTAGTGTACCTGCAGGTGATGGAGTCACCCTCTCTAAAAGTGTCTTACAGACTAAAAGGGAGAGGGATGTGCATGATCGGTATATCACTTGCTTAGGCAATTGAGTCAATCATGAGATGTCAAGTACCACACCAGATGTTGTTTTTGCACTAGATGCAATAAGTTGATATTAATCTAATCCTGGAGAAACATTCGGAAGCAGTTTTAGAACATAAGTGGATGTTCTAGGGATATGATAACGACAGCCTCTTTCGGGAGACGGTTATAATTCCGGGCTTCCAAGGTGACCTGGATAACAGAGTGACTGTCAGAGTTATAGTTTTCTCTCTGACGAGGGGCAGTAGTTTGGACAGGTGGTCCAAGCGGATACTGAGGGAGGCATGGCGCAAGATACTGATTAGATTCAATTGACGATACAGTCTAAGAAGTTTGGATTTGGAGTTCATTTATGAACTAGGTCCCATCAGATATCTAGACATATTTTAAGACAGGTATTGCTCATTTCGGGGGATGGCTTTCTCCGTGAACTTGAGATAAAGAGAGACATAGAAAGAAACATCAGACGGATCCACTCACTGAGGCTATTCCTCGAACGCAATAGTTTCGCAAACGGGATTTGTGAGACTGATCAGTAGAGAAGTTGGGTGTTCGGTATCACATGGGCTGTGAGTATGCGACATTGCAATAATTAGCCTTGAGTGCAAGTGGGAGATTGTTGGATATAGTGCCCTCAAAGTCAATTATTGGATCGTAGGCACATGATTGCAATGATTGAGGGAGGACCTATGCCGGAGGACAGTCTTACTCAGGATGATAGTATGTTATCTGGTTTATCTTTATCATCGTGTACATGCTTTATGTGATATTACAGATTACTATTACACGTTGATAGATCCCTTAGGATTCTTGCTTGACGGCCAGCAGTATGATGGCGATCATATACGTGGGAGCTGGGGTCTATAAGCACATCCTTAAAAGGTCCCTAGTCGAGGGAGTTTCGAGACAGGGCATCGATACTCCAGAGTAGACTAGTGTATACGGATCGAGACCCCGACGAGGGGCGGTGGATGGTCTCACAAGCCATTGGTGTCAGTTGGTTCACCTAAGACGTATATAGGTGCTCATTGGGTTATGAGTACACCGGACATGACTCGCAGGGAACATGCTAGTTGGTTTTTATACCTAGCGTCACATAACAGTTCCCTGGTGATATGTGTACAGGTTAGTTCATCGACCTGAGATCGTCATTTGTCTCGTGTGAGTTCCCACTGTGCTTTTATTACTACCCTACCACGGCTCAAAGGAGTCATGCAAATAGTTTTTAGTTGGGTACAGTCCCGAGCCGCATGGAGGCGGTGAGCGGATCGGCAGGGGTTTCGTCTCTCCCGGTATTGGGGGTGAGATCGCGCTGTGTCTAGGAGAGCCATTACACGAAGTCCTTAGCCAATGCATGAGATTTACTGGTAGGTATTCCAGTAGTATCTTAGGGTGTTCTTGGCTATACTACGACACGACTTGTACTGCTTTTAGGGGTCTGACTTTTACCAACCCCCTAGGCCCGACATGCGATACTCATAGACAAACGGACCGGACTGTACGGATATTGTCACCGACAGGCTCAGTAGGGTGTCAGGATGAGTTCGCTCATCGATCTCCCTTTTGGTCAATACCTGGTAGCCCGTTACGTACAGCTAGTACCACTGACGTGCTAGTGGTTAAATCTATAGCCAAAGTATTGACGAGTCTTTAGAGTCCCCCACAGACAGTTTCTCAAGTTTTGGGCGAAACGTTGTAGAGCCCATATGACATTATGGTAGGGTTCGATCATATACGTGCACTTGTGCACGGATCATGATCGGACGGATCATACTAGTGGGCTTTGGTTTAAGCTGGATCCTAGTATTAAATTTGTTGGATTACTTTAGTCTCATTGCATTCGCATTCAGTCGGAATGCGGATGCAAGTATGTATATACAGGTGAGGGGTATTCTTGTGATCCGTTATGAGTTTACTTTAGTTGATGCCGTATCTTTTTGTTGGATTAAACATTTGGGTTAATGTTTATTTTGGTGGAAATTATGAGCTTAATTCATGATGAGATGCGTTAATTGTGACATGTGCATGGGTGATGACTCATGGTCTCTTTATTTGTGCATATGTCACATTTTTGATTGATTTAGTGTGTGAAATAAAAGATGGAGAGAGAGAGGGCAGCCGTGTACATGGGTTAGCTCTTGTGATTATCATTCTTAGACTCTCTCATTTTTTCATTTCACACAAGAAAAGAAAAGCTCTTCTTCTTCTTCTTCTTCCTCTAGCTCATAACTTCCACCAATGGCATCATCTTCAACCCCCATCCATATACTCTCATGTGTTGAGAATCAATGGATGCTTGAGATAAAGTTATCACACACATTCTCTACTTCACCTTGGACATGTTGGCTAGCAAACTTCATGTTCGAGTTGCTTCGGATGAAGCGGGAGCCTGTAAAAAGACTCATTGATGTGGTGCCCTTCCGACGAGAAGACCGGAGATCGGAGATGCCGCGAGGAGCTTGGGATGCTGGCCAAAGACTGAAGGACACGGATCGATCGGTATAGCCACTCTCACTTTTTAGTAGTTAGCTAGTTTAGCGTTAATGGTTCGATCCGGGTCAAAGACTACGATAGCGCCGGTTTCCTAAAAAGTTTTTGTTTCCGCATTTGGTCTCGGATTGACGGTCGGGTGATTTGTTTGAGATTTATGATCAAAAATATATGTTAACCGCAATCAAGAACGGCGTCGCTTGGTAGCTAGCCGGTGAATACGGGTCGGTCCACAGGGATGATGTATATTTCCTAATTGTTCTAACGAGCTAATTCCAAATGGTGTTTGGATCTTTATCACTAAAACTAATTTGATTTAGACTAGGATTTAGGAAACTTGCTAGGTTTAGGTTTAGGTTAAATAAAATTTCCCACCTCTTTCAATGCCCTAAATTAGATCTTTTTAGGAGTTATGGTAATTATTAATAAAGTGGATTAGGATGATCGGGAAGAAACGATATTTATTCCTCTAGATCTTTGTCCTTCCTTTCTTAATCCTTACCCTAACCTCCATGGAAGACATGCATATCCGGTCTTTTATACTACGGTATCACCGTTATCTCGTGGGTAGGGTCCCGTAGGGAGCGGAATATGTATGCATGGATGGAGTCATAATTAATAACATGTGATGGGGCAAGAAAGGGGTGAGAGATTTGCATCTCTCAAACCCTTCCCTCTTCCTAACCCTAACAAGCAAGGAAACTACTCGCTCATTAAGGGATCTACAAAAGTCATAATTTTTATTTTGGTTTTCGTTTTAAGAGATTAATTAACTATTGCAGTTTAATAAAAATTCTAATCTAGATTTAAATCTAAGGCAAAGAATAGATCTATCTAGGGCTGAAATTAAAACTAAGAACTAAGGCAGAAAATAAAAACTACTTACAAATTGATGCTCTCCAAAACTTGAAAAGAAATCTGAATTTTATTGATGAAAGGAGGCATGACCTAATACAAGAATTTGGGTCTCTATTTCTAGGACATAGAAAACCCTAGGTTTACAATCACAGCATGTATGCTTTTACAAAAATACCCCTAGGAAGACTAGTCAGCGGCGCCACACGTTTTGGTAAATTTTTTCGCCACTACGGGCTCTACCCGGCCGCGGAACCGCGGCCATAGGCCAGGTTTGGCCACGGTTCCGCGGCCAAAAGAAGGGCTTGTTGCTTCAATTTCTCTGTTATGCTTCTGGGTGTCTTTGTTTTCCTATTTCTTTGGTTGGTTCTTCAGAATGTTTTCCATTTCTCTTCCAGATCTCCACAGTGAGTAATGTAGTGGACTTTAGCCGTTGGCTTTGTGTCGAAGTTTTTAACCTTGCGCTGCCTTGTACTTTGTGAACCGATCTTCGTGTAGGCTTGATCAAGATCCTTCTATTTGTTGGTCGTAGTCTCACTTTTGCACCGTCTTTTATCTTTTCACTGTTTTTTTTCTGAGAACCTATAACCTGTAACTATGTAGCAGACATGGGTCAAAAGCACATGTTTATTTGTAAAATGCATAAGAATGGTGAGTATAATAATGCAAAATCATGGTATGAACAAATACCCCCAAACTTATCTTTTGCTCGTCCTCGAGCAAACCTAGTTTTATTCTCAACAAAAACCCAACCTCACTTTCGCAGGGAAACACGATTGCACTGAGCTCGTGCAACAAGCCGTTAAACCTCTAAGTGTCCCTAGTAGGAGGAGTGTTGTCTCCTGAGGGTTTTCAGCGGATACTACCCACAAAATCCTATCAATTAGGCCCATTGACTTTTATTCTCCAATTAGGTTTTCTAACAAGGAATTCTATTATCTTCGCCTCGTAAATTATCCACCCGTATTCTTCACACTTTCTTATCATTTAACTTAAGATTATATATATTCTTGTGAATTTACTTAGCTTTTGGCATCTTTTAAGTTTTCCTTCTAGGGCTCCATCTCAACTTAGGAATTTTTATCATCTCTATTAAAGATATAAGTCCTATTTTTCATTCCTATCTCTCATCTAAACCCCAATCACATACCCCCACGTGTGTGTATATATAACCCTACACTTGGAAATTCAAATCAAGCAATCGTACTCTTGTCCGTCGTCCAAAGCACTTCTTTAATTGGTGAATTTTTTAGATGAATTTTGCTTACACATCCTTCATGCGACCGTTAATACTTCTTGAGGTACCAACGACCGATTACAAGATGTGTTTGCATATTAAAACGTAATTCCTAGTCTTGTAACACCTAAGGCTTTAGCAGTGACTCCCAAACCAGTTGGTCTAAGGCACTAGGTGATGAAGCACCCTCGCTAAATATTTTTTTCTATTAAAGCAGCCTTAAGTAATTACAAAAACCAGTGTTCATTTTTTTCTTTATTCACACTTGTATTTATTGTATTTTTCTTCGTACTAAGGACTTAAGACAAGAGCATTTCATGGTCTCTCCTACTATTCCAAGTTTCAAGGTTCGTGTTTATGCAATTTTGTAGGGTATATATTTTCAGAATTTAGACTTAAGCTAGGAATTGTTTTTCAAATTTATACTATAATAAAAATATCAATATTTTTCCTTTGTTTTAACTTAGCTCAAGAAGTCAACTCGAAATTTGCATATTTCTAAATAAACTACAAAGACATATACTTTCTACCGTTAAGCTCAAAGAAAGGTTATTTTTAGGGTTTTTAATTTACTAAGTCTAAAATCTAGTTGTTCCTAGCTAGTTAACCTATTTGTCAAACTTAAGTCAAATATGGCCAAAATCGAATACTTTAATTTTTATAAATTTTTTCAAATTTTCAGTTTTTATGGGTTTTTCTTTTTCTATTTTTTTTTTCTTCAAAATTTTCAATTTTTATGATTTTTATATGTGGATGCAATGCAGAATTTAAATATGCAAAGGAAAAAGAAAATATATATACAAAAAAAATTAAAAATATGCAATGCAAAAGATAACTATATACACCGCCATCTCCCCCAAACTTAAACAAAGCAGTGCCCTCACTGCCCGGACCCACGTCGCGCTCTCGAGCGTGAACGTGATCGCTCTTCCCTAACCAACAGGGTTTGAATACCCCTCTCAACCTCCGTCAGTCGACGGTCGTGCTCCCTTGCCGTCGACCTAAATTCCTCCCTCAATGCCTCAATTCCTCTCACAGCTCTCCTCAGTAATCGTGCATGCTCTTGAGGTGTCATTTCGCCCTCGCTCGCTGTCGAGCTAGAGCTAGGGGTGCGAGCGGGTACATTTTCCGCCTGTTCGGTTCTCGACCATATATCATTCAATCGTGAGTAGGACGTAGAAACGCCCTCAATAAGAGATCGGATCGGTATCCCTCCCATCATGTAATGTTCGAATTCCTCAACGGGGAGGAAATATCGGCAAAGCTGTGTGACCAGTATAGGACAGGGGTAGTTTGTGGCCCATTTGCCCGCACCTATAGAGTTTAGTAAAACTGTGCACATATCAAAACGTGGATTCTTCGTCATAAGTGTGTGCACAATATGTAAGGAGGTGGTGAAAAAAGTTGTATTGTGGGAGCTACCAAAAATGTTATTTTGTGCCTACCGGCACACGGTCAAAACATTCGCGAAAAGGGTTCGAGCTTGATTACCCTGTCGCGGCGCCCTCGAGCAATCGGTGCTCATCAGGGGCATGTAGTCCTCGAATTGTAGGGGTTGGTCATGTACAGGTATGCGAGGTATCAGTGTGACCTCGTGAATTAAATCCCTATCAATTATGATTTCGCGATCACCCCATTGCAATTTTATATAACCTAGTAGGGTGAGACACCCATCCTCCATAGATTCGTAAAATTGGTTAACTAAATCCGGTAATGCAAATGCAGAAGGGTGGTTATAGATCAGAAAATTCTAACCCCTCCGCGCGATTTCATTCGCGAAATAGCTACCATAGACCTCATGTGAGAACACTTGAGAAAAATCTCTCTATAATTGCATGCTATGTGCCATGGTGATCTACAGATTTTAAAATGTGAAAAACAGAGAGGAAATGAGCAGATCGTACCTCCCCTGAAGTCTCAGGGGGTGAAGCAGATAGACGGCGGCGGAAGCGCGGCTGGAGGGTGGGTAGGGCGGTGGAATCGCGGCACTCCGGAGGGTTCTCTGCTGCAGAAAAATCTTGCATCGGCGATAGGGTTAGGAGAAGATGAATTTAGGGTTAAAACAGAAAAAGGGGGGCTCAGGCTCTTTATAAAGGGAGAAATGATGGACATTTGCAGATAAACCCCTCCAAAAAGAAGAATTTATCTGCAAATAAAAATTTATTCTGCAATTTTACAAAAAAAATTTTAAATTTTTTTCAAGAATTTTTTTATTTTTTATGTTATTTTGTATTTATGTATTTACAAATGATACACACCCCCAAACTTATTTGAAACAAAGTTTTGGCAAGAAGATTGGAAATTCGGGGGTAAAAATGGAGGAGAATCAATCGGTGTAAATCGGCTCCTGTAAAAACAGGAGCTCCTCCGATGGGTCCGTTGTGAGGAACGGTTTCAATCAATGTCCGTTTACTTTAAATAAAGTTCCTTCCTCCGGATTTTCAAGATCTACCGCACCGTGCGGATATACGGTGCGTACTAAAAATGGCCCTTTCCACCTAGATCGGAGCTTGCCGGGGTGAAAGTGTAACCGAGTGTCATAGAGTAAAACTTGTTGACCCGGTTTAAACGTTTTGCGCATAAGGTGTTTGTCATGGAACACCTTAGTTCGGTTTTTAACAATGACAACATTATCATAAGCCTCATCACGCAGCTCTTCTAGTTCGTTTAATTGCAGCTTTCGATTGCTGCCCGCATCTCCCATTGATAAATTCAACTCTTTGATCGCCCAAAATGCCTTGTGCTCAATCTCAACTGGGAGGTGGCAAGCCTTCCCATAAACAAGCCGGTATGGAGACATACCAAGATCGGTCTTATATGCAGTACAGAATGCCCATAGTGCATCGATAAGTTTGTGTGACCAATCTTTACGGTTTTTAGAAACCGTTTTCTTCAAGATTTGCTTAATTTGCCGATTCGAAACCTCGGCTTGCCCACATGCTTGGGGATGGTATGGCGTTGACAGCTTGTGAGTAATGGAATATTTGCGCATTAAGAACTCAAAAGTCCTATTGCAGAAGTGAGACCCATTATCACTTATAATCGCTCGAGGGTGCCCAAATCTAGAAAAGATATGTTCTTTAAGAAATCGAACGACAACCTTGTTGTCATTCGTTCGGCTAGGCACAACCTCGACCCATTTCGACACATAGTCAACAGCCAAAAGAATATACACATTCCCAAAGGAATTAGGAAATGGTCCCATGAAGTCAATTCCCCAAACATCAAAAATATCCATAACCAAAATTGGTTGGAGAGGCATTTCGTTCTCCGCGATATCCGGCCCAAATGTTGGCACCGGGAGCATGTCTTGCAGTATTCATATGCATCCTTAAAGAGTCGTGGCCAATAGAAACCACACTGCAAGATTTTCTCGGCTGTCTTCTTTGGGCCAAAGTGCCCGCCACACGCTTGATCGTGGAAAAAAGACAGCACACTCTTAAACTCATTTTCAGGTACACACCGACGAATGATTTGGTCGGAACAGTATTTAAAAAGATAAGGTTTACCCAGTAAAAATGCTTTACTTGGGACAAGAATCAGAGTTTATCCTGTTTCGACCAATCTTTAGGTAGCAAGCCGGTGGCCAAGTAGTTTACTATATCAGCGAACCATGGTTCGCAAGATACGGTTAAGAGTTGCTCATCGGGAAAAACATCTTTTATTGGAATTTCAAGTGTAGGCGAAGAAGGAAGTCGTGAAAGGTGATCGGCCACTACGTTTTCACATCCTCTTTTGTCCCTTATGACAATGTCAAACTCTTGTAGCAAGAGGATCCAACGTATTAATCTCGATTTAGCATCCTTCTTCGCAAAAAGGTGGCGAAGAGCTGAATGGTCTGTATACACAATAACTGGAGATCCAATTAAATAAGGCCGGAATTTTTCAAGTGCAAACACAACTGCTAAAAACTCCTTTTCTGTTGTTTTGTAGTTTAGTTGGGCCTCATTTAATGTACGGCTAGTGTAATAAATCACGTGCGGCATCTTATTAATGTGCTGTCCAAGAACAGCACCAATGGCGAAATCTGATGCATCGCACATAATTTCGAATGGATGCGTCCAGTCTGGAGATGAAAGAATGGGCGTAGAAATGAGAGAGTGTTTCAATGACTCGAACGCTTCCATGCAAGTTGAGTCAAAATTAAATGTTGTGTCCTTGGACAATAAGAAAGTCAAGGGTCTAGCAATCTTGCTAAAATCCTTGATGAACCGTCTATAAAAACCGGCATGGCCGAGGAATGCTCGGATGTCTTTGACGCATTTAGGAGGAGGAAGATTGGAAATGACTTCAATCTTGGTATTATCAACCTCTATGCCGTTTTTCGAGATGATATGTCCTAAAACAATACCTTCTTGTACCATAAAGTGGGACTTCTCCCAATTTAAAGTTAGGTTCTTATCCCTACAGCGGGTAAGAACTGCGTCAAGGTGTGGTAAACACTCGTCGAAGGAGTCACCAAAAATGGAGAAATCATCCATAAAGATCTCCAAAATCTTTTCAACCATGTCTGAAAAGATCCCCATCATACACCGCTGAAATGTAGCGGGTGCATTGCATAACCCAAAGGGCATGCGACGATAAGCAAAAGTGCCAAAAGGACAAGTAAATGTGGTCTTGTCTTGATCCTCTTTGGCGATGGGGACTTGGTTATAGCCGGAATAGCCATCCAAAAAGCAGTAAAACTCGTGCCTAGCCAATCGTTCTTGCATTTGGTCAATGAAAGGTAAAGGAAAGTGGTCTTTCCTTATCGCGGCATTGAGTTTTCTATAGTCGATGCAAACTCGCCACCCAGTTTGGGTGCGAGTAGGTATTAACTCATTTGCCTCATTGGTTATGACCGTAATGCCTGATTTCTTTGGCACAACATGAATAGGGTTAACCCACTGGCTATCCGAGATAGGGTAAATGATGCCACTATCAAGACATTTAACAATCTCCTTCTTGACAGCCTCTTTCATTATGGGGTTGATGCGTCTTTGAGGATCCCTTACCGTCTTGGCATCATCCATCAAGTGTATATGATGTTCAACTATGAGGGGACTAATCCCCTTGATGTCCGCCATAGACTAGCCAAAAGCTTGCCGATTATTTTGTAAGACCATTAAAAGGGCCTTCTCTTGCTCGAGAGCTAGATAGGCCGATATGATAACGGGAAAGTTCTCATTCTTACCTAGGTAAGCATATTTAAGGTGCGACGACAAAAGCTTTAGTTCGAGTTTAGGAGGTGAAACAATTGATGGTAGCAATGGTGTAACTGTTTCAAACTTGAAGGATTCCATCAACGGTTCAAATCGAGTGTACGCAACCGAGTCGGATGGTTCAACTAACTCATCCGAAAAAGCAAAAGACTCAAACTCGGGTCGTGAGTCTTCAAAATCGTCTACAAAGGTGAAACACTCATAATCGTTGTCCGGCGTGAAAGCTGTGTCAGATTCTAGGAGGAACGCACTAGAGGCGTCAACACTGCTGTGGTCGAACATAAAATTTTCGAACTCACAGTCCTCCTCCGCGATCTCATTGATCGAGCAAACATCAAGTATGCTAGAATTAGGCTCGGAAGGCTGATTTCCCAACTTAAAAATGTTGAGTTCAATTGTCATATTGCCAAAAGATAGATTCATTGAACCATTACGACAATTGATCACCGCATTAGAAGTCGCAAGGAATGGTCAACCAAGTATCACCGGAATTTGACTCCGGGGGTTAGCTACAGGTTGTGTATCCATAACAATAAAGTCAACGGGGAAAATGAAATCCTCTACTCTAATTAACACATCCTCCAACTCTCCCCTAGGATGGGTGATGGATCGGTCGGCCATTTGAAGAGTACAATGAGTGGGCTTAAGCTCTCCAACGCCTAATTGCTTGTACAGAGAATAAGGTAGCAAATTGACACTAGTATCAAGATCTAATAGTGCTCTATTGATTTTCTTGTCCCCAATTGTTATCAAAATAGTAGGACAACTGGGGTCCTTGTGCTTTTGGGGTAAAGATTGGACAAGAGCATCGCTAACAGCACTAGCCACGAAAACTTTCTTTGGTACTTGTGAATTCCTCTTCTTGGTGCATAAGTCCTTTAAGATTTTTGCGTATGAAGGAACTTGTTGGATTGTATCCAAGAGAGGAATATTTATGCTAACCTGTTTGAACAACTCTACAATCTTCTCTATTTGTGGAGTTGGTTTATTGGATCTCAACCGGTTTGGAAAAGGAACGTTTTGAAAATTTGTTGAGTCCAATTTTTGTGGATCAGATTGTGGAGTTGGAATGGATCCCCGTGTAGATGTGTTCGTGTTGTGAGAAGTGGGTCCGTTCGAGCTAGAAGAAGTAGAGCCTAGTGAAGGATGAAGAATAGGCTCTAATGAAGAAGAAGAAGAAGAAGGTGAAGAAGATGAAGAAGGACCACCGGTAGGGGTGTCATTGTTAATACCCACATTATTGTGCAACATTTTTCCGGATCTCAACGTGGTCATAGCATTTACGTTATTATTCTGCTGTTCATATGCAACATGCGCGTGACCGGGATTTAGCAGGGGTTGAGATGGAAGCTTTCCTTTTTCTCACTCGCTCAACACAGCATTGAGTTGTGCAATTTGTGCCTCAATAGATTTGATGCTTTGATCGTGTGAGGCACTGTTTTGCACCAAAGATTGAATAGAAGTCTCCAACCTTGCTGCGGATTGTGTAGATTGCTTTAGGAACGCATCTAGACTTCTTTCTAGCGAGTTAACCTTATCATTATGAGGTTGAACAAAGTTATTTTGAGGGTAAGAATTGTTGGGCACAAAATTGTTCATTTGGTTAGGGTAAGGTTGCGGTTGGAAAAGTTGCTGGAATTGAGTTTGTGGAGGTGCTTGTTGTTGTGGAGGAGGAGGCCTTTGAAAGTTGTTGTTTCCTTGGAATTGTTGATTTTGGTTCTAAGAAAAATTTGGGTGACTCTTCCAACCCGGATTATATGTCGAAGAGTATGGATCATTTCTTTGTCGTTGCTGAAAGGCAGCATTGACTTGATCATGTCCTTGAGCAGATGGATTGTAAGGACACTCTTCGGTGAGATGTGATGGATCCGAACAACAAGCACAAACAGTTCGTGGGGGCACAACAGAGGCAGGAGAAGGCGATGAGATTTTGGTCTCAATCGCTTCTAGCTTTTTCGTAAGTGCGGCCATCTCGGCCTTCATAGCAATCGACATATCTAGTTGATGTATGCCTACCCTAGACTGACCAATAGAAGAAGATGAGGTGGTCTTGGTGCTCTCCCACTGAAGTGTTTGTTCAGCAAGATCATCAAGAAACTGCCACGCTTCCTCACTAGATTTGGTTAGAAAGTGACCTTGACAAATAGTTTCTAGCAACTGCTTCGTTACCGGATTCAATCCCTTGTATAAAGTTTGGCAAAGTTGCCAATTTTCGATCCCATGGTGAGGGCATTGAACAAGTAGGTCTTTGAATATTTCAAAACGCTTCCAAAATGGTTCGGAAGGAAGCTGGGAAAATTGTATAATCTCATTACGAATTCTCGCAGTCTTGTGATGAGGATAAAACTTTTTAAGAAAAGCTTTCACAATCTCTTCCCAATTCTTAATTGAATGCGACCCTATGCTGTATAACCACTTCTCGGCTAAGTCACATAAGGTGAAAGGAATGACCCTTAACCTTATAGTATCGTCTGATAATTGGGTTGTTTTCATCATTGCGCAAACGTTTTGGAATTTGTTGATAAAGATATAAGCATCTTCGGATTCCAATCCGTGAAATTTTAGCAGCATATTGATGAAGTGGGGTTTGATCTCAAAATTTTCCCTATTTGCCGGTGGGAGTGAAAGACAAGTAGGATGGGCGGTGCGGATCGGGTAGAAAAGATCCTGGAGCGCGATTCGTTGGGGCGCTTCAACAGGCGGGTGATTCAGGTTATTCACACCTAACGGAGGTGGAATCAGTCCCGTGGGTAAGGTGTTGTTAGGATTATATCCCGACATACCTTCGGAAGAAGAATTTGAAGGTGAAGGTGAGGAAGTGGAAAGAATTTCGACTTCGGAGTCGAAAGGTTCGTCGGTCGGTACCAACGAAACACGGACTAATCGGGCGCTAGTGTCCCTAGTCTAACCGGACATACACTAAAGAGGTAGTGTAGTTAAAAAGGTGAAAAACAGAATGTGGAGGTAAGAAAACGTTAATGAGAAGAAGTGGTGTAAGTGGGGTGCAAGGATTTCTTTAGCGACAAGTTGCAAGTTTTTGTAAAAAACATTTCCCTTTTTTATTTATTTATGTGGAGCTTTTTGCAAAAAGATTTTCGATAAGAGACTTTGACACAAATGGAATCAACCACAAATGCACAATCGGGCCTAGATCTAGGGTCACCTAGGTCAGCTAGACAGCTCCTAACTGTTCCAAAGGGCTAGAAATAGGACCTCAAACCGCCTCTTCACTGCCAATTGCGGCCAGGTAAGTGCCAGGTGAGTGGGAGGCTCTCCACTACAAGTAGTGGCCCTAATTAAGTAACCACTCGCCTTAGACACACTTGCCTAGACACCGCAAAGTCAGGTTAGGATCAATGGCCGATGCCTACAACTAGTCCTCTGTCCTATTGAGTGCGACGTCCTTAGGGCTGAGTCTAGTATTTTTTAATTAAATAATGGTCAATGCAGATTCCTTATGTGATTTCTGGGGTCCTGGGAAGGGTGATGAAATCCCCACCCAATCTGAATTAGTCTCAAGCCCCTTAAAATTCGATTAAAAATATGCAAAGCAGTAACAATCACTTGCAATCAATTTTTTTATTTTTTTAGCGCGGCGCAAAGAATCCTGCACAAGATCAATTATTGGAAGGGGGAGAGATTTTTTAGCGCAAAGATTCCTGCAGGAGATTTGATAAAAGATATATTGGGATTTGCAGAGGAGAGAGAAAGGAAACAAACAGTGAGATTTCCTCGTGATGACGTCAGCAGGAAGCCGCGGTTCCGCGGTCGGAGTAGGCAATATGCGGCGGTTCCGCTGTGGAGGCGTCGGCTCGGTTCCCGAGAAAAATTCTGCTCCTCTGGTTTGACTTTTCTCTGTTGTTCAGATCTTTATCTTTCTGTTTCGCTTTCTGGATTTTTCCAGATCCGAACTTGTACGTCGATCCTGCAAAGATTCACACAAGAAACCCTTCAAACAATAAAAGATGATAGAATTTTTATATTTTTTCTTTTTTTTTCCAGTTTTTTTATGATTTTTATATTTATATTAACCTGAAATTGCAAAAAGGAAATATTACGCCATCCCCGGCAACGACGCCATTTGATTTGTTTGAGATTTATGATCAAAAATATATGTTAACCGCAATCAAGAACGGCGTCGCTCGGTAGCTAGCCGGTGAATACGGGTCGGTCCACAGGGATGATGTATATTTCCTAATTATTCTAACGAGCTAATTCCAAATGGTGTTTAGATATTTATCACTAAAACTAATTTGATTTAGACTAGGATTTAGGAAACTTGCTAGGGTTAGGTTTAGGTTTAGGTTAAGTTTGGTAAAATAAAATTTCCCACCTCTTTCAATGCCCTAAATTAGATCTTTTTAGGAGTTATGGTAATTATTAATAAAGGAGATTAGGATGATCGGGAAGAAACGATGTTCCTTCCTCTAGATCCTTGTCCGTCCTTTCTTAATCCTTACCCTAACCTCCATGGAAGACATGCATATCCGGTCTTTTATACTACGGTATCACCGTTATCTCGTGGGTAGGGTGCTGTAGGGAGCGGAATATGCATGCATGCATGGAGTCCTAATTAATAACATGTGATGGGGCAAGAAAGGGGTGAGAGATTTGCATCTCTCAAAGCCTTTCCTCTTCCTAACCCTAACAAGCGAGGAAACTACTCGCTCATTAAGGGATCTACAAAAGTCATAATTTTTATTTTGGTTTTCGTTTTAAGAGATTAATTAATTACCGCAGTTTAATAAAAATTCTAATCTAGATTTAAATCTAAGGCAAAGAATAGATCTATCTAGGGCAGAAATTAAAACTAAGAACTAAGGCAGAAAATAAAAACTACTTATAAATTGATGCTCTCCAAAACTTGAAAAGAAATCTGAATTTTATTGATGAAAGGAGGCATGACCTAATACAAGAATTTGGGTCTCTATTTATAAGACATAGAAAACCCTAGGTTTACAATCACCGTATGTATGCTTTTACAAAAATACCCTTAGGAAGACTAGTCAGCGCCGCCACACGTTTTGATAAATTTTTCCGCCACTACGGGCTCTACCCGGCCGCGGAACCGCGGCCATAGGCCAGGTTTGGCCACGGTTCCGCGGCCAAATGAAGGGCTTGTTGCTTCAATTTCTCTGTTATGCTTCTGGGTGTCTTTGTCTTCCTATTTCTTTGGTTGGTTCTTCAGAATGTTTTCCATTTCTCTTCCAGATCTCCACAGTGAGTAATGTAGTGGACTTTAGCCGTTCTCTTTGTGTTGAAGTTTTTAACCTTGCGCTGCTTTGTACTTTGTGAACTGATCTTCGTGTAAGCTTGATCAAGATCCTTCTATTTGTTGGTCGTAGTCTCACTTTTGCATCGTCTTTTATCTTTTTCACTGTTTTTGTTCCGAGAACCTGTAACCTGTAACTATGTAGCAGACATGGGTCAAAAGCACCTATTTATTTGTAAAATGCATAAGAATGGGGAGTATAATAATGCAAAATTACGGTATGAACACCGGGGCGCTACCGTAGACTTACAAGGAGAACTAGTTGGGATCATTTAAGTGAAAACTATCCCGAGGAGTAATACATACTCATCAGTGGGAATCGGGACCCAACTATCATCATGTGATAACCTGACGGAATCCACTCAAGTCACCACACTCCAGAAGGTATGCATATGCCTGGCAAGTTTCCCGTATGTTTGAAACTTCCGATATAGTTTTTGTCCCAAACGTCTTATGACCTTGACGAAGGCCAACAAATCATAAGTCGCAAGTCAAGTTCTACCCGTCATTGTCCTGATTAATCTAAACCCACCCGTACTTGCCATTGACGAAGGCCAACAAGGCTGTACGGCTGTCCTAAATTAATGCATATCCATGCAACATAAAAGTAACACATAGCTACCATACACTATGCCTTGACGAAGGCCAACAAACATAGCATGAATACTAGGCGCTACACGTCTGAAATGACGGAGGGCTACGGCTGGTTTTTGGCGAAAAGCCTTTAACGTAATGAACTTGATATCGTTGAAGGAACTCGAGTGGCTTTGAAATGGAGTGGCTTAAGCTCTGCTTTTTAAAACTTGTAACATAAACTTTTGCTTAAGAGCGAACTCCCAATGAAGGGATCAAGGCCATTCTCTCATAGAATGAGGTGCAGGATATTCCTAACCGAATACCTCTATGCAAAGCAAAAGAATACGATTAAAAGTTTTGAAGAAAACTGAGTAGTTTTAAAATTGGTTCCGACAACATCATTTAGATTTATTTTTCCTTGCATTATTTAGATATTGTGTTCCCATCATTTTATGTTTCCAAGCCACAAAAGAAACAACCAAAATAACATGCTTTTTATATGCCATCCGCATTCGCCATGGGGCTCCGTCATGCACTGTTAGGTTACTTAACTAACGGCAGAGCGGGGGCTGGACTAGCGCGGATGCAAAACATATAGAATCATCTACTAAATATATAATATATATATATCATCATCGCAGGTAGATAATAATCATCACAGCAGATAAAAAATCATCACAAGCAGGCGAATAACAATATGGAATAGCGGATAATCGAGGAACCCCGCGTTTTATTTAAGCTATAAATGAGACGCGACGTTCCTCGGTCGTATGGATAGCCAGTGCAATGAAGATCCTAGACCCCTACGAGTGCGGCAAGTTACCCGCCAATCCTCGAAGTGAGGCAACCCCAATCAACAAAGTGAGTGGGCCACCTAGCACTTCACGAAATCCGGTAACTTGAACACCCTTCCGTGGGTCAACCTATACCCCCTACGAGTGCGGCGAATAGCCCGCCAATTCTAGAGTAAGGCCCCCCCGGTCTTAACTCCATGAGATGCATGCCCTTTGTCCTCTAGAACCCGGCTATTCGAGCACTCCTCCGCGGGGTAATCCTAGTACAGAAAAGAAAATATATATACAACAGCGGCATCGACCTCAACCCGGTCGTTCCCCAATAAAAGAATATACAAACTGACAGTGACGGCAGTCCACATGTCGGACGCTCGCCCCGCAATAATGAATATACAAATGAATCTTAACTGTATATCTAACACTGCACATAAGGGTATCCATCATGACAATCCACATAAACCATAACCATATATATATATATATATATATATATATATATATATATATAACCGCAGAAACAAGCAACACCAGAATGTGTGCAACCCCGTCTAAATGAACATATAGCAATTAGATGACGTTCAACAACACATATATAACATATACCGACGATGCAAAAGTTTCGAGTTTTTAAAACTCCCGAATTGTCCCAAAGCTAAGATGACACAAATGGAAATCTGGGACAAATCAAACAATACCAAAAATACCAATTTACAAAACCCAGCACACAACGAGCTCCAAAGTGAACAGTAAAAATGGTGAGGCCGGCCAAAATGACATTCTTGCCGGCCCAATCTCGATTGAATGTGCTCGTTTTCATTGTGTGTTTCTATCTAGTCTAGACTAAGCTTCTGCACTTGTTTAAAATATTTTTAGAGAGCAAAAATATTTCAGACAGAAACAGGGTTTTGAAAATGGAGTTTTCGGTTTTGAAACTTAAGTATCGTCAAACACTAGTTTACGGTGTTTGGGTGGCTCTGATACCATGTTGGGATCCGGCGCCCACACCGCGGAGGCCGTGGGCGAGGCGGAAGCGAAAACAAAAATTTTTTGCGGGGACCGGACGCGCACACCCGAGGATTCGATCCAAACACCCTAAACTAGAATACTAAAACATGCAAGGGTTGAAGGAATACAACTTTTGCCGTGTGTCCACCCAATTGTGGAACACCCCTCCAAGCTCGTAGCCGCCGGGAACGCGCTTGAGCATCGACCACTCTTGCCGAAGACGATCCACCTGAGGGAATATGGAGGAGGCTCTAACCGACGGTCCAAAGTTGCTAGGTTTGGATGGCCGGTGATGTAGAAATACTTCACTATATTTTTCTCTCTAGAATCATGCTTGAAAATGAAAGCAAGAAGGAGAAGGAGAAGGAGAAGATGTAGCATGAGCTAACCATGGAGGATATGAAGAAAAATCCTCATCAAGTAATGAAGTAGAAAAGGAATGGCTACTAAAAATCAACCATGATCCAATAGTGCTCATAAATGAATTTTCCAATATAAAATTCCCAAGCCATACTTCTCAACCTTCATGCACCATGCCTCGTTGTCTCCACTTTCCACCTCATTTCCCTTTTAATTTTCTAAATAGAAAATTAAATATGAGGTGTTCTTCTTCTAGAAGCATTCCCGTATAAATACGGAATACTTCACCTGATATATATCGCTACACATACACGTATCCGTATAAAAATACGGATAGCACCAAAGAGAGAAAATAAATAGTGAACAATAATACTAAAATATATGTATCGGAATACATATATAAATTATTAAATCAAAACCTGATTTAATAATCCGGCTTAATCCTAAGCCGCTAGTATTATCAACCGTCCGATTAAAGTCCATGTATCGCGTACACATATTTAATCAGACCCCTTGCACGTACCACCGTACGTCTCCTACATATGTCGCCCGAGCCGAAAAACCCTCTGTGTGGGACTTTAAAGACTCGACAATATGCTGGCAGTGGGTTTAACCACAAGCATATCAGCGGTACTAGTTGTACGTAACGGCTACCCAGGTACTTATTGAAAGGGGGTCGGCAATCAAGTGCGTCCTTACCCTACTGAGCCTGAATGTGACAATCTTCGTACAGTTCGGTCTCTTCGTCAAAGAGTATCGCATATCGGGTCTAGGGGGCGGATAACGTCAGACCCTTACTAACCCGATAAGTCGTGTCTGAGTCTAGCTCATCACCAACTGAGATACTACTGATCAACTATCAGTAAATCTCCCCTACCATGGTCATGGATTTCTGGTGATAGCCAACTGAACACAGTGCGATATCGACCCCTAATACCAGGAGAGACGAATCCCTGACAGTCGACCACTGCCTCCATGTGGCTCGGGACTGTACCTAACTAAAACCTGTTTACATGACTCATTTGAGCCGTGGTAGGGTAGTAATCAAAGTATAGTGGGAACTCACACGAGACAAATGACGACTTCAGGTCAAAGGACTAATCTGTACTCATGCCACTTGAGAACTTCCATCTGACGATAGGTATATTACCATCTAGAAGTTCTCAGCGAGTCCGTTCAGTGTACTCACCTCCAGTGAGCACCTGTATACTATCTTAGGTGATACAACACCAATGGTTTGTGAAACCGGCCACCGGCCCTCATCGGGGTCTCGAAGCGTATACACTAGTCTACTCCGGAATATCGATGCCCAGTCTCGATACTCCCACGACTAGGGACATTTAAGGATGTGCTTATAGGCTACCCACCTCTTACGTATATGATCACCATCATAATGCTGGTAGTCAAGCAAGAATCCTATGGGTTCTATCAACATGTAATAGTGATCTGCAATACCACATAATGCATGTACATGATGATAAAGAAAAACTAGATAGCCTACTATCATTTCGAGGAAGATTGTTCTACCTGTATAGGTCCTCCCTCAATTATCATAATCGCATGCCTGTAATTACAATAATTGCCTTGAAGGCACTATATCCAATATATCCTAACCTGTCTTTTCTATCAATGTGGTAGATTCTCCAAACAACATCAGTACCAACGTCAATGGAAACACACCACCGCCTACCCTACCACCTCCCTCTACCATTGCGGCACCAATCAACGAACAGACGACGCTTCTAGAGGCCATCAAAAGCCTTCTGGGCAGACTGCTATCCTTATGAACCGTCTCTAAACCGAAGCACCTGGGGTAAAGCAATTTCGGGCGTTGCGTCCAAAGAACTTCTCAGGAAAAGAGAGTCCTCTTAAGGTTGAACAGTGGGCCCAAAGTATTGAGGACGACCTTGCAGCAGCGTAGGTACCAAACATAGCTTGGGTTCATATGGAAAAGCTCCAGCTCACGGAAAACTTAAGAGTCTGGTGGAAAGCCGAGGAAAGCCATCTTGCACAACCAATAGAGTGGAAGACGTTCCGCGACCTATTCGATACGAAGTTTTTCCCTGAGACAGCTCGTTTTGAGATGGAACAATAGTTCATCCACCTATAATAAGGCTATATGTAGGCTAAATCAATGGATGAATATGATGCCGAATTCATCATGCTTAGCAGGTAAAGAATTCATCTCAAATTATGTTCCGTAGAACATATAACTGTTCTGACATCGACATCATATCAGGTTTGCGACACACCTGATCCCTACCGATGAGATTCGGGTTAGACGATTCCAACAGGGTTTAGACCCGGAGATTCAAGCGGCTTTAGCAACAAGTGACTATCCGACTCATGAACTCGCTCTGAAGGCAGCCCACCGTTTTGAAGCCGTGGTCAAGAAGAAGGGTAAGCCGCAAGCAGCCGGAATCAAACGCCCTGCTATCTAGATGATAGGAGGAGCCTCTTCCAGGCCAACTTTTGCATCCATGAGGCCAGGAGGATCGTTTAACTGATCCAATCCAGATTTTTGTTTGCACTGCAAGAGAACCGGATGCTTGGTGAAGGATTGAAGACGTGCAAATAACCTGTGTTTGATTTGTAGAGCATCTACTTACGCTATAAGAGCATGCCCATAGCAAGGTAACACAGCACCAGCACCTAGACCCACAATGCTAGCTCCACAGAGGCCAGCTATTCAGGCACCTGCACCCCGCCTAGCTCTGCCTACACCAGCTCCACATGGACCACCTGCACAGCCTCAACGTCAGTTCTATCAGTCATAAAGAAACATGCCTCAAGGGCATAGGAATGTACCTCCGACGAGGAGGAATGTGCCGAGACGTCAGGTTTTTACAATGACGGTCGAAGAGGCCGAAGCCATAGGACAAGTCATCACGGTAATTCTTCCCATCCTTTCAACCTTTCAATACTAGTACATCGCTATCTTTTCCTATACCTAAATGCCACCCCCACACAACTTAGGTACTATACTAGTAGCCATCCTTCCTGCACTTGCACATTTCGACACTGGAGCTTCACATTGCTTCTGTTAGGAATATGTATGCCTTAGAGGCCATTATTGTATGATATAGTGGATGCTTAGACATATATATAGAGGACTTTCTTGCTCGATATGATAGTGTGCTATCTGGTTGCTCTTTATCTTAACATGTACACTTGTATTTTTATACTGTCTCTCTGATACATGTTGATAAAGCCCTTAGGATGTTGGCTTGACTACCAGGAGTATGATGCAGATCATACTAGTGGGGCTTAAGTAGTCCGTAAGCACATCCTTTAACAGTTCCTAGTCGAGCGAGTATCGAGATAGGGCATCGATATTCCACAGTAGACTAGTGTGTACGTTTCTTGACCCTGTATAGGGCGAAGGTTGATCCCACAACCATTGATGTTTGACATCAAAGATTGTACACAGGTGCTCATTAGAGAATATATACACTGAACAGGACTTGCCGAGAACTCCTAAATAATACCATACCTATCGCCATATTGCAGTTCTCTGGTAACACTTGTACATGTTAGTCTGTAGACCCGAGATCGTCATAGTGTCTTGTGTGGTTCCCACTGTGCTTTAATTTCGTCCCTACCACGGTTCAAAGGAGTCATGCAAATAGGTGGATTTTGGGTACAGTCCCGAGTCACATGAAGAAAGTGAGCGATAGGAGGGGTTTCGTCTCTCTCGGTATTGGGAGTTGATGTTGCGCTATGCTCGATTAGCTATAACAGCAAGTCCCTGGCCAGGGCTGATGAGATTTACTGGTAAGTGTTGTCAGTAGTTTCTCTAAGGGTTATAGGTCACACATCGGCATGACTTATCGAATTATTGGGGTCTGACGATTCAACCCCCAGACTCGATATGCGACATATCAGACAAAGAGACCGGAATGTACAGTAAGTGTTGCTTATAGGCTTTATGGGAGCTTGGACAAGTTTGCTTGTTGATCTTCTATTCGTTCAATACCTGGGTAGCCATTACATCCAGCTAGTACCGCTGACGGTTTGTGGGTATCTGATATGATCATTACCTACTGTTGGCGTATTGACGAGTCTTTAGAGTCCCATACAGATGTTTCCTAGCTCAAGTGAAATGAAGTAGGGAACATATGGAGATATGTGTGGGAGCTTGATTAAATACGTGTATGTGATACCGTATTCTAATCTAGTGATATTTGATATCAGTCAGGTTATATGTGATATAACCAGATTATTGAATCATGTGTTGATTCAATGATTTGATTTATATATATATATTTGATATTGGCCTGTTATATATAATATGACCGGATTATTGAATCAAGTGTTGATTTAATATCTAATATTGAATATTAGCCGGTTATATGTGATATAACCGGATAATTGAATTAAGTATTGATTTAATAATTTGATATACATATATATATGTTATTAGTCGGTTATATATGATATAACCGGATTATTGAATCAAGTGTTGATTTAATAATTTGATATGTATTTATATATTTGATATATATATATATATATATATATATTAACTAATATTTTGCTCACTTTAGATTTTCTTCTCTTTATATATAATTATATATATATGTGATATATATATATATATATTTATATATGAATTGATATTGTATCATGGGTGATGATACATAGAACTAGGATGTGTGAGAATTACATGGGAGTGAAGATAATGATAAATATAAATGAATTAAAGAAAAATAAGAATGAGTCATTTTGCTTAGATGCTTGGAGAAGCACGTAGAAGCCATGACTCATCTCATTTATTGTTTTATTCATTGGATATTTATCATTCTATTGATGCTTATCTTTTCACTCACCTCACATGGTTCATTCTCTCATCTAAGTTCATCCTTATCTCTTCTTCATCTCTTCTTTAGGATTTTCTTGAGTTGGAAAAATAAAAGAGAAAGTAATTTCTAGTGAGCAAATATCCTACTTCATCAACCTACATTAATCTAGCCCATTAGTTTAGGTTGTTTGCTTCACTAATACTTTGATTAGTGAAGAGTGAGCTTGAGTTAGAGAGACTTCAAGGTGGATCATTTTCGGCTTCGAAGACAACAAGCAAGCTCGTTCCTTTCTCAAGTGGAGTCAAAGAAAAGTTCTATGGACTATTACTTGGAGCTTTAGAAGTGAAGGACCGGTCTACAAAGGTTGTAAACTTCCATCACTTAGTTTAGAACTTGTTTGCTTACACTAAAAGCCTATTTCTCTAGTTCGATTCTAGGTTGGTATAACTTAGCACTTTAGATTTTTTAAAATTACATACTTGTTTGCTTACACTAAAAACCTAGTAGAGGTGCTAAGACATACTTTTAGCTTCATGTCATAATGGTACGTGATAACGCACGCGATTCCCGTCAAGCCACTCATTTCAAGCTAGAATGACAGTTTTGGGAATGGAGTTTTGAAGGAAAATTTGGGGTATGATCAGTGTCCTGTTGTAGTTTGCGACCGAGAATTCTACGCAAATTTCAAGATGCTGGACATACCAAATTTCGATATTGTGTTGGGAATGAATTGGCTGGGAGTATTTTATGCTACCATTGATTGCCGTCAAAGGAGGGTGGTCTTTAAGATACCAGATCACCCAGTCTTCCATTTCAAAAGTGGAGACAGAACCTTGGAGCCAGGAAGCTACCGTGCCAAGCTGAAGATCGCTAAAGTGTCCTCCCTACAAGCCGAAAGAGAAAAGCCTAAAGTAGTTCGAGAGTTCGAGGATATTTTCCCTAAAGACATATCAAGTTTGCCTCCCGATCAAACTCTTGAATTCAGTATTGATTTACAATCCGGCGCACAACCTGTAATCAAAGCTCCATATCGACTAAGTCCGGAAGGATTGAAAGAAATCCATATCCAGTTAGACGAGCCACTGAAGAAAGGTTGGATCAAACCCAGTACTTCGAGTTGGGGATCACTGGTGTTACTAGTGAAGAAGGAAAGTATCTACTGGATGTGTGTGGATTATTGAGCACTGAACGAATTAACAATTAAGAACAAGTATCCGCTACCTCGCATCGATGAACTTTTCGATCAACTAAGTGGATCCTATGTCTTCTCCAAATTAGATCTTCGCTCATGCTATATCAGGTGAAGGTCAAGGAGTCCGACATTCCGAAGACGGCGTTTAGGACTTGTTATGGCCATTGTGAATATCTCGTAATGCTATTTGGAGTGACCAATGCACCAGCCATTTTTATGAACCCGATGAACCAAGTTTTCTGAGAGTACTTGGACATGTTTGTTGTCATCTTCATCGACGACATCCTGATGTATTTAGAGAATCAGAAAGAGAACGCCAAGCACTTACGCATTGTCCTGAAGACACTACGACAACATCAAATCTATGCCAAGTACAACAAGTGTGAATTTTGGCTAAACAAGGTCGGATTTCTCGGACATATTGTTTCATGCAAAGGAATCTCTATGGATATAGCTAAGGTGTCAGCTGTCAGCGAATGGCCTACACTAGAGTTCGTCAAACATATAAGAAGTTTTCTGGGTTTAGCAGGATACTACAGACGTTTCATAGAAGGATTCTCAAAGATCGCAGCACCCCTGACCAATCTTACACGTAAATACGAAGCATTCGTGTGGTCAGAAGTATGTGAGAAGGTTTTTGTAGAACTTAAGTCAAGGTTAACCTTTGCATATATTCTCGTAATACCAGATTGATGTGGCAGATTAGATGTACATTATGATGCATCCGGTAAAGTATTAGGATGCGTTCTACATCAGCATGAAAAAGTTATGGCTTTTGCATCAAGGCAATTAAAAGTCCATGAGCACAACTATCCAACATATGATCTGGAATTGGCAGCCATCATCTTCACACACAAGATTTGGCGTCACTATAGTTTGGGAGAACGAGTGGATATATACACTGACCATAAGAGTCTGAAGTATGTATTTACTCAGAAGGAACTCAACATGCGGTAGAGAAGATGGCTAGAGCTCATGGCAGACTTTGACACCAACCTACAATATCATCCTGGAAAGGTGAACGTAGTCCTCGATGCACTTAGTCGCCAGCCTTTAGCAATGAACCTCACTGCTCAGTGGAGACTACAACAAGAACTACATGGATTGGATATTGAAGTAGTTGTACTAAGTAACGCTTCATCCTTGATGATCTTACAAGTCCAGTCCACTTTTGTCAATCAGATCAAGGTAGCTCAAGCAAATGACGCCAAGCTATAAAAGATCCGAGAACAAGTAGAAAGTGGTCTTCGAACTGACTTCATTATCCACGAAGATGGATCCTTGCGGTATGGGAGCCGTTTATGCGTGCCAGTCGGCCTTATTCGAGAAGAGTTGATGAAAGAAGCTCACAGCTCTCCGTATTCTGTACACCCCGGCGACACGAAGATGTACAAGGATCTATGACAACACTACTGATGGCATGGAATGAAGCGAGAAGTAGCAAGGAGGGTACCAAAGTGCTTAATCTGTCAGTAAGTGAAGGCTGAATATCACAGAACTGCCGATCTACTTCAGCCGTTACCTATCCCAGAATGGAAATGGCAGCACATTACCATGGACTTCATAACTGCACTCCCTCGCAGCACGGAAGGTAACGACGTGGTTTGGGTTATTGTGGATCGACTCACCAAGTCGGCTCACTTTATTCCATTCAGAGTTGGCCAATCAATTGAGATATTGGCAAGGAAGTACATGAAGGTGAGTAAAAATCTAAAGTAAGATTTAAACCTTCAAGATGTACCATACTTGTCTTGATACCCATAAACTCATACAGGAGATCGTAAGATTACATGGGGTAACTGTTTGCATCGTCTCCGATCGTGATACTAGATTCCGATCCTAGTTTTGGCAGAGTCTTCAAGCCAGCCTGGGAACGAGTCTGAACTTCAGCACGGCGTATCATCCCTAAACAGAAGGATAGTCCGAGTGTTCAGTTGATAAAACTGCACATTTGTATTACATTTTTCCTACCATTTTCATATTAAAAAAGGACTTTATTATAATATATCATACATATGAGGGTTTATGTGTAAAAATACTATTTTCCATGTGTTGATATATTATAATTAGCATTTGGTAGGAAAATGTATGCAAATAATTTCATTGACCAAATTCTAGTAGAACAAAGTCTACTAAATATTATTTGAGTGTTGTGCAGAATTTTTCAAGGCTAGAATCAAGGAAATCAAGTTGTTGAAGAAGACTTGCCTAATTAAGAAAGCAAAAACTTGGAGACCAAGTCTGGCAGCAACCACAAGAAGATTTTCTTGATACAAAGGTTCCTAGGACCTACAAATGTCACAAAGGCAGAAGCCCTGAAGATTGATCAAGGGAGGAGATTAAACGGCCGCGGATCCGCGGCCTTACCCATCCTTGGGCCGCGGATCCGCGGCATGATAGAGGGATTACATGCTGAAATTTTGGGAAATGAATTTCTGCTAAATTTTACCTAATTTGGAAGCAAAGGTTTCTGGCTTTGGCACTATAAAAAGGGACCGAGAGCCTCTTGGAAAAATCATCAAGCCGAAGAGATCACGAAGTCCAAGACAGCTCACGCATCCAGGCTGATCATCAACTGTTCATCTACCTCCTTCGGAAGAGTTCGAGAAGCAAACCAAGTTTTTGTAATCATTTTCTAAGGAATAAAGTGTAGATTGTTCAAGTTGATTAATAAAGGTAGTTGTTTTATTTAATTCTTTTGCATTTTACATTATGTTTTCCCTCTCTGTCTTTTTATCTTCTTTTCCCAACATGCGCGAGTAATTCTCCGCTTGTTAGGGTTCGTAGGTTAGGGTAGGCTAATGGATGATGAACATCCCTAAACCCTTTTTAAGTTCTATAAAGTTTATGAACTTTATCAAAAGAATCATTAACATCCTAATCGGGCGCGCTAACAATTCTTTGTTAGTTCCGACCGCGATTAGAGATTAGATTAATGATTGTTTTGGTAAATGCTAGATATGAACGGAGTTCCGTGTCGAGATAAGGGTTAAGAGTGGGATTCCTTTTCCCTCCAGAAACCCTAATCTACACGCATCACCGTCGTTCTAGTTTTAAATCTATTAAAGGATAAAAAAGGTAACTTTTAATTAATCATCCATAACTACTAAATCCTAACGAACCCTACAAGCCCTCTTATTATATTAACTACATCCCTAAAATAATCTAGATCTATATATTTTGCATTCTTGCTTAACGTAGATCTAGAAACCATTCAAAAAATTCTTTATTCCTCCTCTCTTTTTCAATACGTCTAAAGTAAGAGTAAAAGATTCAACGTTTCCCTGAGGACGACCCGTACTCATCTCGGTCTAGCTACATGCGACACCGTTGTTGATTGCGGTTAACTACAAACTACACTTTTTCACATCAATCAAATGGCGCCGTTGCCGGGGAGACGTGCGTAATTTTTTATTCTTGCTATTTGTGTTGAATTCTTAGACGATTCATATCATTATTAAAACAAAACTGCAAATTGCATATTTAACGATTTGTGTGTGAATTTTGCGAGGGAATCTGGAGTCACGGACTAGAGGAAACATGAGATCTAGGGTTCCGAATTTCTCTGGTATCTTTCTTAACTCCTTCTCTCTCCTCTCAAATCCAATAAAATCTATTTTCTGCAGGATTCTTTGCAAAATAGCGTCGCTCAAAAATCTTTTTGCAAAAGTTTTGTGATTGGTTTTGTTTTGCATATTTTAATACGGACTTTAAGGGGCAAAGACCAAATCAAGATTAGGTGGGGATTTCATCACCCTTCCTAAGCCCCACAAATCACAAACCGAGCATCTAGATCAACCCTTCATTAATTTAAAAAATATCTAGACCAGACTCTAAGGACTGTCACGCTCATTAAGGACAGAGGAAGGTCATGGGTAATCTATCGCTTATCCGCATTACTTTTGTGGTGCCTAGGCAAGTGTGTCAAAGGCAAGTGGTTACTTAATTAGGACCACTACTTTCGTAGTGGGGAGCCTCCCACTTACCTGGCACTTACCTGGCCACAAGAGTAGTAAAGAGGTGGTAGAGGATTTATCCTGCGGCTTGTCCTTTGGAAGTCTAGGAGAGGTCTAGAGACTGGACCTAGGTGACCTTAGTTCTAGGGTTGCTTGTGCATCTTAGGGTGATTTGTCTTGATTCCCACTTTTTTCAAAACAGACCAATTTTAAATCACACACACGCTGCCACTTGCACTAAACCCGCTTAGTGCATGCTCGGCTGGACATGGGATCCTAGTGCCCGTCTTGTCCGCGTTCATGCTATCGACTCCGAGGTCGGTGCTTCTTCATCTTCTTTTCCCCCACCACACACCACGATCGAGATGGACGGCACTCCATCAGAATATAACACCACGCCGCCGCCGCCCGTAGGTGCGCAGAATCCACCGCGCATCTCTCTCCAAGAGAGATGCTATCCTATCTGTGGTCCTCTTCCCACTTGTCTATCTCTTCCACCACCTAACGGGGATAATTTCAAAATTAAACCCCACTACATCAATCTGCTGCTCAAATTTCACGGGCTTGAGTCGGAAGACGCGTACGTTTTCATCACCAAATTCGAAAACGTATGCGCAATGATGGGTACTTCGTAATTGACTTTAGATGCTATGCGCTTACGTCTTCTCCCATTCACACTGTGCGACTTGGCAGAAAAATGGCTTTACAATACTGCCGCACACTCTATCACTAATTGGGATGAATTCGTCATAGCATTTCTTAAGAAGTTTTACCCAAACCATAAGACTGCCCGTGTTAGAAGCGAGATCAACCAGTTCACCCAGCTTCCCAATGAACCATTTTGGAAATGCTTTGAACGTTTCAAGGATCTGCTTGTCCAATGTCCTCATCATGGAATCAATAGATGAGATTTATGTCAGATTATATATGAGGGCATTAATCCAGCGACAAAGTAGATGCTTGAAACAAATTGTCAATGCAATTTCATGTCTAAAGATGACGGTGAAGCGTGGAAATATCTGGAAGACCTTGCTGAACACACATTGTAGTTGGAAAGCGTAAGACCACCTTCATCTAGGGGAGGTGTTCACCATCTCGATGTTTCTATCGCAGTAAAAACCGAAATGGCAGCGATACAGAAGAAACTTGATGCTATTGAGAACAAATTCTCATCATTCTCCCAAAATCAGGTCACGCTTCCTAAGACCGTTTGTGGTTGCTGTTCGGATCCTTCGCACTTAATGGAAGAATGTCCTATGAATGCACCGTTTCAAGGTCATGAGCAAACTAATGCTACTTTTCAGCAGCGACCTAGAAACGACCCTTATTCTTCCACGTACAATCAAGGATGAAGGAATCATCCTAACTTTGCTTGGAATCAAAACCAACAAAGCAATTATCAAAGACCTCTTCCACAGCAACCACAACCACAGAATCAGCCCCCCTTTCAGTCACAGAATTTCCAAAATCCGGCCAACATTTCTACACTACAAGTGGCCGGTACTGAAAACTCACTTGCACAAACTTTGGATATGTTCATGAAACAATCTATGCAATTGTCGGCTGAGATGAAGTCTTCTATTGATACCCTAACGAAAAACTCCTCCTCCCATGGTGAGAGTATTAAATCAATAGAAAACCAACTCGCACAGTTAAACGCCGCAATGAGTGCGAGAGAGAAAGGGAAACTCCCATCTCAACCTATACCTAATCCTGGCCACTCACAAAGTTATAATGTGAGTGCCGTTACTACGTTGAGATCGGGAAAGGTGCTGAATAACCGAGTGGGTGAGCAATGTGATGATGTTAGTGACACCAATGATACCCCAGCTTCTTCTTCTTCCCCTAATTTATCTAGTCTCCCACCTTCACCCGAGCTTATTCTCCGTTTTCCCCAAGGCTCGAACCCTTCTCCCATTTCTTCGAATCTACCTAAAACGATCCCCACTCCAATTCTGGGATCCTCTCCATCCCCACAATCCTCTCCAATGTTGGACCAAACCCTTATTGATAAAGCACCTTATCCAAACAGGTTAAGGGGCAACAGACCAAGTCCACAAATGGAGAAGATTGTTGAAATTTTAAAGCAAGTTAACACAAACATTCCTCTCCTAGATGCTATTCAACAAGTTCCGTCATATGCGAAAATCATAAAGGACTTGTGCACTAGGAAGAGAAAAGTTCAAGTACCTAAAAAAGTTTTCCTTGCGAGTAATGTGAGCATTGCTTTTACACAACAACTACCCAAGAAACGAAAGGACCCCGGATGTCCTACAATTTCTATTTCCATTGGGGGTAAAAATATCAATCGTGCTCTACTCGATTTAGGTGCTAGTGTTAACTTGCTTCCGTATTCTGTTTATGAGCAATTAGGGATCGGAGAGTTAAAACCTGCGCATTGCACTCTTCAGATGGCCGATCGATCTATCAACCAACCTAGGGGTGAGCTAGAGGATGTGTTAATTAAAGTCAGGGAATTCATATTTCCTGTGGAATTTATCGTTATTGTAACACCTTAGAATGTGTTTTGTAGCTAATTATATTTTAATGTGTGGTTTTTAATAAAAAGTTTACCAAATTGGTTTTTAAATATTTTATCCTAATTATTGTGTATTTTATTAGATTTTTCCTAGCCTTGCACACACTTGTGCATGATAACTAGGGTTGTTTTGGGGGTTTAACCATGATTAGCAACATGGTGAACTAACCATTCCCTAATCTAGTTTAATATTGTATTAGGTGTTTTGGGTTTAATAGTGTATGGTTGTTTTAAAATGAATTTGAAATGGAGTTTTATATATTGTTTGAATGGTTGATCTTGAGAGAGAGAGAGAGTGCATCATGGGGCATGATGGCCTTTGCCATGCCTCATTTAATGATGAGAGAGAAGGAGAGAGGGAGGGGTTCTAGCCTTACTCTCATTTTTCTCACTCTCATATCACTCATCTCTCATTCTCTCACACTCTCACACACACACAGCACTCATCAGCAGCAGCAGCCATATCAACAACAACAACAACAACAACAACAACATCAGCTACAACAACAACAACGGCATCATCATCATCATCTTTGTAGGGTTCCTAGGCACTCTCAAGAGGTCTCACAAGGCATCAACCATGCCCGTTTCAAAAATTACGGTGCCGAGAAACCCTAGACTACAGATCGTTGGCTAGATTTCTAGGCGACAAAACAAACTAGCTAACAAATTAACTAAAGGAACGGAAGTACAACCTTTGTAGATCCGGTCCTCCACCTCCATAGCTCCGCAATGAAGTCTCCTCGCTGTCTAAATCGAAATCCGGGCTCTAGCGTCGGCTTCATCGGAGAAATGGGCGGGCAAGGTCGTCGGCTTCGTGCCGAAGATGATCTACGTCGAGGCATCACTAGATCAAGCTCCAACTTCACCAAGTCATGAAACTTGTGAAGAAAACACACTCTACTACTTGGCAAGAGGTAGAGGATGAAGAAATAGGAAGTGGGTAGACTTTAGAATTAGATTTCTCACTTGTTTACATCAATCACCATTGATGAAGTCAAGTTTCTCTTCTTGAAGTGAAGAAGAAGAAGATGAAGAAGATGTGATAAGTTTTATGATAAGTTAATTTAAAATAGAAAAGAAAATCAAAACTTATCATAATCCAACCATGGTTATGTGTAGAGAGCAAACTATAGTTAGGTGAATGGTTAGGTTAGGCATAAAACAAAAATGGTGGACTTTTTCAAAGCTTCATGAAACTTCAACAAAGAAACAAAATTATCCACCATTTTCCTTTTGCCAAAATGAAATAGATAAATAAATAAATAAATAAATAAATGAATAAAACAAAACCCTAACCATTATCATGTAACCATGGTTTGATCTTTACACAAAACCCTAGCAAACATGTATCATCAAACATGATACAATCAAGTGCACAAAAGTATATCACATATACAATGTGTACATCCGAGTGAGAAAATCCATCTTAAGTAAACCGATACTAGTTAATGCAAACTAATATATCAAATATATAATTATGCATTAAATTATTAAATCAACACTTGATTTAATGATCCGGTCATGTCGCATATAACCGGCTAATATCAACAGTAACAACTTATCGAATCAACACTTGATCCGATAACCCGGCTATATCGTATATAACCGATCAATGTCACATATCGCGAGAATTGAATACAGTATCACATACTGGTATCATTCTCGGTCCCGCACACATCTCATATGTGCTCCTATTTCGTTTCGCTTGAGCCAGGAAACCTTTGTGTAGGACTCTAAAGACTCGTCAATACGCCGGCAGCAGGTAATGATCATATCAAACACCCACAAGCCGCAAGCGGTCTGCTAAACGTAACGTCCACCCGGGTATTGAGCGATCAGAAGATCGACGAGCAAGCCCGCTCACACTCCTGTGAATCCAACCAGTAACACTACCGTACAGTCCGGTCTGATCGTCTGATATGTCGCATATCTTGCCTAGGGGTGGTAAACGTCAGACCCCAATAGCTCGATAAGTCGTGTCGATATGAGGTCTATAAAAATTCGAGAAACTACTGGTAACACTTACCAGTAAATCTCAGCAACCCTGGCCAGGGATTTCCTGTTATAGCCAATCGAACACAGCGCAACATCAACTCCCTATACCGGGAGAGACGAATCCCCTCCTATCGCTCATTGCCTCCATGTGACTCGGGACTGTACCCAAAAACCACCGTTTTGCACGCCCTCTTGGACGTGGTAAGGTGGAAATCAAAGCACAGTGGGAACCACACAAGACTCTATGACGATCTTGGGTCAACAGACTACTCTGTACCAGTGTCACCAGAGAACTGCCATCTGACGTAAGGTATAATACCATCTGGGAGTTCTCGGCGAGTCCGTCCAGTGTACCCAGTCTCTACTGAGCACCCGTATATCATCTCTGATGTCAAACACCGATGGATATGGGATCATCCATCGCCCATCTGTATGGGTCGAGAAGGTACACGCTAGTCTGCTCTGGTATATCGATGCCCCGTCTCGATACACCCACGACTAGGGACTTTGAAGGATGTACTTATGGACTACCATGTCCCCACTAGTATGATCCGCATCATAGTTCAGGTAGTCAAGTACACATCCTAAGGGCTTTACCAACATGTAATAGAGAGACAATCTGAGTACACGTTAAGGTAAAGAGTAACCAGATAGCATGCTATCATGTCGAGCAAGAAAGTCCTCCCTATATATGTCCCAGCATCCACTACAATATACATCCTATGTACAGTAATGGCCTCTAGGGCATACATATAACTAACAATCTCCCACTTGCACTATGGCCATCTGTAGAAGTGGTTGTAGTATCTCATACTCAACCATCCCATAAAAGTCTCTCTCTGGGAATAGGCCTTCGTGAGTGGATCCGCCGTGTCGTCCTCTGATTCTACTCTCCTAACCTCGATCAGCCTGGAGATCAACTATCTCCATGATCAGGTGACACTGCCTTAGAATATGTCTGGATCACTGATGGGACCGGGGTTCCCGGGCCAGAGCCACACTTCCATTGTCACACAATGGTAGGAACCTAGTTCATCTCATGAACCAATATACACCCAAACAGCCTCTTTGGTAGCATCTTAAGTAGCGATGTATCCTGCCTTTATCGTCTAGTATGTCACGGTATCTAGCTTGGAACTCTTCCAACATACCGTCCCTTTACCGAGGGTAAAGGCAATGCCTGTGACTGACACTCAGTCGTCTTTATCACCCTGGAACCCTTCCAGCGATTCTCCCCAGGATCTATTGATATCATCTCACTACAACTAGTGAGAATCCTAACATCCAATTAAATCTATCTCATAGATCCAAAACTCAGGATTTAGGAGGTATCATTTTGATCCTACACGGAGAATCTTTGTGATAAGCGGAGATTGATCGAGCGTAGCATAGGAAACTCCTTCCCTATCAAGAGTATGTCATCCACGTACTCTACGAGGATCACCACCATACTCCCTATTACCTTTTTGTTTATACAAGGTTCATCTACCATTTTGATGATGTCAAACTCTTTGACTAATCCATCAAAACAGATGTTCCAACTCCGCGATGCCTGCTTTATCCTATAAAGCATCTTGTACACGTTTCCGCTGCTCCCACTGTCTACGAAGCCCTCTGGCTGTGTACTTACAGACGCACTCTTCTAAAACACCATCTAGAAAAGCAGTCATGGCACCCAACCGCCAGATATCATAGTCATGGTATGTAGCCGTGGCAAGTAGGATCTGGATGGACTTAAGCATAGCCACTGGAAAAAGGTTTCATCATTATCCACGCCTGGTCGATGACGAAAACCTTTAACATGTCTAGCTTTGAAAGTCTCAACTTTTCCATGTACACCAAGTAATCTTCTTAAGATATACTTGCTCCTGATGGGGATTTAACCCTTCAGATATAGCAACCAAAGTCCATACTTTGTTGGTGTATAAGGATTCCATCTCAGATCGATAAACATCCAGCCATTCTTACAGAGTCTCACTCCTGATGGCCAGCTCGAAACTAGTTGGGTCATCATCTCATGATGCAATCCTCGCTCCCACTGTCATAGAGAAACCGAAGTATCTCTGATGTGGGTGAGGAACCCTGCTAGATCGGCGGAGAGGCTGAGGTTCATTGGAATCTACTGAATCCTTTGGTTCTGTCAAATCATCAGCTGCAGTTTGTATAGCTGGAACATTTCCAGTTGTACATAACAGACGTTGCCTCGAGCTTGTCCGGATTTTGCTTTTTAGACATAGGCCGGACAACCCCAAATCTTAACTAGCTTAAGACATGGGCTCTTCCCTTTCCATATCACATATGAAGTGGTAGGCACTGATTTGATTCGAACCCTAATTCAATAGGTATGCAGCTTCTTAAGTGCATAACCCCCAAAGGAAAAAGGTAACTCAGTAGTACTCATCATAGAGCACACCATATCAAATAGGGTGTATCTGCTCCGCCCCGACATACCATCGTGCTATGCTGTATTCGGAGGAGTAATGCCGAGAGAGAATCTCATTTTCCTTTAGAATAGTCCAGGAATTCCATGCACAAGTATTCTCCTCCCTGATCTCATCATAGGACATAATACTTATACCCGTATTTTGGTTCTCTACTTCTAACTTATATTCCGTGAATATCTCAAAAGGTTCGGACTTGCGTTTCAACAGGAACATAGGTCTGAATCTCGAAAGATCATCAGAGAATGTAATGAAGTATAAAGAACCAGTCCTGGCATGTGTAGACAGGAGACCTTGCATACATCATCATGTATCAGTCCCAAGAGTTCACTAACTCTTTCTCTGTTTCCAATAAACAGAGCTGGTGTCATTATATCTTTGTGACATGACTGGCAAGTTTCACAAGATGTAAATTCAAACTAATTTAAATATGCATCTTTATGTAACTCAGCTAGTCGGGTCGCATTGATACGACCTAGTCTACAATACCTCAAGAAGAATTCGTTCATTTCTGAACTCTTCCTCTTGTGTGTGTTCTATATACTAAGAACTGTAGTTTGATTTAGAACATCAACGCTTTTAGATAACGTGCCTGAACCGATCAACTTTTGATATAGGAAATGTTCAAAACATTATCCAACAATACAAAATTTTATCGTTTCTTTACTAATAAAGAGATAGATATGATTTTGTATATCAGGTTCGGTATCTAATAACATTCGTTCAGAATCAATGTATTGGTAATACAGGGTGACAGTGACCGACAGACTTGGCTGCAACTCTTGCCCCGTTTTCTGCCTCATGAAACTTATCACCCGTTCTCAGTTTTTCTACCCTTTTGTAGCCCTATGTAACATCTTACATATCTGGGATCCTTATCCGGTATCAAATACCCAGGATACGGAGGATACTGAGAAACAGTTCTTTGTAATGAACACACCCGAAGATGATGCATCAGCATGCACTCTCTTCGTTTGGGCGGCACGGGAAATCTGGTATTCCCCAATTTCCTGCTCGATCTTATAACAATTATAAGTTGGAGCGGGACCAACGTTCCCCAGCTCAGTATAACAAGCGGGTTCGGTCAAATATCCGTATTATTATCTTGATTAAGGCGTGATATGGTCGCTACCAGGAGAGAAAGAGAAGAAATCACTCAGCGTGCGCTCTTTCAAGAATAGATTGGTTATTATTTTATCTAATCAGGATGGCTCCCACTGCTTTTTATCAAATCTTCCTTCAAACCCTAAAAGGAAAGACTAGCCGGGATTAATTACACACTACAAGTTCGCCAATCTTTCAGCCAGGCCAGTGGCGGTACTTTGAGGGAGGTCCCCCGTGCTTTCGCACGAACCTAATTAATGTAAACCTTGTTTTCCCAGAGGCGTAACCCCGTTGACACCTTTCTAGACACCTACTTGATCGGCTAATTGTAATGTGTAAAACTCTCCCAGGAGTAACTCTTACTCGCAGCGGGTATCGGGATCCAACTATCTCATAGAAGGTATGCAATCTCATTGCAAATTTCAACACTTGAAATTCCCGATAATATTTTGCCCCTAGTGTTCTATGACCTTGACGAATGCCAAACAACCCATAGTCCACTTAGTCAAGTTCAACCCGTACATTTCTTGATCGAATTAAACCCACCCGCACGACCCTTGACGAATGCCAAACAACGCCGTACGAATACCCTAATCCAATCTGCATCATATGCATAAGCAGATAAATACTAGTTAGCTACCGCACACTACGCCTTGACGAATGCCAAACTACCGTAGCACGAATACTAACTAGTACTTATCTGAAATGACGGAGGGCTACGATAGGTTTTTCTGAAAACCTATTGCGTAATGAACTTGATATCGTTGTAGGATCGAATGAATTTTAAAATAGAGTGTTTTTGAGGCTTTTCTTGTTTTGCTAAAGGAGTCACTCCCGGTGAAGGGATCGTCGGTCCTTTCTTCGTCGAATGAGGTGCGGGATATATCATATATATCACTGTGCAAAGCAGAACTCTTAAAAGCTATCAAAAGACAAACCGAGTGTGTAGCATCTGCCAGTTATTGCTAAAGGAGTCACTCCCGGTGAAGGGATCTCGGTCCTTTCCTCATCGAATAAGGTGCAGGATATATCACATATACCGCTGTGCAAAGCAAGAACTGTAGCTACCTGTTTTATTTTTTGAAATTCGATTCTACAACATCTTAGGTTTCTTTTATTTCATTAATCTCATTAATGAAGTCCCATCATTTAAGTACCTAAACATCACAGATAAATACGACGTACACTTATGCCATCCGCATTCGCCTCGATGTCCCCTCGTGCACCGTTAGGTTAGGTAACTAACGGCAGAGCGGGGCAGGGCTAGCGCGGGTGTAAAACATAAGTAACGTCTATATAATATATCATATATACTATATACTGTATCTATCACAGAACATCACATGATCACATCACAGATATCGCAGCAGAAGAATCATATGAAATATTGGATATACTAGGACGTCCGTGTTTTTAATACGAGCCAGTATAAAACACGGATTCCACGGTCGTGATGAATAGCCAATCCCACACCCCTAGACCCCTACGAGAGCGTCAAGCAACCCTACCAATTCTAGAGTTAGGAGACCCGGACTCGACTCCTCGAATTGGTCTCCCACTGGACTCCAGAACCCGGTTACTTGTGCCCTCCTCCTTGGGTCTATCCTAGTGCGAAAAAGTAAATAATATACAAAAGGTGACAACTTCCGCAACCTGGAAGTACCCCAATAAAAGAATATTACATACAAGTTTTTTTTATGAATGAAAATGAAAAACACTCATCTCACATAAAAACCCCCCGGCTATTCAAACACGACGATCCAATATAACATATCCAGCAACACATAACATCACATGTCATCAACGTAAGTAAATATGCGCATCCCAATTGTCGTTGACATATAGCAACGAAACTGGCGATATCACATATTACACTTACGGTCACAGAAAAGAAAGTGTAAAACTACAACAGTTGGAATCCGCAACCACCTCAGACATCGCATGCCTGACCAAATGAATTACTTAGACATCGCATGCCTAACAATTATAAACCCCGCATTTTAGTCTCATTATCGAAAACTCTTTTAAATACCAAGTCGGGCAATTCAACAGGATTCCCGACATTTTGATCGAATGCTCGTCGCAAACTTCAGTAGACGGTCGCACCCCTAATACCGTCGACGAAGTGCACCAAGGCGGAACACCGCTGCCGCGAGCACCCGAACAGATGCTTTCGGCGACGGGGTTCTCCTACAGTCACTTGGTCGAGGCTATGGAGTGAAGCTGTCTATTAAGTTTACCCGGCGAGTATCCGCGTACGCTACGTGATTGCGACGGACTTTTGATCGCATCAAAATTCCGTGGCAACCGATCAAGTGAGACTAAACTGCTATGTTTATAATATTCATTCAGTTATCTCATAACTTATTGTGAATTCCAATTATTGTATCACATTCCGGATAAATAGAAAATGTTAAACTTTCCGATCGAACAGTCAAACACCCAAGTTTTCCCGAAACAGCTCAACACATGAAACAAGTCTAAAAACATTCAGTTCGTGCCTCAGTACCAACGGTCCAGCCGTAGAAGGGTCAAGCCAACGCCTCACATGTGGCACGCCGTACTGCCCCAAACCCGAAGGTTCAAAGGGCAGTTCAAGATGGTCACATAATCGAGTTAAGGTTTGTTGTCTTCTAGAGGGTCCATTGCGTTACTTGCACTACTTAGAACATCGTTAAACTTCAGAAAAATCCAACACTTGGAAATTTCCCGACAGGGGAAAAATTGGGTATTTATATCCGGTCGAACTTTTTAACATATTCAAAAATTATCCGGAATCCACATAGACAAAATCTGAAATTTCCGATCGAATCATCGAACCCCCAAAACATCCCAGAAAACTCAACTCTTGAGTAAATATTAAAATATCCCAGAAAATAGAGCAATATTAAATTGAAATTACTGTGCAAATTAAAGTGACAGAACAGATGGTACGGCCGCGGAACCGCCACACATGCGAGGCTCGTGCCGCGGTTCCGCGGTGGTTTAATAGAATTAGACCCCCGTATTTCACAGTATTTCAAATAACACCCTGCTTAATTTTCTGCATATTTTTAATGTGGAAAAATGCACAGTTTTGAAAAAAGTACAGAGAGCATGGGAAAAATGGGGTTTCGGGTTCGATCGGGATTCAAACGTCGTCTAGACTTCGTCTAAGGCTCTAGCTAGGCTCTGATACCACTGTAGGGTTCCTAGGCACTCTCAAGAGGTCTCACAAGGTATCAACCATGCCCGTTTCAAAAATTACGGTGCCGAGAAACCCTAGACTACGGATCGTTGGCTAGATTTCTAGGCGACAAAACAAACTAGCTAACAAATTAACTAAAGGAACGGAAGTACAACCTTTGTAGATCCGGTCCTCCACCTCCATAGCTCCGCAATGAAGTCTCCTCGCTGTCCAAATCGAAATCCGGGCTCTAGAGTCGGCTTCATCGGAGAAATGGGCGGGCAAGGTCGTCGGCTTCGTGCCGAAGATGATCTACGTCGAGGCATCACTAGATCAAGCTCCAACTTCACCAAGTCATGAAACTTGTGAAGAAAACACACTCTACTACTTGGCAAGAGGTAGAGGATGAAGAAATAGGAAGTGGGTAGACTTTAGAATTGGATTTCTCACTTGTTTTCATCAATCACCATTGATGAAGTCAAGTTTCTCTTCTTGAAGTGAAGAAGAAGAAGATGAAGAAGATGCGATAAGTTTTATGATAAGTTAATTTAAAATAGAAAAGAAAATCAAAACTTATCATAATCCAACCATGGTTATGTGTAGAGAGCAAACTATAGTTAGGTGAATGGTTAGGTTAGGCATAAAACAAAAATGGTGGACTTTTTCAAAACTTCATGAAACTTCAACAAAGAAACAAAATTATCCACCATTTTCCTTTTGCCAAAATGAAATAGATAAATAAATAAATAAATAAATAAATGAATAAAACAAAACCCTAACCATTATCATGTAACCATGGTTTGATCTTTACACAAAAACCCTAGCAAACATGTATCATCAAACATGATACAATCAAGTGCACAAAAGTATATCACATATACAATGTGTACATCCGAGTGAGAAAATCCATCTTAAGTAAACCGATACTAGTTAATGCAAACTAATATATCAAATATATAATTATGCATTAAATCATTAAATCAACACTTGATTTAATGATCCGGTCATATCGCATATAACCGGCTAATATCAACAGTAACAACTTATCGAATCAACACTTGATCCGATAACCCGGCTATATCGTATATAACCGATCAATGTCACATATCGCGAGAATTGAATACAGTATCACATACTGGTATCATTCTCGGTCCCGCACACATCTCATATGTGCTCCTATTTCGTTTCGCTTGAGCCAGGAAACCTCTGTGTAGGACTCTAAAGACTCGTCAATACGCCTGCAGCAGGTGATGATCATATCAAACACCCACAAGCCACAAGCGGTCTGCTAAACGTAACGGCCACCCGGGTATTGAGCGATCAGAAGATCGACGAGCAAGCCCGCTCACATACCTGTGAATCCAACCAGTAACACTACCGTACAGTCCGGTCTGATCGTCTGATATGTTGCATATCTTGCCTAGGGGTGGTAAACTTCAGACCCCAACAGCTCGATAAGTCGTGTCGATATGAGGTCTATAACAATTCGAGAAACTACTGGTAACACTTACCAGTAAATCTCAGCAACCCTGGCCAGGGATTTCCTGTTATAGCCAATCGAACACAGCGCAACATCAACTCCCTATACCGGGAGAGACGAATCCCCTCCTATCGCTCATTGCCTCCATGTGACTCGGGACTGTACCCAAAAACCACCGTTTTGCACGCCCTCTTGGACGTGGTAAGGTGGAAATCAAAGCACAGTGGGAACCACACAAGACTCTATGACGATCTCGGGTCAACAGACTACTCTGTACCAGTGTCACCAGAGAACTGCCATCTGACGTTAGGTATAATACCATCTGGGAGTTCTCGGCGAGTCCGTCTAGTGTACCCAGTCTCTACTGAGCACCCGTATATCATCTCTGATATCAAAAACCGATGGATATGGGATCATCCATCGCCCATCTGTATGGGTCGAGAAGGTACACGCTAGTCTGCTCTGGTATATCGATGCCCCGTCTCGATACACCCACGACTAGGGACTTTGAAGGATGTACTTATGGACTACCATGTCCCCACTAGTATGATCCGCATCATAGTCCAGGTAGTCAAGTACACATCCTAAGGGCTTTACCAACATGTAATAGAGAGACAATCTGAGTACACGTTAAGGTAAAGAGTAACCAGATAGCATACTATCATGTCGAGTAAGAAAGTCCTCCCTATATATGTCCCAGCATCCACTACAATATACATCCTATGTACAGTAATGGCCTCTAGGGCATACATATAACTAACAATCTTCAGCAGCAGCAACACCAGAAGCAGCAGCTCCAGCATCACCATCATCAGCTCCAGCATCATCATCATCACAGCAACAACAACAACCTCAGCAACAACAACAACAACAGAAGCAGCAGCAGTGGCACCAGCATCAGCAACAGCTGCAGAAGCAAGCAGCAGTAGCAGCAACTGTAGCAGCAGGAGCCCCAGCAACAGTAGCAACCCCTCACACTCCTTCTCCTGCTCTCTAGGGTCCTTTTGGGTATATTTCCTTAACCCAATTTCCTAGTTTGCTAGCTTGTGCGTAGTTTGGTGTCGATTAGTGTTAATTAGCTAGTTTAGTGCTAGTTTTGGTGATTTGTGAGATGTTGTGGAAAATTGTTGATTGTGTTAGCTACCTTAGTTTATTTAAGTGTTATTAGGGTCACTTAACTAAGTTTAACCCCAGATTACACTAAAATACCATAAGGTTTCCAAATTGTGCAATTTGGTGTTTTTAAAGTGATATTTGTGACTTCTGGAATCTGCTTTTGACCCGGACCCTACAGGATAAAATTGAGAAGACTAGAGCATGTACACTAGGTATAGATACCACCACCAGAGCACGAGCCCCTATCTCCCAACCCTGGCCGCAAATTCTTTCATTCTGGCCGCAAATTGCGGCCAGGAAGGTGAGTGGAGTGCTGGGGTTTTGGGTTTGGGAGTCTTCTGTGTAGTGTAGTGTTTTGGCATGTCTAGTTTTGTAAGATTTGGCCTGTAGGAAAATTTGGGATCAAATATCGTTTTTATGTCCGTTGTGTTTGCGCGATACGCGCGATACGTGAGTGGGTTCTGTGATCCAGCGTATCGCGGCGTGTCGCGATGGTTTTAGACGCGTACACACACGATTCAGCGTATCGTGCACACGCGCGTTTAGATCGCGACGCGAGTTTCTCGTTTTGGATCGATATCGCGTTTCGCGGAATATTTTGCTTATATATGATTTCCATGTCTTATTTGCAGGTTTGCAGGCAGGAACTACGGACACGGCTACAGGGGGGAGCAGATGGTAGGATTCACCTAGCGTGGAGTGTAGGTGAGTAGATTTAACATCTACAGGGGAATCGCCCGCATGGCGTTATGCGTCTGGGCTAGGATTCAAATACCTGTCGCACATTCTACGTCATTGTAGAATTGCGCCTTTACTGTATTTCCTTGATATAGTTATACTGTGACTAGCAGCCGTAGGACACTGCACATATTATTGACGGTTCATGTTGCACGAGCACAGATTGTATGCTACACACACACCGTCAATAATTGCCATGTCACACACTACCCCTTATAGATACTATTGCTTGTCACACATGACATCTAGCTTATCGGTATACCTATAGTGTATCATACCTTTAGTAATAGGTATATTTACACCTTGCGATACAGCTACAGGTATACCTTTTACATATTTTACTTATACCGGGGGGATATCTTACTCGTATTCTTCTTATACCCAGGGGGGTATACGACATCATTTCTTATAGGTAGATACCTATACATTGCTACACCTGTATGTTATACACAGATTCAGTTGCTGTCGCATATTTACAGTTACTGATGTTACTTAGCTGTACCTTATTGGTTTTGCATACATCTGGTTTTAGCTACATATTCTCATTTATATGCTCGCATTTCAGATATATCGCATATATTTATTCCTGAATTTGCGCATTGTTATTTGGATTTCACATGATGATTTATGGATTTGGGAACTGTGAGAGTTCATGAAATTATGCATACATTGAAGCACCCGGTTTCCTTGAGATGATATTTGCACGTCCACCATGAGTTTTATCGGTGCTGATATGTATATACCCCTACGAGGAGGCGTCGAGGCCGTAGAGGGTACATGGTGGGGCCCGATATGGTTTCCCTCGGCAAGAAGATCGATGGATTTTGCCGATTGAGCCTGGAGGAGGGCGAGTACCTACCGGTGACAGTACCCATGACTCGGCGGGGGATCGCGGAGACACCGCTTGGAGTCATGTACGTATGCATACGTCGAAGGGCGAGGGTCAGAGCTAGGCACTCGTGCTTTCGGGATAGCGTATGATACGTGGTCAGGATTTCTGTGTCGATGCTTGGCACACTGTTTTCATGATATTTCTTTAACACCTTTGTATATATAACAGGGGATTTAGCCGTTGTTATATATACCCTTACACCAATATTAGTGGAATGGGACGCTAATATATGTGTATTGCCCCCATCATACTTATTTCTGTGTATTTACCTTTAGGATGTTAGACACTTACTTGAGATTCGACTTGGGATATAGGTGATTCATTGACATTGGATATTGGACATACCTATGTGATTGCTGATTTGTACATTCGGGATATAGGAGATTACTCGATACTGTACATTGAGGAGATGTGAGACTTATATGATGTGAGTGCCCAATGTGGGGGCTGATTTGAGGATTTAGGATTTGAGTGTCTTGATGGATTGTGATCCTGCCACGATGTCAGGTTTCCGTGGAAATGACATATTCCACCCTATACCTCACCCTTATCTATTTTATGCACAGTTTCATATATTGGTTGTACCTGTTAATGTACCCTTATGTTAGCTGCATATTTACATTCTCATATCCCTACTGCATGGTTATTGCATATTATTGTCATGTTACTATTGCTTCACATATTGATTGTACCTGCTAGTGTACTTTCCACTATTCTGCATTTGCATGACATGTTATTACTGTAATCGCATATCTTAGATTCATGCTGTACGTGCATTCCTGCGATTACCTGCATATGTTTTATACTATTCACGAGTTGGCAACTCACCCTCGTTGTGCCACAGGTGTTTCAGGTTGTTCCCCAGAGTAGTCGAGGCAGGCTATTCAACTATTCAGCTATTTATCTTTTGCCACAGATACCGCATCAGCTCACAATATCGTTTTGCTTAGGTGGGTTAGATGATTATCTGTATCTCCTATTTGTACCTTCGTTGTATTTGTACTCTCCATCTACTATTGTATTGTGGACTTAGAGACTTGGTGAGGACGTATTTGTATATTATTGTGGATTTATTGTCTTTTATATACAGCTTCTCTCTATTGTCCTTATTTCTTCGCTACGGCATCGTATATTTGTATTGTATTCATCTTGGCTGGTTTTTACAAAAAGGGGTGTTGCTAAATTTTAAAGAAGGAAAGTAAGACTTTTTAAAGAATTTGGGTTGCGATTTTCAAATGTTTCAAAACTTATATTATCTTTTCCGTATTTTTATGGTTTAGGCTTCTAGGTTTTGGCTTTCTTTTGCTACGTTACGTCTTAGGGCGTTGCGTAGTATTAGGGCCGTCACGGGCCAATTTTGGGTCGTGACAAAGTTGGTATCAGAGAGCTAGGTTTTACCTTTCGGAGTGTAGGATGACCTTAGTATGATGGAGTAGGTAGCTTAAGCAAAGTAACGTACTGTGTGTATGTCTGCAGCATACCCACGATGCGATACTTCGCCTAAAGTGACCTAAGTACAATTTGCTTGACATTCCTTCCTTGATGATTCATATCCTTAAGATTCGATTTCCTTATTCTTATCGAATCTTATCTTATATCTATTTATAGCCTTGCCGCTGATGACTATGGGGACTCAGAGTGATGCAGCGAGGGCCGAGGTCAGAGTTGGCTCGGGTAAGACGAGTACTGACCAGGATGGCACTCTAGTTGCACAGGTGCAGACGGACCAGCCTACGACCTATACGATTGATAGACTTTTGGCAGAGATGCAGGACTTCCGCCAGACGATGAGTTCTTTGGATGATATCGTTCGGGAGCTACGACAGGAGGTTGTTACCCCTGTCACTCAGTTGTCGCTTACGGTCAGCATGCAACAGTCCGTCACCTACATAGCACCAATGGTTGCAGCTCCAGTTGATGAGGCGCATAATCCAGAGGCTCAAAGAGTTCCAGGACAGTGGAGGACTCGTACCAGTGTACCTGCCCAGAGGCAGAGGTTTGGTCATCGAGGCAGATTTCGTGGCCGTCGTGGGAGTAGCAGAGGCTTAGGACGAGGACAGTCGTTCAGCTCTCATCCCCAGGATGGTCAGCAGTCAGCACGTGGTTGTTTTCGATGCGGGAGCCTTCAGCACTTCGTCAGGGATTGTTCCTTGGCACCTCGTCAGGATCGTTTTCAGAGAGGCCGTGGACGTGGAAGATTCGCTCAGAGGGCTCAGTCTACCAGAGGAGTTCATCCAGCTGCGAGTAGAGGGCAGACACAGGAGTTTGCTTCTACTCATCGGGACGCGCAGACGTCCAATGTGGAGTTTTCAGGTACCCTTGATTTATATGTTCTTTTCATGTATTCGTTTGTTTTCTTGCTTGTACCGTGGTTGGGTAGATTAGTCGTAGTGGTGTTAACTTCTGTCAGCGATTCTTTTGTTGCGCGACATGTATTTCAGTTTTGTGCCCATCGGATAGGAGATAGAGATTCGTCCGTCGTTTTGATCCTTCTAGAGATGTTGGATTTGACGTTCTCCTGGGCACGGATTGGTTAATTGCGTGCTAGGCGTCTGTGGACTACCGTGAGAAAACAAGTTAGGTTTTGTTTTCCCTGGCAAGTCAGTTCTTGTTGTGCAGGTGGATAGTTGTGCCGCCTCTTACAGCTTGAATTCAGCCTTTTTCACTAGTCGGCTACTGAGGAGATGTTGTGGATTCTTGGCGTTCATTCGTGGTACCAGAGTCACAGTGGGATCGTTGGACCGGGTTCCTTTCGTGCGAGAGTTATTCCGACGTTGTTCCGGATGAGCCGGCGAAGCTTGGGAACTAAAGGATCAGCTGCAGAGTTGTGGTTTGGGGAGTTTTGTGCGTCTGAGTGTTTTGCTTTTGGAAGCTCCTAATTCTGTTCGTCAAGGAGAAAGAAGGCAGTTTAGGGTTGCGTATCGACGGATCGTCAATTGAACCGGCTTACGGTGCGGATAGGTATCCTTCATCTCGCCGTGACGATTTCTTCGATCAGCTCTAGAGTGCGAGACATTTTCTAAGTTTGCTTGGGATCAGGTCATCATTATTGCGGATTCGGGATGATGGCATTCCGAAGACTGCCTTATGCGTGCTACGGGCTTTGTGTGTGTCAGCAAGTCGTTGGATTCCCTGATGCCCTAGCAGCATTCGTAGATGTGATGAACCAGATTTCTGCAGGCCGTTCCTCGACCAGTTTTGTTGTGTTAGCTACGACATTCTGGTCTATCTAATGTGTCTTGAGGGACAGGAGCAGCACGTGAGGATTTGTTATGCAGATACTGGGAGAGCACCAGCAGTTGCTAAATTCTCGGAGTGTTTCTTCAGGCTTTTTTGTGTTGACTCCCAGGTCTTGTAGTCACGGGAGACGGTTTCGTATGGTTCCGAGGGAGATCGTGGCCGTACAGCTTAGGCCCAGACTTGTGTGCAGGACAGAGATCCGCAGATTGTTGGGCTTAGCAGTTTTTTTTACCTCCGTTTCATGCAGGATTGCTAGAGTAGTGTTGCACCGTCGACTGAATTGACCGGAAAGGAGGTTTCTTTTCTTTGGACTGAGGCATGTGTACGGAGTTTTCAGCAGTTGAAGATTCAGTTAACAACTGCATCAGTCTTTCTTTGCTTTTGGTTCGGGCGACTTTGTTGTTTAACTGTAATGTTTCTTGAGTGGGCTCGAGGGTGTACTGATGTGACACTACAGAGTCATCGCTTTTGCTTCCCTACATTTGGAGGAAGTACGAGAAGGATATTCCACTCATGATCTGGAGATGGCCGCGGTGGTTTTGCGTTGGAGATATGGGGACACTACTTGTTTGAGAGTCGTGTCAGATTTTCCACGGACCACTAGAGCTTAATGAACATCTTCCTGCAGCGGATTTTGATTGTTGTGTTAGTCTTCTGCAGATTTACAGTTTTTGTGTGATCGTTGAGTATAGCTTAAGTTCGTCTCTACGGAGGGGACAGCTTGCTCATGCCCGCGCCCGACCACTTCCCTTAAATCGTTTTCGCGAGACACTGCCCGTCGATGCTCGTACGTCAGAGATACTTGAGCATATTCGGCTGGGTAATGATTCGGAGACCTTGAATTGTGACAATGATGTGCTAAGTTAGGGACGCGTTTGTGTACCTGACATCATCGGGTAGAGACGTGTAATCCTAGAACATGCACATCCGTCAACTCTCTATATGCATTCAAGTTCCACCAGCTTTAACGTGACTTGTGAGATAGTTACGAGTGGACAAGGATGTAAAGAGAAGTTTCAGGTTTCGTTTCAAGGTGTCAGTCTTGTTGTGTGCTTGAGTCGAGCATCTGAGGCCGGCTGGAGAGTTGCAATCTTTAACCGTTCTGAAGTAGGAGTGGGAGCAGATCTCCATGAATTTCATTATGGTTTCTACCCAAGTTTAATCAGGGTGTGACTCCATTCGGATTCTTGTCGTCCGGTTATACTTAGTGTGCTCAGTTGTTTTTGTTAAGTTGAGTGTTTGTGTTGTTTGTTGTCAGCAGCTTGGGATCGTCACTCGCCATCGTTAGGGTTCTCCTTCGATAGCTGTTATCAGGAGACACTCCAATTGGCCACCTTTAGGTTTAGGGGTTAGGTCGTGTCGATCGCCAGCCTGTTGTTTTGCTGACTCTGCGTAAGTAGGATTTTGGACCCCAGCTAGTCCAGAGCTTCGGAGATAGTTCAGTTGTGTTCAGGTCAGGATGAGAATTGTCCATTGCAAACAGATGTCTTATGCGACTGTGCTGGTCGCAGGCTTGAGTGCGCAGTGGCAAATCATGTATTCCTACGGACTTTCCGATGAATGACGTTTTGGATTTTAGGAAGCTTGTCCCAGGATTTAGGTCTTTCTAAGATCCTATAAGCGAGTTAGTTTCGTTGCCCTTAAATTGCCACTTCCGCCCAGATTATTGAGTTTTCACCCTGTATTCCTTATGATGATGCTTTACAATTACCTTCTTGACCTTTTCACATGATTTAGCATCAGACCATTTAGCTGGACGCGATCTTCGTTCACCAGCAGCCGGTTGTATTAATGGCCTGGCAGGTGGAGAAACGTCGGTCAAGGGTCTTGCCATCTGTGAAGGGTTTTCTTGGGCGTAGCCGTATAGTGAGGTAATCACTTGGGAGGCTGCGAGCGAGATTTTAGAGTTGTAATCTTCTCTTTGAAGGTACGTTTAGTATATTTTTTAAAATTCGGGGACGAATTTCTTTTAAGGGGGGGGGGGATTGTAACACCTTAGAATGTGTTTTGTAGCTAATTATATTTTAATGTGTGGTTTTTAATAAAAAGTTTACCAAATTGGTTTTTAAATATTTTATCCTAATTATTGTGTATTTTATTAGATTTTTCCTAGCCTTGCACACACTTGTGCATGATAACTAGGGTTGTTTTGGGGGTTTAACCATGATTAGCAACATGGTGAACTAACGATTCCCTAATCTAGTTTAATATTGTATTAGGTGTTTTGGGTTTAATAGTGTATGGTTGTTTTAAAATGAATTTGAAATGGAGTTTTATATATTGTTTGAATGGTTGACCTTGAGAGAGAGAGAGAGAGTGCATCATGGGGCATGATGGCCTTTGCCATGCCTCATTTAATGATGAGAGAGAAGGAGAGAGGGAGGGGTTCTAGCCTTACTCTCATTTTTCTCACTCTCATATCACTCATCTCTCATTCTCTCACACTCTCACACACACACAGCACTCATCAGCAGCAGCAGCCATAGCAACAACAACAACAATAACAACAACAACATCAGCTACAACAACAACAACATCAGCTACAACAACAACAGCATCATCATCATCATCTTCAGCAGCAGCAACACCAGAAGCAGCAGCTCCAGCATCACCATCATCAGCTCCAGCATCATCATCATCACAGCAACAACAACAACCTCAGCAACAACAACAACAACAGAAGCAGCAGCAGTGGCACCAGCATCAGCAACAGCTGCAGAAGCAAGCAGCAGTAGCAGCAACTGTAGCAGCAGGAGCCCTAGCAGCAGTAGCAACCCCTCACACTCCTTCTCCTGCTCTCTAGGGTCCTTTTGGGTATATTTCCTTAACCCAATTTCCTAGTTTGCTAGCTTGTGCGTAGTTTGGTGTCGATTAGTGTTAATTAGCTAGTTTAGTGCTAGTTTTGGTGATTTGTGAGATGTTGTGGCAAATTGTTGATTGTGTTAGCTACCTTAGTTTATTTAAGTGTTATTAGGGTCACTTAACTAAGTTTAACCCCAGATTACACTAAAATACCATAAGGTTTCCAAATTATGCAATTTGGTGTTTTTAAAGTGATATTTGTGACTTCTGGAATCTGCTTTTGACCCGGACCCTACAGGATAAAATTGAGAAGACTAGAGCATGTACACTAGGTATAGATACCACCACCAGAGCACGAGCCCCTATCTCCCAACCCTGGCCGCAAATTCTATCATTCTGGCCGCAAATTGCGGCCAGGAAGGTAAGTGGAATGCTGGGGTTTTGGGTTTGGTAGTCTTCTGTGTAGTGTAGTGTTTTGGCATGTCTAGTTTTGTAAGATTTGGCCTGTAGGAAAATTTGGGATCAAATATCGTTTTTGTGTCCGTTGTGTTTGCGCGATACGCGCGATACGTGAGTGGGTTCTGTGACCCAGCGTATCGCGGCGTGTCGCGATGGTTTTAGACGCGTACACACACGATTCAGCGTATCGTGCACACGCGCGTTTAGATCTCGACGCGAGTTTCTCGTTTTGGTTCGATATCGTGTTTCGCGGAATATTTTGCTTATATATGATTTCCATGTCTTATTTGCAGGTTTGTAGGCAGAAACTATGGACACGGTTACAGGGGGAGAAGATGGTAGGATTCACCTAGCGTGGAGTGTAGGTGAGTAGATTTAACATATACAGGGGAATTGCCCGCATGGCGTTATGCGTCTGGGCTAGGATTCAAATACCTGTCGCACATTCTACGTCATTGTAGAATTGCGCCTTTACTGTATTTCCTTGATATAGTTATACTGTGACTAGCAGCCGTAGGACACTGCACATATTATTGACGGTTCATGTTGCACGAGCACAGATTGTATGCTACACACATACCGTCAATAATTTCCATGTCACACACTACCCCTTATAGATACTATTGCTTGTCATACATGACATCTAGCTTATCGGTATACCTATTGTGTATCATACCTTTAGTAATAGGTATATTTACACCTTGCGATACAGCTACAGGAATACCTTTTACATATTTTACTTATACCGGGGGGATATCTTACTCATATTCTTCTTATACCCAGGGGGGGTATACGACATCAGTTCTTATAGGTAGATACCTATACATTGCTACACCTGTATGTTATACACATATTCAGTTGCTGTCGCATATTTACAGTTACTGATGTTACTTAGTTGTACCTTATTGGTTTTGCATACATCTGGTTTTTGCTACATATTCTCATTTATATGCTCGCATTTCAGATATATCGCATATATTTATTCCTAGATTTGCGCATTGTTATTTGGATTTCACATGATGATTTCTGGATTTGGGAACCGCGGGAGTTCATGAAATTATGCATACATTGAAGCACCCGGTTTCCTTGAGATGATATTTGCGCGTCCACCATGAGTTTTATCGGTGCTGATATGTATATACCCCTACGAGGAGGCGTCGAGGCCGTAGAGGGTACATGGTGGGGCCCGGTATGGTTCCCCTCGGCAAGAAGATCGATGGATTTTGCCGATTGAGCCTGGAGGCGGGCGAGTACCTACCGGTGACAGTACCCATGACTCGGCGGGGGATCGCGGAGACACCGCTTGGAGTCATGTACGTATGCATACGTCGAAGGGCGAGGGTCAGAGCTAGGCACTCGTGCTTTCGGGATAGCGTATGATACGTGGTCAAGATTTCTGTGTCGATGCTTGGCACACTGTTTTCATGATATTTCTTTAACACCTTTGTATATATAACAGGGGATTTAGCCGTTGTTATATATACCCTTACACCAATATTAGTGGAATGGGACGCTAATATATGTGTATTGCCTCCATCATACTTATTTCTGTGTATTTACCTTTAGGATGTTAGACACTTACTTGAGATTCGACTTGGGATATAGGTGATTCATTGACATTGGATATTGGACATACCTGTGTGATTGCTGATTTGTACATTCGGGATATAGGAGATTACTCGATACTGTACATTGAGGAGATGTGAGACTTATATGATGTGAGTGCCCAATGTGGGGGCTGATTTGAGGATTTGGGATTTGAGTGTCTTGATGGATTGTGATCCTGCCACGATGTCAGGTTTCCGTGGAAATGACATATTCCACCCTATACCTCACCCTTATCTATTTTATGCACAGTTTCATATATTGGTTGTAACTGTTAGTGTACCCTTATGTTAGCTGCATATTTACATTCTCATATCCCTACTGCATGGTTATTGCATATTATTGTCATGTTACTATTGCTTCACATATTGATTGTACCTGCTAGTGTACTTTCCACTATTCTGCATTTGCATGACATGTTATTACTGTAATCGCATATCTTATATTCATGCTGTACGTGCATTCCTGCGATTACCTGCATATGTTTTATACTATTCACGAGTTGGCAACTCACCCCCGTTGTGCCACAGGTGTTTCAGGTTGTTCCCCAGAGTAGTCGAGGCAGGCTATTCAGCTATTCAGCTATTTATCTTTTGCCACAGATACCGCATCAGCTCACAATATCGTTTTGCTTAGGTGGGTTAGATGATTATCTGTACCTCCTATTTGTACCTTCGTTGTATTTGTACTCTCCATCTACTATTGTATTGTGGACTTAGAGACTTGGTGATGACGTATTTGTATATTATTGTGGATTTGTTGTCTTTTATATACAGCTTCTCTCTATTGTCCTTATTTCTTCGCTACGGCGTCGTATATTTGTATTGTATTCATCTTGGCTGGTTTTTACAAAAAGGGGTGTTACTAAATTTTAAAGAAGGAAAGTAAGACTTTTTAAAGAATTTGGGTTGCGATTTTCAAATGTTTCAAAACTTATATTATCTTTTCCGTATTTTTATGGTTTAGGCTTCTGGGTTTTGGCTTTCTTTTGCTACGTTACGTCTTAGGGCGTTGCGTAGTATTAGGGCCGTCACGGGCCAATTTTGGGTCGTGACAGTTATTGATACACAACCGGTGGCAAACCCACGCAATCAAATCCTGGTGATACTCGGTCGACCCTTTTTGGCCACTTCCAACGCAGTAATCAATTATAGAAACGGCTCTATGACCCTATCCTTTGGAAAGAAGTCAATTGAGCTTAACATTTACAAGTTGGGAAGTGAACCCTCCGAACCCTATGCTTACGTGTGGTCTGTCGAATTAATGGATGTCGACAGCAGCGAGTATGATCAACCTCATAATTCTGACTCTTTTCATATGTTGTTGCTTGACACGGACTCTTCCACCGAGTTGTCCGGGTCAACATCTAATGCTGATAAGGAACTTTTTATAGAGTCTGACAATCACCCCATTTTTTCTGATGACATTATTTTTCGGGGTATCGATGAAAGCTTTGAGGAAATTTTCGCTGATGAACTCGCATTTTTACAAGACACGGGTGTTGAGATGAATCAACTCCAAGATGAAGAAATTGGACCTCCACCCCTTCTTTTGGACAATCATGACAATGCGAGTAATCCATCATTACTATCACTGTGTCGTCTCTCCAAATTGAGACGCAATCCTTTTCCATTCCACCTCTTATCACCTCCCCACTTCTTCACGTCGAAAGGTGACATGTTCTTCCACCAACCTTGGTGCTTCATCGATAAATTTTTTGAATGGTTGGTGTTGACTTTCGGTCTTTGCAAAGCTTGGCATTGACCAATAACCTTGACCCCCTCGTGTGATTTTAAAAGATTAACATTGTTTAACTCAAGTTTGGGGGGGTGGTATATTTTGGCTCTTGAAAGGAAATGATTTTTACAAAATTCTGAGCCAAAAATAAGTTTGGGGGAGGATTTTCACTTTCATATATTCTTGCCCCCATTAATAATTTCCTCCCAAGTCTACAGGTTTTTGAGCTTAACGAATGACATCAGTGAGGACACTGCTGTAAACAGGTTTGGGGGAGGTTTGTGCTTATTTACACATCAATTTGCATCATATTTTGCATAAGCACAACATTTTCAAAAAAATTTAAAAAAAAAAGATTTTTTTTATAACAAAAGAGTAGAAAGTGAAAAATTACATCCAAAAGATACGAATAGTTTAAGAAAACCAAGAAAATTAGAAGTTTTCTTAAACGAACTAGTAATAAGTAGTTATGAGCTGTTGTCCCTGGGGTTAGTAAGATGAAGGAAATCACTAATCTGAGGATAAAAATAAGTCTGAAAAATAGTTTTTATTCTGGAAGCCAAACATTTGAATGTTGATACCCTACTACATGCACTTACACACGTCTTGAAACTTGGGATAGTAGAGGATACCTTGAAATACTCTTGTCTAAAAGCCAAAGTATGAAGGAAATGAAAAAATGAAGAAAATATAAAAATGGTGAAAAGAAAAATGAACACTGGTTTTGTTATCGCAAAGGCAGCAATAAAAAAAAATAGCGAGGGTGCCTCTTTATCTAGTGCCCTAAGGCCAACTGGTCTGGGAGTCACTGCTAAGCCTTAGGTGGTGCAAGACGAGAAAATATTATCACCTAATCTGCAAGCACATGAGTAATCGGTCGGTTAGTACCTCAAGAAGTATTAACGGTCGTATGAAAAGGTGTGAGAAAACCTAAGTATTCATCAAGTTAAAAAGTACTAAGGTAGATGGACAAGAGTATGATAGCTTGAATTGAATTCTCCGAGTGTAGGGATGTTCTATACACACACGTAGGGGTATATGATCAATGTTTGGATGAAAGGTAGGAATGAAGAATAAAGACGATGTTTTATTGATGGATAATGTGATTTCTAACATCTTTTCATGACTATTAAGATATGGCTCATGACAACTGAAAAGATAGTGTAGTTGGAAACTCTTATTTTCAAAGTCTTTCTTTTATGGGTCTTATCTTTATATGTAAATTTCACCATCTCTCTTTTGTTATTGGATTTTGTGGGTGTAATCCGCTGAAAACCCACAGGAGACAACACTCCTCCTACTAGGGACACCTAGAGGTTTAACGGCTTGTTGCACGTACTCAGTGCAATCGTGTCTGCCTACGAAAGTGTGCTTAGTTTTCTCCTTTCTTTTTCTCCTCTTGAATAAACTAGTTTGCTCGGGACGATCAAAGATAAGTTCGGGGGTATTTGTTCAGTTGATAAAACTGCACATTTGTATTACATTTTTCCTACCATTTTCATATTAAAAAAGGACTTTATTATAATATATCATACATATGAGGGTTTATGTGTAAAAATACTATTTTCCATGTGTTGATATTATAATTAGCATTTGGTAGGAAAATGTATGCAAATAAGTTCATTGACCAAATCCTAGTAGAACAAAGTCTACTAAATATTATTTGAGTGTTGCGCAGAATTTTTCCAAGTTGTGTAAAATTTTTTAAGGCTAGAATCAAGGAAATCAAGTTGTTGAAGAAGACTTGCCTAATTAAGAAAGCAAAAACTTGGAGACCAAGTCTGGCAGCAACCACGAGAAGATTTTCATGATACAAAAGTTCCTAGGACCTACAAATGTCACAAAGACAGAAGCCCTGAAGATTGATCAAGGGAGGAGATTAAACGGCCGCGGATCCGTGGCCTTACCCACCCTTGGGCCGCGGATCCGCGACATGATAGAGGGATTACTTGCTGAAATTTTGGGAAATGAATCTCTGCTAAGTTTTACCTAATTTGGAAGCAAAGGTTTCTGGCTTTGGCACTATAAAAAGGGACCGAGAGCCTCTTGGAAAAATCATCAAGCCGAAGAGATCACGAAGTCCAAGACGGCTCACGCATCCAGGCTGATCATCAACTGTTCATCTACCTCCTTCGGAAGAGTTCGAGAAGCAAACCAAGTTTTTGTAATCATTTTCTAAGGAATAAAGTGTAGATTGTTCAAGTTGATTAATAAAGGTAGTTGTTTTATTTAATTCTTTTGCATTTTACATTATGTTTTCCCTCTCTGTCTTTTTATCTTCTTTTCCCAACATGCGCGAGTAATTCTCCGCTTGTTAGGGTTCGTAGGATTATGGTAGGCTAATGGATGATGAACATCCCTAAACCCTTTTTAAGTCCTATAAAGTTTATGAACTTTATCAAAAGAATCATTAACATCCTAATCGGGCGCGCTAACAATTCTTTGTTAGTTCCGACCGCGATTAGAGATTAGATTAATGATTGTTTTGGTAAAGGCTAGATATGAACGAAGTTCCGTGTCGAGATAAGGGTTAAGAGTGGGATTCCTTTTCCCTCCAGAAACCTTAATCTACACGCATCACCGTCGTTCTAGTTTTAAATCTATTAAAGGATAAAAAGGGTAACTTTTAATTAATCATCCATAACTACTAAATCCTAACGAACCCTACAAGCTCTCTTATTATATTAACTACATCCTTAAAATAATCTAGATCTATATATTTTGCATTCTTGCTTAACGTAGATCTAGAAACCATTCACAAAATTCTTTATTCCTCCTCTCTTTTTCAACACGTCTAAAGTAAGAGTAAAAGATTCAACGTTTCCCTGAGGACGACCCGTACTCATCTCGGTCTAGCTACATGCGACACCGTTGTTGATTGCGGTTAACTACAAACACACTTTTTCACACAACTCAGATTCTGGAAGATATGCTGAGATCCTGTATACTAGACTTCGGAGGTTCATGGGAAGATCACCTACACCTTGTGGAGTTTTCCTATAACAAAAGCTACCAAGCAAGCATTGGGATGACACCTTTTGCAGCACTCTACGGATGTAAGTGTTGTTCTCCGCCGAGTTGGAACGATGTTGGAGATCGTGAACTCCTTTGGCCATAGATGATCGTGGCAACTGTAGATGTGGTTCGTACGATTAGGGAAAAGATGCGCCTAGCCCAGGACCGACCGAAGTATTGGGCAGATGTAAAGCGTCGACACCTGGAATTCCAATCCGGAGAGCATGTGTTTTTGAAGATCTCTCTAAACAGAGGAGTGATATATTTTGGCAAGATGGGTAAACTTAGTCCAAGGTACATCGGACCGTTCGATATACTCGAACGAGTTGGAGAAGTGGCATACCGTTTGGCACTACCATCCTTATTGGAACAAGTGCATAATGTGTTCCATATATCCCAGCTACAACGATATGTAAGTGACCCCAATCGCATACTTGATCATTCGAAACTCACTGTACAGACCGATCTGACTTGCGAGCAGCAACTAGTCGAGATCTTGGATCGAAAGGTGAAGACATTACGGAACAAGGAAGTGAATTTGGTCCGAGTGATGTGGAGATGGGATTCGCCAGGGGAATCAACCTGAGAGCGAGAAAATGATATGCGTGCACGATATCCTAACCTATTTGAATATTAGTCTTTATGTAAATTTCGAGGACGAAATTTTTTATAAGGAGGGTAGAATGTAACGACTATAAAATCCTTATACAAATGCAACTTGTTCAATATAAAGAAAGGGTATTTCATCCTGACTAGAAGTTATAAGTTAATTTTGTTCAATAAAAGCAAGAAGCAACTTGTGGCTCATTGGTTAAGACTCTCTATTGCTGTGCCATAGCCTACGTGTTCGAATCCTATCAGTCCCAATTATTTTTATAATTTTTTTCTTTTTAACTTTTCGTAAACCCAAAAGTTGCATGTGCAATACACATAGAATCAAAAAGTTTCTAAGAAATCAAACAGGATAAATGAGGTTTTAATTACGTGTTTAACACATACCCAAAGTTTCGAGACACATGGCAAAATTTCGGCCGTCGAAATTAGCCCAAAAACCGCCACCGGCGGTTGGATTTGATCCAATCGTCTCCGTGCTCGCCCCGTGTGACCCTATGACTCCCCTTTACTCTATTTTATTGTTTGTTTTCTCTGATTTTAACCAGAGACTTCACAACCTTTCAATTCCTCCATTAACACCATTTAATCTCTTTTTAATTCATTTTTTTTAATTCACACACTCCCATTTTTACCCTATATATAAATGCCACCCTATCCCCTAGCCCTCCCCTGTTCTGAAAATCTAGCAAAATTCTCTAAATTCCTAATTTCAAGAAAAGGGTTAAGACAGTCAAGTGGAGTTACCTTGAGCTAAATTCGTTTGTGAAGACCGGAGCCATTCTTGACGCTACTAAGATCCACGAAGACTCCCTCTTTTTTTCCTCCCTTCTCAACGCTTCAAAACCCTTAAGTCCCTCTTTCATTCCTTCATTTCGACTCAAAACCGCATTCTAAAAGAATATCGACAAGTGGAGTTAGCATTTTTATAATTTCCTTTAAATAATTTTCATTATAATTATCATGCTAAAGAAATTACACTAATCCTTTAACAACAACCTTAAGCTAATGTTCATCCAATCAATTTTTAATGTGTTTAGATTCCATGTTAAATAAAACGTGAAATTGAACTTTTTCATATAAATACCATGAACTTTAAAAGTAACATTTTTATCAAAACCTAGAAATATATATCTATAGAAAAGTCACAGGTAACATACACTATAGTTTCATAGCACGAAGTTTTTGATACATGTTTAATTTGAAGAATACGATTTACATTAAAATACCAGTATTTTTACAAAATACTTTTATCGATATTTTTAAACTCCTTGTAAGTACGCCTCTACAACCCTTTTAGGGGAACCCATTTACGGATGGTGCGAGTTATCGCACGTTCTTGAGATAGTAGAGCGAGATACAGAACTCCTTACAGAGAATTCGGTCTCGAAAGGAAATAAAAATACGATTTTTAAAGAATACGACTTTTTACAACTTAAAGCATTTGAAAATTTGCATAAATCATAAATCCGTATTTTTCTATGAAAACAAATTTTTGAAAAATATATTATTAAAATGAAAAATTAAAATTACACAAAAATATCACCAAGTTTCCAAAAAGTGCAGTTTTCACAAAAATACCATAAACTTTTAAAAACTAGGTTTCATTACTAAAATACCACTAAAATTAAAATACATTTTTATAAAAACTCTTAATATTATATATCACCCTTGAGAATTATTTTTAAAACATTATTATAAAATTTTTCGTACAACCCCTCTCGAGAAATGCAAATACAATGTAAACAACAAGAATAAATTTTTAAGGACCCTAAATTAATGTAAGTTTAAGCGGTATCATTTCTCTTGAGCCCAAGAGAGCTGGAGAAAGTGAGTGCTTTCCTATTCAGGTTAGACAACATTGCAAATTAAAGGAGTTATCAATGGCATTCGTCTTGAAAAAAGACACAAATCCTGCCGACCATGTGTAGCGGTTGTCCGATTATTCCCGAACTTAATAATTTCAAAAGTTAAATTCACTCATAAGATATTGACCATAACCTGAATACAAACTCAAACTCGAATCAAACTCAAACCCAAACTCGAATCCAACTCAAACCCAAACTTGAACACTTGATCTTGAACTTGAACGTGAATATCCAAATTTGAACTTGAATACTTGACTTGACTTGACCGAACCATGAATATAACTTGGCATGAACTTGACATGAATATCTGGATACATGATTACAACTTGAACTTGAACTTGTACTCTTTATATTCATGGATTCGGCCAAGACACGTTGATCAGTCGAAAATACTGCATTTTTAACACGGCAATTTTCCTATCATTTGCACTGATCTAGAAGTGTTTGGTATTCATATTGCACATATTAGCAAAACATCTCTGAAATACCAGATTGCATGTGTTAGACTTTAAAACCGGCACTTTAAGGGAAATTGACTGTTTATCATGACATCGCATCATTCTTGTATAGCGCAACTCTTGTCTCGAGAAATTGTGCAGGAAATTGCAGGAACAAAGCCAAAATTGGGAAAAGAGCTGATAAAAAATACACCAACTACAAGATTTGAGATCTGGTAGTGATACAGAAAGCCAAATAAAATTCAACATATCAGGAAAAGGCCCAAGTGTCAGCCCAAATAAGTACCAGGAAGATCAAGCCCCATGGCTTCAGAAGAGCCGCGGATCCGCGGCCGGAACCGGCTTGAGCCGCGGATCCGCGATGGCTTGATGGCGCCAAATCCTCAAACTTTCTCCACGTGTCTCCTCTAACGGCCCAAGCTTCCAGAAGACTCCCGATTCTCCACGTGGCTTCATCTAGAAGGCTTGGCTTAACAAACTTCATCTAGAAGGCTCTCTTTAACAAACTTTTGGAGGGAAATTTGAAATTTGAAATCCTAGATCTAGGGTTTTGAGGTCTATAAAAAGGAGCCTAGATCTAAGGGTTAAGGTTGTTCATTAGTTCAAGAAATTCTCCATCATCTTCCACCCACAAGTTGAGTGACACGACTTGTGCCTCAAAACCCTAACCCTAATTCCAATTCCAAAATCAAGATCAAGATCCCGAGTACCATTCAAGCGAGATGCCTTCGATCCTTTAGAAAGCGACGCCGGACTTCATCGGAGCAAGAGATCAAAGGAGATCCGCGACTCAAGGAGCCGAGCGAAGCCGAAATCGACGATCTAGTTCCTTCCTTTTGTAAATTCAAGAGAGTTGTAACGAAATTTTTCGATAAGTAAAGGTGAAATTTCTATATCTTGCTTATCTTTTAATTCAAGCATTATGATTCGATCTCAATTTGTGATTGTGTTTGTTATTATGATGTTTGAGTAAAACTCCGCTCGTGTAGGAGTTGTGAAGATCAATAGATGATGATGATTTAGACTCTTTTACAATTCTTAAATCCTATAATATTTGTAAATTCTTATGAATCAAATGATCGATGACTAGTTTCGAGATGATGCTTTCTTGATTGTGTTCACTCGAAACTAGGGATCAACGATTGATCATTTGATTAACTTGAAGCTAGAATTTGAATGAGATTCATTGAAAGGACAAAGGATGAGATGAGGAATCCCTAAATTCTTCGCAAGATCCTTAACCCTCGATAAATCGACATCGATCTAGTATCAATTCGTTAATGGATAAGAATATGTAATCATTAGATCTCATCACATCTATAGATCCGATCTACTCCTACGAGCCACACTTCGAATCTTGATTGTTGGTTGGATATCATCACACATCTCAATTCTTGATTTAAATGTTTTCTTAGATCTAGATTTTTCTAATTCTTGATATTCAATTTTATAAATCATGAATTGTTTCTTTTCTTTTGTTTAAGTTTTCGACTCATCTAATTCAGAAATTGAACGGATCTCACTTTCCCTGTGGACGATCCGCACTTACTAACGCGCTACGTCCGACACCGTTATTGATTGCGGTCAAAAATATTTTTGGTTGTGATTTCTACATAATTTTCTCTATACACAACGGAAAATCGTTCAATCACCCGTAAACTTGAATTATACACTACAATACACGGGGATAAGGGGTAGATTGGTAAGGAACGTATATCGTGGCACGAGAGGCCACTTTAAAAGACACATACATAAATTCACGTGCCGTTGTGTTATGGGTTATGACAGGGCCTTATACTACATGTTACCATAGTCCACGGGGTAAGTTGGACTCCTCTCGTATACATGAATAGCTTCTTTATCAAACTACAAACAATCACGTTAGAATAGCTATCTTATTCCTGTAAATGATCATGCTTAGATACTCTCATATACAACTTTACCTGTTCACTTTTACTTGGTTTCTATTCACTTTATACAACTTTCAGTCATCTTTATTTACTTCTTTTGGGGACTTACCGAGCGGTAGTTCGCTGACGACATTCCTCTCTATTTCTTTTCCTGGGAATGTTCGTCAGGAAGACCGGACTCTGAGGAGATAGGGCTGAGTCAGGAGGACTTGGACCAGTTTGCTACCCAGTCTGACTACTAGCTCTTTTCTGCATTTACTTTCTGTATGCCAATATTTAGGTATTTGTTTAAATCATTATATCTTTTTATTTCCGACAGTTGTATTTGAAATTTGAATGTAAATAAAGTTGCCATTTAATTTTATTACTCTTGTTATTCTTGCACATTATTATATTGCATATTTACGCTTAATGTATTTATTAAGGGAAACGACCTTCTCGTAATAAATACGTTGTGGTCTTGCCATGTCTCCGTTTTCGTCTACTGGGAAGCAGAGCGTGACACTAACAAATTTTCCTCACCTATATAAAGGACCTAAGACTTCAAGTCTCACACAGAGAAAACTCTCTATAAGCTTCTGCATAAAAGAGATAGAAGCCACAAACTGAGAATTTAATTCTCTTTCTGAAGAAGGTCTTCTCGTTCCTCTAAAACCCTAGGTAAAGAAAAAACAGAGATCAAAATATCTCCTTTGCCTTTCATATATAGAGATACAAGGGTTTAACCCTTTGTAAAACAAACTTAGTTCTTTCTCTGTATCTGTGATCCACAAGACAAATCTCCCATAAGTTGAGAATTTAATTCTCATCGGGAAGATTTCGTTCTTCAGACTCAATATCTAGGAGAAAAACTAAACATGAGAAAATAAACAAAAAAATGGAATTTACATTCCAGGAGTTTAATTCCTCAATGGACAGGGTTTAACCCTTCAAAGAACTTAGTTCTCATAAAAAAATAGAAGAACTTAGTTCTTAAAAATTTGATTCCAGATCTGTAAAAAAATAGAGATCTTAGTGATCATCAATGGTCAAAACACCATTAATAGAAGTTTAACTTCTTTCAAAAAGAAAATAAACAAAGATCTGGCGCCTCACGTGTCTCACACGTGAGCGCCCATAAGTGAAGACTCGGCACCTGACGTGCTACACGCGTGAGCACCTAAAAGTCAAGATCTGGCGCTGCACGTGCCACCTATGTGAGCGTCAAGCTGGAGCGCCTCATGTGATACCCATGTGAGTGTCGTATAAAGTGCTTAGTGTTAGTGATATATGCCATAGAGGCCATTATTGTATAGTACTGGATTGTATATTATATTTTGAAAGCTTGGGATATACACGGATATAATAACAGTCTTGCTCAATACGATAGCATGCTATCTGGTTTGATTCTATCTTAATATGTGTATATGTTTCTTTTAAACATATCTCTAATACATATTGATATAGCCCTTAGGATCTTTGCTTGACTACCGGCGTTGTGATGGCAGTCACACTAGTGGAGGCTGGGTAGTCTATAAGCACATCCTTATACTTGTCCCTAGTCGTAGGATTATCGAGACAGGGCATCGATACTCCAGAGTAGACTAATGTATACGCTTCTCATCCCAGTCAGGGAGATGGCCTGTCCCGCAGCCATTGGTATACGATACCGGAGATAGTATACAGGTGCTCATTGGGTTATGAGTTACACTGGACGGACTCGATGGGAACTGCTAGTTGGTATTATACCTATCGTCAGTTAGCAGTTCCCGGGTGACATGAGTACAAGTTAGTCCGTTGACTTGACATCACTATTTGTCTCGAGTGTGTTCCCACTGTACTTTGATTACTACCCTACCATGGCTCAAATGAGTCGTGCAAACAGGTAGTGGTTGGGTGCAGTCCCGAATCACTTGGAGGCAGTAGTGGATAAAAAGGATTCATCTTTCCCGGTATTGGGAGTTGATATCGCGCTGTGTTCGGATAACCAATACACAAAGTCCCTGGCCAGGGCAACTGAGATTTACTGGTAGGTACACCAGTAGTTTCTCAGGTTGTATTGTGCTCTACACCGACATGACTTATTGCGCTATTAGGGGTCTGATGGTTACCACCCCCTAGGACCTATATACGATACTTTTAGATGAACAGACCGGACTGTACGGAGATTGCCACGCATAAGCTCAGTAGGAGTTCAGATGAGTTTGCTCGTCGGCCTTCTTGTTGATAGGTACCTAGGTAGCTGTTACATACAGCTAGTGCCGCTGACGAACTTGTGGTTAAACCCACTGCCAGCGTACTGTCGAGCTTTTAGAGTCCCGCACAGAGCGTTTCCCTGGTTCAGGCGAGCCGATGTAGAGGTCGTATGGTTTTACGTGCAAGGTTCCGATCATATATGTGCACTAGCTGCACGGATGTTGTTCGGACGGATAATACTAATGGGCTTTGGTTTAAGCCAGATTCTAGTATATATTATTGGATTATTATTATCTCATTGTAGTTGTATTTTTGCAGTACGAATACGGGTATGTATATACGGTGAGGGCATTCTTGTAATTTCACAAGAGATACTTCTAGAAGGGGACACCTCATTATTGGATTTATCTATTTTTGGAAATAGATTAATGAGGTGGAAAATGGAGATATTTGTGGCATGGTGAAGCATGGCTTATTCCATTATTTTATATGTTTAGGTTTACTATTGAAGCATGGTTGTTATTTTCTATTGAAAATAATCCATGCTTCATGTGAGATAGAGAATGAGCCATCCTTCACTAGCACAAGACTTAGCTCATTTGTGATTTTTCTTTCTCTCTCCTTCTTTCTCAAGACCCTAAACCCTCACATGTGTTGTGAACCCTAGGGTCCTTTGAGATAAAACACTCCAATAAACACTCTACATCTCCTAAGCTACCTAGTTTGGCGAACTAGGTATTTTAGTTACCTCGGTTTAGAGGTTGGAGCTTAAACCATAGACTCTCGGGTGGATCGTCTTTGACACGAGGAGACCGACGATCAAGCGTGATCCGGACCTTCGAGGAGCTCAAGGAGAGGAGAAGAAGGCCCGAAGGACTAGAATCATCAAGGTATAAAACACTTACATAGTAGTTTAGAACTCTATGTAGTTTAGCTAGTTAAGCTTTCCGTAAAGATCCTGGAGTTTAGGTCGGTGTTGCAAAGCAAGAAAATCGTTTTTTGTAAATTCCGCTTTCTCACAAGTGCGTGGGGTGTGCGATACCGACTTACACTTAGCACTGATATAGCAAAGTCCAAGCGCCTCACGTGATATCTACGTGATCGCCAACATATGACTTGGTAATAAATGTTCACAATGACAAAGTGCTTGGCACTAATAGGTCAACGCTCAAGTCTGAGCGCCTCACGTGATACTTACATGAGCGCCAGAGAAAAATTTGGATATTATATCTATAGTCAAAAGACTAAGTTCTTAGCACTGCTAGATAATGAAAAAGGTAAATACCGAGCCCAAAATTGGCTAAGTCTCTGAAATTTCCCTAAACCCATATGGTTCCTTGCAGCTGAGCCCATATGCTTTGTTGATAGATCTTAACAAAATTTAATGATCCTTAACCACATTTCTAAGTTAATCTTAGTCTCATATAAGACTAACGTATCCTTAGTTAAAATAAATTGAGCCCATATGCTCATATATTTAAGTCGATCTTAATCTAAAATCAGATTAACAATCCTTAAATAAAATATTCCCTGAACTGATGGGAGATATAACCTAGGTTCAAACCCAAATATATTTGTACGGATTCGGACTAATCCACGCCCTACAGGCGACAACATAAACTAGTCTCCGTATACAATCCACGAGTAACCAAAATAAACAAAATACAACATGACACGAAGTGATCTACCGGAGCAGGTGAAAGTGGTTAACGTGATAACATAATTAACTGCAGGGGCTTGCGCCTGCAGAGAAGAGCGTTCCCACAATAAAAAACCTCTCAAATGAGGGGGATTTGATAAAGTCTGCTACAAAGGTCGTATCTGTCCAAAGCTCCGATATATGGTGCCATAAATCAACCTAGCATTTTCGTAGAGGTGGATGGATATGTCTAAATAGTATTTGCCCCCAAATTTAGGTAAGACGATCTATCCCAGTTCGTCTCTATTTTCGGCGGTAAACAGATTCTGACACGCCCGGTGGGACCTCTTCATCTTTCCAGTCCACACTTCGTGTGTCGTGTTTCGCGAACAAAATCGTGGTTCTCTATGATCATGGTTGCCCTTGGATCCAAGATACTAAAACTTGGCGCTTCGTTTCTGTGCAGAATCAGTGGCCTCTCACTGCACTTCTTGCAAATGCTACTCCCACTCTACCCCAGCCGGAGGAGTGACGTACAGGCCCAACGCGGCCTCCATCTTCTCAATGCCAGTAGGGCAGGTCACTCAATCTAATGCCGGGCTATTCTTCGGCACCATGCACCCGCCCATGAGCTTCTGCACCTCAATTCCTCAAGAAGAAGCTCCCCGAAGGTCAGACTTTGATCGGCTAGCTACTGTGACGGCTCCTATCAGCAAGTCGTCCAACTCTGGAGGTTCAGTCTGTAACATGCTGAAAGAAATCTCAAACAGGCTCATAAAGAAGCCGGATAGCTCTCCCTGCTCCCGCTATGCTTGATGCCGGAAAAAGTGCTTCACTTCCAAGACAACCGGTCTTCGATACAATGACCAACTCTGCTCCAGCTCTGCCAAGAGCGTCCATCGTCAATAGGCTGACACCAAGCGAAGCTCCCTAGCAACATCAGGGACATGATGAAGTGTGAGACCTGAAATAGCATGTGACTGGCACTTGAATCATGTGAAGTCTATAGGACCCCACCTAATTCAAGTAAGCCAAACGCCCAGAAATCTAAACCATTTTAAATAAGAAAGTGAAGGAAAACTTGTTTAAAGCAAGTGGTTTAAATAAAATAAATGGCATTAAACAATAAAAGCAACATCATATTTTCCTGAAAATTTCGGCAGAGTCTCCTTTGTAAAAAAACTGGTCCCAAACGGGTACACATGAAATATATATAAATAATGAATAAAGGCATCCCCAAGCGGGAGCTAGGTCTTCGCCAATTGGAGGACCCAACCACGCAAACAAAATAATATACAACGCCGAATGGCGAGGATCCAAACTCAGAAAAAAATCAATAACCACCAGAAAACCATGATAATACAAGCGCGCGACTCTAAGGCCAAAAGAATATACATACTGGTTTTCTAAGTCTACTAAATATACAAGTATGGTTGATGGAGTTTAGTAGATACAACAGAATGTAAATAAAGTACAATGGTGGTCACGATGCAAGTGAACCCTGAAACATCTACACATAAGTGTAATATCAAGTGCTCGTGTCAGTGCCTCAGATAGCAACATATCACAATTATGATGTACGAATGCATTATGAATGAAAACAGAATACATCTTGCATGAGAAAAACCGTTTTCTTAATTTAGTGAGATTTCTGTATATAAAAATCGATGTATCATCAATGAAATCAACATAGAATCCGTGTCAAGTATCGACACAAAATATATATATCCCAATATCTCAATATCTCGGGCTCCGGCAATCCGGACTGGCCTATATCATAAAATCTCAATGTCTCAATATCTCGGGCTCCGGCAATCCGGACTGGCCCCTGGGCTCCGGCAATCCGAACTGGCCCAAAACATAAATCTCACGACAACGTCGGTATCCTCCGGATATCCACCGCGTCACAAATAACCGGTCGGTAGTGCTCCCTTGCCAGGCTCAACGCAATCATCTGCGACCATCTTGCCCCGGGATACCGCACTGGGTCCACCATGCACCCGCAGACGGTTCCCCCTCCTCCTCGAATCGGGTGTATGATACCGCTCAATAGCCAAGAAAACTCATGGTGGACACCTCTCAAATCATCATGAGAAAACCGTAATTTTCTATCATTAAAATGATAATAAGTTTATAAAATCTTTGTGGTTTCTCCAAATCCAGAAATCTCATGGAAATCCGAAATCCCAATCTCAAGAGTAAATAAATAATGAATTACCGGCATAAAGCCCCATAATATTTCATAACAATAAATATATATATGCATGCACGAAGTGTCTAAGTAAGAAATGCGATGTCAAACTAGCATATGAAAGCAACGTACTAGTACTATATTGCAACTACCAGCTAGCAATTTATACTTACAAAATAATATTTTCTAAGGTGTACGTGACATGAAAATTACCGATGATGATGTGTGTGGGCCGGCAGGTAAGTGTATGTGGAGCATATGGTAATGGTGCTGTTGTCCTGACAGCAGGGTTCATAATAACTAATGAAAACACATTTAAGCATTCAATACGATGCGAACAGCTAGAATATATGGAAAATGAATAGTAAATGCAACAATAAAGAAATATACATTCCTATATACGATTCATACCGTTTTTGGTGTCTGAAATCGCACGAGTCGTGGTTTTAGTATAAAAATAGGGTTATGGGGTCTTTGAGAAAAGATGCATCCTTTGAAAAATCCGTAGTATCCCTAGGCCTGTCTTTAAAATATTCACGATTCGTTAGTTTTGAAAATAGGTATGACTCAAGCCCAGTCTAACATCTAACTGATAACTACAGGACTAAACTAAGAGACTAATCGAAAGGGGTAAGGAAATCCATTTAAGTCTGAGTCGATATATCTAGTAGTTGGTGATCCGCCTCAATAGCGTCACGTACAATAATATATATATATATATATATATATATATATATATATATATATATATATATATATATATAATACGACATCCTCGAGTCAAGAGTGCGGATCAATCATCATATTTATACTTCGTACGATAAAATCCATCGTACGGCATCCCAAATCGGGGTACGGGCCAAATATCACATTTATCTCATTATTTATCTGGTATCATTATCATCATATCCTGAATTTAGGGTACTGATCTAAAGTCTAGTACATTCCGATACCATCAAACATATAATCGCGAGTGAATAAAACACATCGCCCGTCGATCCACTATTTTATCATGTAGTATGTCACAACACGACCCAAATCACATAACCGATCTCACGGCATCATGCCCGATCATATCGACTCTCCTCCGAGTATCATATACTATCCTCATCATACGTGTATATATATACATACATACTTATATATATATACATACATATATATATATACATACATACATACATACATATATATATATATATATATATATATATATATATATATATATATATATATATATATATATATAGCAACACATCCATACACACACACTGTCACGACCCAAAATTTGGCCCGTAACCGGCACTTAAACTACGGAACGTCTACAGGCGTACGCAACTCAAGTAAGCCGAAACCCAGAAATCTAAACCACCCAAATCTGGATCAACGGAGAAAAACATAGTTTTAACACTTTGAAAATCACAAGTAAAATCTCTAACTCTAGTTTTCTTTCTTGAAAATTTCGGCAGCACCTCCTTTGTAAAAACTAGCCCCGAAAACGGTACAACACAGATAATATATAAAGCATCCCAAACAGGAGCAAATCATGCCCAACGGCGGAGACAATCACCACAACAAGTATACGACGCTGAAGCGAAGATAAAACAAAGGAAAGACTGCAATAAGAAGTAACTTTCCAACATAACCGGCTCCCATGAGCACGGCACCCAAAGTCACCAAAATAATACAACACTGAATCCTCACGAGTCGTCTCTAAGTCATATACAACAGTGGTAGATGGAGAATACTAGATCCAACAAAAATATATACAATATACAAACAGATAACCGCAAACCCACCTAAAAGCAATGGCCTCACAGCCAAACGTAGCGGTATCCGCAAAAGCAGAGATGATAAGACGCCCTGCCGCGACTACTCTGAGGGTAAGTCCTGCAAACACTGTGGCACAACGGGGGTGAGTTGCCAACTCGTGAATAGTAAATAACATCATACTGAAATCGCAAGTATGCACTAACAGCAATGATCAATAGCATGTAAGCTGGTAGCATGAGTATTACAATATGAATATGCAACTATCATGATCAAGGTACACCACAAGGGTACTATATCTACATGAATAAGTGCATATCAACTGATTACTGAGTGAGGGATAATAAATAATCTCATGCACAAATCATAAGCATGGAAAAACACGGTGTAACTCAGCAACACCCAAATCCTAAAATACTCAAATAGACCCTCAGATCGGCCCTCAAATCCTGTAAGTCTCATGGAACCTGAGTGTCAAACATCGACACTCTAAAACATCATGAAAACCAGTGTCTAGCATCGACACGTAAATACTCGTATCCATACGTTCCTCGAAACCCAAGTATCCCACTTCGACACTTGTGTTCCACGTATCGGTCTTTCCGCTATTCATACGTTCCTCGAAACCCAAGTATCCCATCTCGACACTTGTGTTCCACGTATCGGTCTGTCAAAATCTATATATCTCTCGGAATATAAGTGCCTAACATCGACACTTGAAATTCCCATATCGCATGAAAACATATCTCAAATGCGTAAATCCATGTAAAATAGCATATGCAACATAAAACATCAATATGAGCATATCACGGGAAACATCCGCTATTTAAATGCATCAAGCCATTAAATATATCTCGCGGTTCCCAAAATCCAAATCCAAAACACATATATATACAGTGTCCCATTCCACCGATATATATGTTATAAAACTGATCATGTAACAATAGCAAAGTATATGTGCGAGCATATAGGTATATTATGGCATATATATAGGCATGTAGGTATATAGGTATGCTATATGTCATATGCGCTATCGCACAAGTATAACTGTTTCAATGTCGCTAACTAATAACATGGTATATCAATGAGCATTTGTGTTGTGCGTATCATGGCAATTACCGACAGTGTGTGTGTAGCATATCATTGGTGCTCGTGCAACATGGACTGTCAATAATAGTGCAGTGTACAAAGGATACAGTATCAGGCACAACAAGTAACTATATGCAATGTGAATCATGCAAAATCTCTATATAAGCACATAAACATACGGCTAATATCATATCATATCTAGCCCCGACGCTTAGCGCCATACGGGCGATTTCCTCATAGATGTTAAATCTACTCACAAAATGTCTCCAGCTATGAAAATCCGACCACCTGCTTCCCCTTGTTCGCAGCGTCTGAAGTCCCCGCTTGCGACGCTATATTTCCACAAACACAAGAAATAGTGCAAACATCTCAGAAATCGATCAATATAACGTAAAACTACGTATTAAATAATGCACCAACACTAAACTAACTCGCGAGTGTGCGTCTAGTGGCTAACGCGCGTTGCGACACTACTAAACCAAACTGAGTACAACAGCTGCATTAGATTACGATTCGCGTCGGATCACGTTACACGCGGACTCAAAACACTAGACTATAGGTAAACGATCCCAGATTTTTCATACTGCAATTACTAAAAAAGTAAACAGTACCAAACACCCATAACCAACAGCAGACAACTACCCACCGAACCCAAACCCCAACACCTTCCTACAAAACCGGCGTCGCCGGAGTTCGCCATAGGGGTCGCCGGCCCCGGTCGGTGGGGTGGTCCTCGTCTCTCAGGTGGTGCTCCAGGGTCACTAGTACATCACTATAATTTTGTTTGGTTTTTCTATAAAATACCCAGGTCACAGTAGTTCACAAAGGCTCTAAAAGACACTAAAAAACCCGATATTGCACAAATCAATATCTAACGGGTTCTAATCAATATCCAACGAACTACAAATCATAAAAACTTCAATTTATCAGATTAGGGATTATACCTATCAACTTTGCTCACAAGTTCCAAGCTTTCCTAGCTCCAAGTGATCCAAGAGCAAAAACCAAGACTTTTAGAATTTTTGTGATATAATGGGAATTTTGAGGATTTATTGTGCTAGAATTGATGAAGAATGCAAGGGAAATGATCAAGAGCAGTAGAGGGAGAGAGGGATTCGGCCAAGTGAGGGAGGGGAGGGTTTTGTGTGGAATATCCTAGAAATTTCCAACAATAAATGCAAAGTTAATGCATTCACACACACACATATGCACACATGCATGCATCTAAATTCTTTTCTTTTCGTTTCCTTTAACCTAAATTCTAATTCCAGACAAATATCTAGATATGTGAGAAGGTTTTGGTTTAACTCAAACTTAATTGATAAGAAGTTCATGTAGGGCTTGCCTAGCACCTCGTCAAGAGTTCGGTAGCATCACACATGCCATAATCAAAAATTTAGAGGTGTTAAGTTAACCCGACAAGAATCGAAACTAGAAGTTTTAGGGATTATACAACTAAACATCACATGCAATTGTAAAACTATCACTAAGAGGAAAGATTACAACCTTTGTAGATCTCCCTCGGTGACTCCTTGGCACTATGAGAGTTTAGAACGGATCGATGGTAGCCTTCCTTGTCCACGATGATCCACCCGAAGTCCCTTTGCCCAAAGCTCCTTACCTTACTTGTTTCGCAAACGAAGTAGAGTAAACACCCTACACAAATCGGCTAGAGGTATGTAGTATGATGATGTGGTTTATGTTCTTCAATTAAAATCCTTTCTTTTTTCAATCTTCACTCAAGAGAGAAATCTAGAGAGGAAGAAGAAGATAATGGTGGCTTGAGCTTTCTATCATATCACATATGATAACTTGTATTTTTCACACCCTTGCAATCAATTTTGCATAAGTTTTGTACTAATTTTTCTCTTGTTTCATTGTGTGTTTCTTCATATCACATATGAAGCTATTTATAGTGATAAGAAAGGAATAATCACCATTATTCCATTACCACCATAATTGTAAGTAGAAATTCTTTTCCTAAAGAATTAACCATGGGTGGAAATTCTTTTCATTAAGTTAATTAAAGCTTACCCACTAAATAATAAAGGAGAATTAGTGGATATTCTTTATATTAACTTAAAATGATAAATACAAATTAAAAGCTTCAATATAAGTCTTATATTGCCATCATTTTTGTATCAACAACCATGATACTATGTATGCATGTATGTGTCCATGCACATCATCATGTGCATGCATGCATGCATACAAAAGGATTTACTTAAAGGATTAATCTAAATGTAATTAGTTAAATCAACACTTGATTTTACCAAACCGGTCATATCTCATACGATCGGACAAATAGAAAATGCCCGATTAATATACGTTATCACATAACCGTATTTAATCGGGTCCCGCGCATATCTCATATGCACACCACATCGTTTTGCCTGAGCCAGGAAACTTCATTTGTGGGACTCTAAGACTCGTCAATACGCCAGCAGTAGATGATGATCATATCAAACATCTACAAGCCGCAAGAGGTCAGCTAAACATAACGGCCATCCGGGTATTGAAACGATCAGAAGAAAACAAGCGAAGCTGTAAAAACTCCCGTCGAGCCAACTGGCAACACTTACCGTACAGTCCGGTCTCTTCGTCAGATATGCTGCATATCAAGTCTAGGGATGGTATCGTCGACCCCAGTAACTCAATAAGTCATGCTGGTGTATGGCTCATAACAGATCGAGAAACTACTGATAACTCTTATCAGTAAATCTCAGCAGCCCTGGCCAGGGACTTCATGTTATAGCCAATCTAGCATAGCACAACATCAACCCCCAATACCGGGAGAGAAGAAACCCCTCCTATCGCTCATTGCCTCCATGCGCCTCGGGACTGTACCCAAAGACCACCTGTTTGCACGACTCAGTAGAGCCGTGGTAGGGTGGAGATCAAAGTATAGTGGGAGGACACACAAGACTCTATGACGATCTCGGGTCTACAGACTAACCTGTACCAGTGTTCCTTGAGAACTGCTATCCGACGATAGATATAATACCACATAGGAGTTCTCTGTGAGTCCGTTCAGTGTACCCAGTCTCCACTGAGCACCCGCATACAATCTTTGGTGTCTCCTCACCAGATGGATATGGGATCATCCATCGCCCATCATATGGGACAAGAATAGTATATGCTAGTCTACTCTGGAATATCGATGCCCTGTCTCGATACACCCTCGACTAGGAACAGTTCAAGGATATGCTTATAGACTACATGTGCCCCACTAGTATGATCAGCATCATAATCACAGTAGTCAAGCATATATCCTTTGGGCTTTATCAACATGTGTAAATGATTAAATCTACATGTACAGATAAAGTAAACCAGATAGCATACTATCATTTTGAGCAAGAAATTCATCTATCTCCATAGATAATATGTCCAAGTTTCCACTATCCATATAATGGCCTTTAGGGCATACAAATTACTAACAATCTCCCACTTGCACTAAGGCCAGTTATTGGCGTATCTCATACCCAACATTTCAAACAGTCGCTCATGCTGCGGCTGTGGAAGTGCCTTGGTGAATGGATCCGCTGTGTTATCCTTTGTATCTACTCTCCGAATCTCGATCTCCTGGCGATCCACTATCTCCCGGATCAGATGATATCTCTTTAGGATGTGTCTAGATTTCTGATGGGACCTTGGTTCTTTAGCTAATGCTATAGCTCCATTATTATCGCAATATAATGGTATTGGATCAACAATGGTTGGAACTACTCCTAGTTCCGCGATGAACTTCTTCATCCAGACGGCTTCCTTAGCAGCATCACTTGCAGCAATATACTCAGCTTCCATCGTGGAGTCTGCAACGGTGTCCTGTTTGGAACTCTTCCAACTAACCGCTCCTCCATTTAGGGTAAATACAAACCCTGAGATTGATTTACTGTCATCCTTGTCACTTTGGAAGCTTGAATCGGTAAAGGCCTCCATCTGGAGATCGCCATTACCATACACCAAGAACAATTCTTTAGTCCTTCGCAAGTACTTAAGAATGTTCTTCACTGCTATCCAATGTTTCTCCCCTGGGTTGGATTGATACCTGCTTACTACAGCCAGTGCATAAGCTACATCAGGGCGAGTACACAACATCGCATACATTATAGATCCCACGGCTGAAGCGTAGGGTATAACGCTCATGCGAGCTCTCTCTTCATCAGTCTTCGGACAGAAGTCCTTAGAGAGAGTGATTCCATGACTAGCAGGCAAGGCACCACGCTTGGAATCTTCCATACTAAACCTCTTTAGAATGGTGTCTATGTACTTTGATTGGGACAGTCCCAATAACCTCTTGGATCTATCTCTATAGATCCTAATGCCCAAAATGCGCGAGGCATCACCCAGGTCCTTCATGGAGAACCTTTGTGATAAGAATAGTTTGACCGATTGTAGCATAGGAACATCATTTCCTATCAGGAGAATGTCATCTACGTACAATACGAGGAATGTGACAGTACTCCCTACAATCTTCTTATAAATACATGGTTCATCTTCATTTCTGACAAAATCAAACTCTTTGATTGTATCATCAAAGCAGATGTTCCAGCTCCTTGAGGCCTGCTTTAATCCATAAATGGATTTAAGCAATCTACATGCTTTCCCGCTGCTCCCACTATCAATGAAGCCCTCTGGCTGATCCATAAAAACGCATTCTTCTAAATCACCATTTAGAAATGCAGTTTTCACGTCCATCTGCCATATTTCATAATCATAGTGAGCAGCAATAGCAAGTAGGATCCTAATGGATTTAAGCATTGCTACCGGAGAGAAAGTTTCATCATAGTCCAAGCCTGGTCTTTGACGAAAACCTTTCGCTACAAGCCTTGCTTTATAGGTCTCTACCTGTCCATCTACACCAATCTTTCTCTTAAAGATCCATTTGCACCCAACGGGTTTTATCCCAGGAGGTGCAACGTCCAAAGTCCATACTTTGTTGGTGTACATTGACTCCATTTCAGATCTCATTGCTTCCAGCCATTTCACTGAGTCACCACTCGTGATAGTTTGCTGAAAACTAGTAGGGTCATCATCATCCATGATGCAATCTTCTCTATCACCATCTATGAGAAACCCATAGTATCTCTCTGGTGGGTGAGAAGTTCTACTAGACCTCCTGAGCGGCTGAGGTTCTTGAAGTTCTACTGCAACATCAGTTTCAACCAATTCCTCCTGAGTAATTTGTGTCTCTAGAACCTCTTCTAGTTCTACCACATTGCCATTAGTACTTTCCGTAAAGAACTCATTTTCCAAAAATGTGGCATGCTGAGCAACAAACACCTTTTGTTCCTCTTTGTGGTAGAATAGATATCCATACGAATGTTTTGGATACCCCACAAATTTACACATGACCGATCGTGTCTCGAGTTTGTCTGGATTCTGCTTTTTAACAAAAGCCGGACAACCCCAAATCCTAAACCTTTTAAGAGATGGTCTCTTTCCATTCCACATCTCATATGGAGTGGTAGACACGGTCTTGGTTGGCACCCTGTTCAATAGATACATTGCTGTCTCCAATGCATGTCCCCAAAAGGAAAGCGGTAACTCAGCATCACACATCATGGATCGTACCATATCCAATAGGGTACGATTCCTCCGTTCTGACACACCATTGTGCTGCGGTGTGTAAGGAGGAGTGAGCTGAGAGAGAATCCCATTCTCTTTTAAGAAGTCTAGAAACTCTGTACTTAAATACTCTCCACCTCGATCCGATCGAAGTTTCTTGATGCTCAAGCCTGTTTGCTTCTCTACTTCAAGTTTATACTCCTTGAATTTCTCAAAAGCTTCAGATTTGTGCTTTATCAAAAACACGTGTCCGAATCTTGAGAAATCATCAGTAAAAGTGATGAAGTATGAAAAACCACCTCTTGCAAGTGTAGACATTGGTCCGCATACATCACTATGTATGAGGCTTAAGAGTTCACCAGCTCTCTCTCCGTGTCCACTAAACGGAGTTTTGGTCATTTTACCTTTGATACAAGACTGGCAAGTCGCATAAGATTTATATTCAAACGGATTCAAATATCCATCTTTGTGTAGCTTGTTTAGTCTTGTTTCGTTAATATGACCAAGTCTACAATGCCAAAGAAAAGCTTCATTTATATCTGAAAACTTTCTTTTACTAGTATGTTGTATATTGAAAACTGTGTGTTGGTTCAGGATGTAAATACCGTTATTTAATGTACCAAACCCAATCAACTCTTGATTCAGGTTAATGTTCATAACATTATTTTGCAACATAAAATGATATCCTTCATTGTCCAACAAAGAAACGGATATAATATTACATAACATACTTGGTACAAAATAACACGGGTTCAAAACCAAAATACTTCCTGAAGGCAACCCTAGATGATACTCTCCCACGGATACAGCATGTATATTGGAACCATTTCCAACCCGCAGAGTATGATCTCCAACTTTTAAAACTCTACTATTTCTCAATCCCTGCATACAATTGCAGATGTGAGAACCAGAACCGGTATCCAATACCCAGGATGCAGAGTTTAAAGAAAAACAGTTTTCAGTTACAAACACACCTGAAGTGGAAGCATCAGCATGCTTCTTCTTCTTGAGATCAGCAAGATATTCAGCACAGTTGCGTTTCCAATGTCCTGACTTTTTACAGTAAAAACATTCTCCTTTTCCACTTCCCATAGCCCCCACTTTGTCTTTCCCCTTCGCCTTTCTAACTCCACCTTTCTGTTTGATGGACTTCTTCTTCTTCTTTCCCTTGGCCTTAGCTTTTGGGAATGAAGAGGAAGATGGCCCAGCAACCAGAGCGGGAGTCCTTGCCGTTTTCAATGTGTTCTCTGCACTTCTCAACATATTGAGAAGTTCAGGCAATGATTTCTCCAAACCATTCATATTGAAATTTACTATGAACGGAGCAAAGGCAGGGGGGAGAGACTGAAGAACAATATCCGTATATTGCTCATTATCCATGGTCCATCCCAGACCCTCAAGTTCTTCAATAAGACCAATCATTTTCAAAACATGGTCTCCAACTGATGTACCAGCGGCCATTCGCATCTGAAACAGCTTTCTACATGCCTCGTATCTCAAGGTACGAGTTTGCTCTTCATACAACTCCTTTGTGTGAAGAAAGATGGATTGCACATCCATATTCTCGTGTTGCTTCTGATGGACATTGTCCATAGAAGCGAGCGCGAGGCACTTGGCCGTGTTGCAGTCAATTTCCCAAGTTTTACGGATCTCCCTATCCGCGACAGATGATTCAGGTCCTGGGACGGGTGGGGGTTCAGTATTGAGGACATATGATACCTTATCATATGAGAGTGCAATGTTCAAGTTCCTCAACCATTCTTTATAATTTGGTCCTGTAAGTTTATTTTTCTCAAGTAGAAGCTTAAGTCCTGACATCTGTAATTGTCATTCGGAGAGAGAAAAAGATACACTTAGCGAATTGCTCTTTCAAAGAATTAGATTGGTTATTATTTTATCTAATCGATGTCTCCCACTGCTTTTAATCAAATTTTCTTTCAAAACCTGAAAAGAAAACTAGCCAGGAAAGTTTTCCTGGAAGTAACACTTACTTACAGTGAGATCGAGATCCAACTATCATATAGATGGTATGCAATCTCATTGCAAATTTCAACTCTTGAAATTCCCGATATGGTTTTTACCCCTAGTCACTTATGACCTTGGCTATGGTCAACATATCATAAGTACTAGTCAAATTCTACCCGTCATTTCGTGATTAACTAGACCCACCCATATGACCCTTGACTATGATCAACATAATCACATGAATGTCCTAACTAATCGCATCATATGCTTTGTAGGAAGACATCACTTAGCTACCGTACACTACGCCTTGACTATAATCAACATACGCAGCACGAATACTAAGTACTCTACTTCCTAAAATGACGGAGGGTTGCGGATGGTTTTTAAGAAAACCTTTAACGCTTTGAACTTGATCTCGTTGTAGAATCAAACGGTTAAGAAAAGGAGTGGCTTAAGCTCCGCATATTCTTGAAACTTGCATTTTTCATAAAAAGCCGAGTTTGTTTCAAATCCGATTCTACAACATCATTAGGTTTCTTTTCTTTACATTAATCTCATTAATGTGATCCCATCATTTAAGTTCCTAAGCCATCACAGAATAGAACATATACTTATACCATCCGCATTCGCCACAGTGTCCCGTTATGCACCGTTAGGTTACTTAACTAACGGCATAGCGGGGCGGGACTAGCGCGGGTGTAAAATATAAGCAACGTTTATTATATATCATATATATAATAATAATCCATTCGTCTCAGATACTAAGTAATCACATTACAGAATATAAACAGCAGAAGCATATAAAAGGATATCTAGGACGTCCGTATTTTGTATCGAGCCAACAATAGAAAATACGGATTCCACGGTCGTGATGAATAGCCAATCCCACACCCTTAGACCCCCACGAGAGCGGCAAGTGATCCCGCCAATTCTAGAGTTTAGGAGACCCGATCTCGACTCCTCGAGATGGCCTCCCACTGAACCCTAGAACCCGGTCACTTGAGCTCCCCTCCTTGGGTCTATCCTAATGCGGAAAAGTAAATAATATACAATTGATTTTACATGAATGAAAAATAAAACTCTCATCTCACATAAAAACCCCCGGCTATTCAGTCACGACAATCCTGCTCATCATTTCTCAGCAACACATAATATCTCATATCATCAACGTAAGTAAGTATGCGTATCCCGATTGTCGTTGATGTATAGCAACGAAAACGGCGATACACCACATACTACACTTACGGTCACAGAAAATAAAATGAAAAACTACAACATTTGGAATCCACAATCACCTTAGACATCATAAATTCGAAATATCACATACTTCGTATTTCATGCCTAACTATATGAATTCCACATATTGTATCACATTTCAGATAAATAGATAATGTTAAACTTTTCGATCGAATAAACAAACACCCAGGATTTCCCAAACCGCACAACACTTGAGCCAAGTTCAAAATTTCTAGAACATGCCACAGCCCTTTATGGACCAACCGTAGAAGGGTCAAACCAACGCCTCACATGTGGCAACGCTAAACTACCACAAACCCTAAGGTTCAGTGACAGTTTTGACGGTCACATAATCGAGTTAAGGTTATGTTCTTCTAGAGTGTCCATAGATGCGCTTGCATGTTTTTCGAAGGTTTTGAACTAGGGAAAAATCCAACACTTGGAATTTTTCCAATACGGGAAAAACTGTGTTTGTAATATTCGTTCAAATATTTTAACAAGTTCTAAAAATCTGAAAATCTGAACGAAGTTAAACTTTTTCCAATCGAATCACCAAAACCAATTTATCTCCAGAATACTCAACACTTGAGTATGTTTTTAAATGTTCCAGAGGCATGTACTAATTAAATCAGGTATTCTGCAATAAAATTTTTTTCATGATGCTACAGTACGGCCGCTAAAGCGCCGCCAAAACCATGTTTTGGCCGCCCTTCCGCCGCGCTTTAGAGAGATCGTTCAAAAATTTTTACATGGTAATTCTTAGTTTTGCCTGCTGATTTTTTTAGGATATTTTAATTTGGAAAAATCCAATTTTCAAAAAATTTCCAGAGAGCTGTCAAAAACTGATATTTCGTGGTTCGATCGGACTTTTAATTTCGCCTACGCATCGCCTAAAGCTCTAGCTTGGCTCTGATACCACTGTAGGGCTTGCCTAGCACCTCGTCAAGAGTTCGGTAGCATCACACATGCCATAATCAAAAATTTAGAGGTGTTAAGTTAACCCGACAAGAATCGAAACTAGAAGTTTTAGGGATTATACAACTAAACATCACATGCAATTGTAAAACTATCACTAAGAGGAAAGATTACAACCTTTGTAGATCTCCCTCGGTGACTCCTTGGCACTATGAGAGTTTAGAACGGATCGATGGTAGCCTTCCTTGTCCACGATGATCCACCCGAAGTCCCTTTGCCCAAAGCTCCTTACCTTACTTGTTTCGCAAACGAAGTAGAGTAAACACCCTACACAAATCGGCTAGAGGTGTGTAGTATGATGATGTGGTTTATGTTCTTCAATTAAAATCCTTTCTTTTTTCAATCTTCACTCAAGAGAGAAATCTAGAGAGGAAGAAGAAGATAATGGTGGCTTGAGCTTTCTATCATATCACATATGATAACTTGTATTTTTCACACCCTTGCAATCAATTTTGCATAAGTTTTGTACTAATTTTTCTCTTGTTTCATTGTGTGTTTCTTCATATCACATATGAAGCTATTTATAGTGATAAGAAAGGAATAATCACCATTATTCCATTACCACCATAATTGTAAGTGGAAATTCTTTTCCTAAAGAATTAACCATGGGTGGAAATTCTTTTCATTAAGTTAATTAAAGCTTACCCACTAAATAATAAAGGAGAATTAGTGGATATTCTTTATATTAACTTAAAATGATAAATACAAATTAAAAGCTTCAATATAAGTCTTATATTGCCATCATTTTTGTATCAACAACCATGATACTATGTATGCATGTATGTGTCCATGCACATCATCATGTGCATGCATACATGCATACAAAAGGATTTACTTAAAGGATTAATCTAAATGTAATTAGTTAAATCAACACTTGATTTTACCAAACCGGTCATATCTCATACGATCGGACAAATAGAAAATGCCCGATTAATATACGTTATCACATAACCGTATTTAATCGGGTCCCGCGCATATCTCATATGCACACCACATCGTTTTGCCTGAGCCAGGAAACTTCATTTGTGGGACTCTAAGACTCGTCAATACGCCAGCAGTAGATAATGATCATATCAAACATCTACAAGCCGCAAGAGGTCAGCTAAACATAACGGCCATCCGGGTATTGAAACGATCAGAAGAAAACCAGCGAAGCTGTAAAAACTCCCGTCGAGCCAACTGGCAACACTTACCGTACAGTCCGGTCTCTTCGTCAGATATGCTGCATATCAAGTCTAGGGATGGTATCGTCGACCCCAGTAACTCAATAAGTCATGCTGGTGTATGGCTCATAACAGATCGAGAAACTACTGATAACTCTTATCAGTAAATCTCAGCAGCCCTGGCCAGGGACTTCATGTTATAGCCAATCTAGCATAGCACAACATCAACCCCCAATACCGGGAGAGACGAAACCCCTCCTATCGCTCATTGCCTCCATGCGCCTCGGGACTGTACCCAAAGACCACCTGTTTGCACGACTCAGTAGAGCCGTGGTAGGGTGGAGATCAAAGTATAGTGGGAGGACACACAAGACTCTATGACGATCTCGGGTCTACAGACTAACCTGTACCAGTGTTCCTTGAGAACTGCTATCCGACGATAGATATAATACCACATAGGAGTTCTCTGTGAGTCCGTTCAGTGTACCCAGTCTCCACTGAGCACCCGCATACAATCTTTGGTGTCTCCTCACCAGATGGATATGGGATCATCCATCGCCCATCATATGGGACAAGAATAGTATACGCTAGTCTACTCTGGAATATCGATGCCCTGTCTCGATACACCCTCGACTAGGAACAGTTCAAGGATATGCTTATAGACTACATGTGCCCCACTAGTATGATCAGCATCATAATCACAGTAGTCAAGCATATATCCTTTGGGCTTTATCAACATGTGTAAATGATTAAATCTACATGTACAGATAAAGTAAACCAGATAGCATACTATCATTTTGAGCAAGAAATTCATCTATCTCCATAGATAATATGTCCAAGTTTCCACTATCCATATAATGGCCTTTAGGGCATACAAATTACTAACAGTTCACTTAACAAAAATTTCCCAAAATGCGAATACCGCATTAAAATAATATTAAAATTGGGAAAAATTCAAATTGAACCATAACGTCCCATATACCCCCAAAGCTTGCGCACTAGCTTTATTTTAGCTTAACTATATGCTGGCAAGTCTATATGGTCGTTTGAACACAGTCGGGTCAAAACGGAAAAATTCGCATTACGATTTCTAAAACGTTACAATCTCCCCCCGTATAGAAATTCGGTCCCCGAATTAAAATTTTATACTAACCGTACCTTCAAAGAGATGAGAGAATTTCTTTCGCATCTCGCTCTCGGCCTCCCAAGTGATCTCCTCACTAGTAGGGCTACGCCAAAGAACCTTCACAGACGGCAAGACCCTTGACCGAAGTTTCTTCACCTGCCGATCCAAAATAACTACCGGCTGCTCGGTGAACGAAAGATCGCGCTCAAGCTGAAGGGTCTCATGCTGAATCATGTGAGAAGGATCATGAAGATATCTACGAAGCATCGACACATGGAAAACGGGGTGCACATCCGGAAAACTAGGCGGGAGCGCTAAACGATAAGCAACGGAACCCACTCGCTCAAGGATCTCGAAAGGATCTACAAATCTGGGATTGAGCTTCCCTTTCTTCCCAAATCGCATGACGCCCTTTATCGGAGAAATCCTCAGGAATACATGATCCCCCACTGCGAACTCAAGTCTGCGACGAGGACGGTGTAGGGTTCCGGGGCACATCAAGGGGTTGTCACAAGGCATCAACCATGCCAAACAAAAATTTTACATGTGCCGGAGAACCCTTCTACGGATCGTTGGCTAGAGTTTAGGCGAAATAGAAGCAACTAGTTATCAACATAACTAATGAGAGAAGAAAATACAACCTTTGTAGTTTCTTTGCTCCACCTCCATAGCTCCAAGACGATGTCCCTCCGCTTCGGTCGTCGGATCCCGGACTCCGGTGATGGTTTCGTCGGAGAAATAATCGGGCTAAGTCGAAGACTACAATGCCGAAGAAGATCTACGTCGAAGCTTCTCAAACTCGAACTCCGCCTTCACCAAGTTAAGAACTTATGAAGACAACACACTCTTCAACAAGGGCATGTTGTAGAGAATGAAGAAAGAGGAGATGGGTTGACTTTAGATTTTGTTTTCTCACTCATTTGATCATTTCACCATTGGAGGTTTCAAGCTTTCTTCTTCTTGATGAAGAAGAAGAAGAAGCATGAAGAAACATGAATGGACAAGAGGAATAATGTGTGAATGGTGTAAGAATAATCAAATGTATCATAATGGTAACTAGGGTTAGTTGTAGAGAGGGAACCATGGTTGGTTGTATGGTTTGGTCAAAGACAAAAGACAAAATGGTGTAAGCTTCAAAGCTTCATCAATTTCATGAAGGATAAAAAATTGGCCACCATTTTATTCTTGTCCCCCACTATTCATCACAAATGAAATAATGGATAATTTAGAAGAAAACCCTAACCAATATACAACCATGGTTTGATCCTTACAACTAACTTAAGTTAGCTTGTATCATCAAACATGATACAATCTAGTGTACATGAAAGTATATCACATATACAATATGCACAACAAGTGAGAAAAACCATCTTAAGTGAACCAATATTAGTTAATGTAAAGTAATATATCAAATATATAATTATACATTAAATCATTAAATCAACACTTGATTTAACGATCCGGTCATATCTCATATAACCGACTAATATGAATAGTAACAGATTGTCGAATCAACACTTGATCCGATAACCCGACTATGTCACATACAACCGATCAATATTAGTTAATGTAAAATAATATATCAAATATATAATTATACATTAAATCATTAAATCAACACTTGATTTAACGATCCGGTTATATCTCATATAACCGACTAACATGAATAGTAACAAATCATCGAATCAACACTTGATCCGATAACCCGGCTATATCACATATAACCGATCAATGTTACATATCACGAGAATGGAATACAGTATCACATACACGTATTATTCTCGGTCCCGCACATATCTCATATGTGCTCCTCATTCGTTTTGCTCGAGCCAGGAAAACCTCTGTGTAGGACTCTAAAGACTCGTCAATACGCCGGTAGCAGGTGATGATCATATCAAACACCCACAAGCCGCAAGCGGTCTGCCAAACGTAACGGCCACCCGGGTATTGAGCGATCAGAAGATCGACGAGCTAGCCCGCTCATACTCCTGTGAATCCAACCAGTAACACTACCGTACAGTCCGGTCTGATCGTCTGATATGTCGCATATCTCGCCTAGGGGTGGTAAACGTCAGACCCCAATAGCTTGATAAGTCGTGTCGATATGAGGTCTATAACAACTCGAGAAACTACTGGTAACACTTACCAGTAAAACTCAGCAACCCTGGCCAGGGATTTCCTGTTATAGCCAATCGAACACAGCGCAACATCAACTCCCTATACCGGGAGAGACGAATCCCCTCCTATCGCTCATTGCCTCCATGTGACTCGGGACTGTACCCAAAAACCACCGTTTTGCACGCCCTCATGGACGTGGTAAGATGGAAATCAAAGCACAGTGGGAACCACACAAGACTCTATGACGATCTCGGGTCAACAGACTACTCTGTACCAGTGTCACCTGAGAACTGCCATCTGACGTAAGGTATAATACCATCTGGGAGTTCTCGACGAGTCCGTCCAGTGTACCCAGTCTCTACTGAGCACCCGTATATCATCTCCGATGTCAAACACCAATGGATATGGGATCATCCATCGCCCATCTGTATGGGTCGAGAAGGTATACGCTAGTCTACTCTGGTATATCGATGCCCCGTCTCGATACACCCACGACTAGGGACTTTGAAGGATGTACTTATGGACTACCATGTCCCCACTAGTATGATCCGCATCATAGTCCAGGTAGTCAAGTACACATCCTAAGGGCTTTACCAACATGTAATAGAGAGACAATCAATGTACACGTTAAGGTAAAGAGTAACCAGATAGCATACTATCATGTCGAGCAAGAAAGTCCTCCCTATATATGTCCCAGCATCCACTACAATATACATCATATGTACAGTAATGGCCTCTAGGGCATACATATAACTAACAATCTCCCACTTGCACTAGGGCCATCTGTAGCAGTGGTTGCAGTATCTCATACTCAACCATCCTATAAAAGTCTCTCTCTGGGAACAGGCCTTCGTGAGTGGATCCGCCGTGTTATCCTCTAAGTCTGCTCTCCTATGCCTCGATCATCTTGGAGATCAACCATCTCCATGATCAGGTGACACTGCCTTAGAATAAGTCTGGATCACTGATGGGACTGGCGTTCCTTGGCATAAGCCACAACTCCATTGTCTTACAATGGTAGGAACATAGTTCATCTCATGAACCATTATACATCCAAACAGCCTCTTTGGTAGCATCTTAAGTAGCGCTGTATCCTGCCTTTATCGTCTAGTATGTCATGGTATCTAGCTTGGAACTCTTCCAACATACCGTCCCTTTACTGAGGGTAAATACAAAGCCTGCGACTGACATTCAGTCGTCTTTATCACTCTGGAACACTTCCAGTGATTCTCCCCAGGATCGATTGATACCATCTCACTACGACTAGTGAGTATCCTAACATCCAATTAGATCTATCTCATAGATCCAAAATCCAGGATTTAGTAGGTATCATTTTTATCCTATATGGAGAATCATTGTGATAAACGGAGATTGACCGAGCGTAGCATAGGAAACTCCTTCCCTATCAAGAGTATCTCATCCACGTACACTACGAGGATCGTCACAATACTCCCTACTACCCTTTTGTTTATACAAGGTTCATCTACCATTCTGATGATGTCAAACTCTTTGACTAATCCATCAAAACAGACGTTCCAACTCCGCGATGCCTGCTTTATCACATAAAACATCTTGCACATGTTTCCGCTGCTCCCACTGTCTACGAAGCCCTCTGGCTGTGTACTTATAGACGCTCTCTTCCAAAACATCACTTAGAAAAGCAGTCATGACACCCAACCACCAGATATCGTAGTCATGGTATGTAGCCGTGGCAAGTAGGATCTGGATGGACTTAAGCATAGCTCCTTAGAAAAGGCTTTATCATGATCCACTCCTGGTCAATGATGCAAACCTTTAACAAGTCTAGCTTTGAAAGTCTCAACTTTTCCATCTACACCAAGTAATCTTCTCAAGATATACTTTCTCCTGATGGGGATTTAACCCTTCAGATATCGCAACAAAAGTCCATACTTTGTTGGTGTATAAGGATTCCATCTCAGATCGCTAAACATCCAGCCATTCTTACAGAGTCCCACTCCTGATGGCCAGCTCGAAACTAGTTGGGTCATCATCTCATGATGCAATCCTGGCTCCCACTGTCATAGAGAAACCGAAGTAACTCTCAGATGGGTGAGGATCCCTACTAGATCGGCGCAGTGGCTAAGGTTCGTTGGTATCTATTGAATCCTTTGGTTGTACCAAATCATCTGCCATCATTTGTATAGCTGGAACCTTTCCAGTTGTACATAACAGACCTTGCCTCGAGCTTGTCCGAATTTTGCTTTTAGACATAGATCGGACAACCCCCAAATCTTAACTAACTTAAGACATGGGCTCTTCCCTTTCCATATCACATATGAAATGGTAGGCAACTGATTTGATTAGAACCCTATTCAATAGGTATGCAACTTCTCAAGTGCATAACACCCCAAAGGAAATAGGTAACTCAGTAGTACTCATCATAGAGCGCACCTTATCATATAGGGTGTATCTGCTCCACCCCGATATACCATCGTGCTATGGTGTATTCGGAGGAGTAATGCTGAGAGAGAATCTCATTCTCCTTTAGAATAATCCAGGAATTCCATGCTCAAGTATTCTCCTCCTTGATCACATCAAAGGACATAATACTTATACCCTTATTTTGGTTCTCTACTTCTTTCTTATATTCCGTGAATATCTCAAAAGGTTCGGACTTGTGTTTCAACAGGAACATATGTCTGAATCTAAAGAGATCATCAAAGAACGTAATGAAGTATAAAGACCCAGTCCTGGCATGTGTAGACAGGGGACCTACATACATCAACATGTATCATCCCAAAAGTTCACTAACTCTTTCTCTGTTTCCAATAAACAGAGCTGTGGTCATCTTATCTCTGTGACATGACTGGCGAGTTTCATAAGATGTAAATTCAAACAAATTTAAATATGCATCTTTATGTAACTCCAGCCAGTCGGGTCGCATTGATATGACCAAGTCTACAATACCTCAAGAAGGATTCGTTCATTCCTGAACTCTTCCTCTTTTGTGTGTTCCGTATACTAAGAACTGTAGTTTGATTTAGAACATCAATGCTTTTAGATAACGTGCCTGAACCGATCAACTTTTGATATAGGAAATGTTCAAAACATTATCCAACAATACAAAATTTTATCATTTCTTTACTGATAAAGAGAGTGATATAATTTTGTATATCAGGTTCGGTATCTAATAACATTCGTTCAGAATCAATGTATTCAGGTAATACAGGGTGACAGTGACCGACAGACTTGGCTGCAACACTTGCCCCGTTTTCTGCCTCATGAAACTTATCACCCGTTCTCAGTTTTTCTACCTTTTTATAGCCCTATGTAACAGATTACATATCTGGGATCCTGATCCGGTATCACATACCCAGGATCGGGAGGATACTGAGAAACAGTTCTTTGTAATGAACACACCCGAAGATGATGCATCAACATGCGCTCTCTTCGTTTGGGCGGCACGGGAAATCTGGTATTCCCCAATTTCCTGCTCTGTCTTATAACAATTATAAGTTGGAGCGGGACCAACGTTCCTCAGCTCAGTATAACAAGCGGGTTCGGTCAATAATCCGTATTATTATCTTGATTTAAGGCGTGATATGGTCGCTACCTGGAGAGAGAGAGAAGAAAACACTCAGCGTGCGCTCTTGCAAGATCAGATTGGTTATGTTTTATCTAATCAGGATGGCTCCCACTGCTTTTTATCAAATCTTCCTTCAAACCCTAAAAGGAAAGACTAGCCGGGATTAATTACACACTACAAGTTCGCCAATCTTTCAGCCAGGCCAGTGTCGGTACTTTGAGGGAGGTCCCCCGTGCTTTCGCACGAACCTAATTAATGTAAACCTCGTTTTCCCAGAGGCGTAACCTCGTAAACACCTTTCTAGACACCTACTTGATCGGCTAATTGCAATGTGCAAAACTCTCCCAGGAGTAACTCTTACTCGCAGCGGGTATCGGGATCCAACTATCTCATAGAAGGTATGCAATCTCATTGCAAATTTCAACACTTGAAATTCCCGATAATCTTTTGCCCCTAGCATGCTATGACCTTGACGAAAGCCAACAAACCATAGCCCGCTAGTCAAGTTCAACCCGTACATTTCCTGATTGAATTAAACCCACCCGCACGACCCTTGACGAAAGCCAACAAAGCCGCACGACTACCCTAATCCAATCGCATCGTATGCTTGCAGATAAGCAGCATATAGCTACCGCACACTGCACCTTGACGAAAGCCAACAAATGCAGCACGAATACTATATACAACTTATCTGAAATGACGGAGGGCTACGACAGGTTTTTCTGAAAACCTATTGCGTAATGAACTTGATATCGTTGTAGAATCAAATGAAGTTTAGAAATGGAGTGATTTTGAGGCCTTTCCATTTTTGCTAAAGGGGTCACTCCCGGTGAAGGGATCGTCGGCCCTTTCCTCATCGAATGAGGTGCGGGATATATCACATATATCACTGTGCAAAGCAAAAACTCTTAAAAGAAATCAAAAACAAACCGAGTGTGTAGCATCTGCCAGTTGTTGCTAAAGGAGTCACTCCTGGTGAAGGGATCTCGGTCCTTTCCTTATCGAATAAGGTGCAGGATATATCACATATACCTCTGTGCAAAGCAAGAACTGTAGCTACCTGTTTTAATTTTGAAATTCGATTCCACAACATCTTAAGGTTTCTTTTCTTTCATTAATCACATTAATGAAGTCCCATCATTTAAATACCTAAACATCACAGATAGATATGACGTACACTTATGCCATCCGCATTCGCCTCGATGTCCCCTCGTGCACCGTTAGGTTAGGTAACTAACGACAGAGCAGGGCAGGGCTAGCGCGGGTGTAAAACATAAGTAACGTCTATATAATATATCATATATATCATATACTGTATCTATCACAGAACATCACATGATCACATCACAGATATCGCAGCAGAAGAATCATATGAAATATTGGATATACTAGGACGTCCGTGTTTTCAATACGAGCCAGTACAAAACACGGATTCCACGGTCGTGATGAATAGCCAATCCCACACCCCTAGACCCCTACGAGAGCGGCAAGCAACCCTACCAATTCTAGAGATAGGAGACCCGGACTCGACTCCTCGAGTTGGTCTCCCACTGGACTCCAGAACCCGGTTACTTGTGCCCTCCTCCTTGGGTCTATCCTAGTGCGGAAAAGTAAATAATATACAACCGGTGACATCTTCCGCAACATGGAAGTGCCCCAAATAAAAGAATATTACATACAAGTTTTTACATGAATGAAAATGAAAAACACTCATCTCACATAAAAACCCCCGGCTATTCAAACACGACGATCCAATATAACATATCCAGCAACACATAACATCACATGTCATCAACGTAAGTAAGTATGCATACCCCAATTGTCGTTGACGTATAGCAACGAAACCGGCGATATCGCCATACTACACTTACGGTCACAGAAAAGAAAGTGTAAAACTACAACAGTTGGAATCCGCAACATGCATAGACATCACATGCCTAATCAAATGAATTACTTAGACATCACATGCCTAACAATTATAAACGCCGCATTTTAGTCTCATTATCGAAAACTCTTTTCAATATCAAGTCGGGCAATTCAACAAGATTCCCGACATCCTGATCGAATGCTCGTCGCAAACTTCAATAGGCGGCCGCACCCCCGATACCGTCGACAAAGTGCACCAAGGCGGAACACCGCTACCGGGAGCACCCGAACGGATGCTTTCGGCGACGGGGTTCTCCTACAGTCACTTGGTCGGGGCTATGGGGTGAGGCTGTCTATTAAGTTTACCCGGCGAGTATCCGCGTACACTACGTGATTGCGACGGACTTTTGATCACATCAAAATTCCGTCGCAACCGATCAAGTGAGACTAAAGTGCTATGTTTATAACATTCATTCAGTTATCTCATAACCTTGTGAATTCCAATTATTGTATCCCATTCCAGATAAATATACAGTATTAAAGTTTTTGAGCGAATGGTCAAATACCCAAAATTCACTAAAGCTCAACACTTGAGCGGAGTTCAAAAATTCCGGTGTATGGCACAGTAGCAGCGGTCCAGCCGTAGAAGGGTCAAGCCAACGCCTCACATGTGGCACGCCGTACTGCCCCAAACCCGAAGGTTCAAAGGACAGTTCAAGACGGTCACATAATCGAGTTAAGGTTTGTTGTCTTCTAGAGGGTCCACTACAAAACTTGCACATATATCCGAAAGACGTAAACACCGTGAAGTGTGAGTAAATGATACTCATCCAAATACTTCAATACATTCTAATTATCCGGAAAACACATAGACAGAATTAGACTTTCCGATCGAAACAATGATTCCCAAAACAACTCAGAACAACTCAACTCTTGAGTTCAGTTTAAATATTCCAGGAAAATGAGAACTGCATTTTACAAGTTACAGTGAAATTTGACACGTGTCGGCTTCTTATTGGCGGCCCTTCCGCCGCACAAACCCCCTTTGTGCGGCCCTTCCGCCGCGCTTTTGTGGAATCAGGGTACCAAATTTCACAGTAATTCTTAAAAAAGCCTGCTTGTTTTTCTGGATATTTTTAATTGCCAAAAATCAACAGTTTTGAAAAATGTACAGAGAGCGATTTTGCAATGGGATTTCGGTTCGATCGGGTTTCTAATTCCGTCCGGGGATCGTCTAAGGCTCTAGCTAGGCTCTGATACCACTGTAGGGTTCCGGGGCACATCAAGGGGTTGTCACAAGGCATCAACCATGCCAAACAAAAATTTTACATGTGCCGGAGAACCCTTCTACGGATCGTTGGCTAGAGTTTAGGCGAAATAGAAGCAACTAGTTATCAACATAACTAATGAGAGAAGAAAATACAACCTTTGTAGTTTCTTTGCTCCACCTCCATAGCTCCAAGACGATGTCCCTCCGCTTCGGTCGTCGGATCCCGGACTCCGGTGATGGTTTCATCGGAGAAATAATCGGGCTAAGTCGAAGACTACAATGCCGAAGAAGATCTACGTCGAAGCTTCTCAAACTCGAACTCCGCCTTCACCAAGTTAAGAACTTATGAAGACAACACACTCTTCAACAAGGGCATGTTGTAGAGAATGAAGAAAGAGGAGATGGGTTGACTTTAGATTTTGTTTTCTCACTCATTTGATCATTTCACCATTGGAGGTTTCAAGCTTTCTTCTTCTTGATGAAGAAGAAGAAGAAGCATGAAGAAACATGAATGGACAAGAGGAATAATGTGTGAATGGTGTAAGAATAATCAAATGTATCATAATGGTAACTAGGGTTAGTTGTAGAGAGGGAACCATGGTTGGTTGTATGGTTTGGTCAAAGACAAAAGACAAAATGGTGTAAGCTTCAAAGCTTCATCAATTTCATGAAGGATAAAAAATTGGCCACCATTTTATTCTTGTCCCCCACTATTCATCACAAATGAAATAATGGATAATTTAGAAGAAAACCCTAACCAATATACAACCATGGTTTGATCCTTACAACTAACTTAAGTTAGCTTGTATCATCAAACATGATACAATCTAGTGTACATGAAAGTATATCACATATACAATATGCACAACAAGTGAGAAAAACCATCTTAAGTGAACCAATATTAGTTAATGTAAAGTAATATATCAAATATATAATTATACATTAAATCATTAAATCAACACTTGATTTAACGATCCGGTCATATCTCATATAACCGACTAATATGAATAGTAACAGATTGTCGAATCAACACTTGATCCGATAACCCGACTATGTCACATACAACCGATCAATATTAGTTAATGTAAAATAATATATCAAATATATAATTATACATTAAATCATTAAATCAACACTTGATTTAACGATCCGGTTATATCTCATATAACCGACTAACATGAATAGTAACAAATCATCGAATCAACACTTGATCCGATAACCCGGCTATATCACATATAACCGATCAATGTTACATATCACGAGAATGGAATACAGTATCACATACACGTATTATTCTCGGTCCCGCACATATCTCATATGTGCTCCTCATTCGTTTTGCTCGAGCCAGGAAAACCTCTGTGTAGGACTCTAAAGACTCGTCAATACGCCGGTAGCAGGTGATGATCATATCAAACACCCACAAGCCGCAAGCGGTCTGCCAAACGTAACGGCCATCCGGGTATTGAGCGATCAGAAGATCGACGAGCTAGCCCGCTCATACTCCTGTGAATCCAACCAGTAACACTACCGTACAGTCCGGTCTGATCGTCTGATATGTCGCATATCTCGCCTAGGGGTGGTAAACGTCAGACCCCAATAGCTTGATAAGTCGTGTCGATATGAGGTCTATAACAACTCGAGAAACTACTGGTAACACTTACCAGTAAAACTCAGCAACCCTGGCCAGGGATTTCCTGTTATAGCCAATCGAACACAGCGCAACATCAACTCCCTATACCGGGAGAGACGAATCCCCTCCTATCGCTCATTGCCTCCATGTGACTCGGGACTGTACCCAAAAACCACCGTTTTGCACGCCCTCATGGACGTGGTAAGATGGAAATCAAAGCACAGTGGGAACCACACAAGACTCTATGACGATCTCGGGTCAACAGACTACTCTGTACCAGTGTCACCTGAGAACTGCCATCTGACGTAAGGTATAATACCATCTGGGAGTTCTCGGCGAGTCCGTCCAGTGTACCCAGTCTCTACTGAGCACACGTATATCATCTCCGATGTCAAACACCAATGGATATGGGATCATCCATCGCCCATCTGTATGGGTCGAGAAGGTATACGCTAGTCTACTCTGGTATATCGATGCCCCGTCTCGATACACCCACGACTAGGGACTTTGAAGGATGTACTTATGGACTACCATGTCCCCACTAGTATGATCCGCATCATAGTCCAGGTAGTCAAGTACACATCCTAAGGGCTTTACCAACATGTAATAGAGAGACAATCAATGTACACGTTAAGGTAAAGAGTAACCAGATAGCATACTATCATGTCGAGCAAGAAAGTCCTCCCTATATATGTCCCAGCATCCACTACAATATACATCATATGTACAGTAATGGCCTCTAGGGCATACATATAACTAACAGACGGCCGGTATAAGACTTTTGCCTGCATGGGGCTGCTCTCATCCTGTCCTGAATCAGCTGGATCTTCTCCGTAGTCTCCTGAACTAGCTGGGGTCCCAAAACCAGACTTTCACTAAGCTCGGTCCAACAGACTGGCGATCGACACTTCCTACCATATAAAGCCTCAAAAGGTGCCATCTGAATAGTCTCCTGAAAGCTGTTGTTGTAGGAGAACTCAATCAACGGCAAGTGACGATCCCAACTGCCACCAAAATCAAGCACACATGCACGGAGCATATCCTCTAGAGTCTGTATAGTCCGCTCCGACTGACCATCAGTCTGCGGATGAAAAGCGGTGCTAAAACTCAACCGGTTACCCAAAGCTTCCTGAAGCTTCTGCTAAAGACGGCTAGTAAACTGGGTGCCTCTGTCGGATACTATGCATGTGGGAACACCGTGCAAATGCACAATCTCATCTATATACAACTGTGCGTACTGAGCATAACTGAAAGTGGTCTTCACTGGAAGGAAGTGAGCCGCTTTCGTCAACCGGTCAACAATCACCCAAATGGAGTCATACCCTCTACTGGTCCTGGGTAGACCCACAATGAAGTCCATGGAAATCTGCTCCCATTTCCACTCTGGAACGGGTAAAGGCTGCAACTCTCCAGCCGGTCTCTGATGCTTAGCCTTGACTTGCTGACAAGTCAGGCACCTCGAAACGAAGTCCAAAATATCGCGTTTCATCCCTTCCCACCAGTAAAAGTCTCTCAAGTCACGGTACATCTTGGTGGAACCTGGATGAACGCTAAAGGCCGACTGATGTGCCTACTCTAGGATCTCGCGTCTCAACCCATCAGCATCTGGTACACACCAGCGAGTCCCGCATCGTAGCATACCCTGGTCATCAATCATGAACTCCGAAACTGTACCCTGTCGAACAAGCTTAAGAATCTCAGACAAACGGGCATCACTGGGTTGCGCCTCACGGATACGATCAAGTAGTATTGGACGGGCGCGGACATAAGCAAGCTGTCCCCCAGTGGAATAAAACTTGAACTGCACTCTACTATCACACAAGAGCTGCCAATCTGCAGACGACTGACGCTGAACTGCGCTCAACTAGGATAAGCTACCCCCGGGCCTACGACTCAAAGCATCAGCTACCACATTCGCCTTGCCCGGGTGATAAAGGATCTCACAATCATAATCCTTCACTAGCTCCATCCATCGGCGCTGTCTCAGGTTCAGATCCCGCTGCTGGAAGATATACTTCAAGCTCTTGTGATCCATGAAGATCTGACACGACTCCCCATACAAGTAGTGTCTCCAAATCTTCAACGCAAAGACCACCGCGACCATCTCAAAATCGTGAGTGGGGTAATTCTGCTCGTGCTTCTTCAGCTGCTTAGAAGCATACGCAATCACCCTATCATGCTGCATCAAAACACAGCCGAGCCCCACTCGAGAAGTATCACAGTAAATAACATAGCCGCCCGATCCAGAAGGTAAAGATAGAACTGGTGCTGTCGTCAACCGAGTCTTCAACGGCTGAAAACTCTGCTCGCACGCATCAGTCCAAAGAAAAGGAACTCCCTTCCGGGTCAGTCCAGTCAGCGGTGCAGTGATACTCGAGAAATCTTGCACAAAACGACGATAATAACCAGCTAAGCCCAAAAAGCTGCGGACCTCAGTCACCGATACAGGTCTGGGCCAAAGCTGTACAGCCTCGATCTTCCTCGGGTCCATAAGAATACCATCACCAGTCACCACATGACCCAGGAAGTCAACTTTATCAAGCCACAACGCGCACTTTGAGAATTTAGCATACAGCTGGTGCTCTATCAAAATCTGCAAAGTAATCCTCAAGTGCTGCTCATGCTCCCCACGACTCCTAGAGTAGACCAGTATGTCATTAATAAACACTATAATAAACTGGTCGAGGAATGGCCTGAAAATCCGGTTCATCAGATCCATGAACGCTGCTGGCACATTGGTGTGTCCGAACGACATCACCAAAAACTGATAGTGCCCATAGCGCGTACGAAAAGCAGTTTTCGGAATGTCATCATTCCGAACCCGCGACTGATGATAAGCCGAACGTAAATCAGTCTTAGAAAAATGTATCGCACCCTGGAGCTGATCAAATAAATCGTCAATGCGGGGTAAAGGATACCTGTTCCGCATCGTAACTCGGTTCAACTGACGATAATCCACACATAGCCTCAAACTGCCGTCCTTCTTCTTGATGAACAGAACAGGAGCTCCCCACGGCGAAACACTCGGACGCATAAGTCCCAAATCAAGCAACTCTTGCAATTGATATTTAAGCTCTCTAAGCTCTGCCGGAGCCATCCGTTAAGGCGGTATAGAAATAGGCTCCATGCCAGGAATCAGATCAATGCAAAACTCAATATCGCGCTCTGGCGGCAACCCAGATAACTCATCGGGAAAGACATCGGGAAACTCTCGCACGGTAGAAACCTGGTCCAACGACTCCACTGTGGCTCCAGTATCATGAATGAAAGCCAAGAATCCCCGACATTCCCTCCTCAAAAGTCGACTAGCGCACATGACATAAATCAAACTGTGAGGGGCGGCACCACGGTCCCCCTGCATAACCAATACTGACTCACCGGGAAAACAAAACCTAACTGTCTTCTAGCGGCAGTCCATGGACGCGTAGCAAGTAGCTAACCAGTCCATGCCCAGCAGAACGTCGATGTCCAACATCTCAAGAAGGATCAAGTCGACGGGCAAATCTCTGTCCCCTAAACGGACAGCACACGACCGGAACACGTGTCGTGCAACAAACGACTCTCCTACAGGAGTAGCCACGACCAGCGGCTGATCTAGCCAACAAGACTCTCGGCCTAACCTCGGCACGAAGTGCGTAGAAACATACGAATGCATAGATCCCGGATCAAAAAGAACATGTGCATCATAAGAACATACAGAAAGGGTACCTAAAACCACAGCATTGGACGCCTGAACGTCCTGGTGAGTCAAGGCAAACACCCGAGCCTGCCCTCTACCGGCAACTGGCTGACCTCCGCCTCTACCACCCCTCCCTCTCGGTACAAAACCACCGCGACCCCGAACTTTTTGCACAAGAGTCTGAAGCGGAACAACAACCGGCATAAGGGGAAACGCCCTCTGAGTTGGAGAAGGTGGTAAGGTAACCTGCGGTATAGCTGTCTCGCTCACACGTGGCTCAGCACAATCTCGAACCCGATGATCCATACTCCCGCACCGGTAACACCCAGATACAAACTGTCGACCCTCCTGAGGGTGAGAGCTAAAAAGCCGACCTCGTCCCGAACCTCCACTATCTTAACGGGAACTGTCACGACGTCTAAACGCTCGCCTCGCTGCCGGATCACTAGTACGAACCCTCTTCGGTTCCGGAGCAACTGACGACTCAGAAAGACGCTCCTCAACCAATAGAGCTGCATCTACCGCCGCCGCATATGTGTCGCAATGCTGAATGCTAATGGCTAGGAACAACTGAGTAAGTAGGCCTCGAACAAACCTCTTCACCCTCATCTCCTCTGTCGCCACCAAGTACGGAGCATACACTGACAGCTCGGTAAACAGTACATCATACTCAGACACTGTCATCCTCGGAGTCTGGCGAAATGACTCAAATCTACGCGCTCGCGCATCCCTGACGCTCGTTGGAAGAAAACGGACGAGAAATACCGTCATAAACTCGGCCCAGGTCATAGGAGCAAGACCCGCGGCTCTGCCCCTCTCCAAGGACTCACACCACTTCTTGGCCAGACCCTCCAGACGAAAGCTCGCAAACTCTACCCACCTCTCATCGGAGCATCGGAGCGAATGACAAATCCTGGCCATCCGGTCGATAAACGACTACGGATCCTCAGTAGTATCTGTGCCAGTAAACACCGGAGGCCTCAGCCTCATGAACTCCGTCAGTGACACGGTAATAATCTACGCAGCTGTAACTGCAACTGCCGGAACTGTAGGTACCATCGTGGTCCCTGCAACGGGTGGAACGACTGCCTGTCCCTGCGCTCGAATGGCCTCTACTAAAGTCCCCATCATCTGGCGCAGGTCCTGCATACCAGCCCCAAACATAGCAATATGCTCCGGTATGACAGGCGTACTGCCCTGGTCAGTCCTCGTATCAGACGAGTCAACTCTGACCTCGGCCCTCGCGGCGCTCTCTGTGCCCTAGTAGTCTTCGGCGGCATATAGGTTGGAAGTTGAAACAAGATTCGATAAGGAAACGGAAATCGAATCACAAAGATGCATATCATCAAGGAAGAGTATCAATCAATAAGTCCTAAGGTCACTTAGGCGGAGTACCGTGTCGTAAGTATGCCACGGAACATACATACGCTACGTCACTCTGCTTAAGCTACCTACTCCATCATACCAAGGTCATCCTACACTCCGAAAGGTAAAACCTAGCGCTCTGATACCAACTTTGTCACGACCCAAAATTTGGCCCGTAACCGGCACTTAAACTACGTAACGTCTACAGGCGTACGCAACTCAAGTAAGCCGAAACCCAGAAATCTAAACCACCCAAATCTGGATCAACGGAGAAAAACATAGTTTTAACACTTTGAAAATCACAAGTAAAATCTCTAACTCTAGTTTTCTTTCTTGAAAATTTCGGCAGCGCCTCCTTTATAAAAACTAGCCCCGAAAACGGTACAACACAGATAATATATAAAGCATCCCAAACGGGAGAAAAAATCACGCCCAACGGCGGAGACAATCACCACAACAAGTATACGACGCCGAAGCGAAGATAAAACAAAGGAAAGACTGCAATAAGAAGTAACTTTCCAACATAACCGGCTCCCATGAGCACGGCATCCAAAGTCACCAAAATAATACAACACTGAATCCTCACGAGTCGTCTCTAAGTTATATACAACAGTGGTAGATGGAGAATACTAGATCCAACATAAAGATATACAATGTACAAACAGATAACCGTAAACCCACCTAAAAGCAACGGCCTCACAGCCAAATGTAGCGGTATCCGCAAAAGCAGAGATGATAAGACGCCCTGCCGCGAGTACTCTGAGGGCAAGTCTTGCAAACACTGTGGCACAACGGGGGTGAGTTTCCAACTCGTGAATAGTAAATAACATCATACTGAAATCGCAAGTATGCACTAACAGCAATGATCAATAGCATGTAAGCTGGTAGCATGAGTATGACAATATGAATATGCAACTATCATGATCAAGGTACACCACCAGGGTACTATATCTACATGAATAAGTGCATATCAACTGATTACTGAGTGCGGGATAATAAATAATCTCATACACAAATCATAAGCATGGAAAAACACGGTGTAACTCAGCAACACCCAAATCCCAAAATACTCAAATCGGCCCTCAGATCCTGTAAGTCTCATGGAACCTGAGTGTCAAATATCGACACTCTAAAACATCATGAAAACCATTGTCTAACATCGACACGTAAATACTCGTATCCATACGTTCCTCGAAACCCAAGTATCCCACTTCGACACTTGTGTTCCACGTATCGGTCTTTCCGCTATTCATACGTTCCTCGAAACCCAAGTATCCCATCTTGACACTTGTGTTCCACGTATCGGTCTGTCAAAATCCATATATCTCTCAGAATATAAGTGCCTAACATCGACACTTGAAATTCCCATATCGCATGAAAACATATCTCAAATACGTAAATCCATGTAAAATAGCATATGCAACATAAAACATCAATATGAGCATATCACGGGAAAAATCCGCTATTTAAATGCATCAAGCCATTAAATATATCTCGCGGTTCCCAAAATCCAAATCCAAAACACATATATATATACAGCTGTTAGTGTATATGCCCTAGAGGCCATTACTGTATAATACTAGTTTGTATATTACTTAATGGAAGCTTGGGATATTCACAGTTGTATAGACAATCTTACTCAAAATAGTAGTATGCTACTTGGTTTGTTTCTACTTTAATGTGTACATGTGTTTCTTTTAGTATATCACCTATACACATTAGTGGAGCCCTTAGGATCTTTGCTTGATTACCAGCGTTGTGATGGCAGTCACACTCGTCGGGGCTGGGTAATCCACAAGCACATCCTTATGCAGGTCCCTAGTCATAGGACTATCGAGACAGGGCATCGATACTCTGGAGTAGACTAGCGTATGCGCTTCTCATCCCAGCATGGGAGACGGTCTGTCCCACAGCCGTCAGTACGTCGTACTTAAGATAGTATGCGGGTGCTCGTTAGGTTACGAGTACACTGGACATGACTCGTCGGGAACTGTTGGTTGGTACTATACCTATCGTCAGTTATCAGTTCCCAGGTGATATGAGTATAGCTTAGTCCGCTGACTTGACACTGTCACTTCGCCTCGAGTGTGTTCCCACTGTACTTTGATTACTACCCTACCACGGCTCAAAGGAGTCGTGCAAACAGGTAGTAGTTGGGTGCAGTCCCGAAGCACTTGGAGGCAGTGACGGTTAGACAGGATTCTTCTCTCCCGGTATTGGGGGTTGATATCGCGCTGCGTCTAGGTTACACAAAGTCCCTGGCCAGGGTAAGCGAGATATATTGGTAGGTTTCCAGTGTTATCTCAGGGTGTTCTGGGCTACACTCCGACACGACTTGTACCACTATTAGGGGACTGACGTTTACCGCCCCCCTAGGCCCGCCATGCGATATTCTCAGACGAACAGACCGGACTGTACGGAGACTGTCACATTCAGGCTCAGTAGGAGTTCAGATGGGTTTCACCTCGTCCGTCTTCTTATCGGCATCTACCTGGGGGCCGTTACGCACAGCTAGTGCCGCTTGCGGTCTGTGGTTAAACCTACTGCCAGCGTAGTGTCGAGTCTTTGGAGTCCCATACAGAGAGCTATTCACCTTTAGGCAAAAGAGTAGAGGTCGCATGGTTTTGCGACAGGGTTCGGTCACATCCGTGCACTTGTGCACGTTTAGTGTCCGGGCAGTTATCACTAGCAGGCTTTGGTTTAAGCCAGATCCTAGTGTACGTTTTGGGATTGGTTTTATCTCGTTTGTATTCGTGTTCCTCAAAACGCGGATGCGGGTGTGTATGCACGGTTGACAGAGACAGAGGCAGAGGATTCTCATTAGGGTTGTTGACTGTTGACTTTTTCTAAACCCTAATGAGAATAAGAAATATGATTAATGATAATATTAATTAAGTATTATTGTGCCATGGTTGGGTTGAAAGGTTGACTTTGTTGACTTAGTTGACCGGTTGACTAGGTTGGACTTGTTGACCATCATCATGACATTGGCTATCATTTCTTGGCATTGACCTTTGCTTGCTTGCTTGTTCACAAATTGCATTTAATGCATGAAATTATATTGCCATTTGATATGATAACAACCATCACATAATACTCAATTATTATTATTTGTTACGATTATTTTGGATTATGAGAGCAAGGGTGGGAAAAGTCTTGCTCATTCTATCATTCTCATTCTCTCTCATCCTCAAGCTCTCCCTCTTCCTCTTGCTCTCTCTCTAGCTCAAGGAAACTCCCTCTCATGAGTTGAGAACCATTTCCTTAGAGATAAAACCCAAAACACTTCTTTACTCAACCTAGTATATAAGGTCTAGCAAACCAAGTGTTCTAGTTTCCTCTAGATTGAGGTTGGAGCCAAAGGTAGAAGCTTTCGGGTGGATCCATCTTCGGCACAAGGAGACGACGAGGAGAGAACCATCCGACCACCACAAGGAGTCGAAGAGAAGGAGTTCAAGTTAAGGTATAACCCCCTAACCGAGTAGGTAAAACTTCTAGTTAGGTTGTTAGATAGTTGTTTAACAAGATCCGTATTTTGAGTCCATGTTACCCCCAAAGAAAAAATCGTTTTTCACCATTTCCGCAACCCCAAAGAACCGGGGACGGGTAACGTGGACTTACAGTGGTATCAGAGCCTCGTTAAACACTATCTAACATGTTAGCAAAGTAACTAGAAGTTCGATCAGAGAAAAAAATCACAAAACACGCCCGAAATGTAAGCTTTCTGCCGATTTTTTTTCCTTTTCAAAAATTAATAAATCTTATACTAAAAATCGGCTCAAGCTTTTTAAAGAACACTGGAGAAAATTGGTCCACTAACTCGGTCAACGCGCCGCGGAACCGCGGCAAGAGCTTGCTCCTGCCGCGGATCCGCGGCCGAGTTAACTCGGTTGTGGGTCCATTTTCCTGCAGTGTTCTTATAGGGGTATTTTGGGATTTTTGGAATATGATTTTTCTGCCCAGATTTTCCAGAAAGCAAAATTTGTTTTTGGGGTTTAAAAACCCGTATTTTGATCGAACTTCTAAAGACTTAAGCTAACGGGTTATATCTGTGATGTAATATATGTATTGAACGTCTGCTAATCGCTATACGTCGATTAGTGGGGGTTATAAATATCTGTGATCTGTAATGTTGATGGTATGTGTATATGAATTCATTGGATTGTCGTGGATGAATAGCCGGGGGGTTGTGAGATGAGAGTTTTCTTTATCTTTCAATTCATGTAATTTGTAATTGATGTAATATTATTTATATGGCCGCACAACCGGGATGGGGTTGTAGCCGTAATTGTATAATTTCTTTTACTGTTTTTGCTCCTAGGATAGACCCAAGGTGGGGTGCACAAACTACTGGGTACCTCAAAGTGCCGAGTGGCCTACTCACGGTGTTGAGGGAGGTTGCTTCGCTTCGGGTACTTGGCGGGTAGTTTGCCGCACCCGTAGGGGTCTAGGGTGGGGTCTTGGCTATTCATCACGACCGTGTAATCCGCTCTTCGTTACAGGCTCGTACGGAATGCGGATTCCTAGTATATCCAATGTGTTCATCTGTGATCTGGAATGGCTATCATTGCATGTGACGAATGTATATATCTATATATGATATCTATTTAGGCGTTGCTTATGTTTTGCATCCGCGCTAGTCCAGCCCCCGCTCTGTCGTTAGTTAAGTAACCTAACGGGTAATGACGGGACCCCGTGGCGAATGCGGATGGCATAAGCGTACGTCATATTTTCGTTGTTTTCTGCAATGGTAGGATTAAATGATGGGACACATAAATTAATGCAAGAAAATAAACCAAAGTAGAGTCGTTGGAACACTTTCAAAACCACTCGGTTTCTTTTCAAAAACAACTTTTAAACGCGGAGCTTAAGCCACTCCTTTTAAAAGCAATCTCGTTCCATCGATTATATCAAGTTCACTACGTTCACGGTTTCGCCAAAACCATTCGTAGCCCTCCGTCGTTTCACATGGATAGTCAATAGTATTCAAGCTATGTTTGTTGGCCAAAGTCAAGGCATATTGATTGGTAGCTATTGGGTATTCATGTGCAGCATAGATAGATGTGTTGGTTTGGAATAGTCGTACTGCCTTGTTGGCCAAAGTCAAGGGTAGGTACGGGTGGGTTCAAATTAACCTGGAGAATGACGGGTAGAACTTGACATGTGACTTATGATTTGTTGGCCAAAGTCAAGGTCATAAGAGCATGGGGCAAAAATCCACATCGGGAGTTTCTAAAGAAACTGAAACTTGCTAGCGCTGCATACCATTTGGAGTGTGATGATTCTGGTAGGATTCCTTCAGTTTTGTCACACGATGATATTTGGATCGCGATCCTACTGTGAGTATATGCTACTCCTCCGGAACTTTCTCACTTAACGATCAATGCTATAAACCAAGTAGGTGTCTAGAAAGGTGTTAGCGGGGCTACGCCCACAGGAAAAAGAGGTTATTTAATTAAGGAACTTCGCGAAAGCGTTGGAAAACCTCCCTCGAAGTACCAACACTGGCCTGGCTGAACGGTTAAGCAAGTATTGTACGGTGAGATTGATCCCGACTAATTCTTCCTTTTTGGTTTGAGGAGGGATTCGAGAGACAGTGGAAGCCATCCTGTTTAGAAAAACTAAAAACCACTCTAAACTTGTAAGAGCATCATGCTAAAGTGTTTCTTCTCTCTCTCCTAATTGCAGCGACCAAACATCATGACTGGACTTAAGTTACTACTAGATAAAAACATACTGACAGGGACAAACTACAAAGATTGGCTCAGGAATGTCAAAATGGCAATCACTTATGACAAGTTTGGGTATCTCCTCACCACCAAAGCTCCCCCTGTCCCAGGTCCCAAAACCAGCGTCGCGGATAAGGAAATCCGTAAAACTTGGGAAATCGACTGCGCGAAGGCCAAGTGCCTCGTGCTTGCCTCTATGGACAATGAACATCAGAGGAGGCACGAGAATATGGACCTTGAATCCATATTTCTCCATATAAAAGAACTGTATGGAGAGCAATCCCGTATCGCCAGATACGAAGTCTCGAAAAAGCTGTTTTCGGCGAGATTGGCCGTCGGATCATTGGTAGTGGAACACGTGCTTAAGATGATTGGCTTCATTGAGGAGCTCGCGGACCTTGGGACCACGTTAGAGAACGAGCTCTACACGGACTTGATTCTCCAGTCCCTTCCTTCCACTTACACCCAGTTTATCCTGAACTTCAACTTGCAAGAAAAAGAAGTTGAACTTTCAGAACTCCTCAACATGCTGAGGAGTGCAGAGGGCACCCTACAGAAAGGTAGGGAATCATCCACTTTGTTTGTAGGAGGACCTTCCTCTTCTAGGTCCAAGGCGAAAGCCAAGGGAAAGAAGAAGAAAACCCCCACCAAACCAAAGGGCGGTGTTAGTAAAGTGGATACGAAGGGAAAGTCAAAGGCAACAAAGGTAGAGGGAAAGCTTGTGGGGAAGGAAGAGTTCTTTTACTGTCACAAGAGTGGATACTGGAAAAAGGATTGCAGGGCTTGGAAGGCCAGAAACCAGGACCCGAAGCAAGTTGCGGCTTCGGCTTCAGGTGTGTATGTTATTGAAAACCGTCTATCAATAAACTCTACTTCCTGGGTATTGGATACCGGATCAGGATCTCATATCTGTAATTCTTTACAGGCACTGGGAAAGCGTAGGGTTTTGAAGGCAGGTGATATGACCCTCAGAGTTGCAAACGGAGCTGGCATGGATGCTGAGTCCGTGGGGGACTATCACCAGGGATTGTCATATGGACACGTTTTGGTTTTGCGTGATTGTTATTTTGTACCCAATGCAACTTGTAATATCATATCTGTATCTTTATTATCTAAAGAAGGTTATGAATTCGCATTTGTAAGCAATGTTGTAAACATTCACCTTAATCAAGTTTTGATTGGGTCAGGTACATTAAGCAATGGTATATACGTATTAAACTAACCACATATTTTCAATGTCCAGAATACACACAAAAGAAAGTCTCCGAAAACAAATCAGGCTTTCTTATGGCATTGTAGACTGGGTCACATCAATGAGAGAAGGTTGACGAAGTTACATACAGAAGGATATTTGGATCCGTTCGAATATCAATCATATGCAACTTGTCAATCCTGTCTCAAAGGAAAGATGACAAAGACTCCGTTCACTGGACACGGAGTAAGAGCGAGCGAGCTCTTGGGACTCATACACAGCGACGTGTGCGGTCCAATGTCTACACATGCGCGAAGCGGTTATTCTTACTTCATTACTTTTACGGATGACTTTTCAAGGTACGGATATGTCTTCTTAATGAAACATAAATCCGAAGCCTTTGGAAAATTCCAGGAATATAAGAATGAAGTAGAAAAACAAACCGGCAAAAGTATCAAGACACTAAGATCTGATCGAGGTGGTGAATACTTGAGTGCCGAGTTCCTGGATTACCTAAAAGAGAATGGAATTCTCTCTCAGCTTACTCCTCTATACACTCCGCAACATAACGGTGTATCGGAGAGACGGAACCGGACCCTATTGGATATTGTACGTTCCATGATGAGTAACGCTGAGTTACCGCGATCATTCTGGGGATTGCACTAGAATCAGCTGCATACCTTTTGAACCGAGTTCCAACTAAGACTTTTCCTACCACACCATATCTGTAGGGTTGCTAGGCACTGCCACAAGGGTCTACGAGGCATCAACCATGTCCGATTTAAAAATTAGACGTGCCGAGCAACCCGATACGAGATCTTTAAACTTAGATTTTAGGCGAAACAAGCATGTTAAACTCTTTAACACTAAGTGAGAGGGATTACAACCTTTGTAGATCTGGTCCTTCACTTCTAAAGCTCCGTGTTGAGGTCCCTTCGCTGCGATCATCGTGTTCCGGACTCTCGAGAGGCTCCACGAAGAGAAAGATGCAGTCTTGCTTCCGATCTTCGATAACATAGATGATCTACCTTGAAGTTTCATTAACACAAGCTAACACTCACCAAATGAAGTGAACACCCTCATCTAAATGGCAAGGATAGATGAGGATGTTGAAGTAGGATTTTTGCTCTCATTTATAATCTTTTTCTCACACATAATTCATCACAAAATCAAAGCTAGAAAGCTTTTCAAGAAGGAACTCAAGGAAGAAGAAGAATAGTCATTTTTTTGTGTGATGAATAATGAATTGTGTTAATAATTGCTTATGCAACCATGGTTCAAGATGATAGGCTAACCATTGTAGAGACTTAACCAAGGGTTAGGGTTTAGGTTAGGTTAAAGAATGAGTCACTCACAAATATCTTTATCATGACAAAAATAAACCTTCTAGAAACTTCTAGAAAGAGCTAACCCAAATCAAACCCTAACCTTGTTTAATCTCCACTAATCATGTTGCATTAGTAATTATAACATGTTACAATATTATATATCACATATATAATATTTATTGTAACAAAATAAAATAATACAATTAACATATATCGCATATATATCAATGTATTACCCGAGTGAGAAAAAGAATCTTTTAGTGAGCTAATATTAGTTAATGTAATTTAATATATCATATATATTATTATACATTAAATTATCGAATCAACACTTGATCCGACAATCCGGCTATATCGTATATAATCGACTAATACGATGACCCGGCTATATCACATATACCCGGCCGATATCTCATATCGCGAGAATCCAATACGGTATCACATACCGCATTATCCTCGGTGCCGCACACATCACATATGTGCTCCTACTCCGTTTTGCCTGAGCCAAGAAACCTCTGTGTAGGACTCTAAAGAATCGTCAATACGCCGGCAGTAGGTGATGATCATATCAAACACCCACAAGCTGCAAGCGGTCAGCTAAACGTAACAGCCACCCAGGTATTGAGCGCTCAGAAGATCAACAAGCAAGCCTGTACATTCTCCTGTGAATCCAAACAGTAACACTCCCGTACAGTCCGGTCTCGTCGTCTGATATGTTGCATATCTCGCCTAGGGGTGGTAAACGTCAGACCCCAGTAGCTCGATAAGTCGTGTCGATATGAGGTCTATAATAGTTCGAGAAACTACTGATAACACTTACCAGTAAATCTCAGCAACCCTGACCAGGGATTTCCGGTTATAGCCAATCGAACACAGCACAACATCAACTCCCTATACCGGGAGAGACGAATTCCCTCCTATCGCTCATTGCCTCCATGTGATTTGGGACTGTACCCAAAAGCCACCTTTTTGCACGCCCTCTTGGACGTGGTATGATGGAAATCAAAGCACAGTGGGAGTCACACAACACTCTATGACGATCTCGGGTCAACAGACTACTCTGTACCAGTGTCACCGGAGAACTGCCATCTGACGTGAGGTATAATACCATCTGGGAGTTCTCGGCGAGTCCGTCCAGTGTACCCAGTCTCTTCTGAGCACCCGTACACCATCCTTGATGTCAAACACCGATGGATATGGGATCATCCATCGCCCATCATATGGGTCAAGATGCGTATACGCTAGTCTACTCTGGTGTATCGATGCCCTGTCTCGATACACCCTCGACTAGGAACAGTTATAGGATGTACTCGTCGACTACCGTGGCCCTACTAGTATGATCTCATCATAATCCCAGTAGTCGAGTACATATCCTAAGGGCTTTATCAACATGTAACATAGAGACAATCAGAGTACATGTTAAGATAAAGTACAACCAGATAGCATACTATCATGTCGAGCAAGAAAGTCCTCCCTATATATGTCCTAGCATCCACTACAATATACATCGTATGTACAGTAATGGCCTCTAAGGCATACATATAACTAACAATCTCCCACTTGCACTAGGGCCATCTGTTGTGGTATCACATACCCAACAATTAGCTGCGGTTGAAGTATCTCATACTCAACCATCCCATAAAAGTCTCTACTGGGAAAAAGGCCTTTGTGAGTGGATCCGCGCCGTTGTCCTCTGTGTCTGCTCTCCTAACCTCGATCTCCTTGGAGATCAACCATCTCCATGATCAGGTGATACTGCCTAAGAATTATATCTGGATTTCTGATGGGACGGGGGTTCCTTGGCATAAGCCACAACTCCATTGTCACACAATGGTAGGAACGAAGTTCATCTCATGAACCTATATATATCCAGACTGCCTCTTTGGTAGCATCCTTGGTAACGATGTATCTTGCCTTTAATCATCCAGTAAGTCACGGTGTCTAGCTTGGAACTCTTCCAACATACCGTCCCTCCACCGAGGGTAAAGACAATCCCTGCGACTGACATTCAGTCGTCCTTATCACCCTGCGAGCAATAACAAGAGAAAGAGTTAGTTATATCGGCTTGCATTCAATCATTGCGGAACCATTCCAGTGATTCTTCCCAGGATCGATTGATACCATCCCACTACATCTAGTGAGAATCTAACATCCAATTAGATCTATCTCATAGATCCAAAATCCAGGATTTAGGAGGTATCACTTTGATCCTATATGGAGAATCCTTGTGATAAGCGGAGATTGACCGAGCGTAGCATAGGAAACTCCTTCCCTATCAAGAGTATGTCATCCACGTACTCTACAAGGATCACCACCATACTCCCTACTACCTTTTTGTATATACAAGGTTCATCTACCATTTTGATGAAGTCAAACTCTTTGACTACCACATCAAAACAGACGTTCCAACTTCGCGATGCCTGTTTTATCTCATAAAACATCTTGCACACGTTTCCGCTGCTCCCACTGTCTACAAAGCCCTCTGGCTGTGTACTTATAGACGCGCTCTTCCAAATCATCATTTAGAAAAGCAGTCATGACACCCAACCACCAGATATCGTAGTCATGGTATGTAGCCGTGGCAAGTAGGATCTGGATGGACTTAAGCATAGCTTTGAAAGTCTCAACTTTTCCATGTACACCAAGTAATCTTCTCAAGATATACTCGCTCCTGATGGGGATTTAACCCTTCAGATAAAGCAACCAAAGTCCATACTTTGTTGGTGTATAAGGATTCCATCTCAGATCGCTAAGCATCCAGCCATTCTTACAGAGTCCTACTCCTGATGGCCAGCTCGAAATAAGTTGGGTCACCATCTCATGATGCAATCCTCGCTTCCACTGTCATAGAGAAACCGAAGTAACTCTCAGGTGGGTGAGGAACCCTACTAGATCGGCGGAGAGGCTGAGGTTCGTTGGTTACTATTGAATCCTTTGGTTCTACCAAATCATCTGCTGTAGTTTGTATAGCTGGAACTCCTTCCAGTTCTACCTCATGACCACTAATTTCTTCACAAGAAATTCCCTTTCACAAAGGTGGCATGCTGAGAAACAAAACATCTTTTGTTCCTCGGTTTGGTAGAAGATATTCCCTTGCGAATGCTTGGGATATCCAAAAAACTTCCATAGAACTGACTTTGCCTCGAGCTTGTCCGGATTTTGCTTTTCAGACATAGGCCGGAAAACCCCAAATCTTAACATACTTAAGATATGGGCTCTTCCCATTCCATATCACATATGAAGTGGTAGGCAACTGATTTGATTTGAACCCTATTCAATAGGTATGCAGCTTCTCAAGTGCATAACTCCCAAAAGGAAATAGGAAACTCAGTAGTACTCATCATAGAGCACACCATATCACGTAGGGTGCTATTGCTCCGCCCCGATACACCGACGTGCTGTGGTGTATACGGAGGAGTAATGCTGAGAGAGAATCTCATTCTCCTTTACAATAGTCCAGAAATTCCGTGCTCAAGTATTCTCCTCCCTGATCTCATCAAAGGACATAATACTTATACCCGTTGTTGGTTCTCTACTTCTAATTTATTTTCTGCGAATATCTCAAAAGCTTCGGACTTGTGTTTCAACAATAACACATGTCTGAATCTTGAGAGATCATCAGAGAATGTAATGAAGTACAAAGAACCGGTCTTGGCATGTGTAGACAGGGGACCTTCATACATCAGCATGTATCAATCCCAATAGTTCACAAACTCTTTCTCTGTTTCCAATAAACAGAGCTATGGTCATCTTATCTTTGTGACATGACCAGCAAGTTTCACAAGATGTAAATTTAATCAGATTTAAATATGCATCTAAATGTAACTTAGCTTGTCGGGTCGCATTGATATGACCTAGTCTACAATACCTCAAGAAGGATTCGTTCATTTCTGAACTCTTCCTCTCGTGTGTATTCTGTATACTAAGAACTGTAGTTTGATTTAGAACGTCAATGCTTTTAGATAACGTGCCTGAACCGATCAACTCTTGATATACGAAATGTTCAAAACATTATCCAACAATACAAAATTATATCCTTCTTTAGTAATAAAGAGACAGATATGATGTTGTATATCAGGTTCGGTATCTAATAACATTTGTTCAGAATCAATGTATTCTGGTAATACAGGGTGATAGTGACCAACAGACTTGGCTGCAACAATTGCACCGTTTTCTATCTCATGAAACCTATCACCCGTTCTCAGTTCTATACCTATCTGTAGCCCATGTAACAGATTACATATGTGGGATCCTGATCCGATATCTCATACCAAGGACGTAAAGGATACTGAGAAACAGTTCTATGTAATGAACACACCCGAAGATGATACATCAACATGCACTTTCTTCGTTTGGGCGGCACGGGAAATCTGGTATTCCCCAATTTCCTGCTCTGTCTTATAACAATTATAAGTTGGAGCGGGACCAACGTTCCCCAGCTCAGTATAACAAGCGGGTTCGGTCAATATATCCGTATTATTATCTTGATTAAGGCGTGATATGGTCGCTACGTGGAGAGAGAGAGAAGAAAACACTCAGCGTATGCTCTTGCAAGATTAGATTGGTTATCTAATATATCTAATTAGGATGTCTCCCACTGTTTTAATCAAATCTTCCTTCAAACCATAAAAGGAAAGACTAGCCGGGATTAATTACACGCTACAAGTTCGCCAATCTTTCAGCCAGGCCAGTGTCGGTACTTTGAGGGGGGTCCCCCGTGCTTTCGCATGAACCTAATTAAAGTAAACCTCGTTTTCCCAGAGGCGTAACCCCGTTAACACCTTTCTAGACACCTACTTGTTCGGCTAATTGTAATGTGTAAAACTCTCCCAGGAGTAACTCTTACTCGCAGTGGGTATCGGGATCCAACTATCTCATAGAAGGTATGCAATCTCATTGCAAATTTCAACACTTGAAATTCCCAATAATATTTTGCCCTAAGTGATCTATGACCTTGACTGAGTCAACAAACCATAGACCGCAAGTAAAGTTCAACCCGTCATTTCCCGATTGAATTAAACCCACCCGCACGACCCTTGACTGAGTCAACAAGGCCGCACGACTACCCTAATCCAATCACATCATATGATTTGCAGATAAGCACTAATCAGCTACCGCACACTACGCCTCGACTGAGTCAACAAACGCAGCACGAATACTAAATATTACTTATCTGAAATGACGGAGGGCTACGACAGGTTTTTAAGAAAACCTTTTGCGCAATGAACTTTATATCGTTGTAGAATCGAGTGATTTTAAATGGAGTGTTTTTTAGGCTTTTCTAGTTTTGCTAAAGGGGTCACTCCCGGTGAAGGGATCGTCGGCCCTTTCCTCATCGAATAAGGCGCAGGATATTTCATAAATATCGCTGTGCAAAGCAAGAACTATAGAAGCAATCAAAAGACTAACCGAGTTTGTAGCATCTGTTAGTTTCACTAAAGAGTGTTGGATATAGTGCCCTCTAAGTCAATTATTGGATCGCAGGTACGTGATTGCAATGATTGAGGGAGGACCTATACCGATAAAGCAGTCTTACTCGAGATGATAGTATGCTATCTGGTTTGTCTTTATCATCATGATAGAGCCCATAGGATTCTTGTTTGACTACCAGCAGTATGATGGCGATCATATATGTGGGAGCTGGGGTCTATAAGCACATCCTTAAAAGAGTCCCTAGTCGTGGGAGTTTCGAGACAGGGCATCGATACTCCAGAGTAGACTAGTGTATACAGTCGAGACCCCGACGAGGAGCGGTGGCCGGTCTCACAAGCCACTGGTGTCAGTTGGATCACCTAAGATGTATACAGGTGCTCATTAGGTTGTGAGTACACCGGACAGGACTCGCCGGGAACATGCTAGTTGGTATTATACATATCGTCAGATAGCAGTTCCCTGGTGACATGTGTATAGGTTAGTTCATTGACCTGAGGTCGTCATTTGTCTCGTGTGAGTTCCCACTGTGCTTTGATTTATACCCTACCACGGGTCAAAGGAGTCGTGCAAACAGGTATATTTTGGGTACAGTCCCGAGCCGCATTGGAGGCAAGTGAGCGGATCGTCGGGGATTCGTCTCTCCCGGTATTGGGGGTGAGATCGCGCTGTGTTTAGGAGAGCCATTACACGAAATCCATGGCCAGGGTAATCGAGATATACTGGTAGGTATACCAGCAGAATCTCAGGGTGTTCTGGGCTGCTCTCTGACACGATTTATGCAGCTATTGGGGGTCTGACGTTTACCGACCCTCTAGGCCGTATATACGATACTCATAGATGAATGTTCCAGACTGTACAGATATTGTCACTGTCAGGCTCAGTAGGGTTTATAGATGAGTTCGCTCATCAGCTTCCCTTCCAATCAATATATAGGCAAACCGTTACGTACAGTTTGTACCTCTGACGTGCTAGTAGTTATACCCAGTGCCAGTATATTTATGAGTCATTAGAGTCCCCCACCGACACTTTCCCAAGTTCGGGCGAAACGTTGTAGAGGCCCTATGGGTTTATGGCAAGGTTCGGAAAATGCACGTGCGTTTTCGCACGTGTCAGTTTTCGGTCAGATAATACTGGTAGGCTTTGGTTTAAGCCGGAACCCAGTATTATACTGTGTATATATAATATCTTTGTCTCAGTTGCATTTGTATTCGGTCGTAATACAAATGCGGGTATGTTTATACCAATACGGGGTTATCCTGAAATTCGTTTCGGGATGATTTTTGGAAGTTGCCGGTTTCCAGTTTTCTATTCGCCGTATTTTAACATTCGGTTAAATACGGATTTGTCTTTTCGTCTTCAGAGTGAGTCATGCTTCTAGAAGGTTCTAGAAGTAATGACAAGGCTTGTGACTCACTTGGGTCATTAATGGTTCATTAATGATGGAGGATGACTAGGTTTAATGTCATTGGTTGCTTTTAATGATAGTTGATGATTCATTCATGCTTTAATTATGATGATAAGTATGAAGGGTTATGGTCACCACTTGAAGCTCCTACACTCACCTCCCTCATCTATTTATGGTGGCCGGCCCCCTCTTTGTTGTAAGTCGATGTAGTATACCCCAGTACTTGTGGGGAGGCGGAATTTTCGAAAACGATCATGTTTAAAGAACGAACATCGACTAACCGCTTAAATCGAAGCTAAACAATAACTAACCAAACATATAGTTGTTCTAAACTACTATGCTTAGGGATTATACCTATCGAAACTAGTCCTTCGTCTTTACGATCTCCTTGTTCTCCTCGGCCTTCTCTAGGTAGTAGACGATCCACCCGAGAGCAAAACTCCAAGCTAAACCTCTAAACTTGAGGCAACTAACCTTCTTGGATTGCTAATCAAAGAAGATAGATGAAATAGAGTGATGGTTATGGATTGATTAGTCTAACTAATCCTAGATCTCAACACATGAGGGTGAGGATTAGTCTTTTGAAGAGAGAGAGCTTGAGGAGAGAGAATGTGAATAATATTATGATATAAGTTTATGAGTATCATATCATATATGAAGCATTTTCTAATAATAAGAAAAGGATAAAGAGTGATGATTAATCATGCTTCATAAAATATCTAGTGGTGATTCATTAGCATGAGTCATTAAGCAATAAATGTGCATTAATGAAATGAATGAATCACCACCATGACTCATAACCTCATTCAATGAATATGACACATAACCCTCCTTAGTCACCATCTTCTAGAAGCTTCTCGAGCAATTACGAGAACGCCCCTCCGATCCGCAAAAATACGGAAAAACTTTAGACCGTAAAAATCCAATAACCGGATACCAGTAACTGGCTTAAACCAAAGCCGACTGGAAAAAACTGTCCGAAAGTCGTACGCGCGTAAACGCACGTATGCGTCCGAACCCTTTGTCGCAAAACCATGCAACCTCTATATCGTTTCGCCTGGAGTAGGAAACTCTCTGTGTGGGACTCTAGAGACTCGACTACTACGCTGGCAGTGGGTTTAACCACAGACCGCAAGCGGCACTAGCTGTACGTAACGGTCCCCAGGTAGTTGTCGATAAGAAGGCCGATGAGAAAACCCATCCGAACTCCTACTGAGTCTGATGTGACAATCTCCATACAGTCCGGTCCGTTTGTCCAAGACTATCGCATATCGGGCCTAGGGGGCGGCAAGCGTCAGTCCTCTAATAGCGGTATAAGTCGTGTCGGAGGGAAGCCCATTACACCCTGAGAAACTACTGGAACCTACCAGCAAATCTCGCTTGCCCTGGCCAGGGACTTTGCGTAATGGCTCTCTGACACAGCACGATATCTACTCCCAATACCGGGAGGGACGAATCCTGTCTAACCGCTACTGCCTCCAAGTGCTCGGGACTGCACCCAACTGCTACCTGTTTGCATGACTCCTTTGAGCCGTGGTAGGGTAGCAATCTAAGAACAGTGGGATACACTCGAGGCGAAGTAGCAGTGTCGAGTCTGCGGACTACGCTGTACTCATGTCACCTGGGAACTGTTCACTGACGACTGTATCAAACCAACCAACAGTTCCCTGTGAGTCCTGTCCGGTGTACCCGTAACCTAACGAGCACCTGTATACTATCTCCAGTACGACGTACTGACGGCTGTGGGACAGACCATCTCCCCAACTGGGAGTATCGATGCTCTGTCTCGATAATCCAACGACCAGGGACCTGAATAAGGATGTGCTTGTAGACTACCCAGCCCCCACTAGTGTGACTGCCATCACAACGCTGGTAGACAAGCAAGATCCTAAGAGCTCTATCAATACGTACACTCACATATTAAGATAGAAAAACCAAGTAGCATACTACCATGTTTAGCAAGACTGTTATATACATGTGAATATCCCAAGCTTCCATTAAGTAATATACAAGCTAGTATGATACAGTAATGGCCTTCTAGGGCATAAACACTAACAATCTCCCACTTGCACTAGGGCCATGTACTGGCATATCGTAGACCAATGATCTCGAGTAGCCTCTCGAACTGAATCTGAGGAAGGGCCTTCGTGAATGGATCAGCAATGTTCTCTTCTGAAGCAACTCTCCGAACCTCGATCTCCTGACGATCAATGATCTCCCTGATCAGGTGATACCGCCTCAAGATGTGTCTGGACTTCTGATGGGACCTTGGTTCCTTCGCTAAAGCTATAGCGCCGTTGTTGTCGCAATACAGAGGTATTGGACCAACACTGGTAGGAACCACCTGAAGTTCTGTGAGGAACTTCTTCATCCAGACAGCTTCTTTTGCGGCATCGCAAGCAGCTATGTACTCCGCTTCCATCGTTGAGTCAGCAACGGTGTCCTGCTTGGAACTCTTCCAATAGACCGCCCCTCCATTGAGGGTAAAGACATAACCCGACATGGACTTGGAGTCATCCTTGTCACTCTGGAAGCCGGAATCAGCATAGGCCTCTATCTTGAGGTCATTTCCGCCGTAAACCAAGAACATCTCCTTAGTCCTCCTCAGGTACTTGAGAATGTTCTTTACTGCTATCCAGTGATTCTCCCCTGGGTTTGCCTGATACCGGCTTACAACGCTCAATGCGTATGCTACATCTGGTCTGGTACATAACATCGCATACATTATAGAGCCTACCGCAGAAGCGTAGGTTATAATCGACATGCGTTCCCTTTCCAAATCAGTCTTGGGAGACATTTCTTTGGAGAGGGTGATTCCGTGACAAGCCGGTAGGTTACCGCGCTTAGAATCTTCCATACTAAATCTTTTCAATATGGTGTCTATGTACCTGGACTGTGAAAGTCCCAACATCCTCTTTGATCTATCACGATAGATCTGGATCCCCAGAATGTAGGTGGCATCACCCAGGTCCTTCATGGAGAATTTCTGTGACAAGAATCTTTTGACTGACTGTAGCATAGGAATATCATTTCCTATTAGGAGAATGTCATCCACGTACAAGACGAGGAATACAACAACTCTCCCTACAATCTTACTGTATATGCATGGTTCATCTGGATTTTTGATAAAGTCGAATTCTTTGACAGTATCATCAAAACAGATGTTCCAACTCCGCGATGCCTGCTTTAGTCCATAAATGGATTTAAGCAGCTTGCATACTTTACCGCTGCTCCCACTCTGAATGAATCCCTCTGGCTGATCCATATAGACGCTCTCTTCTAAATTTCCATTTAGAAAGGCCGTCTTTACGTCCATCTGCCAGATTTCATAATCGTGGAAGGCAGCAATAGCAAGAAGGACCCGAATGGATTTCAGCGTAGCTACAGGAGAAAAGGTTTCGTCATAGTCCAAACCAGGTCTTTGACGGAAACCCTTTGCAACAAGTCTAGCTTTATAGGTTTCAACCTGTCCATCTACACCAATCTTCTTTCTGAAGATCCACTTGCATCCTACGGGTTTCACCCCATCTGGAGCAGTGTCCAAAGTCCATACTTTGTTAGTGTACATGGACTCCATTTCGGCCCGTATTGCATCCAGCCATTTTACCGAGTCACCGCTCTGAATGGCTTGCTGGAAGCTAGTAGGGTCGTCATTATCAATGACGCAATCTTCTCTATCCCCGTCTATGAGAAAACCGTAGTATCTCTCGGGCGGATGAGACTGCCTACTACTTCTGCGGATAGGCGCTGGTATGTCCCTTTCTTCTGAAACTTCTTGTTCCACCAAACTTTCAGTAACAGCTTGTGGTTCTGGAATTTCTTCCAGTTCTACTGCGCTCCCACTCTTCTGATTTTCTAAAAATTCAGTTTCTAAGAAGCGGGCATGACGAGAAACAAAAACCTTTTGTTCCTCTGCGTAGTAGAAGCAATATCCCATGGAATTCTTTGGATATCCCACAAACTTACACTCTACTGAGCGTGCCTCGAGCTTGTCCGGATGCTGCTTTTTTACAAAAGCTGGACATCCCCATGTCTTCAGGTACTGAAGATGGGGTTTCTTCCCGCTCCACATCTGATATGGAGTGGTAGGCACAGTCTTGGTAGGAACCTTGTTCAAAAGATATGCCGCTGATTATAGCGCATAACCCCAGAATGATCGCGGTAACTCAGCCTTACTCATCATGGAACGAACCATATCCAATAGGGTTCGATTCCTCCTTTCCGATACACCGTTGTGTTGTGGTGTGTATGGAGGAGTAAGCTGAGAGAGAATCCCTTTCTCTTTTAAGTAACACAGGAACTCGACACTTAAGTATTCACCACCTCGATCAGATCTCAGCGTCTTAATACTTTTGCCTGTTTGGTTTTCCACTTCATTCTTGTATTCTTGGAATTTCTCAAAGGCCTCGGATTTATGCTTCATCAAGAAGATATGTCCATACCTAGAGAAATCATCCGTAAAAGTAATGAAGTAGGAATAACCACCTCGCGCATGTGTAGACATTGGACCGCACACGTCACTGTGTACGAGTCCTAAGAGCTCGCTCGCTCTTACTCCGTGTCCAGAAAACGGAGTCTTTGTCATCTTTCCCATGAGACAAGATTCACAAGTGGCATAAGATTGATATTCGAACGGATTCAAATATCCTTCTCTATGTAACTTTGTTAACCGTGTTTCATTGATGTGACCTAGTCTACAATGCCATAAGAAAGCCTGATTCACTTCTGGAGACTTTCTTTTAAGTGTGTTCTGGACATTGAAAACCTGAGCTTGATTCAATATGTATATACCGTCATCTAATGTACCGGACCCAATCAGAACTTGATTTAGGTGGATGTGAACTACATCGCTTACGAATGTAAAGTCATATCCCTCTCTTGAAAGTGAGGACACTGATATGATATTACAAGTCAAACTAGGTACATACAGACAGTTACGTAGAATCAATATCTGCCCACTTGTCAAACCCAGGCGATATTCTCCCACGGATTCAGCATCCACGCTCATTCCGTTTGCAACTCTGAGAGACAAATCACCTATCCTTATAACTTTACGGTTTCTCAAAGCATGTAACGAATTACAGATATGAGATCCTGCTCCGGTATCTAGTACCCAGGAAGTAGAGTTAATTGACAAACAGTTCTCAATTACAAACACACTTGAGGCTGAAGCCACAACATGCTTCGTATCCTGGCTACTGGCTTCCAAAGCCCTGCAATCCTTCTTCCAATGTCCATTCCCATAACAATAGGAATATCCCTCCTTACCTATACCAAGTCCCGAAACTGTTTCTTTTCCATTTCCTCCTACTTTACTGACACAGTATATCGGTTTTGTAGAGGTCTTCTTCTTTTCACCCTTTGCTTTCGCCTTGGATGAAGAGGAAGAAGGTCCCCTATTAAGCAGAGCTTGTGTCTCCCTGGTTTCTTTCAGGGTGTAAGTAGAGGGTAGGGACTGTGGAAATAAGTCAGTATATGACCTGTTTCCCAACGTGGTCTCCAGGTCCTTGAGCTCATCAATATAGCTAGTCATCGTAAGGACGTCGTCCCTTACAGATGACCCGTCAGCCGACCTCGCTTGAATCAATTCGTTCGAGGCCTCATATCTTGCGATATGAGATTGCTCTCCATATAAATCTTTGTTATGGAGAAAGATGGAACCAGAGTCCATCTTCTCGTGCTGCTTCTGGTATCTACCATCAACTGAAGCCAACACGAGGCACTTGGCTTTCGCTTTATTCTTTTCCTTTGTCTGACGGATATCCATATCCGCGACGGTGGAAACTGGACCTGGGACGGTGGGATCTTGAGTAGTAATAGGGTGGTCCAGCTTGTCATAGGCAATGGTCATCTGGACAGACCTTTGCCAGTCAAATAAGTTAGATTCAGTCATCTTGTTATCTAGATGTAACCTAGTCATGGTCACAAGGTCGCTGCAATGAGAGAGAGAGAAGAAAACACTTTAGCATGATGCTCTTGCAAGTTTAGAGTGGTTTTTAATTTATCTAAACTGGATGGCTCCCACTGTTTCTCGAATCCTTCCTCAAACCATAAAAGAAGAATTAGCCAGGACTATTCTCACCGTACAATACTTGCTTAACCGTTCAGCCAGGCCAGTGTCGATACTTCGAGGGAGGTTTTCCAACGCTTTCGCGAAGTTCCTTAATTAAATAACCTCTTTTCTCTGGGGGCGTAACCCCGCTGACACCTTTCTGGACACCTACTAGGTTTATAGCATTGATCGTTAAGTGACGAATATCCTGATAAGTAGCATATACTCACAGTAGGATCGGGATCCAAATATCATCGTCTGATAATGTTGTAGGAATGCTACCAACATTCATCAAACTCAAAATGGTATGCATCTCTTTGCAAATTTCAGTTTCTTTAGAAATTCCCGATATACATTTTTGCCCCATGTTCTTATGACCTTGACGAAAGCCAACAAATCATAAAACACATGTCAAGTTCTGCCCATCATTATCTTGTTAATTTGAACCCACCCGTATATACCCTTGACGAAAGCCAACAAGGTTATACGGCTGTCCCAAACCAACTCATCTATCTATGCAACAAATGAATACCCCAGCAGCTACCAAACACTATGCCTTGACGAAAGCCAACAAGCATAGCTTGAATACTACTGACCATCCATAAGAAATGACGGAGGGCTACGACTGGTTTTGGCGAAACCGTGAACGTAGTGAACTTGATATAACCGAAGGAACCTGATAGCTTTTAAAAGGAGTGGTTAAATCTCCGCATTTAAAAATATCTGTTTTAAAAATAACCGAGTGGTTTCTTTTAAATTGTTCCAACGATTTAAACTTTGGTTTATTTTCTTTGCATTATAGATAATGCGTCCCATCATTAACCTATCATTGCAGAAACAACGAAAATACAACGTACTCTTATGCCATCCGCATTCGCCACGGGGTCCCGTCATCACCCGTTAGGTTACTTAACTAACGACAGAGCGGGGGCAGGGCTAGCGCGGGTGTAAAACATAAGTGACGTCTAAATAGCTACAATATATATAGATATTTTACATTCGTCTGACGCAATGATATTCATTCCAGAACACAGATAAACAATATTGGATTTGCAAGCAATCTGTATTTCTTTTGAGCCTGCAAGAAAAGACAGATTACACAGTTGTGATGAATAGCCGTTACCCCACCCTCGACCCCTACGGGTACGGCAAACTACCCACCCGGCAGTCTGTGTACCCCACCTTGGGTCAGTCCTAGGAGCTAAAACAGTAAAATGAAATAATACAACGGTGGCTACGACCGCAACCTGGAAGTGCCCCGCAAAAATAATATTACAACAAATTACATTTACAACAAATGAATTAAACAATAACCCATTGCTAACCCCGGCTATACACCACAACAGTCCAATACAGTTTATATGCACAAACAGATATAACCATTTCAGAAATGTGCAACCCCCTGCCAACCGACATACTAGCAGTTAGGGGAGGTTTACGAACACATTAAACAATCACAGATATAATCCAATATGCAAATACTGTACAATTTCGATCGATTAAACAACATCAATATTGCTCCAAAATCTGCTCTGTTAAACAGTAACCTGAGCAAATATTAAATATTCCAGAAAACCCCAAATATCACAGGGGACCCACACATGAAAGATGAGTCCATGACTCGGCAACTCGGCCGCGGAAGCGCGGCGGATCGGTGGGATCCGCCGCCCTTCCGCGGCGCTTTAGCCGATTCATGGGCTCGAATTTCATGGGTGTTCTCCTGGACCCTTTTCTAGCTTTCTGAGCAACCCTGAACAATTTTAGGACATCAATTTAAGTTCGACAGAAACTGAACAGATTTAGGGTTTTCCGGCTTCGTTTTTCCGTTCGAAATTCGTACAAATTTGCAATTAAGTTATTTATTGTTTAGCGAGGCTCTGATACCACTGTAAGTCGATGTAGTACACCCCAGTACTTGTGGGGAGGCGGAATTTTCGAAAACGATCATGTTTAAAGAACGAACATCGACTAACCGCTTAAATCGAAGCTAAACAATAACTAACCAAACATATAGTTGTTCTAAACTACCATGCTTAGGGATTATACCTATCGAAACTAGTCCTTCGTCTTTACGATCTCCTTGTTCTCCTCGGCCTTCTCTAGGTAGTAGACGATCCACCCGAGAGCAAAACTCCAAGCTAAACCTCTAAACTTGAGGCAACTAACCTTCTTGGATTGCTAATCAAAGAAGATAGATGAAATAGAGTGATGGTTATGGATTGATTAGTCTAACTAATCCTAGATCTCAACACATGAGGGTGAGGATTAGTCTTTTGAAGAGAGAGAGCTTGAGGAGAGAGAATGTGAATAATATTATGATATAAGTTTATGAGTATCATATCATATATGAAGCATTTTCTAATAATAAGAAAAGGATAAAGAGTGATGATTAATCATGCTTCATAAAATATCTAGTGGTGATTCATTAGCATGAGTCATTAAGCAATAAATGTGCATTAATGAAATGAATGAATCACCACCATGACTCATAACCTCATTCAATGAATATGACACATAACCCTCCTTAGTCACCATCTTCTAGAAGCTTCTCGAGCAATTACGAGAACGCCCCTCCGATCCGCAAAAATACGGAAAAACTTTAGACCGTAAAAATCCAATAACCGGATACCAGTAACTGGCTTAAACCAAAGCCGACTGGAAAAAACTGTCCGAAAGTCGTACGCGCGTAAACGCACGTATGCGTCCGAACCCTTTGTCGCAAAACCATGCAACCTCTATATCGTTTCGCCTGGAGTAGGAAACTCTCTGTGTGGGACTCTAGAGACTCGACTACTACGCTGGCAGTGGGTTTAACCACAGACCGCAAGCGGCACTAGCTGTACGTAACGGTCCCCAGGTAGTTGTCGATAAGAAGGTCGATGAGAAAACCCATCCGAACTCCTACTGAGTCTGATGTGACAATCTCCATACAGTCCGGTCCGTTCGTCCAAGACTATCGCATATCGGGCCTAGGGGGGCGGCAAGCGTCAGTCCCCTAATAGCGGTATAAGTCGTGTCGGAGGGAAGCCCATTACACCCTGAGAAACTACTGGAACCTACCAGCAAATCTCGCTTGCCCTGACCAGGGACTTTGCGTAATGGCTCTCTGACACAGCACGATATCTACTCCCAATACCGGGAGGGACGAATCCTGTCTAACCGCTACTGCCTCCAAGTACTCGGGACTGCACCCAACTGCTACCTGTTTGCACGACTCCTTTGAGCCGTGGTAGGGTAGCAATCTAAGAACAGTGGGACACACTCGAGGCGAAGTAGCAGTATCGAGTCTGCGGACTACGCTGTACTCATGTCACCTGGGAACTGTTTACTGACGACTGGTATCAAACCAACCAACAGTTCCCTGTGAGTCCTGTCCGGTGTACCCATAACCTAACGAGCACCTGTATACTATCTCCAGTACGACGTACTGACGGCTGTGGGACAGACCATCTCCCCAACTGGGATGAGAAGCGTACACACCAGTCTACTCCGGAGTATCGATGCTCTGTCTCGATAATCCAACGACCAGAGACCTGAATAAGGATGTTCTTGTAGACTACCCAGCCCCTACTAGTGTGACTGCCATCACAACGCTGGTAGATAAGCAAGATCCTAAGAGCTCTATCAATACGTACACTCACATATTAAGATAGAAAAACCAAGTAGCATACTACCATGTTTAGCAAGACTGTTATATACATGTGAATATCCCAAGCTTCCATTAAGTAATATACAAGCTAGTATGATACAGTAATGGCCTTCTAGGGCATAAACACTAACATTTGTAAGGGTATGAGATTTTTGATGAATTCATTTTTAGGCAAAAGACTATGATAGTTTGGATTCATGGAAATTAGCATACTCCATTTCTCATTTCATATCGATCCAAAAGGCAACTTCCATAACCATTCGTCCACAATCTTGGACGTAACGAGACAAAGTGTTCTACTCATTCTCTACTTCATCTTGGTCGTCTCTTTTAGCAAACTTGACGATCGAGTTGCCTCGGTTCAGAGGCGGGAGCCCGTTTAAAGATCCGTCGACGTGGTGCCACCTGGACGACGAAACCGGAGATCGAGCAAGTTCGGATCAGTTGCAACATAGCGTGGGATGATGGTTGAAGACCGAAGGACTCGGATCATTCGGTATAACAATTCTACCCTCTTTACAATTTGTTAGTTTAGCTTTAATGGACGATCCGGGATAAAGTACGCGATAGCGCCAGTCGTAAAAGTTTTGTTCCGCATATCGGCGTCTGTTTGACGGCCGGGGCGCCGCCGCGGACTTACAGTGGTATCAGATCCTCACCATTAAGCTATACTAACTTGTGCTAACACGTTTAAAAGATCGATCGAACGGAATTTTCAAAACTACATTTTTCAGGCCCACAGTTTCTGTCGATTTTTAAATTGTTCTAAAATTCATTTTGAGCATTTCAGAAAATCATGCAGGGTTTTTGAAGAATACTGGTGAAATTTAGGCACGTGATCCCACAAAACGACCGCGGATCCGCGGCCCAAACCATGGTTTGGCCGCTAATCCGCCGCGCTTTTGTGGGAACAATGCGCCAAATTTTTCCAGTGGGTTTCTCATGGGAAATGGTGGTTCTTGGTATATGTATTTTGGGCCCATATTTTATTACTGTACACCAGATTCTTGTGGGGCCCACTTCGGGAAATTTAGTCGATCGAAATTTTAAACTTGTTAGTTTTCAGTACTTTCATTATATCTCCGACCGGGAATGTCATTCGATCGGTAAACCGCGTCTGATTGCTATAGTTCTTTTAGACGGGTTTGCGAACGTGACATTCGCGTTGATGTTCTGTGTTGTGCTGTAATGTTGCGGATTTGTCGTGGTGGATAGCAGGGTGCAATGATAGTGTTGTTCAGATTTATTTGTACTTTTGATATTGCGGGGCGAGCGTCCGACTTGTGGACTGCCGTCACTGCCTGTTTGTATAATATTCTTTTGGGGCACGACCAGGTTGCGGTCGATGTACCTGTTGTACTATTTTTATTTCTGTACTAGGTTTACCCCGCGGTGGGGTGCACGAATAGCCGGGTTCTGGAGGGCAATGGGTTCGTATCTCATGGCATTGAGAGGCAAAAGGACCTCACTCTAGAATTGGCAGACTATTCGCCGCACTCGTAGGGGGTACAGGTTGACCCAAGGAGGGGTGCTCAATTTACCGGATTCCGTGAAGTGACGGGTGTTCCATTCACTATGTTGTGGGGACTACCTCGCTTCAGGTTTTGGCGGGTAACTTGCCGCACCCGTAGGGGTCTAGGTTTCATTGCACAGGCTATCCACACGACCAGGAGAACGTCGGGTTTTAGCAGCGGCTCTGTGAAACTCGGGGATCCCAGATTATCTGTATTGTTCTGTGATGCTTATTACTTTTCTGTAATGTTGCATTTTATCACGCCTGGAGCGATTATTGTATATTAGTATATATACTATTAGATGTTGTATATGTTTTACACCCGTGCTAGTCCAGTCCCCGCTCTGTCGTTAGTTAAGTAACCTAATGGGTGAAGACGGGACCCAGTGACGAATGCGGATGGCATATACGTACATTTTATTTTCGTTCTTTTCTGGTGTGATTGATTGATGGGACTACGTTGATTCTTATCAATACGAGATAAAACAAACCTATATTTGATGTTGTTGGAACAAATTTTAAAATTATTACAAAGACGTTTCCTTTTGTTTTGCATAGCGGTATTCAGTTGGAATATCCTGCACCTCATTCCACGAGGAAAGAGTCGAGATCCCTTCACCGGGAGTGACTTCTTTAGCAAAAGGTTTTCGCTACTACATATTTTTATAAAGCTATTAGGTTCCTTCAACGAGATCAGGTTCATTACGTTAAAGGTTTTTCGCCAAAAACCAGCCGTAATCCTCCGTCGTTTCTTATGGATGGTCAGTAGTATTCAAGCTATGTTTGTTGGCCTACGTCAAGACATAGTGTTTGGTAGTTGCTGGGTATTCATTTGTTGCATAGATAGATGCATTAGTTTAAGTCAGACGTACACCTTGTTGGCCTACGTCAAGGGCTTGTACGATGACTTAAGTTGATCAGGACAACGACGGGTAGAACTTGACATGTTGCTTATGACTTGTTGGCCTACGTCAAGGTCATAAGAGCATGGGATAAAAATTACATCGGGAGTTTCAAACATACAAGAAACTTGCCAGACTTGCGCATACCTTCTGGAGTGTGTTAACTTGAGTGGCTTCCATCAAGTTATCATGCGATGATAGTTGGATCCCAATTCTCACTGATGAGTTGGTTTACTCTTCGGGTGACCCCGACTAATTCTTCTTTCAGGTTTGGTGGAGAATTTGAGAAAACAGTGGGAGGTTTCCTAATTAGATAAAGTGATAACCATTCTAATTTAGGCTAGAGTGCACGCAGAGTGTTTCTTTTCTCTCTCTCTTTGGCAGCAACCTTTGACCGACCCTAGACTATAACTCAATGACCAAAGTTGACCGAATCTTCTTAAAATACTGGCTTTTGGATTGTCTATATTTGCATAAGTCATTGCCGCTCCTTCTTTTACCCTTTGTATTTCTCAGAACAACCCGTATTATTACGGACATCCACTTCCATTGGATAGATCCATCGTATGGTTATATACGAACTCGAAGGGAATTCTTCGAGGATGGATCCAGGTTCAGGAGAAATAGAATTGATTTATTCAGTTGTCTTTTATTATCACCTTCTCTCAGGTTGCGAGTGTAAGTGCACGGCGGCGCCCCGGCCGTCAACCCGACGGCCAAACGCGGAAACGGTGGTAAACTTTAAAATTTGCGGACTTGGCAAAACGGCACCACCGCGCACTAAACCCCGGATCGTTACCATTAACCTAGTCTAGCTAACTAACAAGATAGGTTAGAGATGTACCGACGATCCAAGTCCTCCGGTCTTCAACTCCACTCCGATCTCCTCGCGGGATCTCCGTCCGTCTCCTCCTCGTCGGAAAGGGCACCACGAAGCCGGGTACTTTTACGGGCTCCCACCTCGATACTGAGGCAACTCGAGCATGAAGCCGGCTACTCGACATGCTCAAGATATACTGTAGGAATTTAGTGTAGAATCATAGTCTCTCTTTTGGGGTTGGTTGCCATTTGAAGGTGGAGGAATGAAGGTATGAAAAATGGTGCTTTCATTTTTCCTTGTATCAAAATGAGATGAATGAATGAAGCTCTCTCTCTTTTCTTTTTCTTCTCTCTTTCTTTTTCTTCTCTTTTCTTTTCCTTAACCATGATAACCTTCTTTCATCAAGTGAGAATAAGAAGGTGGAGGAATGAATATATGAAGCATTAAGGGAGGTGATGGTAGGAGCAAGAAGGGGGTGACCACAACATTAAACATAATCATCACAAAACACAAAATCAACTTCAAATCCATCCTAATCCTTTCTTATCTCATAAATACATGAAAAGCAAAGATGCTTATCATTTCAACCCTTATGCAAATAAGACCTCCACAAAGAGTTATTTGCGAAACTGCAAATAACCCCCTCCATCAGAAAAGTCCGGCCGGGAAAGAACAAAGGAAAACCGGCCGGATCGGAATGCAAAATGGCAACCCTAGAAAACTGGTCCCGTAATAAATTACAGGATAACCCCGATACTGTGCATACACACCTGCATTTGTATTCCGTCCGGATACAAATGCAAAGAGACAAAATCTACACTGTACTAAACTAGGACCGGCTTAAGCCAAAGCCGGCTAGTAATATCCGTCCGATCCTGATGCGTGCAATACCGCACGTATCTGATCGAACGCTGCCATATAACTATACGGCCACTAGTACAAAACCGTCCGATCCTGATCCGTGCAATACCGCACGTATCTGATCGGACCCTGCCATATCTCCATACGGCCTCTACAGCGTTTCGCCCGAAAGCTTGAGTAACTGAAAGTGTGGTGGACTCTAAAGACTCGTCAATACTATGGCTGTGGATTTAACCACTAGCACGTCAGAGGTATAAGCCAATACGTGACGGGCCACCAGCTATTGACCAAAAGGGACGTCGATGAGGAAGCTCACCCCGACACCCAACTGAGCCTGTCAGTGACAATATCCGTACAGTCCGGTCCGTTCGTCTATGAGTATCGCATGGCGGGCCTAGGGGGTTGGTAAAAGTCAGACCCCCAAAAGCGGTACAAGTCGTGTCGGAGTGTAGCCCAGAACACCCTGAGATACTACTGGAATACCTACCAGTAAATCTCCTGCCTTGGCCAAGGTCTTTGTGTAATGGCTCTCCTAGACACAGCGCGACCTCACCCCCAATACCGGGAGAGACGAAACCCCCGAAGATCCGCTCACTGCCTCCATGTGGCTCGGGACTGTACCCAACTAAAACCTGTTTGCACGACTCCTTTGAGCCGTGGTAGGGTAGTAATCAAAGTACAGTGGGAACTCACACGAGACAAATGACGATCCCCAGGTCGATGAACTAACCTGTACACATGTCACCAGGGAACTGCTATCTGACGTCAGGTATAAGACCAACTAGCATGTTCCCGGCGAGTCCTGTCCGGTGTACTCATAACCCAATGAGCACCTGTATACATCTTAGGTGAACCAACAGACACCAGTGGCTTGTGAGACCGGCCACCGCCCCTCGTCGGGGTCTCGACTGTATACACTAGTCTACTCTGGAGTATCGATGCCCTGTCTCGAAACTCCCACGACTAGGGACCTTTTAAGGATGTGCTTATAGACTCCAGCTCTCACTTATATGATCGCCCTCATACTGCTGGCAGTCAAGCAAGAATCCTAGGGGCTCTATCAACGTGCAATAGCGACATGTCAGGTCACCTAAAGCAGTACACGATGATAAAGGTAAACCAGATAGCAAACTATCATCTCGAGTAAGACTGTTCTACCGGGATAGGTCCTCCCTCAATCATTGCAATCACGTGCCTGTGATCCAATAATTGACTCTGAGGGCACTATCTCCAACAATCTCCCACTTGCACTCAAGGCTAATTATTGCGATGTCGCATACTCACAGCCTGTGTGATACCGAACACCCAACTCCCCTACTAGTCAGTCTCACAAAACCCGTTTGTGAAACTATTGCGTTCGAGGAATAGCCTCAGTGAGTGGATCCGCCTTGAAGTTTCTTTCTATGTCTCTCTATATCTCAAGTTCGCGGAGAAAGCCATCTCCCGAAATGAGCAATACCTGCCTTAGAATGTCTGGATGTCTGATGGGACGTAGCTCATAAATGAACTCCAAATCCAAACTTCTTAGACTGTATCTTCAACTGAACTTAATCAGTATCCTGCGCCATGCCACCCTCAGTATTGCCTTGGACCACCCGTCCAAAATACTGCCCCTCGTCAGAGGGAAAAACTATAACTCTGACAACCTCCTTGTCGTCCAGGTCACCTTGGAAGCCTGGAATGATAACTGTTTCCCAAAAGAGGCAGCCGTTATCATATCCCTAGAACAGCCACTTATGTTCTAAAACTGCTTCCGACTGTTTCTCCAGGATTGGATCAATGTCAACTTATTGCATCTAGTGCAAGAACAACATCTGGTGTGGTACTTGACATCTCATGATTGACTCAATTGCCTAAGCAAGTGATCTGCCAATTATGCACATCCCTCTCTATTTTAGTCTATAAGACACCTTTAGAGAGGGTGACTCCATTACTTGCAGGTACACTACCGTGCCAGGAGTCGTCCATTCTAAATACTTATAGAATGCTGTCAAGGTACCCAGATTAGGAAACCACCCAAATCTAGATCTAAAACCATAGATCTAGTAACCAGAATGTCTAATATAATGTCCAAGTCCTTTGTGGAGAAACCACTGTGTGACGACCAAAGTCTAACCGATCGTAGTATAGGAATATCACTTCCTACTACCTTCTCAACAGATCCATCCCCTATTCTGATGACGTCAAACCTATGACTGTCACATCAGAAATAGATGATCTATCTCCGCTACATCTGCTTTAGTCTATAAATAGACATAAGCTACCTGTCCACCAATGCTTCCGCTGCTCCCACTGTCTACGACAACCCTCTGGCAGAGTCATATACACGTACACTTCTGAAGCGAGTTCAGAACGACGCTATACTCATCCTCCCGCCGGGTCTCGCAGCCTGGAACAACAACAATGGCAAGTGTGGGTAAACAAGAACTTCCCTGTCACCGTCCTTGAGGCTACCGAAGTACCTCTCGGGTGCCTGAAGTTACCCACCTTATCTGCGGAGTGGCCAATGGAATGTCAAATCAGATTGAATCTTTAGGTTCCTTATCAAATCTTCAGTAATCGTTTGCGGTTCTGGAATCACTTCCAGTTCTACCATACTCCCACTGCTGTTTTTGAAAAAATCCATTTTTAGTAAAACTGTGGCGAGTCTAGAACAATATTGCTATTGTTCATCCAGATGGTAGAAAGTCAACCCTCGTCATAGCCCGGGTCAACCCACAAACAGCCATTACTGAAACGTGCCTTGAGTTGTCCAGAGTCTGGTTTTAAGCATAAGCCGGACAACTCCCCGTATCTTAACAATGTCAAGATATGAACTGTTCTATATCCAAGAAACAGAGGCACTGATTTAATTGAACCAGATTCAAATCATGCAGCTGTCTCCAGTGCATGTCAACTAAATGGAAGGAGGCCGATCAGCGTTACTCAACTTAGGAGTACATCCAATTATGAGTAACCTGAAAGAGAAGCAAGTTCTCTTAACTATTACTATCAACTGAATACCATGTACAAGTATCTACATCTTCGATCACTTTGAAGAATCCCGATACTTGCAACACATGGTTCTCTACTTTATTCTTATACCTATAACTCCTCAAAACTTAGACCCTGTGTTTCTACGAAACACATGTCTAAGAACTAGAGAAGTTAAAAGTAAACAGAATATAGTACGAGGACCAACCCCTCTGTCCTAATGGACACTGGACAATATACAATACTCTGTATAAGTCCGCTGAGTCTAACAACTCTTTCACTGTGTGTTGTAGGTTGAAAACTGTACTTATGGTTAAGAAGAATTACACCGCTGTTTAATGCTCCTTACCTAACCATCCACTGATATAGGTAAATGTCATCGACATAATATCAAAAGGTATATCTCACTCTATAAAAATAGACGTACAGATATATCAATTTGAAATTGGTGCACATCAACGGATATTCAAAACCAAATATTTGCCGACCGGCAAACAGCCCAGGTGATTTCCTCAAATATCACTGATTCCTACGAATCCCGATATAATGAGGATGATCACCCAATTCCCAATAACTTACTCCCACTCATCATCTGTAAAACCATACAGATGTGAGAATCAAAAACCTGGTAAATACATACCCTGGAGTAAGTATCTAATCGGGAAATCAGTTTTCTTTTAACATTACACAGTGAGACTGAAACATTGAAATGTTTCAGTGGGGTATCCCGGTATTCCTAGTAATGCCTCTTCCAGATTCACGACTGTAACCGTATAGTTCTTTGCCACCTCTCCAAATCCCTTCATATGTCTTTAGTCTTTACCTTCTGCACACCCCTTTAGGCCAATTGGTTTTCTTCCTTCCCTACCGTTCGGCACCAGCCTATGGTTTGGAAGAAGACTATCCAAAAAGCATAAAGGGTGTACTGTCCTAATCCTAGGAGCACTCGCATCGCGAGAGAAGGTGAAGATAAAAGACACCTGAATGTACTTTATTCCTATTTCTCCTGAACCAGGATCCATCCCCGAACTGGAACGAGTTCCTTTCGAGTTCGTATATAACCATACGATGGATTATCCAATAAAATGGGATCTTCGTAATGATACGGAGTGTCCTGGAGAAATACAAAGGTGATTTAGGATTGGCGAAGGAATACATGGTTTGGTCGTGAATAGTAGTCGCAATTTACTTTGCCCTCTTACTAATCCCTTGCTTTGTCTTAATCTTAATACCTTCTGTACACCGTTTAGGCTAACTGGTTTTCTTCATTCCCTACCGGTCGGCACCAGCCTATGGTTTGGAAGAAGACTATCCAATTTGCGTAATAGGTGTACTACTCCTAAACCAAGGAGTACTCGTAACTTGAGAGGAGGCAAAAAGGAAAAGACAACTGAATAATCCTATTCGTTTTCTCCAGAACCGGAAACCATCCTCGAATTCCTTCGAGTTCGTATCTAACCATACGATGGTTTTGTCCAATGGAAGTGGACGTTCGCAGTAATACGGGGTGTCCTGGAGAAAAGGGTAAAAGTAGGAGTGGCAATGAGGTCTGCAACTCTGACAATCCAAAAGCCAGTGTTAAGTAGGTTCGGTCAACTTGGTCACTGAGTCATAGTTTAAGGGTCTGGTCAATGGTCGCTGCCAAAGAGAGAGAGAAAAGAAACACTCAGCGTGCACTCTATCCTAGATCAGAATGGTTATCACTTTTTCTAATCAGGAAACCTCCCACTGTACCTCAAATTCTCCTCCAAACCTGAAAGAAGAATTAGTCGGGGTCACCCGAGGAGTAAACCAACTCATCAGTGGGAATCGGGATCCAACTCTCATCGCATGACAACGTGACGGAATCCGCTCACGGTATCACACTCCAGAAGGTATGCGCATATCTGGCAAGTTTCAGTACTTTTGAAACTCCCGATGAGATTTCTGCCCCATGCTCTTATGACCTTGGCGTGAGGTCAAAATATCATAAGTCACATGTCAAGTTCTACCCGTCATTATCCTGGTTAATTTGAACCCACCCGTACATACCCTTGACGTAGGCCAAAATAGTAGTACGACTGTCCCAAATCAACGCATCTATCTATGCAACAGATAAATACCCGGCAGCTACCAATCACTATGCCTTGGCGTGAGGTCAAAATACATAGCTTGAATACTACCGAATATTTAACTGAAATGACGGAGGGCTACGAATGGTTTCTGGCGAAAACCTTTAACGTAAAGAACTTGATATCGTCGAAGGAACGGATAGCTTTTAAAAATATAGTGACGAAAACCTTTACTAAAGAGGTCACTCCCGGTGAAGGGATCTCGGCTCTTTCCCCGTAGAATGGGGTGCAGGATATTCCAAATGAATACCACGATGCAAAGCAAAAGTAATCGGCTATAGTGAAGTTAATGCCCTGACGCAAACTTTTTGTCCAAGGGGTCACTCCCGGTGAAGGGATCTCGGCCCTTGCCTCGTCGACTGAGGAGCAGGATATTCCAACTGAATACCACGATGCAAAACAAAAGTGAACGTCCTTGCAATAACAGCTTTTTGAAAAGTGTTCCAACAACATCAGAATAGGTTTGTTTTTAACTTGCATTGATCCGAATCAATGCAGTCCCATCATTTGATCACACCAAAAAGAACGAAAATATACTGATGTACGTATATGCCATCCGCATTCGCCACTGGGTCCCGTCATCACCCGTTAGGTTAGCTAACTAACGGCAGAGCGGGGACTGGACTAGCGCGGATGAAAAACATATACAACATCTACTAATATATATACAATATATAATTTTCGCTCAAGGCGTGATAAAAATGCAGCAACACAGAAAAGTATAGCAACACAGATCAATACAGATATCTGGGATCCCCGGGTTTCACAGAGCCGCTGAAACCCGACGTTCCCCTGGTCGTGTGGATAGCCTGTGCAATGAAAATCCTAGACCCCTACGGGCGCGGCAAGTCACCCGCCAAAACCTGAAGCGAGGCAGCCCCCTTCATCGCCGTGAATGGACCACCCGGCACTTCACGGAATCCGGTAACCTGGGCACCCCTCCTGGGTCAACCTGTACCCCCTACGAGTGCGGCGAATAGCCCGCCAATCCTAGAGTGAAGCCCCCTCCGTCTCAATGCCATGAGATGCGGGCTTGTTGCCCTCTAGAACCCGGCCATCCGTGCACCCCTCCGCGGGGTAATCCTAGTACAGAAAATAAAATATACATACAACGGGTACATCGACCGCAACCAGGTCGTGCCCCAAAAGAATAATACAATCAGGCAGTGACGGCAGTCCACATGTCGGACGCTCGCCCCGCAATATCAAATGTACATAATACAACAATACAGTACTAGCATTGCATCCAGGCTATCCCCACGACCGATCCGCAACAACACAGCATAAACATAGAACATCAACGTGAAAGTCACGTTCGCAAATCCGTCTAACCGGGCTATAGCAGTTAGACCGGATTTACCGATCGAGTGACATTCACGGTCGCAGATATAATGTAAATACTGTGAAAAATGTGTTTAAAATTTTCCGATCGATCAAAAATTAACAAGTGGGCCCCCAAACAAAAACTGTAGCACTCACAGAAATAATTGGCCCAATTTTAATATTCCAGAAACCACATTTTCAACTCAGGAACACACTGGAAAAATTTGGGGGGGTGAACAGTAAATTCCGCGGCGGAAGCGCCGCACGAGGTGGGGTTTCGCGGCGCTTGCGCGGCGGAATAGTGAGATCATCTTGCCAAATTTTTTCAGTATGCTTCTATTTCCCTGCACATCACTCTGAGACAACTAGAAAAATTTTTCGAGAACAAAATATTTCAACAGAGACTGATGTGAACTGAAATACGTGTTTTCGGGATTTTGTTCGATCGGAAACGTAAAACACATCACACAAAACTAGACTATGTTAATGGCGAGGCTCTGATACCACTGTAAGTGCACGGCGGCGCCCCGGCCGTCAACCCGACGGCCAAACGCGGAAACGGTGGTAAACTTTAAAATTTGCGGACTTGGCAAAACGGCACCACCGCGCACTAAACCCCGGATCGTTACCATTAACCTAGTCTAGCTAACTAACAAGATAGGTTAGAGATGTACCGACGATCCAAGTCCTCCGGTCTTCAACTCCACTCCGATCTCCTCGCGGGATCTCCGTCCGTCTCCTCCTCGTCGGAAAGGGCACCACGAAGCCGGGTACTTTTACGGGCTCCCACCTCGATACTGAGGCAACTCGAGCATGAAGCCGGCTACTCGACATGCTCAAGATATACTGTAGGAATTTAGTGTAGAATCATAGTCTCTCTTTTGGGGTTGGTTGCCATTTGAAGGTGGAGGAATGAAGGTATGAAAAATGGTGCTTTCATTTTTCCTTGTATCAAAATGAGATGAATGAATGAAGCTCTCTCTCTTTTCTTTTTCTTCTCTCTTTCTTTTTCTTCTCTTTTCTTTTCCTTAACCATGATAACCTTCTTTCATCAAGTGAGAATAAGAAGGTGGAGGAATGAATATATGAAGCATTAAGGGAGGTGATGGTAGGAGCAAGAAGGGGGTGACCACAACATTAAACATAATCATCACAAAACACAAAATCAACTTCAAATCCATCCTAATCCTTTCTTATCTCATAAATACATGAAAAGCAAAGATGCTTATCATTTCAACCCTTATGCAAATAAGACCTCCACAAAGAGTTATTTGCGAAACTGCAAATAACCCCCTCCATCAGAAAAGTCCGGCCGGGAAAGAACAAAGGAAAACCGGCCGGATCGGAATGCAAAATGGCAACCCTAGAAAACTGGTCCCGTAATAAATTACAGGATAACCCCGATACTGTGCATACACACCTGCATTTGTATTCCGTCCGGATACAAATGCAAAGAGACAAAATCTACACTGTACTAAACTAGGACCGGCTTAAGCCAAAGCCGGCTAGTAATATCCGTCCGATCCTGATGCGTGCAATACCGCACGTATCTGATCGAACGCTGCCATATAACTATACGGCCACTAGTACAAAACCGTCCGATCCTGATCCGTGCAATACCGCACGTATCTGATCGGACCCTGCCATATCTCCATACGGCCTCTACAGCGTTTCGCCCGAAAGCTTGAGTAACTGAAAGTGTGGTGGACTCTAAAGACTCGTCAATACTATGGCTGTGGATTTAACCACTAGCACGTCAGAGGTATAAGCCAATACGTGACGGGCCACCAGCTATTGACCAAAAGGGACGTCGATGAGGAAGCTCACCCCGACACCCAACTGAGCCTGTCAGTGACAATATCCGTACAGTCCGGTCCGTTCGTCTATGAGTATCGCATGGCGGGCCTAGGGGGTTGGTAAAAGTCAGACCCCCAAAAGCGGTACAAGTCGTGTCGGAGTGTAGCCCAGAACACCCTGAGATACTACTGGAATACCTACCAGTAAATCTCCTGCCTTGGCCAAGGTCTTTGTGTAATGGCTCTCCTAGACACAGCGCGACCTCACCCCCAATACCGGGAGAGACGAAACCCCCGAAGATCCGCTCACTGCCTCCATGTGGCTCGGGACTGTACCCAACTAAAACCTGTTTGCACGACTCCTTTGAGCCGTGGTAGGGTAGTAATCAAAGTACAGTGGGAACTCACACGAGACAAATGACGATCCCCAGGTCGATGAACTAACCTGTACACATGTCACCAGGGAACTGCTATCTGACGTCAGGTATAAGACCAACTAGCATGTTCCCGGCGAGTCCTGTCCGGTGTACTCATAACCCAATGAGCACCTGTATACATCTTAGGTGAACCAACAGACACCAGTGGCTTGTGAGACCGGCCACCGCCCCTCGTCGGGGTCTCGACTGTATACACTAGTCTACTCTGGAGTATCGATGCCCTGTCTCGAAACTCCCACGACTAGGGACCTTTTAAGGATGTGCTTATAGACTCCAGCTCTCACTTATATGATCGCCCTCATACTGCTGGCAGTCAAGCAAGAATCCTAGGGGCTCTATCAACGTGCAATAGCGACATGTCAGGTCACCTAAAGCAGTACACGATGATAAAGGTAAACCAGATAGCAAACTATCATCTCGAGTAAGACTGTTCTACCGGGATAGGTCCTCCCTCAATCATTGCAATCACGTGCCTGTGATCCAATAATTGACTCTGAGGGCACTATCTCCAACAGCGAGGGCTCCTTGATTTAGGAGAGTACACCTATTACGCTTATTGGATAATCTTCTTCCAAACCATAGGCAGGTACCGAATGGTAGGGAATGAATAAAATCAATTAGCCTAAGTTTGGTGTGCAAAAGGTAATATGTAAAGACAAAATAAAGGAATTAGAATGAGGTCAAAGTAAATTGCGACTATTCATATTCACGACCAAACCACATATTTCATAGCCACTCCTACTTCACCTTTGATTTCTCCAGAACAACCCGTATCACTACGAACATCCAATTCCATTGGATAAATCCATCATATGGTTATATACGAACTCGAAGGATATTTTTTCGAGGATGGATTCCGGTTCAGGAGAAATAAGAATAAGGTATTATTCAGTTGTCTTTTATCGCCACCTTCTCTCAAGTTGCGAGTACTCCTAGGATTAGGAGGGTACACCTTTATGCTTACTGGATATTCTTCTTCCAAACCATAGGCTGGTGCCGAACGGTAGGGAAGGAAGAAAACCATTTAGCCTAATGATGGTGTACAGAAGGTAACGACTAAAGACAAAATAAAGGGAATTGGAAAGATGGCAGGGAAATATACGGTTAAAGTCAAGATATGGATTATGGAAGAGGCATTACTAAGAATACCAGAATACCCCTACGAAACATATTTATGTTTCATATTCACTGTGCATTGTTAATTGAAAACTGATTTCCCAATTGGATACTTACTCCAGGGTATGTATTTACCAGGTTTCATTCTCACATCTGTATGAGAATACAGATGTTGAGTTGGAGCAAGTTATTGGAAATTAGGTGATCATCCTCATTATATCGGAATTCGTTGTAATTGGTGATATTTGAGGAAATCGCCTGGGTACATTTTTCAACCTACGATGTACAGGTTTTGAGTTATTCAACTCAGAGGACTTATACAGAGTATTGTATGTTGTCCAGTGTCCGTCAGGACAAAGGGGTTGGTCCTCGAACTATATTCTGTTTACTTGTAACTTCTCTAGTTTTTAGACAAGTGTTTCATAGAAATACAATGTCTAAGTTTTGAGAAGTTGTGGGTATAGGAATAAAGTAGAGAACCAAGTGTCACAAGTATCGGGATTCTTCAAAGAAATCGAAGATGTAGAGTCTTGTGATTAGTATTCAATTGATAGTAATGGTTTTTGAGAAACTTGTTTCTCTTTCAGATTACTCATAATTGGATGGATTCCTAAGTTGAGTAATACTGATCAGCCTCTTTCTATTAAGTTATTATGCACTGGAGACAGCTGCATAATTTGAATTCGGTTCCAATTAAATAAGTGCCAAATTTCTATATTGGATATAGAACGATTCATATCTTAACAATGTTAAGTTAAGGGGACTTGTCCAGCTTATGCTTAAAACCAGACACTGGATAACTCAAGGCACGTTTCTGTAATGGCAATTTGTGGGTTGACCCAAGCTTCGACGAGGGTTGATTTTCTACCATCCGGAAGATCAATAGTGATATTGTTCTTGACTCGCCACAGTTTTATTAAAATGGATTTTTTCAGAAAAACAGTAGTGGGAGCATGGTAGAACTGGAAGTGATTCCAGAACCGCAAACGATTACAGAAAGTTTTAATAGGACCTATATATTCAATCTGGTTTGACATTCCAAATAGCCACTCCGCAGATATGGTGGGTAACCTCAGACACCCGAGAGGTACTCCGGTAGCCTCAAGGACGGTGACAGGGAGGTTCTTGCTTACCCAGACTTGACACTACTGTTGTTCCAGACTATGAGACCCGGCAGGAAGAAATATATAGCGTCGTTCTAAACTAGTTTTAGAAGTACACGTATATATTATTCTGCCAGAGGGTTGTCGTAGTCAGTGGGAGCAGCGGAAGCATAGTAGGCAAGTAGCTAGTGTCTATTTATAGACTTGAGCAGATATAGCGGAGATAGATCATCTATTTTTGATGTGAAAGTCATAGGTTTGACTTCATCAGAATAAGAGATGGATCTGTTAAGAAGGTAGTAGGGTGTGATGTCCTGGTATTTGGATGACATACACAAAGTAGGAAGTAAAATTCCTATACTACGATCAGGTTGTACTTTGGTCGTCACACAGTTGTTTTTCCACAAAGGATATGGATATAATATAAAACATTCTGGTAACTAGATCTATGGTTTTAGATCTAGATTTGGGTATTTTCCCAATGTGAGTTCTTTGACAGTATTCTAATAGTATTTTACAATAGATGACTCCTGGCATAGTGGTGTACCTGCAAGTGATGGAGTCACCCTCTCTAAAGGTGTCTTACAGACTAAAAGGGAGAGGGATGTGCATGATTGGCAGATCACTTGCTTAGGCAATTGAGTCAATCGTGAAATGTCAAGTACCACACCAGATGTTGTTTTTTCGCACTAGATGCGATAAGTTTATATTAATCCAATCCTGAAGAAACATGCGGAAGCAGTTTTAGAACATAAGTGAATGTTCTACGGATTTGATGACGGCAGCCTCCTTCGAGAGACAGTTATCATTCCAGGCTTCAAAGGTGACATGCATGACAGAGTGATTGTCAGAGTTATAGTTTTCCCTCTGACGAGAGACAGTATTATGGACAGGTGGTCCAAGGGGATACTGTGGGAGGCATGGTGCTGGACACTGATTAGTTTCAGTGATTGATACAGTCTAAGAAGTTTGAATTTGGAGTTCATTTATGAACTAGGTCCCATCAGATATCCAAACATATTCTAAGACAGATATTACTCAATTCGGGAGATAGTTTTCTCCGCGAAGTTGAGATATAGAGAGATACAGAAAGAAACACCAAAGCGAATCCACTCACTAAGGTTATTTCTCGAACACAAGAGTTTTACAAACGAGCTTTGTGAAACTGATTAGTAGAGGAGTTGGATGCTCGGTATCACACGAGCTGTGAGTACACGACATCGCAATAATTAGCCTTAAGTGCAAGTGGGAGATTGTTGGATATAGTGCCCTCTAAGTCAATTATTGGATCGCAGGTACGTGATTGCAATGATTGAGGGAGGACCTATACCGATAAAGCAGTCTTACTCGAGATGATAGTATGCTATCTGGTTTGTCTTTATCATCATGATAGAGCCCATAGGATTCTTGTTTGACTACCAGCAGTATGATGGCGATCATATATGTGGGAGCTGGGGTCTATAAGCACATCCTTAAAAGAGTCCCTAGTCGTGGGAGTTTCGAGACAGGGCATCGATACTCCAGAGTAGACTAGTGTATACAGTCGAGACCCCGACGAGGGGCGGTGGCTGGTCTCACAAGCCACTGGTGTCAGTTGGATCACCTAAGATGTATATAGGTGCTCATTAGGTTGTGAGTACACCGGACAGGACTCGCCGGGAACATGCTAGTTGGTATTATACATATCGTCAGATAGCAGTTCCCTGGTGACATGTGTACAGGTTAGTTCATTGACCTGAGGTCGTCATTTGTCTCGTGTGAGTTCCTATTGTGCTTTGATTTATACCCTACCACGGGTCAAAGGAGTCGTGCAAACAGATATATTTTGGGTACAGTCCCGAGCCGCATTGGAGGCAAGTGAGCGGATCGTCGGGGATTCGTCTCTCCCGGTATTGGGGGTGAGATCGCGCTGTGTTTAGGAGAGCCATTACACGAAATCCCTGGCCAGGGTAATCGAGATATACTGGTAGGTATACCAGCAGAATCTCAGGGTGTTCTGGGCTGCTCTCTGACACGATTTATGCAGCTATTGGGGGTCTGACGTTTACCGACCCTCTAGGCCGTATATACGATACTCATAGATGAATGTTCCAGACTGTACAGATATTGTCACTGTCAGGCTCAGTAGGGTTTATAGATGAGTTCGCTCATCAGCTTCCCTTCCAATCAATATATAGGCAAACCGTTACGTACAGTTTGTACCTCTGACGTGCTAGTGGTTATACCCAGTGCCAGTATATTGATGAGTCATTAGAGTCCCCCACCGACACTTTCCCAAGTTCGGGCGAAACGTTGTAGAGGCCGTATGGGTTTATGGAAAGGTTCGGAAAATGCACGTGCGTTTTCGCACGTGTCAGTTTTCGGTCAGATAATACTGGTAGGCTTTGGTTTAAGCCGGAACCCAGTATTATACTGTGTAGATATAATATCTTTGTCTCAGTTGCATTTGTATTCGGTCGTAATATAAATGCGGGTATGTTTATACCAATACGGGGTTATCCTGAAATTCGTTTCGGGATGATTTTTGGAAGTTGCCGGTTTCCAGTTTTCTATCCGCCGTATTTTAACATTCGGTTAAATACGGATTTGTCTTTTCGTCTTCAGAGTGAGTCATGCTTCTAGAAGGTTCTAGAAGTAATGACAAGGCTTGTGACTCACTTGGGTCATTAATGGTTCATTAATGATGGAGGATGACTAGGTTTAATGTCATTGGTTGCTTTTAATGATAGTTGATGATTCATTCATGCTTTAATTATGATGATAAGTATGAAGGGTTATGGTCACCACTTGAAGCTCCTACACTCACCTCCCTCATCTATTTATGGTGGCCGGCCCCCTCTTTGTAAGGGTATGAGATTTTTGATGAATTCATTTTTAGGCAAAAGACTATGATAGTTTGGATTCATGGAAATTAACATACTCCATTTCTCATTTCATATCGATCCAAAAGGCAACTTCCATAACCATTCGTCCACAGTCTTGGACGTAACGAGACAAAGTGTTCTACTCATTCTCTACTTCATCTTGGTCGTCTCTTTTAGCAAACTTGACGATCGAGTTGCCTCGGTTCAGAGGCGGGAGCCCGTTTAAAGATCCGTCGACGTGGTGCCACCTGGACGACGAAACCGGAGATCGAGCAAGTTCGGATCAGTTGCAACATAGCGTGGGATGATGGTTGAAGACCGAAGGACTCGGATCATTCGGTATAACAATTCTACCCTCTTTACAATTTGTTAGTTTAGCTTTAATGGACGATCCGGGATAAAGTACGCGATAGCGCCAGTCGTAAAAGTTTTGTTCCGCATATCGGCGTCTGTTTGACGGCCGGGGCGCCGCCGCGGACTTACAAAGAGGTCACTCCCGGTGAAGGGATCTCGGCTCTTTCCTTATCGAATAAGGTGCTGGATGTTCTACAAGGAACACCGCTATGCAAAGCAAGAACTAGAGCTACCAGTTTTTAAACAAGTTTCTACAATATCTTTAGGTTTCTTTTATTTCATTAATCTCATTAATGAAGTCCCATTTTAATATGCTTCACAAGCATCAGATATGAAACAAAATCAACAATATATAATATATATCTCATATATATAATATAAACATTCGTCTCAGGCAGTAATATGATCTCATCACAGACCATTGCAGTAGAAGAACATATATGAAATATTGGATATACTAGGACGTCCGTGTTTTTAATACGAGCCTGTATAAAACACGGATTCCATGATCGCGATGAATAGCCAAACCCACATCCCTAGACCCCTACGAGAGCGGCAAGCAACACTGCCAATTCTAGGGTTAGGAGACCCGGTCTCGACTCCTCGAGATGGTCTCCCACTGGACCCTAGAACCCGGTTACTTGTGCTCCCCGCCTTGGGTCTACCTAATGCGGAAAAGTAAATAATATACAATGGTGACATCATCCTCAGCCCGGAAGTGCCCCAATAAAAGAATATTACATACAAATGAATTTTACATGAATGAAAAAGAAAAACTCTCATCTCACATAAAACCCCCGGCTATTCAGAACGCGACGATCTAATATAACATATCACAGCAACACATAATATCTCATATCATCAACGTAAGCAAGTATGTGTATCCCGATTGTCGTTGATGTATAGCAACGAAGCCGGCGATACACCACATACTACGCTTACGGTCACAGAAAAGAAAGTGTAAAACTACAACAGTTGGAATCCGCAACCTCCTTAGACATCGCATGCCTAACCAAATGAATTCCTTAGACATCGCATGCCTAACAATTATAAACCCCGCATTTTAGTCTCAATCATCGAAAACACTTTTCAATATCAAGTCGGGCAATTCAACAAGATTCCCGACATTCTGATCGAATGCTCGTCTCAAACTTTAGTAGACGGCCTCACCTCCGGATGCCGTCGACGAAGTGGACTAAGGCGGAACTCCGCTGCCGCGAGCACCCGAACTGATTCTTTTGGCGACGGGGTTCTCCTATAGTCACTTGGTCGGGGCTTTGGGGCGTCGCTGTCTATTAAGTTTACCCAGCGAGTATCCGCGTATGCTACGTGATTGCGACGGACTTTTGATCACATCAGAATTCCGTGGCAACCGATCAATTTGAGACTGAACTGCTAGATTTACAACATTCAAATTAGTTATCTCATAACTACCTGTGGATTCCAAATATTGTATCATATTCCAGATAAATAGACAATGTTAAACTTTCCGATCGAATAATCAAACACCCAAGATTTTCCCAATATATCTCAACACTTGAAATCAGTTTAAAAACATCCATCACATGCCACAGTACCAATGGTCCAGCCGTAGAAGGGTCAAGCCAACGCCTCACATGTGGCACGCCGTACTGCCGCAAACCCTAAGGTTTAGAGGCAGTTCAAGACGGTCACATAATCGAGTTAAGGTTTGTTGTCTTCTAGAGGGTCCACCGCGTTACTTGCATGACTTTACGAAAGTTTCAAACTCGAGAAAAAATCCAACTTTTGAAAATTTTCCGACAGGGGAAAAAGTGAGTTATTGATATCCGTTCGAACTTTTTAACAGTTTCTAAAATTATCCGGAAAAAACTAAAACGAAGTTAAATTATCTGATCGAATCAACGAGTCCCCAATACAACCCTAGAAAACTCAACACTTGAGTGGAATTAAAAAATTCCCATAAAACAATGACAAGAAAGGACCTAAGAATAAATATATGAAATATGAGGGACTAAGTCTAAATTTTGGCCGCGGAACCGCCGTCAAACCCTTGGTTTGGCCGCGGTTCCGCGGTCAAATAAGTGACTTAGTGGACCGTACTTCACAGTAATTCTTAGTTTTTCCTGCTTGTTTTTCTGAGCATTTTTAATTCATAAAAAATCACATTTTTGAAAAATGTCTAGAGAGGGGTAAACATCGGGGTTTCCGGGTTCGATCGGACTTTAAACTTCGCTAGACTTCGCCTAAAACTCTAGCTTGGCTTTGATACCACTCTACTGTAGTGTTGCTAGGCACTGCCACAAGGGTCTACGAGGCATCAACCATGCCCGATTTAAAAATTAGACGTGCCGAACAACCCGATACGAGATATTTAAACTTAGAGTTTAGGCGAAACAAGCATGTTAAATTCTTTAACACTAAGTGAGAGGGATTACAACCTTTGTAGATCCGGTCCTTCACTTCTAAACCTCCGTGTTGAGGTCCCTTCGCTGCGATCATCGTGTTCCGGACTCTCGAGAGGCTCTACGAAGAGAAAGATGCAGTCTTGCTTCCGATCTTCGATAACATAGATGATCTACCTTGAAGTTTTATTAACACAAGCTAACACTCACCAAATGAAGTGAACACCCTCATCTAAATGGTAAGGATAGATGAGTATGATGAAGTAGGATTTTTGCTCTCATTTATAATCTTTTTCTTGTTAGTTATATGTATGCCCTAGAGGCCATTACTATACATGTGATGTATGTTGTAGTGGATGCTTGGACATATATAGGGAGGACTTTCTTGCTCGACATGATAGTATGCTATCTGGTTACTCTTTACCTTAACGTGTACACTGATTGTCTCTCAGTCACATGTTGGTAAAGCCCTTAGGATGTGTACTTGACTACCTGGACTATGATGCAGATCATACTAGTGGGGACATGGTAGTCCATAAGTACATCCTTCAAGGTCCCTAGTCGTGGGTGTATCGAGATGGGGCATCGATATACCAGAGTAGACTAGCGTATGCCTTCTCGACCCATATAGATGGGCGATGGATGATCCCATATCCATTGGTGTTTGACATTAGAGATGATATACGGGTGCTCAGTGGAGACTGGGTACACTGGACGGACTCGCCGAGAACTCCCAGATGGTATTATACCTTACGTCAGATGGCAGTTCTCTGGTGACACTGGTACAGGTTAGTCTGTAGACCCGAGATCGTCATAGAGTCTTGTGTGATTCCCACTGTGCTTTGATTTCCACCTTACCACGTCCAAGATGGCATGCAAAACGGTGGTTTTTGGGTACAGTCCCGAGTCACATGGAGGCAATGAGCGATAGGAGGGGTTTCGTCTCTCCCGGTATTGGGGGTTGATGTTGTGCTATGCTCGATTGGCCATAACAGGGAAGTCCCTGGCCATGGCTGGTTTAGAGATTTACTGGTAAGTGTTACCAGTAGTTTCTCGACCCGTTATGAGCCTCGTATCGGCATAACTTATCGGTTATTGGGGTCTGACGTTTACCACCCCTAGACTTGATATGCGACATATCAGACGAGGAGACCGGACTGTACGGTAGTGTTCACTGTCAGGCTTTTTGCAGGAGTTGGAGCGGGCTTGCTTGCTGATCTTCTGATCGCTTAATACCCGGGTAGCCGTTACGTCCAGTTAGTACCGCTGACAGCTTGTGGGTGCTTGATATGATCATCACCTACTGCCCGCGTATTGACGAGTCTTTAGAGTCCTATATAGAGATTTTACTGGCTCAGGCAAAACAAAATAGGAGCGCATATGTGATATGTGCGGGACCGAGAATAATGCGTGTATGTGATACCGTATTCTATTCTCGCGATGTTTGTATCGATCGGTTGTATGCGATATAACCTAGTTATCGAATCAAGGGTTGATTCGATAAGTCGATACATTGGATGTTAGTCGGTTATATGTGATACAACCGGATTATTAAGTTAAGTGTTGATTTAATAATTTAGTATATAATTGTATATGTGATATACTAATTTACATTAACTAACATTGGTTCACTTAAGCATTTATTTTTCTCACTTGTGCACAACTTGATATATATGTGATATATATTTATTTGTGTTTACAAATTGTATCATGGTTGTTGATACACATTACATGGGTGTATAAGACTTATACCATACTAATTATATTTGTTAGGTTTTTATATTTAAAGTAATTCTAAAACAAATGGATAATGAGAACAAATGCATGAAGCTTCATGAAGCTTATCTTTGCATTTGACTTAGTCCACTTGTTTTGTTTTACATAAGATATTAGTTAACCTAACCACTATGATTACCCATGGTAAAGTCTCTACATGAGTTAGTATATGATACTCACTCACCATGGTTAGCTCATTCTCTCTCTTGATTATTCTTCATATTCATTTTTGAGCTCATCTTCTTCCTCCTTGATTTGATTCTAGGGTTTGAAAAAGAGAGAGATACAAAGTGAGAAATAAAATTCTAAAGTGTACCCATTTCCTATCTCACCATCCTCTACTAGACTAGCACTTTAGTTTAAGGTGTTTGCTTCACTAATTCTTTGGTTAGTGAAGTAGAAGCTTGAGTTCGTATTCCCTCGACGTAGATCATCTTCGGCCTCGAAGACTTCAAGCAATCCCGTTGCAACTTTCTCATGGAGCCGTCCGAGAGTCCGGGAGTTCGATCATCGCAGCGAAGGGACTACTACAAGGAGCTTAAGAAGTGAAGGACCGATCTACAAAGGTTGTATTTCG